>JAJJWX010004683.1:0-669726 GCA_023529315.1 Papaver bracteatum | reverse complement strand
AGAAATCTTAACAAGGGTGTAGTGTAGGATTTCCTGCAACTACAGTGTTCTTACGCATTTTTGGTTGCACTATATATGTGCCATTACGACTCCACATCGTACTATGATGGGTCTTCAAAACTGTTAAGTAGTTGTGTTGGAAATGAGTTCCCAACAGTTATCCGAATTTTTGAAACCTTTGGCAGGAGATCTCTTACCGCTAGATTTGCGGGTTATCATTTTAATGAGACATTCTTCCCGTCGTTAGGGGGAGATAAGAAAAAGTATTTTCTAATGGAATGACAGGAATTATCATGGTGTGTTCCCACTATGTCTCATGTTGATTATTGTACTCCACAAATGTAAATGTGAAGTGACAAATAATAATCGATTTTCAGAATGTACACTGATGTCGCTAAAGTGACAAGATCACACATACCAGCTGCAAATATTCCTGCAAGGTTAGAAATCCTCAGTATGGGGTACACCATAGACTAAGGAGTTGCAACTACACTTGGTGGAAGTGTAGTTAAGTCCGTGGCTCCATAAAGAAAGATGGAGACGCCACTAGGTTCGATCAATGCTCACCTAGAAATGAAGTAGATGAGTAAGGCACAACCTAATTTGTATCATCAATGAAATCATCTCATTTATTGTCTCTGACTATGTCCATGAATCAATACTGGAGGACACTCCGAAGTTTTAAATTATTCTAGAGAACAATAAAATCCTGACAGATTATGAGAATGCACATGAGTCAATGGAAGGATCATGCGTGCACAATGATGATATAATCCATAATTAGTTGCTCCATAAGTAGAGCACAATGAGATCGAACCATGCTTTATTTTGATTAATTTCAAATAAATAGCATATTTGGCCTACACAATCCAGTAGAACTTAGTTATTTGGCAAATATACGGGTATTTGGTGTGGTAGTGCTAACCAACCAAGTGTAAAGCCTATTGAACATACATAATTTGTCATAAAGCATAATGAGAAGAAAGTAGTCTTAAAGTACAAAGACTCGCTTTGTGGCGCGAGGTTTCTCACAAAGCCTTGGAATTGTTGTATTTTAATGAACGTTATATAGTTCCGCTACTTAGTTAGCTTGGTAATTTCAAAAGGACTTGAAATGCAGCATATGTACGTGGTTGTTACGTATCTCTGAAAGAATCAAGATATAGAAGATATTTACAAAAGTACTTGGTAGACTTTTGTTTCCCAAATCAAATGACTATAAACCACAGAGTGCGTTTACAGTTAGATAGAACGCTCACTTATAGATTCAAGCAATCAGGCGGATGTGGTATACCCGTCTAAGTGGCTATTTGATTTGGAGGGGATAGATAAGTAAGTTATTTTTCCTTGCGTGTTCATAAAAAAGTTCCTGACTTGGAATTGTAGGTTTTTATGTTGACGTTACAGACATGATGTGTACTCTTGATGTAACAATAGACCTTAAAAGCTATTTAAAATCCGAATTTGAGATGAAAAATCTATGGAAAGCTCAATCGAATACTGAGCTTATGGTATATTATTCCACCAGTTTGCATATGTCTAAAGTTGTCAGAAAATTTAAGAAAGACATGTGTCTTGATAGCACTCCCATGATTAGTCGAGGTTCAAATGTAAGTTAGTAACCATTTCATCCAAAGAAATATGACAAAGATGTGTTGGGAGATGAAATTCCCATATCTAAGTACAATAGATGCATTGTTGTACTTAGTGTAATAATGTACTCGATTAAATTTTACATCCTCGGGGAACTTGTTAGCTAGATATGGATCCGCGCCAACGCAACGTCATTAGAATGATATAGTGAATGTAATCATGTACTTAAAAGTAACCATTGACATAAATTTGTTTTATCCCTACAAAGACATTAAAAGGAATGCTAATGAAAGTGCAATCCAAAAGTTGTTATTTAAGAAGGAACAATAATCTCTTCTCTAACGAAAGTAATCAGAGGGAGATATGGTAGATTATTTTCTAAGTCATCACCAATATTCAGTTTCGAAAAATACATGACTAAAGGAACTGTCTGGAACAACTCTGAAAGTAATCATGGGGAGATTCCGACATCAAGGGGGGGGGATCCAAGGATATGATGTCGACATATTTTACTTCGAAATTGAAGCTGTGTTGTACTCTTTTTCCCTTCGATCGAGAATAGTTTTTCCCAAAGGGTTTTGTTACTCGACAAGGTTTTTAGCGAGGCAACACTAAAAACATCAAGTATGTTGAACATTGAAGACGTAAAGATCGTGTCGATATTACTGAAAATATCTAAATCGAAGAAATGAAATGTGATAGTCTGTTAAACAATGTAACTTCTAGAATCAACAACAGGTTCAAGTCACCAAAGTAAAGTGTGATAAACTCCTTTTGACTGCATTAGACTAACGAAAATTGTCCGACATCATGGGGAGCATCTAATGGTGTGTTGAACTATTTTCCTTCACCGAGGTTACTTTTTCCCTTAGATTTTTGTTACTCGGTAAGGTTTTTTAATGAGACAACAACAAACACCGGGAATGTAATTTCCCAGCTAAGGCTATTGTCTTTCCCACGAGGATTCTCTTCCTTAATAGTTGTGTAGCAACTAGTCAAGTTCAACAGAGCAAAGTGATCATCTGCAACGGATCACCTTTACCTGCATCTGTCATGTTGTACTCTTTTCCCTTCGTCAAGGTTTTATCCCACAGGGTTTTCCTTGTCAAGGTTTTAATGAGGCAACACATTCGAGTTCAACTATGTTATGAGTTTGCTTCTTATTGTACTCTTTTTCTTTAGTTCAGGTTTTGTCCCTTGGGGTTTTCCTGACGAAGTTTTAACGAGGCAATTAACTTAGACTCATCGATCTTTAAAGATCATATTGCATGTGATGAACTACATGTAAAGTACAAGATAACATATGAAGTACCAAGGTTTTGTCCCACTGGTTTTTTCCTTGTCAAAGTTTTAACGAGGCAATTGATTTCGGCGCAAGTCATCAAGGAGAGGACGACATTTGAAGAACTACATTCAATGTACTATATGTGAAGCACCATGTATAAAGTTTTGTTGTTGAACCGCACAAGGGGGAGTGTTAAAGGGCCCATGCCCATGGATGTGCAGTCCAAGATGGGAGTCCTTTGGTTTTCCCTTCTTCATGTATGTAGAGTATACAATATCCATGTAACCCTGACAACTATTATCAATATAGAATTCTGCCTCTTTCTCCTTCCCTGCTATTCCACTACAATACATTCCTTATTTTTTTATATTTTATCTCTCATCTCATGGAGGTTCCCTAATTTCATCAAATTCTCTAGTTTCATGGAATTTCCCTCAAATCAGAGAAAACACATAAAATTACATAAAACTGGGAAATATATGGGACCGTGCTTGTAAGACGGCCGGCCATGCCCTAGCCGTGGCCGGTCCCACGCCTTACAATTCCCTTTTTTATTTATTTTCCCTCATCTCATGTATTTTTCCCAGTTTCAGCAAAACCATGGATTTTTCATATTTTCTCCAAATGTTGCTCAAACGTGCACTAGGAAATATCATAATTCTCAGGACTGAAGCGCGGACATTATGGTAACATGGGAACATCCCCTTAACCGACCAAGGGTGACCCCGAGGCTTGCAAACATCTGGTCCCGCATGTTTTAATAATTTTAACCTAATTTGCTCAATTGCTCATATTAGGTTCAAACTCTTTCCAAACAATTGGAAGTTTGCTCAAACGACCATCTATTGGTCCCATGACCACCAAGATCTGGTCTCATGAACTCTTGGTCGGTCTTCCATATTTCCATAATACCAGGTTTTATTATTTGTCGCTCGCATGAGCATTATTTCGGTAAATGATTAAACCAACATTTGATCATTCTTTCACCAACTGGTCTCATGAGACTTTGGTATTTTTGCTCATTCGAGCATTTGGGCGATATATGGTGAACCCGTCATCCCATATAGCCGGTCCCTGTGTTACTCTGTATTGATTTGCAATAAATCACCATTTCGGTAAAATTAGGGTTTGGAATCCAGAGCTCTGCAAAAACGTAATTCTGAGCAGATTCAAACACTCGGATAATTTTACGTTGATTCCATAATCGACACTTTATTTATTTTGCTCGACCCAGCAGTCAGTAACTTAAATTAATATTTTATTCGATCCTGCTACCAATAAATTCATCAAACGAGCAATATTTGCTTAAACTGGCAATATTTGCTCGAACCGGTAATATTCACTCAAATTAGCAATATTCGCTCGGACTAGCAATATTTGCTCAGATCAAAGAATATTGATTCAACTATCAATATTCGACAATTCAGCAACACAGCTTGCTCGTTTTAGGTTATAACGATACCTCGTCTCAGCAGACGCGTTAAATTCATGAGTTTCAGAACATTTGTAAAATATGTTCAACTCAGCAATACATGGACTCATCGTCCCAGAAAGTCAGCAACTGACTCCACAATCACGAGATTTCAATCGTGTCACATGTGGGGATATTAACTAGGGTTTTGATCTGGTGGTCTACGGCACGTGTGTTCACCCACGATGAGAATGTGAGCAAGTCGTGCAATCAGTTGGAAGAGTCAGCAAAGTAGTGGGTGGAATATTAACCAAGTCATCGCACGATGAGTAATTGGTTTAACACGATTTCCCACTTTCCTACTCTCTGATTCCAACAACTATCACACTTCATGGGATCATGGTGTTTTCAACTCCGGTATTATAAAATATCTCTGAATCCTGATTGAAAGAACAAGAATTTTCGAACATTCGAACAACAATCGCCTAAATGAGCAATTTCTAATCAAAGTTCATACAGACAATCTTTCTTCTACACGAACTCACAGAAATCACTCTCAATCCGGAAAAACTCAATCATTCAAGGCATTTTCACGCTGAATTCATAACACCTCTACAATCTCAGATCACCATTGATCTCACACATTTCTCAGCTTCCCTTCTATAGATCAACCCATTCTCTCTTGTGACCGAATTGACTCTGGAACGGCCATTGTTATTGGTTTAGGCCGGGGCCTTACAGATTGATCTCTCGAACTTAAAGCACTCCCTTCTTGTAGTGCATATGTATGGGGTTCAACATTTTGCTCGGTTCAGGGAGTCTCCACATGGTCGACTCTTCAATTTTGTAAAAACCAGCAAATCGTTTTCCCATCTACAGATTGGCTACCACGGTGGGAGGTTAATCTCTCGGTTTCAATCTCACAATTTCACAAGATGGCTGGTCTTAGGTCTAGGTTAGTCACATGTTATAATACCAACGGTGCTAGCACTCGCAACAACGACAACAACAACAATAACGATAATGAGGACATTTCGGAAACAATCCTGACCACAAATACTGATGGTGGTGATATTACTCCTCCTCACATAGAGGGTCATACTTTGTTCGGCCGACACCCTGAGGAAATCAGAGAAAACCAACCACCTACCATTGCTGATCTCATCAAAGCGCATGAAATATTTGCACATAATCAGACAGATATGGATGCATCCCAGAAAAAACTATTTGATCAGTTGAAAAATCTCACTGACAAGATGTCAAAGAAAATTCAAGAAAAGGGAAAAGAGAAGGAAAAATCCTCAGATGACGATCCTGAGGTAATTCCAATTCATACAGTGGATGATGATGAATTTGGCAAAGCTGCGGGCGATCCATCAGCAAAGGAATCATCAAACTTCATTACTCGTGAAGAATTAGAGTGTCTTCTGGAGAACCGTGGAAAGGTAAATACATCACATTTCCATCGTCACCAACCTCCTTATCCTTCCGCTACGCAGAGGATTCTTCTTCCTAAAGGTTACATTTCTCCAACTTTTACTCTGTATGATAAAACTGGCAACGCTCAGGAACACGTCTCTCGTTTCCTCAAAGCCTTGGGAGAGCATGAACATAACCATGTTTTTCGGCTCAAGGAATTTTCAAAATCCTTAAAAGGCAGAGCATATACCGGGTACAACAACATTGCACCGGGGACTATCAACAATTGGGGAGAAGTGATCAATGCCTTATACATGAAATACTTCTTCGTGTCAGAGCAAGTCACTCTCTTTGACCTTGGAAGGATGTTTCTGAGGGTCGGTGAAAATCCCAACGACTATGTGAAAAGATTGCGAGTCCAAGCCCTGGATTGTCATGACCCAAATTTCACGGAACATCAGCTGGTCGATTTGTGCATCAACGGCATGCTCCGGGTTTACAGAGCTCTATTGGAGAATCTTCGATTCCAGACTTTCTCAGATCTTCAATAAGCTGCGAAGAGATCAGCAACCACTAAACCTGCTCTGTTGGAAAAAACAAAATCTACAAAGACTGAGGAAGCGCGCAACACTCGAGGAAGCAGACGTCTGATCAACAAGCAGTACAACTTACAGCCCTTTACAAATGCTGTTGAGGAAGGGAGCAAGCGCAAGGATGAATCCTCGAACAAGCATGCCATAGCTCCTCCAAAGACGCAAAATAAGGACAAACCAGAGACACAGACTCGACAACATTATACCCAATGGTTGGGTTCAGATCATATCCATGTCGATCATTCAATCAAAAGGTTTATTGCTGAAGACTTGGCTAAGCACGATAGATAGTTGTAGATGGTGGATTTTCAACAAGGGCTAAGATCGTAAACTCATGATTGTACGGACCATCGGTTCTGCAATCGCATGTGAGTATTGAGACACGAGTCTCTCATCGAATTCTCAACGGAGAGTGTTTTCTCTCAGAGTACATGTAGATATGTTGTCAACGTCTAGACAACGGCATAATCTCATAAATACTGAATACTTTCAGTCATTTCTATATAGTATCACGGGATGGACGGCTCTACGGGGCAATATCGTCTTCAGGAACAAACAACGAGTTTAACATAACTATATAAAGGATATGGCTTAACGTCAAGTCATGTCAGGATAATTAATGCTCATATCGTAGTCAGTTTATTCTGCTTGGCATAGACCCATGAGGTTAATTATCCCTTCATTGCTCTGATTCCGTGGTCGAATCAACGACGATCCCACGGAATGGAAATAAGATTTCTCCGATTTCGTGGTCGAATCAACGATGATCCCACGGAATGGCAATATCATTGCTCCGATTCTGTGGTCGAATCAACGATGATCCCACGGAATGGCAATATCATTGCTCCGATTCTGTGGTTGAATCAACGACGATCCCACGGAATGGCAATATCATTGCTTCGATTCCGTGGTCGAATCAACGACGATCCCAAGGAATGGAAATATCATTGCTCCGATTCCGTGGTCGAATCAACGACGATCCCACGGAATGGAAATAAGATTGCTCCGATTCCGTGGTCGAATCAACGACGATCCCACGGAATGGCAATAAGATTGCTCCGATTGCGTGGTCGAATCAACGATGATCCCACGGAATGGCAATAAGATTGCTCCGATTCCGTGGTCGAATCAACGACGATCCCACGGAATGGTAATAAGATTGCTCTGATTACGTGGTCGAATCAACGACGATCCCACGGAATGGCAATATCATTGCTCCGATCCCGTGGTCGAATCAACGATGATCCCACGAAATGGCAATAATCACCTCATTGTTCTGAGTTCATAGTCGAATCTTCTGCCGATCCTATGAATTAACAGTAAACATCTATCCATTTTATTACTCGTTTTATGAATTATTCTCCATCAAATTTCATGAATTGGTAATAAATAATTAACGGGCATCGGAGCTACCTTTGAGTAAGCCCTGTTTCAAATGGTGCAAGTGTATTCAACGATGATGCATTAACAATCACCGCATGAACGAGTATTTCAAAATACGACGAAACGATGAACCTATGCAAAATAGGGAAGAAAATAATAAATAATTAAAAATATTTGACCAAGGCGCTGGGACACGGCCACAAGATCAACTCATCGTGTCATGGTCAGTTCCACGCTAATTCTATATTTTTAATACACTTTTATTATTTTTCATGATTTGATAAAATTCTCTCGTTTGATCAAATCTCCGTCTTGAGGAAATTCTTCGGATTCGTGGTACTTCTATGAGTCCGTCAAAAAATAATTAAGGGGAGTGTGTGGGGCGTGACCATTGGCCGGCCGGCCATGCCTTGGTCCCAGCCTTATTATTATTTTTCTCTAATTTCATGAAAAACTCCTTGATTTCATGGTATTTTTCCTCAAAAAATTCCTTTAAATCATCAAAAATAATAATAAAATAAAATAAACTATGAAAACTCGTGGGACCAGGCCTTGGCCGGCCGACCATGCCCTAGCCGGTCCCACACGCCCTGTTTTATTTATTTCATTATTAATTATCTTATTTTTCCTTGATTTCATGGTATTTTTCTCAAAATTCCTTCAAATCATCAAAAAATACCCAAAAAATATTTAAAAAATTATTAAAATTCGTGGGATTGGGCCATGACCGGTCAGTCACGCCTCCATGATCTCACACGGCCGAATTTTATTATTTTGATAATTTTCAAATACCATGAACTCATGGAAGCTCCTTCAATTCATGAAAACACTCTAAATTTATCAAATTTCTCAAAATTCATGAATCCTTCATAAAATCATCAAAATATGTAAAACTAAGGAAGAGACACCACGGGATCGTGGTCATAACTGGCCAACCGTGCTTTGACCACCGGCGTCCCAGTCTCACAATTCCTTATTTTATAAATATTTTCCATCGTCTCATGGTGTTTCCTTCGTCTCATGGAAACTCCTTGATTTTAACAAAACTCATTCGTTTTATCGTGGGACCGGCCCCTTAAATCTTTCCTGAATTTTACTTTCGGGCTGTTTACACCTCCCGAACGAGCTTAAAACCTAAAACCTCCCTCGTTGGGAGATAGGAAATTCTTTTCCGTATGGAATGAAGGGGCAGACCATCAAAATCCTAGTCCGTATGAGAATTCTACATCAATTCTAGTAAAGGACGTTAATTAGGGTTTGGGGGTTGCTCAAGCGACCAACAGTTGGTCACGTGATCACTGTGACCGGTCCACACTTCATAATTCCCTCACTTTTCATTATTTTCCCTCGTCCGATGAAGTTTTGACGGTTTTATCAAAAAACTCTAATTTTGTCATATTTTCTCAAATGGTCGCTCAAACGTACACCAAAAAATATCAAAATTCTCAAGACTGAGACGCGGACACCTTAGGGACACGAGCACATTATCTTGACCAACCAAGATTAGCTCTTCGGCTCATGGAGGCCAATCCCATCGATTTTCATAGTTTTGACCTAATTTGCACAATTGCTGGTATTAGGTCCAAAACTTTCAAACACTTTGGATTTTTCATGAAGTGACCATCAGATGGTCACAGGACAACCCATGGCCGGCTACATGACTCTATGGTCGGTCCATCACTCTCCCATAATTAATTAGGTTTTCACACCTAAGTCTCAGACGAGCATTTTGAATAATGATTGAACCAGCATTTAATCATTCTTTCACCAACAAATCATGAACTCTTCGTGAATTCATCATATTTGCTCACGTGAGCATATGGATACTATATGGTTGGTCCACGGTATCATGTAGCTGCTCTTCATTTGTCCCATGGTTAAAACTTCTGACCATGAATTGATTATCAATCAGTCAAATTAGGGTTTCTGAGTTCAAGGACTTTGCTTCCAGACTCTAACCTTAATAATTCTATGACGACCTCATGGTCATGAATTAATACTAATAATTCTACGGTGACATCATGGTCATGAATTTTATTAATTATGCTAGGTTCAACGACCAACACTTTAATTAATATTCTTGGCACACTGCCAATCATTCATGAGAAACACATGCTCAGACGATCAAATATTCAACAAATCATCACGAGAGCAACACTTGCTCAGATGATCAATATTTGCTCGAGTTAAGGAATATTGGTTCAACAATCCACCAATATTCAATAATCCATCAAAGGAGCAATACTTTCTCACTTCATCGTAAGAATTATACCTCTGTCTCATGACACGTTCAATTCGTGAGTTTCAGAACATCTTGTTCGACTCAGTGATTACATGGACTCATTGTCCCATCAAACCACGAAGTCATCAATTGACTAACAAACCACGATACGATCAATCGTGTCACTTGGGGGGATATCACTTAGGGTTTTGGTCTGGCGGTCTACGACACGTGTGTTCAAACACACGATGGAATGTGATCAAGTCGTGCAATCAGTTGAAGGAATTCACGAGGTAGTGGGTGGAAGGTCGACCGAGTCTTTACACGTTGGACAACCGGTTTCGAACACGATTTCCACCTCTCCACTCCTTGATTCCATTAACTGTCACACTTCATGGGATCATGGTGTCTACAATTCCAGCAATATAAATGAGTTCCTAAATCAATATTGAAGGCAGAAAATTGAAAAAAGAACGAATACATAGAATACTCAGAGTAAGAATCTCACGTCTCTTCGACAACACGAGATCATCAAACTCATCAATTGAGCCATTTCTTCACAATCGTTTAACTTCAATCATTCAGAACTTATCATATTCAGAATTCACACACCCACAATCCTTGAATCACCATCGATTCCACACATTTCTCAGCTTCCCTCCTACAGATCAACCCATCCTCTTTTGTGACCGAATTTACTTTGGAACGGTCGTTGTCTCGGTTTAGTACGGAGTACTACAGATTGATCTCTCGAATCTAAGCACCCCCTTTGCAGCGGTACATTTATGTGAGGATTAGCATTTTGCCTGGTTCGAGGAACCTCCTCCGTCCAGTCGTCTCCTCAATCCCTTAAAAACCAGCAGATCATTTTTCCCCATCCAAAGATTGGCGACCACAGTGGGAGATCATTCTCTCGGTTGCATTCTCAATTCTCACAAAGATGGTCGGTCTTAGGTCTACCAATCCGGTTTCAAAACACGATCCTAATATCACAAGCTCTAGTGGTACCGCTAACGCCACTCCTCGAAGCACTGATGCTCCAGTGATCACTCCTGCAAGTGACGACGCTGGCGCTATCAACAATCCACTCTTCGGTTGATCTCTTTAAGAAACCAAAGGAAATCAGCCTACCATAGTTGATCTCATGAAGGTTCAGAATGACGTAGCTGCAGCATAGAAAGAGTTGTGTGCTCACCTCAAAACTCTAACAAACAAGCTTGCGTCTGAACAAACTCAGCCTCAACGTGAGAAATGAAAATCTAAAGAAACATCTTCAACTGCTGATCCTGTAATCTCTCCAATCCATGTTGTACATGATGAAGAATTCCGCAAAGCTGCAGATGACTCTCCAGCAATGGGACCCGCAAGTTTCATCACTCGTGAATACCTGGAGCACTTTTTGAGGATCGAGGAAAATACAAGGCATCATCTGTCCATCTTCATCAACCTTCATATCCTGCTTCCATGCATAGGATTCCTATTCCAAAGGTTATACCACTCCAACATTCATTCTTAATGATGGAACATGCAATACTCAAAATATATTTCTCGATTTCTGGAATTATTGGGCGAACACGAGCACAACATGTCATCCTTATGAAGGAATTTTCAAAGTCTCTGACAGGCAGAGCATACACCTGGTACAACAACATCGCACCGGAAGTATCATAGATTGGAGAGAGATGATTAATGTTTTCTACAGAAAATACTTCTTCGTGTTAGAGCAAATCACTCTCTCTGATCTAGGAAAGATGTTTCCAAGGAGCAGCGAACATCCTGATGATTATGTGAAAAGATTCAGAGTCCAAGCCTTGGATTGTCATGATCCAAATATCATGGAGCAGCAGCTGTTAGATTTTTGCATCAATGGCATGCTCCCGGTTTACAGAGATTTACTGGAAAATCTTCGGTTCCATACTTTCCCAGAGCTCCACGAAGCCGTGAAGAGATCAGCAACCACTGCACCTGCTCTGTTGGAAAGAACAAAATCTACAAAGACTGAAGAATCGAGAGACACTTGAGCAAGTAGGCGTCTGATCAACAAGCAGTACAACCTCCACCCTTCCACAAACACTATTGTAGAAGGGAGAAAATGGAAACCAAACTATCGTGCAAGCATACCTCAGCTCCTTCAAAAGCACAAAGCAAGAATAATCAAGATGCACAAGCCTCTGACCAACGCAAAAGAGTTCTTAACCAAGAAGCGCATGACTTTCCTTTTCCATTGAAGAGGTGATCGAACTCCTAGATGTATGGATCCAAGATGGTGCAATCAAGTTTCTGTATGTCCAGAAAGAACCAACTGAAGAAGACATGGAAAGTCCTCGTTACTGCCGCTTCCACAGGTTCGGCAATCATCCCACAAGGCAACTGCGCAGTTTTGAAGCACATTTTCAAATAGAAGGTTCATCCACAATAGCTTCAACTGGGGACTGAAGGAGTACACAAAATCCTCTTCCAGTCAAAACTTTTACACCTTTGGAAAACCTATCAAAGAAGCAGTTCAGGACGAACGTGAATTGCGTTATCTGTCGAAGGCACAAAGGAGAGACATGTTCAAAGTACTGAACCACATCGTGTCAAGAAGTCCATCCCGAAAATACTTTTTGAGCCTCCAACCACATACCAAGAGATGTACGACTGGGGACTGCTTACCACAGTCAATCTCAGAAGAAACGAATTTGGAAGAACGTTGATCGATGCTGACACCGCCATCAACAACCTTCCAATGAGAACCATCGGATCCACATGCATCGCTCGGCAAGAAGATACTCATTCTCCATATCAATCAAAGACCTCGAAGGAGCGCTCGTAAATACTTATGGTTACATCATTCTCAAAGTGAACATAAGTTCAATCTGGACAGAAACCAAGTTTCACATAATCAGAAAGATCCAGGATATGACATGTCCTTAAGATGAGCGTGGATCCACGCTGAAAAGATGGATACTTACAAAGCGCCTTTGGTTACACATCTCTTCAACGAAGAAAGTTCTGATCCATAAGATTTGACGGACATTCCATCATCAGAGTACTTTGAGGAATTCTTTGACGAGGTTGAAGCAATAACCTGCGAAAGATGCATAGACATTCATAAAGAGGTTCCTCACTCAGGCAAGTCTCATTCCATTCTTATGTCATTTATTTCCTCACATGCTATCCTAGCATGGGGCCTTCTTCTAACAACTCTACAAGATGTTATGAATGGTAGCTTCACCGTATTAGCATTTTACTAAGTGGATGAATTTGAAACCTCTCTGAATCGAGCATCTCAATGGGATATTCATTACTGAGATGATGTCCAAGCATGGCGAAGAACAATTTGGGCGTTTCTCCATAGCCTTGTAGGAGTTTTCATAAAATCAGAAAGCTCTGATGTCTGCACATACTACCTCAACGAAAAGGGATGCTGAATCAACAGAAGATAGGGGTCGAGACGATCAAACCTAAGAAATTCTCAAAAGAGGTGACGCTTCAACGCTCAAGAAGCTAAGTAACCTTAAAATTGTACTCCCAATCAAAGAGTACACTTGCGACAATAGCGTCCCAGCTGGCTTTAACACAAATATCTCGACGTCGATTCAACACCACCACGATTGAAGTGTTACTAAACCACAATCGATAAGTCTTCATTATCCAATGATAAGACTTCTGAAGCAAATGCAACATCATTCATACATGGATGTCAGTAACTCCTTCAACGTACACTATGCAGCCTAAGGCGATTTTGTGGAACTTCATCAACGGGATTTCTATACATCACAAGCTCCAGCATGATTGAGGAAATTTCTCTCTTCACCAATCACATCCAGTACGAAAATTATTGATGCTATCTACCGCAACAATGACGACTCACTGAAAAATCCAGTTCGTGGAAAAGTAATGCTTCCAGGAGCATTAAGAATGGACTCTCAGTACACTTTCATCTCACGGATTCTCAACTCATCAAATAGTTTGTGAATATAAAGGCTCACTGGAAGAAGGATCAAAGACTATGTCTATAATCATGGTTCTATCCTTTTCGGTCTTTGGAGAAACTTCAACTGTGGTATCAGCACCAACAATAATCTCTAATGGAACACCATCCATGATCTCAACATCGACAAATATCTCTGGAGCGTGATCATTCATGGTCTTAACACCAACAAAGGTCTCAGGAGCAACATCCTCAGGGCTTCATCAACTAATCATTATCTGAAGTGTTACACATGAAGCGGACTTCTCTAAGAGCCAATGATTCATATCAAGATGTGTAGACCTGATAACATGCTTACATGAAGTCTTCCCAAAGCTGGCACGACTGGTGGGAATAATCCAAAGTCTTCTATAAGATGTTCTCGTCACCTCTACAGATGGGATACAACACACTTCAGGTCATGGGTTTGCAAAAACGTGCCGATGGGTGAGGAATGGGACAATACTTCCTCAACAAAAGATGTTCGTCTTTGTCTCTTCAACAACATACCAAAAGGACGCATTAATCGGACATACAAGCTGAAAGATATGGCCTTTACTTTCAGGTATACGAAACCTAAAAAATTTGTATGGGATTACAAATTGCAAATGTGCATGCTTCGTTGGTGGACTTCTACAACTTCAGATTGAGTGATTCTTCTATCATTTAATAACTCAGTCTCTTAGCTTCAAAAGTTGGGGTCAAGCATCGAATTCCGATGCCGTGTGAGGTTCCTATAGCTTCCAGAACATACTACATGCAAGAATTCATGGACGGGATTCATAACCTCTACAGTCGATCGATATCCACCAGGTATTTTCGCTAAGTCCTTCATCAAGGTACCTCCAGCTTCCTAGTTAGCTCGGCTACTTCATCCTCTTCAACAAAGCATCACTAGTAGGGAAAGGAGCGTCACCCTTTTCTACTTTCTTGATAACTTCAAGTATTTTACGGAGCCACTTCAGATTGAAGCCAAGTTCTTCAGCATTCTAAGTTGTACTCCCAATCAAAGAGTACATCTTGGGAAACAATATTTCTGGATGTAATTCGAATATCATCTATAACATGCAAGATGGCCTCTTCTTGTTTCGTCAAGAAATAACTATGCCCTGGATCCCGAGTAACAACAATGTGTCCATACATTTTCCACAGTTCCTTGTATATAGCAACATATCCGATGGGAACGCTAAACCCTCCAACAAGCTGGTGATATGGGAGTAACTCACTAAATTGAGGATTAAATGAATTCCATGCAGTAGGATACTCATGCACTATCATCTGGTTCTTAGTTACTGGAGCAGTGTCAATGATCACAGAGACAACTTCAGGGGAAATAACTTCTGCTATTTCGGGTTCGGGTTTCACCGTCTGAGGATTTCCACCACCTCCACGGCATCATCGACTAGCACTTCATCATCCTGAGGTGCAGCTATGAAAGTCTTATCACCAACAGCTCATGGATTGCCCAAATCATCATTATTGGATCCATGATTCCCAACTTCGTTGTTCGGCACCTAATGCGAAGATTACATGGGATTAGAATGATTCAAAGGAGATATACTTACTGGGGGAGTCTCTGAATCATTTGAAGGCTCGGAAATACCGGAATCTCCATTGGCAACGCTGCTATCTTCATTTGGTTCGGGATTTCGGGAATTCTCCATATTCCCATATCCCAAAGAAGAGCACGCTTCATCAGCATGATGCTTATCTACAATGATTTCTTCCTGGATTCATCAACAACAATTATTATTACTTCATTCAAGGAGATGCCGAGATCACCTGCACGAAAAAGGATACTTACATCGACTTTTTTTATCAGTGCTGGATTCATGAATTGCTTGTCCGGGAACAAGTTAAAGACCGTCAATCGATGGAGCAAAAGCCTGCAAAGAAATAACAAACCTTGGTCTCATGATCCTAATTGCATGGGCAGAGTCATGACACGAGGAGCGCTAACAACTCACCAAAGAAACAGCTGGGGACTACACGTCATTTGCTAACATCCTGTAGTCCTTACTTCTGGGTTCTCCGCTCCCGTAGACTTTCTTTCATTTCTGTAGAGTCCATATCTATCCAGGATTCCACTATACGATTATCCTGTGGTAAATCTAGTGAAATAAGCAGAAGTACAACTCAGTATGAAGGATCTCTCACCATCACTAAGAGGTCCCAGAAGCACCATTTCTTGAAGCTTCATCTGTAGAGATATCATCTATGGAAATATCATCTTTGAAAGCATCGTTATGGGAACCAGTCATTCTTGCAAAGTTGTTGTGACGTCCATACAACATTCCTACTTCAGTATATCATCCGTAGATGCAGATTTCATCAATGCAGTGGAATTAAAGCATAACAGAAATAATCAGGATGCTCACATCAGCGTCTACCAAAATGGTAACTCTTAACTCTTACCTTTTAACGCTTCCACTAATGGTAGTGATAGTAATGCTAGATTTAACAATCCAAAATCGTTCGTCTCTTCGAACCTACAAAAGACGTTCAAAAAGCTCAGAGTTTTCATAAAATCATGAACATTCCTACTGTGTGAACATCCACCATGGAATTACGAAAACTCACAGCCATTATTTCACCATGTATAATTGTCTACTTTCAAACAGTTGTTCAAAATCAAAACATTGATTTAAAAAAATACATATATTTAACGTGGAAGCTTACGTAAATTAAAAAATATATCTATATATTTTTCCCCCTCGCACGAGCATCTGTGTTTGAAGCAAGAGTATATTTTCAAAATTTTGTGAACGCTCACATATCGAAAATAATTTTTTTTTCATGAAAGCTCATAGAAAAAAAAATTTATTAACAGACGCACGTCTTTTCAAAAAAAAAAAAAAAAAAACTTTTCTCTCGTACGAGCATTCACCTTTGGAACGAGAGTTTATTCCATTTTGTGAAATCTCACAAAGATAAAATCTTGGTTTTGTGAAAGCTCATAGACAAAATTTTATATCATTAGACTCAGGTCTATTTTGTTTGTTCCTTAAACTAACGAACAAACGAGCGTCTATTCCCAAAATAAGGATTTCTTTTCATGGGCCCGGCCCGCGAATCCTAAACGACCAAGGTCCCGTCATCCAAATCAGCGGTTCAACACCAATTTATGCTCACCAAATGGCTCTCTAACCATGACAATGAAGTCTTCATCAAGTCGTGGCTCTCTCATACTCTCGAAATACGGTAATGTCTCAACTTACGACTAAGTTCAATTACTAGTATAATTTTTGGCCTGAAAATCACCATTTAATGCTAGCTGAGGAACAAAACTTTCCTTAGTAAGCAGGGGACTTAATGTAGATGGTGGATTTTCAACAAGGGATAAAATCGTAAACTCATGATTGTACGGACCATCGGTTCAGCAATCGCATGTGAGTATTGAGACACGAGTCTCTCATCGAATTCTCAACGGAGAGTGTTTTCTCTCAGAGTACATGTAGATATGCAGTCAACGTCTAGACAACGGCATAATCTCATGAATACTGAATACTTTCAGTCATTTATATATAGTATCACGGGATGGACGGCTATACGGGGCAATATCGTCTACAGGAACAAACAACGAGTTTAACCTGACTATATAAAGGATATGTCTTAACGGAAAGTCATGTCAGGATAATTAATGATCCTATCGTAGTCTGTTTATTCTGCAAGGCATAGACCCATGAGGTTAATTATCCCTTCATTGCTCCGATTCCGTAGTCGAATCAACGACGATCCCACGGAATGGAAATAAGATTGCTCCGATTCCGTGGTCGAATCAACGACGATCCCACGGAATGGCAATATCATTGCTCCGATTCCGTGGTCGAATCAACGACGATCCCACAGAATGTAAATATCATTGCTCCGATTCCGTGGTCGAATCAACGACGATCCCACGGAATGGCAATAAGATTTCTCCGATTCCGTGGTCGAATCAACGACGATCCCACGGAATAGCAATAAGATTGCTCCGATTCCATGGTCGAATCAACGACGATCCCACGGAATGGCAATAAGATTGCTCTGATTCCGTGGTCGAATCAACGACGATCCCACTGAATGGCAATAAGATTGCTCCGATTCCGTGGTCGAATCAACGACGATCCCACGGAATGGCAATATCATTGCTCCGATCCCGTGGTTGAATCAACGACGATCCCACGGAATGGAAATAATCACCTCATTGTTCTGAGTTCATAGTCGAATCTTCTGCCGATCCTATGAATTAAAAGTAAACACCTATCTATTTTATTACTCGTTTTATGAATTATTCTCCATCAAATTTCATGAATTGGTAATAAATAATTAACGGGCATCAGAGCTACCTTTGAGTAAGCCCTGTTTCAAATGGTGCAAGTATATTCAACGATGATGCATTAACAATCACCACACGAACGAGTATTTCAAAATACGACGAAACGATGAACCTATGCAAAATAGGGAAGAAAATAAAAAATAATTGACCAAGGCGCTGGGACACGGACACACGATCAAATCATCGTGTCATGTTCAGTTCCACGCTAATTCTATATATTTAATACACTTTTATTATTTTTCATGATTTGATAAAATTCTCTCGTTTGATCAAATCTCCGTCTTGAGGAAATTCTTCGGATTCGTGGTACTTCTATGAGTCCGTCAAAAAATAATTAAGGAGAGTGTGTGGGGCGTCACCATTGGATGACCAGCCATGCCTTATTCCCAGCCGGCCCACACCTCACGGTTCTTATTATTTTTTTATTATTATTTTTCTCTAATTTCATGAAAAACTCCTTGATTTCATGGTATTTTTCTCAAAATTCCTTCAAATCATCAAAAAATACCCAAAAATTATTTAAAAAATTATTAAAATTCGTGGGATTGGGCCATGACCGGTCAGTCACGCCTCCATGATCTCACACGGCCGAATTTTATTATTTTGATATTTTTCAAAGACCATGAACTCATGGAAACTCCTTCAATTCATGAAAACACTCTAAATTTATCAAATTTCTCAAAATTCATGAATCCTTCATAAAATCATCAAAATATGTAAAACTAAGGAAAAGACACCACGGGATCGTGGTCATAACTGGCCAACCGTGCTTTGACCACCGGCGTCCCAGTCTCACAATTCCTTATTTTATAAATATTTTCCATCGTCTCATGGTGTTTCCTTCGTCTCATGGAAACTCCTTGATTTTAACAAAACTCATTCGTTTTATCGTGGGACCGGCCCCTTAAATCTTTCCTGAATTTTACTTTCGTGCTGTTTTCACCTCCTGAACGAGCTTAAAACCTAAAACCTCCCTCGTTGGGAGATAGGAAATTCTTTTCCGTATGGAATGAAGGGGCGGACCATCAAAATCCTAGTCCGTATGAGAATTTTACATCAATTCTAGTAAAGGACGTTAATTAGGGTTTGGGGGTTGCTCAAGCGACCAACAGTTGGTCACGTGATCACTGTGACCGGTCCACACTTCATAATTCCCTCACTTTTCATTATTTTCCCTCGTCCGATGAAGTTTTGACGGTTTTATCAAAAAACTCTAATTTTGTCATATTTTCTCAAATGGTCGCTCAAACGTGCACCAAAAAATATCAAAATTCTCAAGACTGAGATGCGGACACCTTAAGGACACGAGCACATTATCTTGACCAACCAAGATTAGCTCTTCGGATCATGGAGGCCAATCCCATCGATTTTCATAGTTTTGACCTAATTTGCACAATTGCTGGTATTAGGTCCAAAACTTCCAAACACTTTGGATTTTTCATGAAGTGACCATCAGATGGTCACAGGACAACCCATGGCCGGCTACATGACTCTATGGTCGGTCCATCACTCTCCCATAATTAATTAGGTTTTCACACCTAAGTCTCAGACGAGCATTTTGAATAATGATTGAACCAGCATTTAATCATTATTTCACCAACAAATCATGAACTCTTCGTGAATTTATCATATTTGCTCACGTGAGCATATGGATACTACATGGTTGGTCCACGGTATCATGTAGTTGTTCCTCATTCATCCCATGGTTAAAACTTCTGACCATGAATTGATTATCAATCAGTCAAATTAGGGTTTCTGAGTTCAAGGACCATGCTTCCAGACTCTAACCTTAATAATTCTATGACGACCTCATGGTCATGAATTAATACTAATAATTCTACGGTGACCTCATGGTCATGAATTTTATTAATTATGCTAGGTTCAACGACCAGTACTTTAATTAATATTCTTAGCACACTGCCAATCATTCATGAGCAACACATGCTCAGACGATCAAATATTCAACAAATCATCACGAGAGCAACACTTGCTCAGATGATCAATATTTGATCGAGTTAAGGAATATTGGTTCAAAAATCCACCAATATTCAACAATCCATCAAATGAGCAATACTTTATCACTTCATCGTAAGAATTATACCTCTGTCTCATGACACGTTCAATTCGTGAGTTTCAGAACATCTTGTTCTACTCAGTGATTACATGGACTCATTGTCCCATCAAACCACGAAGTCATCAATTGACTAACAAACCACGAGACGATCAATCGTGTCACTTGGGGGGGATATCACTTAGGGTTTTGGTCTGGCGGTCTACGGCACGTGTGTTCAAACACACGATGGAATGTGATCAAGTCGTGCAATCAGTTGAAGGAATTCACGAGGTAGTGGGTGGAAGGTCGACCGAGTCTTTACACGTTGGACAACCGGTTTCGAACAATATTTCCACATCTCCACTCCTTGATTCCATTAACTGTCACACTTCATGGGATCATGGTGTCTACAATTCCAGTAATATAAATGAGTTCCTAAATCAATATTTAAGGCAGAGAATCGAAAACAGAACGAATACATAGAATACTCAGAGTAAGAATCTCACGTCTCTTCGACAACACGAGATCATCAAACTCATCAATTGAGCCATTTATTCACAATAGTTTAACTTCAATCATTCAGAACTTATCATATTCAGAATTCACACACCCATAATCCTTGAATCACCATCGATTCCACACATTTCTTAGCTTCCCTCCTACAGATCAACCCATCCTATCTTATAACCGAATTTACTCTGGAACGGTCGTTGTCTCGGTTTAGGCCGGAGTACTACAGATTGATCTCTCGAATCTAAGCACCACCTTTGCAGCGGTGCATCTATGTGAGGATTAGCATTTTACCTGGTTCGAGGAACCTCCTCCGTCCGGTAGTCTCCTCAATCCCTTAAAAACCAGCAGATCATTTTTCCCCATCCACAATAGTATGTTGGATACTCTCTTCTGCACGAGTGTCCATACATGCCACAACTATGGAATCAGCGCAAAATATTCAAGGCATGGGCTACAAAGCCGAACAGATTCAAGGAAGGAGATTTGGTTCTCAAGGCAACTAAATGGGATCTCCATTCTGCAAGGAACTCCAATTGGGAAGGACCATTTATGGTTGCTAAATCCATAGATGGAGGATACTACAAATTGATCAACACGGATGGCAGAACCCTGCCAATAATTTACGAGAATTGGCTCAAGGCATTTGTCTAAAATTATTAGACATTTGAGGTACTAGGCGTTTGAGTACTCAGGATGTCTTCAATTCCTCCAAAACGTTTGCAATACTTGCAATCAGTATTTGAATTCAGAAATTTATCAAAAATTCAGTTCACTTTACTTAAAAGAAAATCTCTATCAAATCCAAAATCAAAGAAAATTCTCAGTCATAGACTCAACACCTATCAAAAATCAAAACCCAAATAAAATCTCACATCTCTCACAGAGTTCATGTTCATGAGATTATGGAAAGGAAATTAAAGAAATCCATCAAAGATAGATTTATGCTCCTCTGCCTCCTCCAAGACTTTCAAGGATGCCTTTTCTGTCTCCAGCTTCCTGGTTAGCTCGGCGACTTCATTCATCTTCTTCAACACAACATTACTAGTAAGGAAGAGCATCACCCTTTACTGCTTTCTTGATAGCTTCAAGTCTTTCACGGAGCCACTTCAGATTGAAGCCAAGTTCTTCAGCATTCTTCAAGTTGTACTCCCAATCAAAGAGTACATCTTGGGAAACAACATTTCTGGCTGTAATCCGGATATCATCCATAACATGCTGGATGGCCTCTACTTGTTTCGTCAAGAAATAACTATGTCCTGGATCCCGAGTAACAACAACGTGTCCATATATTTCCCACAGTTCCTTGTACATAGAAGCATATCCGATGGGAACACTGAAACCTCCAACAAGCTGGTGATATGAGACTAACTCACCAAATTGAGGATCAAAGGAAATCCTTGCAGTAGGATACTCGTGCACTATCATCTGGTTCTCGGTTACTGGAGAAATGTCAATGATCATAGAGACAACTTCAGGGGAAGTAGCTTCTGCTATTTTGGGTTCAGATTCCACCGTTTGATACACAATGAGAGTTTCCACCACCTCCATGGCAGCAGCGACCAGCACTTCATCATCTCTAGGTGCATCTACGGAAGTCTTGTCACCAACAACTCCTGGATCGCCCAAATCATCATTATTGGATCCATAATTCCCAACTTCGTCGTTCGGCACCTAATGCGAAGATTACATGGGTTTAGAATGATTCAAGGGTGTAAGTCCAATACAATCATAAGATTAAGAAATTAAGTGAACTAACATTATCTAATTTCCTTATTATGCATCTAAGATATGTGCAAGTAGCATCAAGGTCATAAAACACGTTTTCAAAGAATCTCAGCTGAAGAAAATTTACACTCCCCTATGTTCAACGACGAACTGGGAGCAATTGGTGTGGATTATGGAGTTGGGTTATATTCTATCTCCGTATGGAAGTTCTCTACAACATGTCAAAATTTCATGATGATTGGATAAATGAGCAAGGAGATGTGGTCAAAACATTAAGCAATGCGCAATCAGAAAAAGTTCTGAAAGTCTCCTGAAAGTTCACTATTTCGCCTTTTTCAGGCCCTGAACGTGCTCAGAACTTAAAAAGCTTCTTTGTTAAAGATTGGAAATTTCCTGGGATTGAGGATGCATATGCAGACATTGAAAATCCGATTCTGGACGAAGGTTTTACGGTATCACTCCTCCTTTAAACGGCTAAGTTATATGAGCTCCCACGTTGCACGGTGAGCATGACACCCACCTCAAATTAAATTAGATAAAAGCTTTCAACTACACCAATTCTGGAGAAGACAAGTGTCGTAACGTTATTGGTTGAAGATTTTATTTTTTTTTTAAAACGCCCCCTTAGTAAAGAACGTTATTGGTCTCAGCCCCCTGATTTTAACGGCCAAATACTAAAACGGTTACTAGAAACGTGGGTGTACAAGACTTATGTGTTGATTTACACCTAATTAAAAAATTACACCGGGTTTACACCAAATACTTAACTGGACGTTAAGTAACACCGTCAAGCAGGAACGTTACGTCAAAATCTTATTAATAAGGAAAGAAAGATTTTAGAATATTCGAATTTCCATAAAAGAAGGATTTTATACTGAAAATATTTCCATGTTTTAATTTTTATACCAAAAAATGTTAAACTAAAAAGATAACAAAAAATAAACGTAAAAATTCTTTTACCAATTTTCGTATTTTTATATCAAAATCATTATCTAAAAATCTTTTGAACAATCTTATTAATTTCCATATATTGGTTTTTATACCAAGTTGTTTTTTTTTTCTTTTTTAATCTTGACCATGTATATACGGTTTGAAAAAAATCATGAACTAAATTTTCCTAATATGTTTTTGGTTATATTAGTTTTTTTTTTCCCGTTCTCAGGGGTACAACAAGATAATAATGCGATAGATTGTCTTAAATTATAGATGCTCTATTTTCTTTACCATACAAGACAAATAAACTTCGTAACACCTCTGATGGGTTTCTTGATGATTATGAATTTATGAGGCATGGGTTTACGTCATAATCATCGTCTCTATCTATCTCTTTCTTTCTTTTTTTTATTTACATCATAGTCTCTTTATAAATTACATTCTAATACTGTTTTTATACTTATTTCAATCTTTCTCCTTTTAGTTTTTTTTTTCCGTTTCTAATGGTTATATCTTCTCTCTTTTGTAGCACATAACAACACACATTCTTAAGCCATTGATGTCGACATCTTAGCCTTCACGTCAATGCAAATATTAATTTTCATAGATTCCGAATCGTGATCGGGGCGAGGCGAAGCCGAGCCACACCAAATAAAAAATAAATGGTTTTTGGGTCCGGCCGGTGCGTAGCACGGGCACAAAATCTAGTTTTCATTAAAAGCTGAAGCCTGAAATTTTCTGACGATGTATTTCACCGAAATTATGTGCATATTCGCATGGATTTTCATTCATTCATGCACAAATCGGTAATTTTATACTTCTATGGAGAAGCTACGGGAGGAATACTTACTAGGGGAGTCTCCAAACCATTTAGAGGCTCGGCAATTTTGGAATCATCATCGACAACTCCGTTATCCCCATTCGGTTCAGGGATTTGAGAACTCTCCATATTTTCATTCGATTCAGAATTTCGGGAGCTTTCCGCATCCTTATCACTCAATGAGGAATGCGGTGCATCAACATCCTCCTCATCCACGACAAATTCCTCCTGAATACATCAACAATGGTCACCATCAAATCACCCAGAGGCATATTATACTGGGTTGTTCGACCATGAGTGAAATGAATACCATTAATAACAGACGGAGCAAAATTCTACAACCAAATAAAAAATATTGGTTCTGGTAAAGCGGGTAGAAGAAGTCACAACGGGAAAGTAGCAACAACTCACCAAAAGAGCGATTGGGGACTTTATGGTGTTAGGCACCAACTTGCAATTCTTGCTCCTGCCTTCTCCACCGTGAACAATTGCCTCTGCTTTTGATAAATTCACTTCAATTCGAGGTCTCACAACACGACCATCCTGCAAGAGGAAATTGATGTGATAATTACAGACAATTATATAAGTTATATGAGGAATACACGAAGAATACATATCGGTGAACTTCCTGAAGATGTCTTTCGCTTATCACCGCCAGGTATATTTCTCAATCTTGGACGAGAGGCACTCATGACATAAGAAGGAGGCTCTTTCACTAAAGATTTGGCGGCCGTCACATAATCATTTAGACGTTCAAGCTGCTAGTCCCATAATTCTATGTAACCTGGAGTCACATATGTGGTTCTATCAGCACAAGGGAACCAATAAGAGCTTCCTTCAGCATTTGTATGATCTAAACAGGTCTTAAGTTGTTCCATTGATGGTTTTCTCCTTCGGAAAGTCGGGACTCATTGGTCCATACCCATCTGGCGGGAGGTTCTATCAATGTTGTACTCCTCCACCGAAAAATCACCATATGTAGCTGATAATAGATGACCGAGAGTGCAACTCATCATGAAAGATATTTCACCATCGCTCAAATCAGCACCGGATTTTAAATACTTACTTTCTCCAGTATTGAAAATTGTCAATTGAGAAATATAAGGAGGAAACACCACCCAAGGACGGAAGTTGAACTCGGAATCATCATCTAGTACATCAACGAAGAGTGTCTTTGACTGAATTTTCTTTGTGGACCAACGCATAATTCTAGTGTTGTCCTTCTCATGGAAAATACGTCGAGAATTAGCAGAGTTCAGACCTTGCAAGATACTACGGGGAATAGGCGCATAATTTTCGAAACATTCCCACATTAGAGATTGGAGAAACATCGTATTGGCATAACATTGAATCTTCATGAAGTCGTTCAAAACACTGGAGTCTATAACCAAAGAATCTAGGTTAGAATACAAAGAGCCCAGGAATAAGCTACCTAGCGGGAGTTGTTCACCTTGAGCCATCTTAATAGAAAAAGGGATTACAAATGGTTTCAACAAGGTTCCAACATCTTCAAACACATCCCTAGACATCCATAGGCACAAGAAAGCGGCAATGGACAACATACCGTCGGGTTCATCAAGAGGGACGTGTCGTGGCCACCACTGTGATAACCAATGAGCGTAACAACCTTTACCAAAGACCTTGTTGATCCTCTCCGTCTCAGATGTTATAGTTTTGGAAGATGCTTTCTCCTCCGCCGTCCAAAGTTCTTCAGGAAAGTTACCTGTAATTGGAAGATGCAGTAAAGCAACTACATCCTCCAAGGTAATAGTAAACTCTCCCCAGCTGCATATAAATGTGTGAGTTGGGATGCACCAGTGACCAAGAAGAGCTAAAATACCTCGCGTATCGTGAAAGATATATAAATCTCCAGACGTCTGGACGGCCTTGGTAATTTGTGCTCTATCCAGCATATCTCTAACACGAGGAAATCCCAGCATGTGCCTTGCCCATCCATAAAACTTCTCTAAGGGTAGTCGAGAGAGATTGAATTCAATCATTGAAGCTTGGAAGAGACCTCGTTAAAGACAAAACCGGATAGCAGCTCGGGGAGTCACCAGTTTCTTTTAAGTAACTGTTCGGGGATTAATCAAAAGACGATACACTGGGGACTTGAGACGATTTTCAGTCTTCTGAACATCGAAGAATGCATCATCTATGTTTGTAACATTCTTGCTCCGGGTGTTTCTTCTTCTTCACCAACATAAGTCTCATCCATACATGTTTCTTTTCTGGAGATGTCATCATCTACAAACATTTCATCTCTGTAAGCATCATTGGCTGGAGAATCAGACATCCTTGCAAAGCAGCTGTGAAATCCACACAATAATTATTTTCAGTCGTCTGAAAGAAAATTTGGCGAGATGATGGATTCATGCAAACAGGAATTCCAGTATCCAAAAAACGATAATTCTTAACTCTTACCTCTTTCAATTTCACTAACAATAGTGATTGTGCCGCAAGAGTTAGCACACAAAATTAGTTCATTCCTTGAAACCTGCAGTAACGAACAAGACTTCATTAGTTCAAAAAAATAAGGATTTTCTCATAAAATCATAGACATAATTTTCATAACGTGAACATTCACATAACTGACCTATGAAATTTACAACAAGACATTATTTCATCATAAATAAATTGTCTAGTTTCGAAGGTTACTCAAAACCCGCGTCTTGATTTTTACAAAACAATAGTTAATGCAATTTGGGTCACGTAAATTTTTTAAAAATTTATCTAATGAGAACAAACCCATGTGAATGAAATATGTCATCATATCCCACATAATATGTCACGGTTACATATATATTAAAAAAAAAATTCCTTCGTATTGGCATTTTCTTTAAAACGAATGTTTATGCTAGTTTTGTGAAAGCTCACACCTCTTGTGATAAAATATTAGTTCTCATGAAATCTCATAAATAAGGTTTTATCACTGAACATAAGTTTATATGTATGAAAAAATCTATTTTCCCTCGTATGAGCATTATTTTCTAAAACGAGGTTTACTTCGGTTTTGTGAAAGCTCACATCTCTTAACATAAGATTTTGTTTCCCATGAAAGCTCATTAACAAAATTTTACAACTGGATACAGGTCTATTTTCAAAGAAAAATCTTTGTCAAGTTAGGGATCGTTGCTAGTTTCCTAAACTAACGATCGATTGAACATACGTTTAATAAAATAAGGGTTTTCAACAAAACTCACACTAATATATACACATGTATAGAATTTCACCATGAACCACTCATGAAATCAGCAAGTTATGAAAAAAAATATTGACGCACCTGACGGCGCCGGCCGGAAATTGGCCGGACGGTGATCGGACGCTGGAGGTTTCCGGCAACAAATTTTCTACTCCTCCTGATGCTCGGACAAGAAGGGAAGAGAAGATGAAGAAGGTGGTATACGGGTGGGATAAAAATAAAATAAAGGGATTAATTCCTTTTATACCTAATTTTATTTCCAAAACCTAATTCCTTAAGGATTTCCTTTTTGGGCCCGGCCCGTGAATCCTAAACCAACCAAGGTTCCACCATCGAATCAGCGGTTCTATACCAATTCATGTTCACTGGATGACGCCCTATTATTCCACTGGGTTTCCGCTCAAACCATGGTTTGCTCATTCAGTCGAAATCCGGTAATATCTTATCTTATAACTCTCAATTACTTATTTTTATTGATTGATACCTGGAAAATCACCATTCAATGCTGAGTAAGAAACATGACTGTTCCTCACTAAGAAGGGGATTTAATATAGATGGTGGATTTTCGACAAAGGGTAAGATTGTAAAACTATACTCTGGATCCGATAATCATATGAGTATTGAGGCTCATGTCTCTCATTTAAAGCATGAAATCTCATGCCATAAATCTCTGACTGAGAAGGCTGTCTCTCAGAGTATATGTAGATGTGTAATCTCCCTGCTGAGACCATGGCACATCTCATGAATACTGAGCAATTTCAGTAATTACTTCGGATTCGGCAATCGGTTGAGTATCGAGACTCATGTCTCTAAGCATGAAAGCTCATGCCATAAGCCTCTGATGAGAAAGTCTCCCAGAGAAGATGTAGATGTGTGCAGTCTCCCAGCTGAGACCACGACACATCTCATACTGTATAGAATCGATATATTGGGTGGCTCCTAGACAGCATGCCTGCTAGTATAGAGCTTCAACGTCTTCAAGATGCAACCAGGTTTTCCCTGACTATACAAGAGGAATATGACACTCCAGCAAGTTCATATTGCTCAACCCTCAGATGATTAATGCTCCTAGACAGGAAGCCCTTCTAGTATAGATACATCAATTAATCATCTTAAATCGTCTGAATATCCAGAAATATTCTACGTGACATCGTATGAATATCCAGCAATATTCTACGAATCATCAATTAATCGCCTGAATATCCAGCAATATTCTGCGATTCTCTGTTATATTTCGTCACTTCAATTCATGGTTCTTCCCAGCAGAACTCCACGGGTTAGTGATAAATATTCAACGTAACAGGAATCTGAACATCGAATAAGCCCTGATAAAAATGGTGCAAGTGTAATTAGCAAATAATGCACAGACCAGCATTTTGAATGCACTAACGAGCATTTCAAAAAATATGAATGAACGAGGAACCTATGCAAAATAGGAAGGAAAAATAATAGTAATAAAATATTAGCAAAAGCGCCAGGGGACTGGGTTCACCAGCCGGCCAGTCATGCCGTGACCAGTCCCGCGCCTAATTTTGTGTTTTATCATATTTTACTATTTTTCCCTGATCTCAGGAAAATTCTACCGTTCGAGCAAATCTCATATTTTTCAAAGAAATTATCTAAATCACACGATTTCATCAAAAATTTTTTTTTTAGGGAAAGGTGTCATGGGATCGCCGGACGGCCGGTCATGCCTTGGCCGTGGCCGGTCCCACACCTCACGTCCTCATTATTTTATTATTTCTCTCAAAATATGAAAATTCCTTGATTTTATGATTTTTCTCTATAATCATGAAAATTACCTAATTTCATGTATTTTTATCTAATCACATGATTTCATCAAAAAATAATAAAATTAGGGAAAGGTGTCATGGAACCGCCGGCCGGTCATGCTTTGGCCATGGCTGGTCCCACACCTCATGTCCCTATTATTTTATTATTTCTCTCAAATTATGAAAATTCCTTGATTTCATGAATTTTCCCTAAAATTACCTAATTTCATGTATTTTCTCTAAATTCATAGAAAATATTAAAAAATTAGGAAAAACTTGTGGGACCTGGCTCTAGCCGGCCGGCCATGCCCTAGCCGGTCCCACACGCCCCTTGTTTTATTATTATTTGGTGTTTTGTTTCATGATTCCATGAAAACTCCCTGATTTCAACAAAATACCTTGATTTTAGCAAATCTCTTTGATTTTATGAAAATTCCCTAAAATCATGAAAATTATATAAAATTAGGAAGAGTGTCTTAGGACCCGCGCCCATGGCCGGCCGGACATGCCTTGGCTTTTTCCGGTCCCACACTCCCATTTCTTGTTTTATTTTATCTCTCATCTCATGGAAGTTCCCTAATTTCATCAAATTCTCCAGTTTCATGGAATTTCCCTCAAATCAGAGAAAACACATAAAATTACATAAAATAGGGAAATATGTGGGACCGTGATTGTCAGCCGGCCGGACATGCCCTAGCCGTGACCAGTCCCACACATTGCAATTCCCTGTTTTATTTATTTTCCCTCATCTCATGTATTTTTCCCAGTTTCAGCAAAACCATGGATTTTGCATATTTTCTCCAAATGTTGCTCAAATGTGCACCAGGAAATATCAAAATTCTCAGGACTGAAGCGCAGACATTATGGTGACACGAGCACATCCCCTTGACTGACTAAGGGTGACCCTGAGGCTTGCAAACAGCTGGTCCCGCATGTTTTAATGATTTTAACCTAATTTGCTCAATTGCTCATATTAGGTTCAAACTCTTTCTAAACAATTGGAAGCTTGCTTAAACGACCATCTATTGGTCCCATGACCACCAAGATCTGGTCTCATGACCTCTTGGTCGGTCCTCCATATTTCCATAATACCAGGTTTTATTATTTGTCGCTCGTATGAGCATTATTTCGGTAAATGATTAAACCAGCATTTGATCATTCTTTCACCAACTGGTCTCAGGAGACTTAGGTATTTTTACTCATTCGAGCATTTGGGCGATATATGGTGAACCCGTCATCCCATATAGCTGGTCCCTGTGTTACTCTGTATTTATTTGCAATAAATCACCATTTCGGTAAAATTAGGGTTTGGAATCCAGAGCTCTACAGAAACGTAATTCTGAGCAGATTCAAACACTCTGATAATTTTAGGTTGATTCCATAATCGACGCTTTATTTATTTTGCTCGACCCAGTAGTCAGTAACTTATATTAATATTTTATTCGGTCCTGTTACCAATAAATTCATCAAACGAGCAATATTTGCTCAAACTGGCAATATTTGCTCGAACCGGCAATATTCACTCAATTTAGCAATATTCGCTCAGACTAGCAATATTTGCTCAGATCAAAGAATATTGGTTCAACTATCAATATTCGACAATTCAGTAACACAGCTTGCTCGTTTTAGGTTATAACGATACCTCGTCTCAGCAGACGCGCTAAATTCATGAGTTTCATAACATTTGTAAAACATGTTCAACTCAGCAATACATGGACTCATCGTCCCATAAAGTCAGCAACTGACTCCACAATCACGAGATTTCAATCGTGTCACATGTGGGGATATTAACTAAGGTTTTGGTCTGGCGGTCTACAGCACGTGTGTTCACCCATGATGAAAATGTGAGAAATTCGTGCAATCAGTTGGAAGAGTCAGCAAAGTAGTGGGTGGAATATTAACCAAGTCTCCGCATGATGAGTAATTGGTTTAACACGATTTCTCACTTTTCCACTCTCTGATTCTATCAACTGTCACACTTCATGGGATCATGGTGTTTTCAACTCCGGTATTATAAAATGTCTCTGAATCCTGATTGAAAGAACAAGAGTTTTCGAACACCAATCGCCTAAATGAGCAATTTATAATAAAAGGTCATACAGACAATCTTTCGTCTACAAGAACTCATAGAAATCACTCTCAATCAGGCAAAACTCAATCATTCAGAGCATTTTCACGCTGAATTCGCAACACCTCTACAATCTCAGATCACCATTTATCTCACGCATTTCTCAGCTTCCCTCATACAGATCAACCCATCCTCTCTTGTGACCGATTTGACTCTGGAATGACCATTGTTCTTGGTTCAGTCCGGGGTCTTACAAATTGATCTCTTGAACTTAAAGCACTCCCTTCTTGCAATGCATCTGTGTGTGGTTCAATATTTCGCTCGGTTCAGGGAGTCTCCATACGGTCGACTCTTCAATTCCGTAAAAACCAGCAAATCGCTTTTCCCCATCTACAACAAGTGCACTTACTTTAGTTATAAAACTAAACAATATAACTTTAAAGTAAAGTAAGTAATACTAACATGCTAGTTTTGTTAATGAGGAAAACTATCTAGTAGAGAAACCTCGGGACCTAGTACAATTTTGGATACTCTAAGAATTAAGCAACTATACAAATTGACACCCCCAACTTCGTATAGTTGAAACCAAGTAAACACTCTTATATTAATTAGTTTTCTTTTAGTAATCCAGCACCTACAACTAATCTGGACAACACACGTGAATCCTAAGACAATGTCCACTTGAGTTGCTTCACAAATATGAATAATTTTGTCATTATCTCCTTTGGATTATTGTTAGAGCACTTTTCGATCGAACTCACAAGCGTTGCTATCTCAAGCTTGTTTGTTAATCTTAGTTGTCAAAAAGTTTTGATTTCTAGTCTACTTATAGCTAATTCTCGGATTAGGATAGAAAGTGTAGTTGAGCTTTAGACTTCACGACTTTCATCGATTGAAGACGAAGAACTACTAAGGGGATCTTGTAGAACTTCATCAACAAAAGGTATGTGGAGACTTGAACTCATCTATCACTCAAAAGTCTATCTACTCTATCTCCTATTTGAGACAAAAGTCGTATATCTATATAGACTTCGATTATACACATTTGATATTTCGAGCTGAGTTTAACTCGCTTACATATTTCTCGAAATATGTGTTGGTAAGCTTTCGCTTTAACCAAGTTCATCTTATATTCTTGACATAATTCAAAAGATGATCATGTGCAAATCGCCTAGTAACATCTTACATGATTTGTGTGACACAGTCATTTGATGTAGACTCAGAATGTTTCTTATTAATCTATCGATCACTTGAAAATTGCTTTGAAGCTAATAGTTTGTGTGAGACAGCTATTGTCGTCCTCTAAGAACGTTTCAATGATTGAAATGGGAGTTTAGAACAATTAACCATGATTGGATATAACACATTATACGTACTTGTATGCTAAATGTTGCAAGTTATTTCAAGTCCGTGAACCATAGTATGCATACCCGGATGCGTACTGGTTGGTTAGTTGAAAGTCCGGGAACTTAGTATGCATACCCGTATGCGTACCGGCGTAAGTTCAAGTCCGGAAATTCAACTGAGTTTGGAGGTATGCGTACCCATTCGCATACTGGCGAATCCAAACTAAGTCCGGCCACTTAGGTATGCGTACCCATTTTCATATTTGAGTAGGTTATGTTATAAAATCGATTTGTTCACAAACTAATACATTTATATATAATAAGGAATGCAATCATTTGCAAACCGTGGCTATAATGTTCATGAATTGATTCGATTGAATCAAAATCGATTTGCTTCAATTGTGTCTTATATACTTCTATAAGAATATAAACAATTTAACAAATCTATAACTAGTTTCATTTGAGTCATTTGAACTAGTTGTGTTAAGATGAAAAAGGTTGATATGAAAGTGTTCATATGGCTAACTTCGGTTAACTATTGTTGAGCCAACAAGGAGTACAGGTTTAGGTACGGTTACCCATATATAAATGAAGTCACTTTTCATTTGTGTGTAACAAGCTAAGTTCGATCTAACTGTTGAAATATATTAGCTTGAGTCTAATAAGGTTTTCATCTAACAGTAAATATTGAATGCTTTGTTACCAAGGTAACATTGATTGCAAACCCTGATTTGAAGTCTATATAAAGGAGAACTCTAGCAACTGGGAAACCTAATCCCCACATCTCCTGTGTGATACTAGTTTTGACTAGAGTCGATTCTCCTGTAACTTGGATTTTTCTAAAACCATTATAGGTTAACGACTTAAAGAATTCATTGGGATTTTGAAGCCAAACCCAACTATTGTCTCCGTAGTTACGTGTTCTGATCCAGCTGTATTCTATCATATAGTACTATCGTCTCTAAGATTTGCTCGAGATTTAATCTCCGATAGGCAAGATAAAAAATAGTCACAAACATCTTCTTCTCATCGTTTGTGATTCCACATATTTTTTTTCGCTACCATATCATTAAGATTATTGTAAGGTGATTGATATTACTAAGCTGTTCTTCGGGAATATAAGTCTGGTGTATCAATTGGTTCCTGTTCACCTTGATTTATCAAAAGACGGAACAAAACTCATAGTTATTTCTGTGAGAGACGGATTTATCTATTCAATAAACTTTTTTATGTGAGACATATTGGTTTATCAAGTCTTCATCTTTGGGTCGTAGCAACTCTTAGTTGTGGGTTAGATCATCCAAGGGATTCAAAGGCGTAAGGAACGCGACTGTAGCTTGATCAGTGTGAGATTGGTTAGGGCTCAACTACATTCCAATCCGATGTTAACTTGGAGTAGGCTAGTGTCTGTAGCGGCTTAATTTAGTGTGGTATTCAAATCTGGACTAGGTCCCGAGTTTTTCTGCGTTTGCGGTTTCCTCGTTAACAAAATTTCTGGCGTCTGTGTTATTTCTTTTCCGCATTATATTTGTTTATATAATTGAAATATCACAGTTTGTGCGTAGTTCAATCAATTAGATAATCCAACCTTTGGTTGTTGATATAAATTAATTGACACTTGAACATTGGTCTTTGGTACCGTTCAAGTAGTTTCACATAATAATCAGGCTCACGGATTTCTATCTATTTGATTTGTTGATCACATTGTGAAACAGAGATACAACTCTTGGATATATTTCCATTGATTGAGTCTGACTGTCTAGTTGATTCTCTTGGAATTATATTGGAGTTTGTCCATACTAATTGCCTAAATAAAATATTGGGTGAGGCTATTAGACCCCCGCTTTTTCAGTTGGTATCAGAGAAGGAAAACACATTTAAGATCTTATAAATCTGTGTTTGTAGGGATATGACTCTATGGAAAGTAGTGCCATCTCTGACAAACGGATCACCAGAGACAAAGGTTCAATTTCGATGAAATCTAGTAAAGAGATAGACTTGTCGATCTCACATATAGACGAACATTATATTCCTACGAAACCTACAAGTATTGATATGTGTTACCCTGATGTTCATACTAATGAATCTGATTCAGAAGTAGAAAGGGAAGCATCCTGAGAGAGTGCAGCGATTCTAAAACTTATTGGAATCCAGGTAGTTGAAATCAATAGGCTGAAACACAAGGTTAATGCAATGGTTGGTATGGTAAAAGATCGTAATTCCCAACTAAAGGTTCTTTGTGAGTAATATGTTATAGTTTGTTCATCGCAAAACTTACTCAAGGCTAAACTCAAAGAAGATGCATGTGAAATTGAACAACTTTTGAGTAATATCTCTATTCAAGATAAAAGTCGTTCTGGGGAGTCTATCATACCAAATAATTTTGACTTTGCTGTGATATTAGAAAACATGACTAATTCTAATCATGTTTCTCAAATGAAAACAGCTTCAGAAGCTAAACTGCAAACCCTTTCTATTGATAAATAAGTGCTTGGTTCTTCCACTAATCAAGGTTTTACCACGTCTCATGGAAGGAAGAAATCTTCTAACGATGTTTTAATGCTACCAATCACTCTGATCATGGAAGATTCAAAAAATATTCAACGGAAGAGCTTCTGACAACGATGTTTTAATACTAATGTAACTAACATTTGGGTGTCTAAACCTATCACTCACCATGTGGATTCTTCCGATCATAAATGCTCATATGTCTTTTTTTTTAGATTCAATCTAATGTGACATATTCAGATGGAAGCAACAGTGGAGATATGAATGATAACCTTAATATGATAATGACAATTAGTTTCAACAGTCGATACAAACTTCAACACACCTTAGATTTAATACTCAAAAAGGATTCTCTCTCCTAGAATTGGAAGGAAAAAGAGACTCAATCATGAAAACCATTCATTTAATGAGCTCAACTAATCAACTAATCACAAGGTTGAAACCTCACTCACAAAAAATCCCGGTTGAGTGAGATATGTTTAGGTATACTTATTGGTAAAATACTTTCTACTTTGTTGAGTTATTTTCTTATCGTCCATAGCTAAACTATTGTCTACAGATAAGTTGTACCTTAGTATTGTTTGTGTCTAGTGAATCTCGTCGTTTTTTTATTTCTTGAATTTTTTTTTTGTTGCAACCAAGTTGCCTGCTACTCTTAGGCTCTAAATTTTCCTCTTTGGAGAATATAAAATTTATTAAGCTAAGATTTGTGAAAATTTTCACTTAGCAATATTTTGATGTGCAAACAGTTTTTCCTGGTTTGCCTTTTCAGTAGTTTTTGTGTTTTTCATTTGTGGGTCAAGACTGTGTTCGTACGGGTACCCATGTTACTTTTTACGAACCAACTATAGAAACCCTAAAATTTCCCTCAAACCGTTTATATACCTTTCCTTTTGAGTTTGAGTTATCTCACTCAAGGGTTTTCTCTTATCAAGAATATCTTCTCCTCCTTGTTCTTGGGATTTGCCAGAAGACTTTTTTGATAATGCAATATATTCCGGTTTCGATGGGAAGAAGAAAAAAACCATTGTAGATGCCGACGAACTCAATTCTAATGTATCATGCTTTTATGCATATAATCAAAAAGATGTTGAAAAAGTTGAGATGGTATCTTCTTAAGTGGTTCATGATTTTCTCAAATACTTTAAGAAGGCAAAACTGCAGCTCGTTGATACTATGAAAGGTCTTGATGTGTTACGAACTAAGTTGAAAAAGGTAAACTCTGACCTTGTTCTCATGAAAACATATGTGAAAGATATTCTCAATGAGGATATCTTCTCCGAAGAAGCGGTTGATGCTGTCAATCACAAGCTCAAAGGCCTTGAAACCCATGAAGTTTCCGAACGTGAACTTTGATTTAGTTTGTGTTCGGTCTTTGTTTTTAGAGTTGTTTTATTTTTCTCTAGGAAACTTCTCATGAGAATTTATTCTTTTGTTTTAAGAAGGATAACTAGGGTTTGGAATAACAATTATTGTGAGTACACATAGCTATTTACAACGATTTTTCATCTTGCAATGTTTTTAGATTTATTTATTTAAATTCTAAAGTTTATTTGGAAGATGATTTTGCAATGTTAATCTTTATTGGTTTTATATATTGCAAAACTTATTATGGGATATGAGTGTTTGCGTCCGTGAACTATGATTGTCCCATATATGTCAAAAGTTAAATCTATTATATGTCTTTAATGCAAATATTGATGGAAAATAGAATGGACTTTTGATAACAAAGATTAATTATATGGTATCATTATGCAAATATTGATGAAAATAGAATGAATCTTTGTATATTCCACAGTATTGAAATTTCCATGATCCACTTCTATATGAAAGTACTTTGTGGCTCCGTAAGTTCTCTTATGTTGAGCATTTCCGATTAAATTAATCATGGGTTCTCTTGTGGTTAATTTAATTGAGTTTTCGGGATACAAATTCATGTTTCATGAAATTTGTTAATGTCCAAAGAAATCCTTTTTTTCTTGTAAAAGTAAAGTCGCTCTTGTTGTTCTTTCGGTAATGACATTTTATGGGGGAGAGTTCTTAATTGAACTTGTGCTTAATTTCCAAATCTTTGTGGGGAGTGCATCTGTGGAACATTGTCGAAGTTTTCTTGTATCTTTATAAACTCCTTGATAAATACACTAAGTTTTGACTATGCGAAATCATTGAAACAAAGTTGATATGTTCTCTTTTAGTCATGAAGTATCTCTATGAGAATTTCATTATGATCCCGCTAATTTTCGTACCTTTTCCAATTTATATTGACAAGAAGGGGGAGAATTATTGTGTAATTCACACTACAAATACATATGGTTTACGGATCATTATGTAAGGGGGAGTGGTTTTCAATGTGAGATGAAGTATTGACTAGGGGGGGGGTGATACATATTACCATAGTATTGTTATCAAAGTTGTGATACAATTGGACTTTGATGCTGTGTAATAATACTATGCCACTGTATAAAAATATGAAAACATCATGTTTTTATATATTGTTATAGCTACGGATCTTCAAAAACTATGATGTTGAGTTGAACACGTTCAGAATCACTGGAGTACTTGGAAGTGACAAAGATTTCGAATAATGTTGAAGAACCAAGGAAATCAAGCATTTGGATGAGAAGCTACAAAGTTTATTTATTTTGTGATCCATATGTATTGATAGTTTTGTCACTAAAATTGACAAACTGGGAGATTGTTAGAGCACTGCCCGGTCGAACTCGCAAGCATTGCTATCTCAAGCTTGTTTGTCAAGTTTAGTTGTTAAAACTATAAGTCTTGATTTCTAGTCTACTTATAGCTAAGTCTCTGATTAGGATAGAAAGTGTAGTTTAACTTTATAATTCACGGCGTTCATCGATTGAAGACGAAAAACTACTAAGGGGAGCTTGTGGAACTTCATCAACAAAAGTTAAGTGGAGACTTGAACTCATATGTCACTCAAAAGTCTATCTACTTTATCTCCTATTTGATAAAAAGTCGTATAGCTCTATAGACTTCGATTATAGACATTTGTTATTTCGAGTTGAGTTTAACTCGCTTACATATTTCTCGAAATATTTGTTGGTAAGCTTTCGCTTTAATTTTAGTTCATCTTATATTCTTGACGTAAGTCCAAATATTATCATGTGAAAATCGCCTGGTAACATCTTACATGATTTGTGTGAGACAGTCATGTGATGTAGACTCGGAATGTTTCGTATTGATCTATTGATCACTTAAAAATTGCTTTGAAGATAATAGTTTGTGTGAGACAGCTATTATCGTCTTCTAAGAATATTTCAATGATTCAAATGAGAGTTTAGAACAATGAGCCATGATTGGATATAGCACAGTATGCGTACTTGTATGCTAATTGTTGCAAGTTATTCCAAGTTCGGGAACCATAGTATGCATACATGTATGCGTACTGGTTGGTTAGTCGAAAGTCCTGGAACTTAGTATGCATACCAGTATGCGTACCGGCTTAAGTTCAAGTCTGGGAATTCAACTGAGTTTGGAGGTATGCGTACCTGTTCGCACAATGGAGAACCCAAACTATGTCTAGCCACTTAGGTATGCATACCCGTGTGCATACTTGAGCAGGTTATGTTCTAAAATCGTTTTGTTCATTAACTAATACAATTATATAATAAGGAATCCAATCTTTTGCAAACCGTGGCTTTAATGTTCATGAATTGATTCGAGTGAATCAAAATCGATTTTGCTTTAATTGTGTCTTATATACTTCTATGAGAATACAAACAATTTAACAACTCTATAACTAGTTTCATTTGAGTCATTTGAACTAAATGTGTTAAGATGAACAAGGTTGATATGAAAGTGTTCATATGGATAACTTCGGTTAACTATTGTTAAGACAACAAGGTGTACACGTTTAGGTATGGTTACCGATATCTAAATGAAGTCACTTTTCATTTGTGTGTAACAAGCTAAGTTCGATCTAACAGTCGCAAGATATTAGTTTGAGTCTAACCTGGTTTTCATCTAACGGTGAATATTGAATGATTTGTTACCAAGGTAACATTGATTGCAAAACCTGATTTGAAGACTATATAAGGAAGAACTCTAGCAACTGGGAAACCTAATCCACACACCTCATGTGTGATACTAGTTACGACTAGAGTCGATTCTATTTTAACATAGGTCTTTCTAAATTTATTATAGGTTAACGACTTAAATACTTCATTGGGATTGTGAAGCCAGGCCCAATTATTTTCTCTGTAGTTGCGTGTTCAGATCTTCCTTTATTCTATCGTATTTAGTAATATCTTCTCTAAGATTTGCTCGAGATTTAATCTCCGATAGGTAAGATAAAAAGTAGTCACAAACATCTTCGTCACATCGATTGTGATTCCATAATATCTTATTTCGCTACCATACAATTAAGATTATTGTGAGTTGATTGATATTATTAGGATGTTCTTCAGGAATATAAGTCTGGTGTATAAATTAGTTCATGTTAACCTTGATTTATCAAAAGACGGAATAAAACTGATAGGCATTTCTGTGGAATACATATTTATCTATTCAATAGACTTTTCTGTATGTGACAGATTGGTTTATAAAGTCTTCGAATTTGGGTCGTAGCAACTCTTAGTTATGGGTGAGATCAACTAAGGGAATAAAGTACATAGAGTCCTTCTGGGATTCAGAGGCATAAGGAATGTGATTATACCTTGATCAGTGTGAGATTGATTAGGGCTCAACTACATTCCAGTCTGAAGTTAACTTGGAGTAGGCTAGTGTCTATAGCGGCTTAATACAGTGTGGTGTTGAAATCTGGACTAGGTCCCGGGGTTTTTTTTGCATTTTCGGTTTCCTCGCTAACAAAATTTCTGGTGTCTGTGTTATTTCTTTTCCGCATTTTACTTTTTTATATAATTACAATATCACAGGTTGTGCATAGTTCAATCAATTAGATAATCCTACATTTGATTGTTGATATAAATTGATTGACACTTGAACATTGGTCTGGTACCGTTCAAGTTGTCTCACATAATAGTCAGGCTCACGGATTTCTATATGTTTGATTTGTTGATCGCATTGTGAAACAGAGATACAACTCTTGGATATATTTCCATTGAGTCTGATTCTCTAGTTGATTCTCTTGGAATTATATTGGAGTTTGTCTTTACTAATTGCCTAAACGAAATAGACCCCCGCTTTTTCACTTGTAACCCGAAACAATAAATGATTAAATATGTTTCAGTAACCAAATAATTTATCGATAAACATAATCAATCTTTAGATTAGTGATAAAAAAGAGTAAATGATTTTCCCTTTTATACCAATAAATTCGTTTGGTCTAAAGATCAAACCAAGACAATAATTATCGATATAACCAATATTGATGAAAAAGATCTATCCAAGCAAATTAATGCATTTATGAAATAGATCTATCCAAGAAAATTATTCAACTAGACATTTTGTTCGATCTTCTACAAGTCTTATGTGTATCAAGATAAACTTCTTGTGGATCCCAAAGAATCAAATTTGCAAGAATTTTCACAAAGATCATAACCAAAAAGTAAAAGTTTTCAATTTTCAAAGTAACTCCTGAAAACAACTTAATTCCTATAATCATTTGTCACATGGAACAAAGTCTGTTAACAATGAAAAATTAATATATCTATCACACAAATCCGGAATCACTCAGATCTGTATTAGTCAATCTTCGGACAAATTTGAGTGGTCTAATATCACAAGAGAAAGACCATAAAATGATTGATTTATCCAAGAAAACTATATCGTTATTTCTTAACAAGTAATAATCAACGAAAACTTAACAACAATCTAGCATCCACCAACATTATATATGTAGGTTTTTTGATCCCAAATAAGACTTTAAATGATAAGCAAAGCAGAATATTTTAACTTATTAGATTACTCATATCCCTTTAACAAGTTGGCTTTCCCACATGACAAAAGTATGTTCAAGGGATGAGTTTGTAAGGATACAAGACTCCTTATTTATAGAAAGATTTATGGCAAAGGTTTGTTTGGAAACAAAATCCACCAATCTCAAAAATCCTTAATGAAAATGAGAGGGTAGCAAGTACACCACCAACCTTTTCATTTGGCAACATGTATGGAAAAAATCTAATACGATTGCAAGTAGTTCTAAATTAAAGATCCTTGAATAATATGTATACTGAGATTTTATATTTCTCTTTCATAATCGATATGTCTAGACACAAAGTTTGTGAACCTAATTGTGTAGAAGATTTCTTAGACGATATTTTAAATCAATATCCAAGATTAATCTATCCAAATCAAGGGAATCAGAATTCTAACAAGTATGAAACTTGTGATTTATCTTTCGACATACGAATTCAACAAGAGCGAATCTTGTATTTGATCTCAATTAATAAGAACTTAAACTTTGTATGTTTGTTACATACGACTTATTCTATTCCTATTGTAAACACAAAAAAATATAATGCGGCAAAGGAAAAACACAAGACACCAGAAGTTTTGTTAACGAGGAAAACTGCACCTGCAGAAAAATCTATGGACCTCGTACATCTTTGAACACTATTAAAACGCTACAAAAACTAGCATACTATCAGACTTCGGAATGAAATGTAGCTGATACGGAATAAACCTTCCATGAAATTCACCTGCAATCGTTCTCCTCACGTCTCTTGAAGCTCGCAAGGCTTTAAGCAATTGATTCTGCTAGCAGACGTCCTTTACAACCTAAGAGTTGTTTCAACCTAAGTGAAGACTTTTGGTACCAATCTTCCTCTAACAAATAAGCTTATTTTATTTCCCTTTTGATCCTTCGATATAGGTTTGGAAATTTGTCTGTAGTAGACAAAGTCCAAAAAACCTCACGAATCAGAAACTCTTACATTCAGTTAGCTGAGAAACCTGGATTACTAACCACCTTTTAAGAAAAATCCAAACAAATCGAAGAAGAGTTTAAATATCTATCTTGAGGAATCACAAAGTCTGAGACAGAGAGAAATTTTCCATTTCTATCTATCTCGTTCCTAATATGAATAACAAGAACCTCAAATATCAATAAGAACGAGGTCCAGATACATGAAATATCATGTAACAATATAGTCACACCGGAATTCACGAATCCCTAAGTGAAGTCCTTCAGTCATAACCTAATTATATTTCTATGAGGAAACCTAGGTTTTCAGAGGATGACTCAAGCAAGAAACTAGGACATAGAAGTGTAGGATTGAGAAATCCTGTTGCATGAGTCTCTATATTTATAGATTTTCAAGGCACTAGGTAGCTTTGATTTTAAGCTAAGATAACTTGAGATCCAAGCAAACACTTTCTCAGTTTAGATGAAATTCTTCTTAGGAATTCATGTAAGCATGTGAGAAGTCCGCCTTGAAATTATCCAAAAGAATATACACTATGGTCCAGGTTTCTAGAATAGTGTACAGTGATATATAGTTCGTATTGGAAAATATGTCTTCTGAATTTTGAAGCATAAATCACGTTCATCAACACTCAAGACTTAAACCATGATTCACAAACACATGGTGATTTAGTGAACAAAGTTATCTTATAAGTATTTATGAAGTTTGAAGCAATGCCAAACATATTTTTGAAAATAGTTTATGAGCATTTGCTTAGTTACACCAGGTAGGCGTGTATCTGGGTACGCATACCTATGGACCAGCTCGTGAACTCAGGTTGTTGGGGTACGCTTATCGGGTATGTGTACCCTTAGTCATTCACGAAATTGGATCCTAGGGGTACGCATAATGTGTATGCATACGTCCCTCCTATCCACGAAACTCAAACTTTAGGATACACGTACGTTACCTATTCCAGAACTCATATCATAAGGGTACGCGTATTGGGTATGCGTACCTACCATGTGTTCAGAATTTCAGTAAGTTTTGAAAACTCCCTTTAAACAATTCGAAACATTCCAAATCGTCATAGATGGTAAATATCATTCCTTGCAAAATTCCAAATGATCAACTTGAAACAAAAATAATTCATGAACAATAATTTTTTTTGACCAAGATTATTAAGGATTTATGAACATCTATTGCATGAATCATATTTCCAGAGATTTTTCAAGACAAGCTTGATTCGAAATTTCTTCATTGTAATATAAAATCTACTAAAATAATAAGACATAGTCTCATAGGATAAAATGGTAAATGCAGCGAGTAAATATGATGGTTCAGTCATCACATACTTCTTTGTCAATGAAATTCTCCAAATGTTTTCATTTTTTCTCCAGTCTTTAATCTTTGAGGGTTATTCAGTGATGTCTGATACTAAACTACCATACTGTAATCCTAGTCCGAGACTTGACTTTAGTACATTAGAATTCAAGATATAGTTTTATGCGTCTAATATTGACAACACGCATGAGATAGAAACACTTGCGAGTTCGACCGATCAGTGCTCTAGCACTTAAGATATGCCATAAGTGTATATTTTTGATATTAACAAATACAAATGATGTATGTATTCCAACTCATAACCAATTTCATTCATAGTATGCCAATTAAGATTAGCTATCACACATCCATATTAGTACTAATATAATAATTAAAGATTATACAAATTTTTGGGATACGCTAAGAATATAATTTGATGCCAAAAATGATACTGAAAACTCGTTATCTAGGACTTGCCTTGAGTATTAAAGGACAGGGTTTGACAGTCTCATCACATCTGTTGAATAATGACACAATAATGGTTGAGATAATTTAATACTTAAATAGGTCATCCTGGTGGCCCGATGCACACAGCTAAATAACTCACTTTTTTTTCTCTCTCAATGAATCCTTTATTGTTCTTTATTTGCACATTGACAATTAGGGATCTAAAGTTGGTGTAAATTAAGGTTGTGATCAATGACAAATCTGATTTGAAAAACGTTTTAATTATTATGGAAAAATTAATTTTGGTACTGATCAATCATCAAAGCCATGTTTATTCCACCTTGTATTTATTAAATAATTTGTAATATGTACCATTAAATCAACTATTTATATACACTAATTTTTAGCAATCTTGTGTACTACAATAAAACAATTAGAGAAGAAGTGAAATGCAAACTCAATTAGACTAGATTAAAACCGAGCCAAGGATTATATCCTCTAGCCTTAAGACATATTCATCCCATACTAGGGCTTACAGACTATCGATGTCTGTCTCCTAGGATATAACGACTTTCTTATTAACATAGTAGCCATCCAAACGTCGAGTAACGACGAACCAAAACTTAAAGTGATGAACTCTTTCTTTAACAAAACCTTAATTTTTGATTTTGGAATGCAGTAAAATGATGATTAGGTTTCTAATTTATATTCTTTTTTAAGTGTGTGTGGGATATTTATAGAATTTACTAGCACCTATTCAATGAATAATTATGATGCTTCAAGTACCTCTTCAACGAAGAATCTTGGTGCTTCAGGGATTTCTCAAGGGATGTGACTTTTGACATCTAATATGAAATTCCTTAAAGGTTGTGTCCCTTCACGTATCTAGTTTTAGGTTTCTTTTAATTTCAAACATTTTTTTTAATGATTGAAGTTTTGGTTTCTTGCTAGGAGACTACAAATATTAGGTTCAAAATTACTATAAGACTCAACAATTGCCCTTGTTTCCCTGGATGATTTAGCTATAACATCATTTACTTAATTATCATCACGTGAAACAAAACTAAAAGTGTAAGAAATGAAATGAGAAATCAAATGTTTGATTCTTTTATTATGTTCCTATTCTCCCATTGTATGAGAAGAAAATGTTCATTAATAGATTGGATGTCTAGTTTTGCATCAGCTTTTATTTGAATTCTCGAGTGTTGTATTCTTTTAACCCAAAATAATGCCTCACGTATTTCCATGCACTCTCCTGCCTTTGGGTTCAATGCACCATCTTCATAGCTTCCTTTGATTCCAAGACAACTACTTGTGTTATCATGCATTACAATGCCAGTTTCAAATTGGTTAGTGTGGTGATCAAAAGAGGCATCGACATTATACTTTATAACGTCTTCTAAAGGTGGTTTCCAGTGGGAAATGTTAAAACTTCTAGGGCCGGTACAAAGTGAAGTATTTTTATTATGCATGTGTGAGGAAATGTGATAATTAATATTATGCACAGAGTTATGAAGAATTAGAGACACTCCATGAAACACAACATCATATCTATCTTTCCATAAGATCCAAGCACCAATCATAAGAGAATAAATCATTTTTTCATCATCTATGAAGTCATTTGAAAAAAACCAAATGGTAACCCATTCTGAGACAAAACTACAATTATTCTTGACTGCATCTATTTTGACATTGATGCCCCTCCAAAATGCCCTTACATATCTATATGCGAAAATAATGTGCTTCATGGTTTCCTCATTAGAACCACAAATGTCACATTTGGTATCTAGGCTATCATTATAATTGGGTTTTGTACTTTTAGTGAAATTAATTCCTCTAACGCATTTCCATGCAAAAGGTTTGGTGCGCCGAGCCACTTTGCTACTCCATAAAGCCTTCCAGAATTTCTTGTGTAAAACAACCCCATTTATTTGCACTTCATTGTCGCTGTAAGTCAGCATCTTGTAAGTACTTTTCACTGAAAATTTACCATCTTTGGCAGACATCCATATCATTACGTCTTCCTTATTGTTGCCTATAAACAATGCTTGTATTCTATTTGAAGTATTAAAATCAAAAAACTTATTCAGGAGACTTACATTCCAGTGATAAGAGTCTAGATGGAATAGTTCTACAACATCTTCATATAACCTGAAAAGATCACTTGCTGGAATTGGAGGGTGATTCATGCCAAGAATCCATCTATCTTTCCAAATTTCTTTTTTTGTGCCATTATTGATCTCCATAAAATAATTTTGTTGAACAATTTGTAGTCCTTTTGTAATGTCATTTCATGTGTAAGAGCAGTTAGTTGCAGAGATGTTTTGATGTATTATCACCATTCTTGAAGTATTTACTGCTTAACGAGGGTTTACTCAATAAATACATTTGTAGATTTGTAGAGATTTAAAAAGAGTCATGAAAATTAATAACTTTGCGAGAATTATACAGAATTGAGCAAATTTTTGCGGAGTTATGCAGAGTTGTCTAATGTCTTGCAGACATTTGTAGAGTCTTGAAGAGTTGTATAAACAAATTTTATATGGAAATATGCATGATAGAAATAAATATAAAATTTATTGTAGCTTATTTATTATAGTAACTTCAACTAAATTAAAATAAATTATTATTATTTTATATATATAACTTATTTCTTTGGTTCAATGAAATACAATAAAGTGTAACAATAAATTAAAATAATTATTATTGTACATTTGTACATAATAGTTAAAATTAAAAAAAAATGTTTAATCATTTATACTCATCTATAATAGGAGTTTTATAGATTGTGTATTCATGAAAAAAAATAAGATAGAGTAAAAAACATCTTTATAAAAAAATTGAAAGTCTTCCAAAATCTTACATATTTTGCAAGACTTTTATCAAAGCAAAATATACCCAAAAGTCACTCAAAGTCTTGAAAATAGATAAATATGCAAAGTCTTTGAATTTTCAAGTTTACAACGAGTAACACAAACTTTAGAAGACTTTTTGACAATCTACAACGAGTAACATAAACTTTGAAAGAGATTTTAAAAGTATACAACCAATAACACAATACTTTGTAAATCCATTAAACTCTTTAGAAATCGATAAAAGTATTTATTGAGTAAACCCCTGTAAGACTTGAGTCATCAGATTGTCAGATTCATTACATATTCTCCATGCAAGTTTAGTAAGAAGTGAAAGATTAAGCTTCTCAAGATCTCTGAAAGCTAGTCAACCCATTTATTTTGGCTTTCAGACACGGAGCCAAGCAACTGGGTTATAACCTATGTTATTATTGTATCCTTAGAAGAACTTCCTCTCAATACTAGTTAGCTATTGAATGAGGTTGTTTGGAACCTTGTAAGTGCCCATCTAATAAATTGAAACAGATTTAAGGACAAGCTTTATCATAGTACCCCTACCTGCTTGTGAGAGAGAAATAGAAGACCAAGTAAAAAATCTATTTTCAAAATTTTCTTTAATACCTTTGAAAGTTTCTTGTTTTGAATGACCTATTATGAGTGGAGATCCTAGGTATTTTTCTTAGATTTCATGAATTTAACCCTAAGAATATGTCTTAAAGCATTGTTTACTTCAATATTAGTCTTCTTGTTGAAATGTACTTCGGATTTATCAAAATTAATAACCTGTCCAGATTGAGAGTTGAAATTATGGAGAAATTTCAGAAGATTGTTGACGGATGTAAGATTTGCTTGAGTAAATATCAATCAATCATTTACAAAAAGCAAATGATTAATGGATGGAGATAAAGCGGCCATTTTAATACTCTTAATTGTGTTGTTTTGTTATGCACTTGTGAGTTGTCTTGAGATAAACTCCATGGCAAGGATAAAGAGGATCACCTTGTCTGATTCCTCTAGTTGGTGAGAATTCTTTACATGGTGACCCATTCAACATTACTGACAAAGAAGTAGTACTAATGCATTGATATATTAGGTCAGAGAAATCATCATTGAGCCCAAAGTAATTGAGAAATGTGATTAAAAAAGACCACTTCAGTCTGTCAAATGCCTTTGACATATCAAGCTTCAGAACAATCCAACCATTCTCTCATCTTTTCTTCTTCATGGATTGAATTATTTTCTGAGCTATCATTGTATTATTACCGATTAACCTTCCCGTGACATAAGCAGCCTGAAATGGTGATACAATCTTATCCATAATTGGCTTCATCCTATTAACAAGAACTTTTGATACTATCTTGTAAGAAGTATTACACAAACCAATAGGTCTGTAATTAGTTTCCCAAATACTTTTCCTTTTCTTTGGATTAAAATAGATATAAGTCTTTTTGATTTCCTTGAGAATATGATTGGTTTCAAAAAACTTTTTAACCATCTTGCATACATCCTCACTGAAAAAGCGAGGGTCTAACAACCACACCCAATATTTCGTTCGGCAATTTGTTTGGACTAACTCCAATATAATTTCAAAAGAATCAACAAGACAGTCAAACTAAATCAATGAAAGATATCCAAGAGTTATATCTCTTTCTCAAATCTATCAGTAAATCAATAGGGTGAAATCTGTGAATTGGTTGGTATGAGAATAACATGAACGGTACCAAAGACCAATGTTCAAGTGTCAATCAATTTATATCAACAACCAAAGGTTGGATTTACCAATAGACTGAACTACGCACAACCTGTAATATTTCAATTATATAAATAAATATAATGCGAAAAATAAATAACAAAGACACCATAAGTTTTGTTAATGAGGAAACTGCAAATGCAGAAAAACCCCGGGACCAAGTCCAAATTTGAACACCACACTATATTAAGCCGCTACAGACACTAGCCTACTACAAGTTAACTTTAGACTGGAATGTAGTTGATCCCTAACCAAGTCTCACACCGATTAAGGTATAGTCACGTTCCTTACGTTTCTGAATCCCAAAAGGACTCTACGCACGTGATTTCCTTAGCTGATCTCATCCACAACTAATAGTTGCTATGATCCAAGGTCGAAGACTTAAAAAGAGATATGTCTCCCACAGATAAGTCTATTCTGATAGATAAATATGTATCCCGCAGAAGTACCTATGAAGTTTTGTTCCGTCTTTCGATAAATCAAGGTGAACATGAACCAATTGATAATCCGATCTTATATTCCCTAAGAACAACCTAGAAATATCAATCACCTCACAATAACTTAACTATATGGTAGTAGAAGAACTTATTATGGAATCACAAAGAATGAGACGAAGAGCTTTGTGATTACTTTTTATACCTTACCTATCGAAAATAATTTTCGAGCAAATCTTAGAGAAGATAGTACTCAATATGATAGAACAAGTAAGATCAGAACACACAACTACAAAGAAAATAGTTGGGTCTGGCTTCAGAATCCCAATGAAATTTAAGTCGTTAACCTATAATGGTTTTGGGAAAAACCTAGGTTAAAGGAAAATAGACTCTAGTCGCAACTAGTATCATACAAAACCAGTTGCTAGAGTTCTCCCTTGTATAGTCTTTAAAATCAAGGTTGCTTACAATCAAATCTAGGTTAGCTTAGATATATATCATTCAATATTCACCGTTAAATGAAAACCTTTTTTAAGATTCAAGATAAGTTTGCTTAAAACCAAAGAAACATCTCTCCACCGTTGAATGGTCTTAGCTTGTTACACACAAGTGAAACATACCTTCATTTAGATATGGGTAACCGTACCTAAACGTGTAGATTGATTTGGATCAACAATAGTTAACCGAAGTTAGCCATATGAACACTTTTGTCTTAACCACATTCATCTAACACTTCTAGATCAAATATGATAATTAATCAACCATGAAAGATAATCAAATGAATCTAATTGTGTTACTCATAGAGTTGTTCAATTGTATATATCTCATAGAAGTATACAAGAAACAATTGAAGCAAAATCAGTTTTGATTCACGAGAATCAATTCATGAACATTAAGCCACGATTTGCAAAGATTGCATTCCTTAATTTATATATTTATTTATTCATGAGTATGAAAACATACTTAACCAATTTTAGAACTTTAACCACTAAGTTTGCAAACGGGTACGCAAACTTAAGTTCCGGACTTTGGTATTGTCCAGCAGTTTAAAAACCGGTATGCATACTGCTGTCCCGGACCATAACTGAGGTAGAACTGTTTGCATATTGGTATGCATACTATGTTGTATCCAGACAAAGGTTAATTTTTCTAAACTCCCATTTTAATCATTGAAATATTCTTAGAATACGACAATAGCTGTCGCACACAAACTATTATCTTATAAGTAATTTTAAAGTGATTGAATAATCAATATGAAACATTCTGAGTCTACATCAAATGACTATCTCACACAAATCATGTAAGATGTTCCAAGAAAATTTCTACATGATCATCTTTTGACTTATTATATAGTTTCCAAAAAAAAAATTATTTCCAACTAAACTCGTCATGAATAATGATGAACGTAGCTAATGCAAAAAGCTTCCAACACATATTTCGAGAAATATATAAGCGAGTTAAACTCAACTCGAAATATCAAATGTGTATAATATAAAAGTCTATATAGCTATACGACTTAGTCTCAGTAGGAGATAAAATAGAATAGACTTCTGAGTGATAAATAAGTTTTAGTCTCCCATCTCTCCTCAGTAGATCCTCGTCTTCAATCGATGGACGCCGTGAAGTCTAAAACTTAACTACATATTCCATCCTAATCTGAGACATATCTATAAGTAGAATAGAAATCAAGACTTATAGTTTTCATCACCTAAACTTGATAAACAAGCTTGAGATAGCAACGCTTGCGAGTTCGACCGAGCAGTGCTCTAAAAATCTCTCCCTTTGTCTATTTTAGTGACAAAACTATAAATACATATGGATTATAAAATATATAGACTTTGTAGCTTCTCATCCAACATGCTTGATTTCCTTGGTTTTTCAACATTCCTTGAATTCTTCGCCACTCCAAGTACTTCAGTGATTCTGAACGTGTTCAACTCAGCATCATTGTTGTTGAAGATCCGTAGCCATAATAATAATAAAACAGTTATTTTTAATTATTGTTATACAATGTCGTAGTATTATTACACAACATCAAAGTTTAATTGTATCACAACTTTGACAATAATACTATGGTGATATGTATCACCCCCCCCCCCCCCTTACGTAATGATCTGTAAACCATATGTATGTAGGGTGAGCTATAAAGTAATTCTATCCCTTTTTGTCAATATAAATTAGCAAAGGTACGAAAACTATTGGGATCATAATGAAATTCTCAAAGAGATAATTCATGACCAAAAGAGAACATATCAACTTGGTTTCGATGATTTCATATAGTCAAAACTTAGTGTATTCATCAATGAGTTTATAAAGATACAAGATAACTCCTAAAATATTCCACAACCGCGCTCCCCACAAAGATTTGGCAATTAAGCACAAATTCAATTAAGAACTCTCCCCCATAAAATGTCACTCCCGAAAAAAAAACAAGAGCGACCGTACTTTTACGAGAAAAGAAGGATTTCTTTGGACATTAAAAAATTACATAAAACATGAATTGTATCTAGAAAACTCAAATAAATTAATCACAAGAAGACCTTATAGATTAATTTGGTCGGAAATGCTCAACATAAGAAAACTTACGGAGCCATACAATACTTCACATAGAAGTGGATCTGGAGAAGATCAATACTGCGGAATATTCAAAAGTTCATTCTATCTTTTATCAATATTTGCATAATTAACTATGACATATATATCATAAAAATACAAGATGTAAAAACAGATCAAACACAACTTTTGGTTGGTAGCCGAGCAACAAGCTGAGCTCCAACCCCTCTATGAATAGTAATTCCTAATTTATGAAAAATGAAACTACCAAAACCACTACTAGCATCATTATTAACTATGCAATTCTTCAGACGCTTAAAGAAACACAAAGTGTCATCGACAAGCTCGCCTAGAGTAGAGAAGGCTAAAACTCCTAAACCAAAACCCAAAGCAGAACATTTGTCCAAATATTTAGTGCGCTTCCTTGAAACTGCATTAGAGATAGCCTTCCCCGGAACAAAAGATCGAACACCATCACCAGTGAAGGGAGAAACAACAGTGACATCCATACAAACATCTTGACCATTTTACCAATTGAGAACAAGAATATCTGCAGGCCTCAAATCCTTATCATCATCTGACTGGATGCCAAGAGATACTTCCTTACGTGCCGGAATATTAGCCTTGTAGCAAATGTCAAGTGCAACATCACAAACAAGGTCATGGCGAAACTTGCTCCCAATATCTTTAGCACAATGAAGAGCATGGTCACCAAAAGTGTCCATAGATCGGTTTCAACTTGAGCATAAGCCATTCTCAACAAACAAAGGAATACCAATTTTATAACACAGCACAGCACGAAACTGCCTAGGTCCAATACACTGATTAAGCCCACTAATAGTTAAACTTAACTTTTTTTTTTTTACATATATGAGATAATCATAGTTCACGGACGTAAACACACATATCCCATAAATTTTTTTTGCAATATATAAAACCAATAAAGATTAATACTGCAAAATCATCTTCCAAATAACTTGGAATTTAAATAATTAAATATAAAACATTGCAAGATTAAAATCGTTGGCAATAGCTATGTGTAATCACAATATGTGCTATTCCAAACCCTAGTTATCCTTATTAAAACACAAGAATAAATTCTCTTAAGCAGTTTCCTAGACATTAAGGTTCTTGAAAAATTCTTTATCGTCCCTGAACTCCTTGTCATCAACAGACATTGGAACATAAGGTTCGTGAAGGAAGGAGTCAATTCCAACAAACCTTCTTGACTGATGCCGAACCAGGGCCTTCTAAATTTCAAGAGTTCTGAAAAATCGGGGGTCTAACAACCACACCCAATATTTCGATTAAAAATATGTATGGACAAGTTCCAATATACTTTCTAGAGAATCAACTAGACAGTCAGACTCAATCTAGATAAAAGTATATCAAAATTTTTATATCTCTCTCACTTGATTTGATCTTTACCCAAGCAAATAGAAATCTGCGAGTCTTTATCAAATATAAGGAGATAACTTGGATGGTACCAAAGACCAATATCCAGGTGTCAATCAATTTAAATCAACAACCAAAAGGTCGGATATTCTAATTGATTGAACAATGCACAACCTGTATCATTTTAATTATATAACAAATATAATACGGAAAAGAAATAACACAGACACCAGAATTTTGTTAACGAGGAAACCGCAAATGCAGAAAAACCGCGGGACCTAGTCCAGATTAAACATACATTGTATTAAGCTGCTACAAACACTAGCCTACTCCAAGCTAACTTCGGTCTGGATTGTAGTTGAACCCCAATTAATCTCACACTGATCCAAGGTACAGTTATGCTCCTATGCCTCTGATCCCAGCAAGATACTACGTAGTTTTTTCCCTTAGCTGAACTTACACACAACTAAGAGTTGCTATGAACCAAAGTCTGTATCATACAGAAAAGTCCATGGTAATAGATAAATCCGTCTCCCATGAATATACCTACGAGTTTTTTTTCCGTCTTTTGATAAATCAAGGTGAATAGGAACCAATTGATAAACCAGATTTATATTCCCGAAGAACAACTTAGTATTGTCAATCACCTCACAATAGTCTTAATCGACGCACCGAAAAAAGTTATTTTGGAATCACAAACGATGAGACGAAGTTGTTTGTGACTACTTTTTATCTTGCCTATCAGAGATATAAATCTCAAGCCAATTATTATAATTGTACTCGTACGATAGAAACAGTAAGATCAGATCACACAATTACAAGAAAGTAGTATCGGTCTGGCTTCACAATCCCAATGAAGTCTTTATGTCATTTACCTGGTTTAGAAGAATAAACCAAAGGTTAAAGGAGAATCGACTCTATCTTAGCACAGCTAGTATCACGCAGAATGTGTAGGGATTAGGTTTCCCAGTTGCTAGAGTTCCGCATTATATAGTCTTACAAATCAGGGTTTGCAATCAATGTTAGCTTAGTAACAAAGCATTCAATATTCACCGTTAGATGAAAACCTGATTAGATTCAAGCTAATATTTATCAACCGTTAGATCGAAAACATAACTTGTTATACACACTTTTAATGCATGTTTCTTGGCTTGGGTACAATTATGCTCCTACGCCTCTGATCCTAGTAGGATACTGTGCACTTGATTCCTTAGTTAATCTCACCCACAACCAAGAGTTGCTATGAAAGTCGAAGATTTAATAAAAAAATCTGTCTCACACAGAAAAGTCTACAAGGATAGATAAATTTGTCTCCCACGAATAAACCTATGAGTTTTGTTCCGTATTTTGATAAATCAAGGTGAACAGGAACCAATTGATAAAACCAGACTTATATTCCCGAAGAACAACTCAGCTTTATCAATCACCTCACAATAAAATTAATCGACGCAGCGAAGAAGATTATTGAGGAATCACAAATGATGATACGAAGTGTTTGTGACTACTTTTATATCTTGCCTATCGGAGATAGAAATCTGAAGCCAATTATTACAATTGTACTCGTACGATAGAAGATGCAATATCAGATCACACAACTACAATAAAAGTAGTATCGGTCTGGCTTCATAATCCCAATGAAGTCTTTAAGTCGTTAACCTGGTTTTAGAAGAAGAAAACCAAGGGTTAAAGGTGCATCGACTCTAGCTTAGCAAACTAGTATCACACAAAATATATGGGGATTAGGTTTCCCAGTCGCTAGAGTTCTCCATTATATAGTCTTTCAAACCAGGGTTTGCAATCAATGTTAGCTTAATAACAAAGCATTCAATATTCACCATTATATGAAAACCTGATTAGATTCAAGCTAATATTTATCAACCGTTAGATCGAAAACATAGCTTTTTATACACACATGTAATGCAAGTTTGTAGGCTTATGTAACCGTACCCAAACTTGTATATTAGTTGGTTCAACAATAGTTAACCAAATGGTTAGCCATATGATAACTTTCATATCAACCATATTCTTCTTTACCATAACTAGTGCAAATGACTCAAATGAACTAGTTAGAGAGTTGTTCAATTGCAAGGAATTCTCATGTACTACACAAGACACAATTGAAGCAAAAATGATTTGATTCACTCAAATTGGTTCATGAACTATATAGCCACGGTTTTCAATAGCATTCCTTAGTTTATAAAGATAAGTTCACAAACATCGTTTTTAGATATAACTTACTCAAGTTCGCGGACTGGGTTTGCGGACTTAAGTTCCCGGATGGAGTTCACAAACTCCAGCCGAAATTCCCGGGTCGAGAACTTCCGCCAGTTCACGGACTGAAGCTCACGCACTGAAGCTCACGCACTTCTCCGGTTCTCTTGATCAATAAAGTTCGCAAACTTTGGTTCAAGAAATAAGGAATTATACATATATATGTTTCCACAACAATGCTTATATCCTCTATTGGTTATATTGTCTAAACTCTCATTAAAATCATTGAAATATTGTCAGAGGACGTTATATAGTTGTTATTCACAAACCATTTTTCGTCAGAGCAATTTTCAAAGTGATTGACACTTACATGACTTTCATCACTAGGTAAAGATGAACTTGGCTAAAGCGAAAGCTTTACCAACACATAATTTGAGAAATAGATAGGCGAGGTATACTCGGCTCGAAATACCAAATGTGTATAATCTTAGTCTATACAGCAAAACGACTTTTGTCTCAAGATAGGAGATAAATAGACTTTGGAGTGATATATAAGTTCAAGTCTCCACATACCTTTTAGTCGATGAAGATCCACCAGTTCCTTGAGTAGTCCTTCGTATTGTATGATGATTTCCATGGAGTTCTTGAGCTCAACTACACTTTTTATCCTAGTCCGAGACCTTAGTTATAATAGACTAGAAATTAAGACTTATAGTTTTGATCACTAACATTGACAAACATGCTTGAGATAGCAACGCATGCGAGTTCGACCGAGCAATGCTCTAACAACTTTCAAGAAATACTGAGAATTAAATACATTAACTTCTTAAGAGATGAATTAAATTTACATACCTCAGATGTATTTGACTTCTGAACAAGTTTGAGCTTGTTTTCTAATCGATTTGCTCTCCATTGAAGTTTGTTGACATATGTTATATTATGTTTGTACTTAAAACAATTAAAGAGTACATGACCCTTAAAAGTACAATTAGAACATGTCAATGTGGAGGACTATTCAGGAACCGTAGCCGAGCATGTTGATAAACAAATTGAGGTACCTAAAACATGTAAGATATAATTTTCAGTAAACATGGTAAAATATTTTATCCTCCAAGTCGGTCGAAGAAGTTTCTCTAGGAAGAATATCAAGATTGATGTACGTAATGCTACAATTATCAAAATTAATATTTTCGCCAAGGAGTGCAATAATTGATTTTTCATCTTCATTTGAATCATAGTGATCAGACATTTCATCAAGAGCTGTTGCAAGACCTTTATTTCCAATGTATTTTCTACGATTTGGACACTCACTAAATAGCAAAATGACCAAATCCTTTACACTTGAAGCACTGTGGCATATCCTCATCATCAATATCGACAATGTCCCTATTTTTAGGAGGAATACGATCATGAGGTTTAACTGATGATCTAGGTTTATCTCTGATGAACCATTTACTTCTCTTCAAAAGAAGATCTCTAAATTATCTTGTGATCAGTGATACTGAGTTGTTAAGATATTCATCTGATGAATCAGTCTCAATATGATCATGCACAGAGTTGCCAACACTTTTACTTTTATCCAGTAATTTAGTGTTCTTTTGTGCTTTGAAATCAATATCCTTTCCAGATTTGGATATATGCTCATGATCAAATATCTTTAACTTCCCAACAAGAGTATTTCTTGAAAGTTGTTAGAGCATTGCTCGGTCGAACTCGCATACGTTGTTGTCTCAAGCATGTTTGTCAATATTAGTGATCAAAACTATAAAGTCTTTGATTTCTAGTCTACTATAGATAAGGTCTCGGACTATGATAGAAATTGTAGTTAAGCTCAAGAACTCCATGGTGATCATCATACAAGATGAAGGACTACTCAAGGAACCAGTGGATCTCCATCGAATAAAATGTATATGGAGAATTGAACTTATCTATCACTCAAAATTCTATCTACTCTATCTCCTGTCTTGAGACAAAAGTCGTATTACTATACAGACTAAGGTTATACACATATAATATTTCGATCTAAGTATATCTCGCTTATATATTTATAGAAATATGTGTTGGTAAACCTTTCGCTTTAGCCAAGTTCATCTTTACCTAGTGACGAAAGTCATGTTATGTTTCAATCAGTTTGGAAATTGCTCTGACGAAAAATAGTTTGTGAATAACAACTATATAACGTCCTCTGAGAATGTTTCAATGATTAAAATGAGAGTTTAGAAAATATAACCATTGTAGGATATAAGCATTGTTGTGGCAACACATGTATAAGTCCTTAGTGATTGAACCGAAGTTTGCGAACTTTGTTGATCAAGTGAAACTGGTATAGTGCATGAGCTTCAGTCAGCAAACTGGTGGAAGTTCTCGACCAAGAATTTCTGCTGGAGTTTGTGAACTCCATCCAGGAACTTAAGTCCGCCAACCCAGTCCGCGAACTTGAGTAGGTTATGTCTAAAAACGATTTTTGTGAACTTATCTTAATAAACTAAGGAATGCTATTGCAAAAAGTGGATTTATAGCTCATAAATCGATTCGAGTGAATCGCATCATTTTTGCTTCAATTGTGTCTTGTGTAGTACATAAAGATCTAAGAAATTGAACAACTCTCTAACTAGTTCATTTGATCAACAAAGTTTGCGAACTTTGTTGATCAAGTGAAACTGGTATAGTGCATGAGCTTCAGTCAGCAAACTGGTGGAAGTTCTCGACCAAGAATTTCTGCTGGAGTTTGTGAACTCCATCCAGGAACTTAAGTCCGCCAACCCAGTCCGCGAACTTGAGTAGGTTATGTCTAAAAACGATTTTTGTGAACTTATCTTAATAAACTAAGGAATGCTATTGCAAAAAGTGGATTTATAGCTCATAAATCGATTCGAGTGAATCGCATCATTTTTGCTTCAATTGTGTCTTGTGTAGTACATAAAGATCTAAGAAATTGAACAACTCTCTAACTAGTTCATTTGAGTCATTTGGACTAGTTATGGTGAAGATAAATATGGTTGATATGAAAGTTATCATACGGCTAACCTTTTGGTTAACTAGTGTTGAACCAACTAATGTACAAGTTTGGGTACGGTTACACAATCCTATAAACGTGCATTACAAGTGTATATAACAAGCTATGTTTTCGATCTAACGGTTGATAAATATTAGCTTGAATCTAATCAGGTTTTCATATAACGGTGAATATTGAATGCTTTGTTACTAAGATAATTGAAATAATACAGGTTGTGCGTTGTTCAATCAATTAGAATATCCAACCTTTGGTTGTTGATTTAAATTGATTAACACTTGGATATTAGTCTTTGGTACCATCCAAGTTATTTATCTTTGATTAAGACTCGCAGTTTGTATTTGCTTGAGTAAATAAAATTGAGAGATAGAGATATAAACTCCTTGAGATATTTTTTATTGATTGAGTCTGACTGTCTAGTTGATTCTCTAGAAAGTAACTCAGAGTTGTCCATACATATTGCTAATAGAAATATTGGGTGTGGTTGTTAGACCCCTGCTTTTTCAATTGGTATCATAGCAGGCAAACACATTTAAGACCTTACAAGTCTGTTTTTGTAGCGATCTGACTCTATGGACAAGAGTAGTATCTCTGATAAACGCGTCACCAGAAATAATTTTTTTGTTTTATCTATTTTTATTAAAGAGAAAGATCTTTCAATCTCAAACATAGATGAACCTCATGTTCAAACTAGACAGATAGATTCTGACATGTGTTATTCTGATTACATTTCAAAAGAGTCTATTTCTCAAAATAAACGGAAAACAGCTGAAGAGAGTAAGTTGATTCTAAATCTTGTTATAATCCAAGCTGATAGACTCAATCAGATGAAACAACACGTTAGTGTTCTTCTTGGTATGATAAGAGACTGGAAATCCAAAGAAAATACTGGAGACCATCCTTCATGTATGACTCTTTAGGCAAGCCTTATAAAGGATATGTTGGAAATAGAACATCACTTGAGTAAGCTCTCTATTCAAGGATGCTCTAAGCAGTCTAATATACCAACCTCTTCTGTGACAGCTGAAAACGCTCCAACATCAAAAGTAAAAATGGAATCCCTTCCAACTAAGAAAGATGTGTTGGTATCCTCTGATCAAGGAAATTCCACATCACATGGAAGGAAGAAATCTCCTGACGAGAATGTTAAGACTAAACTGCCTAATTAATCATGTGATCAGAAAGAATGTCTCTTTTGGGAAGCAAAAGGTTCTGTTAAACAAAAGGGAAACTCTAAGTTGAATAAAATTTCTCTTGTTCAATTTTAACACACCTTAGACTTAATCCTCAAAGGTGTAACTGACATTCATATGTCGAAACCCATTGGTTTTCATGTATGTTACAAGGAAAGTCAGTTCAATGAGTTTCCTCAAATGCTCGAAAGCATAACAGAAGTCTTAATAAGAATCGTCTGAGGAAAAATCAAGTCGTGTTGTCTAAAAACGTTTCCCTTGATTTAAAAGAAATTCCAAGAAAAAGAAGAAAAACTGATGATGTGAGAAATAACCCGATAAAGATAATTCAAGGGTACAAAGAAATTGTCAACAGGTTGTCATCCTCCTCAAGTCAAGACTCTTCTGGTAAGAACTCAAACTATGTCTCTTATTTTGATGACAGTAAGTTTTATGATAATTTCTCAAATCAAAAGGGATCCCTCTTAAAATTCAAAAGGAAAAAGAGAATTGATCATGAACACAATTCCTTTAATGAGGTCAAAGCTCATACTTGTGCTAATTAATCACAAGGTTTAGGAACTTGCTCATAAAAAACATGTTGGGCAAGATGTGTAAAATTCAGGTGTACTTTGGCAATTTGCGTTTTGTCTAGTTGAGCTATTCTCTTATCGTTTATAGCTAAACTAGTGCTAGCAGACAATATTTGCTAAAAGTATTTGCAATGTTATTTATTTCCATGATCCAATTTGTCTTGTATTTTTTTCTTGTGGGGTATACTGTGATCGGATGTATACACGGTTTACCATCTCGAGTTTTCAACTTGGAAACCCTAAAAATCTTCCTTTCTAAACAAAAACCTTTAAATAACCGACCTATTGAGTTACATACGGCACGTACGCATACTCTAGTTTATTTTGGGTTCTCAAGGATGTCCTCTTCTTCATCTTTCTATGGAGGTTTTGCAAAGGGATTTCTTGAGAAAGGTTTTGGTTTTGAATCAAAAGGAAGAAAGAAAAGAACTCTTGTGGAAGATAGAGCACCAAATGCCTCATGCTACTATGCCTACTCACATCAAGATGTTTGGAATGAGGATATGGTGTCTGCTGAAGTGGTTCATGACTTTCTGAAATACTTTGAGAAAGCGAAACTGCAACTTGTTGATACAATGAAGGATCTTGATGTGGTTATAAGTGAGTTGAAAAAGGTTACTGCTGACCTTGGTCTCATGAAGTCACATGTTAAATAACTTCTCAATAAGGATATCTTCTCCGAAGATGCAGTTGATAATATGGATCACGAACTCAAAAGTCTTGAAACCTGTGAAGCTGTCGAATGTGAACTTTAGCTTGTGATCGGTTTCTAGAAGATATATTTGAGTTGAGTTTATCTAGTAAATCTTCTATTTTTTCTTGTTTTGTTTAGAAGAATAACTAGTGTTTGGAATAGCCATTATTGTGATTACACATAGCTATGTTCAAAGTTTTCATCTTCTTGTTTTTAGATTTATTTGTTTAAATTCTAAACTTGTTTGGAAGATGATTTTTGCAGTATTAATCTTTATGATTTTATATATTGCAATATTTTTTTGGGATATGTGCGTTTACGTCCGTGAACTTGATTGTCCCATATATTGTCAAAAGTAAAGTTGTTCGTAAATTGATATGCAAATATTGACAAAAGAATGAATGGACTTTTGGCAAACACAAAAGGTAAGCCTATATTGTCAATTATTGATGTAAGATAGGTTAAAGTCTTTTGTGATTCAAGGATTATGTCTATTGTATGTCATTGTGCAAATGGTGATGGAAATAGAATGAATCCTTTCTTATTCCTCGGTATAAGGTCGATCTCTGATCCACAATTTTTGTGTAAATACTGTGTTGTTCCATGAAGTGTCTTATGTTGAGCATTAAAACAACAAAAGTTGATTGCTTTTATGATTAGCTTAGTTGTTGTTCCGTAAGATACTTTATGTTGAACATGATTGAACTAAATTAATCATCTTGTGTGGTTATTTAGTTATCACTCCATAAGTTTTCTTATGTTTGAGCATTTCTTTGACTGGGTTGGTTATTCATGATTAACTTAGTCATTGCTCCATAGATTTTGTTATGTTGAGTGTGGCCAATCAAATTGATTACTTTTGTAAATAGTTTGGTTGTGTATGGCAATTAGATTGTTTGCGAGTTTTCTTGTGATTAATCTAATTGGTTTCTTAAGTCTCCATAAGTTTAATTGTGTCGAGCATCTTTAGTCAAATTAATCTTGGTTCGCTTTGGTTAATATGATTGAATATTTCTTTTTGGATTCCAAGTTCATACTTTTATGTAATTTGTTGAGTCTAAAGAAATCCTTCTTTTCTCTTTTGAAATTAATGATGCTCTTGTTTTTCCCCTGGGAATGACATTTTATGGGGGAGAGTTCTTTTGAACTTGTTCTTAATTGCCAAATCTTTGTGGGGAGTGCGGCTGTGGATTATTAGAGGGGTTATCTTGTATCTTTATGAACTCCTTGATGAATGAATTTAGCTTAGGCTTTATGATTGCATCTAAACAAGATGATATACATTTACCTTTGGTCATGAAATGTCTCTTACGGAAATTTCATTCGGATCCTGTTCTTGTACCTTTGCCAATTTTATTGACAAAAAGGGGAAGAATTAATATGTAGTTCACACTACAAATACATATGGTTTTCGGATCATTATGTAAGGGGGAGTGGTTTCCATGTGAGATGGAGTATTGAATAAGGTGGAGTGAAGTATCACCATAGTATTGTTGTGAAAGTTGTAATGCAATTAGACTTTGACGCTATGTAATAATACTATGACACTGTATAACAATGATTGAGAACTCTTGTTTTCTCGTTGTTATAGCTATGGATTTTCAATAACGATGATGCTAAACTTATAACCTTTTGGATCATTGGATTACTTGGAAGTGACGAAGATTTCGAGTATTGTTAAAGATTAGACGACATGTGGAATAGGAGCTACGAAGTTTATTTATATATTTTTGTATTCCATATATGTATTAATAGTTTTTCCACTAAAATTGAAAAAGGGGGAGATTGTTAGAGCATTCCTCGGTCGAATTCGCATGCGTTGCTATCTCAAGCATGTTTGTCAATATTAGTGATCAAAACTATAAAGTCTTTAATTTCTAATCTACTATAGCTAAGATCTCGGACTATGATAGAAAGTGTAGTTGAGATCAAGAACTCCATGGAGATTATCATACAAGACGAAGGACTACTCAAGGAACCAATGGATCTTCATCGACTAAAAGGTATGTGGATACTTGAACTTATCTATCACTCAAATGTCTATCTACTATATCTCCTATCTTGAGATAAAAGTCATATTACTATATATACTAAGATTATACACATATGATATTTCGAGATGAGTATATCTCGCCTATCTATTTCTCGAAATATGTGTTGGTAAAGCTTTCACTTTAGCCAAGTTCATCTTTACCTAGTGACGAAATTCATGTTATGTTTCAATCAGTTTGGAAATTTCTCTAATGAAAAATATTTTGTGAATAATAACTATATAACGTCCTCTGAGAATGTTTCAATGATTGAAATGAGAGTTTAGACAATATAACCATTGTAGGATATAAGAATTGTTGTAGCAACACATATATGTATAAGTCCTTAGTGCTTGAACCGAATTTTGCGAACTTTGTTGATCAAGTGAAACCGGTGTAGTGCGTGATCTTCAGTCCGCGAACTGGAGAAAGTTCTCGACTGAGAATTTCTGCTGGAGTTTGTGAACTCCATCCGGGAACTTAAGTCCGCGAACTTGAGTAGGTTATGTCTAAAAACGATGTTTGTGAACTTATATTAATAAACTAAGGAATGCTATTGAAAACCGTGGATTTATAGTTCATGAATCGATTCGAGTGAATCACATCATTTTTGCTTCAGTTGTGTCTTGTGTAGTATATAAAGATCTAAGAAATTGAAAAACTCTCTAACTAGTTCATTTGAGTCATTTGGAATAGTCATGGTGAATAAGAATATGGTTGATATGAAAGTTATCATATGGCTAATCTTTTGGTTAACTAGTGTTGAACGAATTAATGTACAAGTTTAGGTACGGTTACCCAAGCCAAGAAACATGCATTAAAAGTGTGTATAACAAGTTATGTTTTCGATCTAACGGTTGATAAATATTTGCTTGAATATAATTAGGTTTTCATCTAACGTTGAATATTGAATGCTTTGTTATTAAGCTAACATTGATTGCAAACCCTGATTTGAAAGACTATATAATGGAGAACTCTAGCGACTGGGAAACCTAATCCCCACATATTTTGTGTGATACTAGTTTGCTAAGCTAGAGTCGATGCACCTTTAACCCTTGGTTTTCTTCTTCTAAAACCAGGTTAACGACTTAAAGACTTCATTGGGATTATGAAGCCAGACCGATACTACTTTTATTGTAGTTGTGTGATCTGATATTGCATCTTCTATCGCATTTGTACAATTGTAATAATTGGCTTCAGATTTCTATCTCCGATAGGCAAGATATAAAAGTAGTCACAAACACTTCGTATCATCGTTTGTGATTCCTCAATAATCTTCTTCGCTGTGTCGATTAATTTTATTGTGAGGTGATTGATAAAGCTGAGTTGTTCTTCGGGAATATAAGTCTGGTTTTATCAATTGGTTCCTGTTCACCTTGATTTATCAAAATACGGAACAAAACTCATAGGTTTATTCGTGGGAGACAAATTTATCTATCCTTGTAGACTTTTCTGTGTGAGACAGATTTTTTTATTAAATCTTCGACTTTCATAGCAACTCTTGATTGTGGGTGAGATTAACTAAGGAATCAAGTGCATAGTATCCTGCTGGGATCAGAGGCGTAGGAGCATAATTGTACCTTGGATTAGTATGAGATTGATTGCGGTTCAACTACAGTCCAGGCCGAAGTTAGATTGGAATAGGCTAGAGTCTGTAGCGGCTTAACACAATGTATGTTTAATCTGGACTAGGTCCCAGGGTTTTTCTGCATTTGTGGTTTCCTCGTTAACAAAATTATGGTATCTGTGTTATTTCTTTTCCACATTATATTTTGTTATATAATTGAAATAATACAGGTTGTGCATTGTTCAATCAATTAGAATATCCGACCTTCTTGGTTGTTGATTTAAATTGATTGATACTTGGATATTGGTCTTTGGTACCATCCAAGTTATCTCTCTTTGATTAAGACTCGCAGTTTTTATGTGCTTAAGTAAATCAAATTGAGAGATAAAAATATAAACTCCTTGAGATATTTTTTATTGATTGAGGCTGACTGTCTAGTTGATTCTCTAGAAAGTAACTCGGAGTTGTCCATACATATTTCTAATCGAAATATTGGGTGTGGTTGTTAGAGCCCCTCTTTTTCAAAAGTGTTTCAAGGTTATTTACCTCAACGATGGCATGTTTCTTAGAATCGTATCTGGATGACAATGATCTGAGAATTTTCATCACCATGTCCCTTTCAGGAATAGTCTTACCTAATGCAAAAAAACAACATTAACAATTTTAGACACTTTGTGATTAAACTCATCAAATGAATCTTCATCAGCTATACTAAGGTTTTCCCAATCATAATTTAGGTTTTGATGCCTAGCTTCCTTTACAGAGGTATTCCCTTCAAATAAGGTTTCTAAGATATCCCAAGCATCTTTAAACTTATTGCATGTGGTCACATGGTGTTGAATATATGGGGTAATGGCATGGATGATCGCATTTAAACCGTCATAATTTTGCATTACAACAAGAATCTCGTCAGGTTCATATGCACCAATATTATTTGGAGCAGTTACACCGTTTACTATAACTATTGGAGGATCATAGCCATTAACAACATGAACCCATGATTGAAAAGCACGTGCTTGGAGAAAGACATGCATAACAATTTTCCACCATAAGTAATTCGAGCCATCGCGGACTGGCAGTACATTTATAGAGATAACACTTCTGTCCATAGAGTTAGATTTCTACAAACACAGACTGATGAGGTCTTAACGTGTTTGCCTTCTTTGATACCAATTAAAAAAACGGGGGTCTAACAACCACACCCAATATTTCGTTCGGAAATCTGTATAGACTAACTCCAATTTAATTGCAAGAGAATCAACTAGATAGTCAGACTCAATCTAGGAAAGATATCCAAAAGTTATATCTCTTTCTCAAATCAATCAGTAAATCAACATGATGAAATCCGTGATATGATTGGTATGTGAATAACTTGAACGGTACAAAATACCAATGCTCAAGTGTCAATCAATTTATATCAACAACCAAAGGTTGGATTTACCAATTTATTGAACTACACACAACCTGTGATATTTTAATTATATAAACAAATATAATGCGGAAAAGAAATAGCACAGACACCAGAAGTTTTGTTAACGAGGAAACCTCAAATGCAGAAAAACCCCGGGACCTAGTCCATATTTGAACACCACACTGTATCAATCCACTGCAGTCATTAGCCTACTACAAGTTAAATTTGATCTGGAATATAATTGAGCCCTAACCAAGTCTCACACCGTGTAAGGTACAGTCGTGTTACTTACGTCTCTGAATCCCAGCAGGACTCTATACACTTGATTCCCTTAGCTGATCTCACCCAAAACTAAGAGTTGCTACGACCCAAAGTCGAAGACTTATAAACAAATATTTTTCCCACAGATAAGTCTATTCTGGAAGATAAATTTGTCTCCTGCAGAAGTACCTATGAAGTTTTTGTTTTGTCTTTTGATAAATCAAGGTGAATAGGAACCAATTGATAATCCAGTCTTATCGTTAAGGCACTGATCGATTGGACTCGCAAGCGTTGCTATCTCAAGCTTGTTTGTCAAGTTTAGTTGTAAAAACTATAAGTCTTGATTTATAGTCTACTTATAGCTAAGTATCGGATTATGATAGAATGTGTAGTTGAGGTTTATACTTCACGGCATTTATCGATTGAAGACGAAGAACTAATAAGGGGAGCTTGTGGAACTTCATCAACAAAAGGTATTGTTAATGGGTAAAAACTATTCCCGCCGGTTTTGGTAATTTGGGGTGTGTGGATGAGGAATGAATCTAAACCCTAAACAAATTCACTGCGCGGTGAGTGCTTTTGATTCGAGAGATCAATCTATACAATTCTGGCCTAAACCAAGAAATGGCCGTTCCATACTTGTTTCGGTCACAAAGTGAAGGAGATGGGGTTGATCTTAGGGATGGAAGCGAAGAAGGTGTTGAGATTGTGAAGGTGTATGCTTGTTTATGACTTGTAACAGAAAGGTAAGCAGGCTTACAATTAATGCAAGCAGGCTCAGGGTGTTTGAATACGTGTTGTATTAACACTTGGTTTCTGTGTTGTGTTATCTTGTCTCTGTTGTGGAAATAGGGCGGAGAACCTATTTATACAAGTCATTTTAGCCTTATTCACGTCTCTCGTAGGAAGTAGAAGAAGTGGTGTAGGAGCGGAATATCACAACAAATGATAACTTACGAAATTTTGGAGAGAAAAGACATCTTGCGAGCAAAGAACATTTTGCGATCAAAGGAAATCACGAGGAAAGCAAAAGAAGTTCGCGAAATGAAGTTACGAAGGTTCGCAAGATAATTATCAAATCCGAAATGGCGGGACAACACAACTGTCATATTTTTTAAGATCATATAAATAGCCATTTAGGCATGAGAAGTGGGAGAGATCTTTTGAGAAAGAGAGGATAATTTTAGGAGGAGAGAGAAAATGTTAGGAGAGATTTATTATCTTTATCATCTTCTTCCCCAAAAAACTAGAGATCCAAATATTCTTTAATGGAGTCTCAATTGTAAAATCATGTAATTACATACAATCACTAGTGAAGCACCGTGGATGTAGATCACATTGATCGAACCACGTAAAAATCTTTGTGTCTCCTTTATAATTATAGTACCTTAATTCTTAGTTTCATATCAAATTAATTAGGTTTAGAAATCATTTTAATGGATTCTTATGAGGGTGTAGTTGTGAGATAATCCGCAACTACATAATTGGCGCTATAAACAGGGACCTAACCTTGTTGGTTCAAGAAAGTTAGAAAAATTGGTTACTGTTGATGATGAATTGTACCGGATCTATGAGTTTTGAAGACAGGAATGGAAGTTCTTTTATTTGCATCTTCAAACAACAAACGCATTTTAGTAGTTCAGGAAGAGAGATGTGGATATGGAGAAATTGTCAAGCAAAATGAAATTTACACAGGCTACGTCAACAATCGCTTCCAAAAAGGACAAATTTCTTCTCACTTTTCTTATTCTTTGTTTCATTTTTCAAAATTTGGGAATTTCAAAACACAAATTGAAAAATAAATTTTTTGCGATCTAAACTTTGCTTTTTTGTAGAAATTTGATTTATTGTGGAAATATTGAATTTAAAAATGTTTTGCTACGAATTTGTAGTAACGAAACTTCGTTTTACAAATTTGTTTAATGAATTTCTAAAAAGGTCAAACTTCGAGATTTTCTGTTGATTAGAAATTTACATTTCTCAAAAACAAAATTAAAAAGATTTTATTGAAAGTTTTCATTCTTCGTAGGGATAAATTATTCATCTTAATACCATACATCTTACTAACCAAATTCTTTGATCGTTTTCATTCTGTGAAGTTCACTTTTGCGATTGTTAGAGTCCTTTTTCCTAGGATGGGAAAAACAACATTTATGACTAAAAATTTCTGTGAGATTGACAGTGAATTGTTTCTTGTGATATTAAGCCAATTTGCGAGAGGGTATACCGAAGGGATAGATGGAGTATAATTACGAAGATGGTGTTTTGAGAATATTCGCAGGAAATTACGAATTCCCACCAAATGGTGTTTTGAGAATATATACTACTTGGAGTATACGAAGTCCACTCATCCAGTTAGCTACTTGGAGTATAAATAAATTTGTTGTTTACGAAGAAGTAGAATGAATAGATGAATTCAGAGACCAAATTCTACACGAATGAGAAGAAGTAGAATAAGCAGAAGAGAAAGGAAATGTTTACTAGGAGCAACCAAAGGAAAAAGACGTTTATTTTGTGAACCTTTACTCCGCAAGTTATTGATCATCATCACCAGTTTATGCGAAGGAAGAACAATAAAATTTCTATGGTATATCACCCAGGCATGAATGAGAACAACTATCAAAACAACTGATGAAGAATATAGTCTATGATGTAGTAGCTTATGTGTCAAAGAACTCTTGCGAAGAAGCAACACTATTCTGCGAAGAAAAGGGATATGTTTTTACGAAGGATAGTTCTGCGAAATATCAACTTGAAACAGTTAGTTGCATTTCATCATTCTTGAGTACTATGACGTTAGGCAGCTGTCAATGTAGAACCTTGACAAACAAAAATATAGAACACAGAAATGCAAAGAAATGGAATTTAATCAACAAAAAACGAACTCAACTCAAAGAACGAAAACAACATTATGAACTCCACTAGCTGAAAAAGAGCAAATTTCTCCCTTACTTCTCTAGTTTTATCTTTAATTATTTGAGCCTTGGAATTTCTAAATGAAGTTTAAGAAAATTATCTAAAACCAATTTACGTTCTTATGAGAATTTGATTTATCCAATGAAATATTTTCATGCAGGAGCAGCGAAGGAAATATCTCTCAATTTTCAATACAGTCCATCACCATATTTCTTTAACGCAGGCAACATTATTCATTACGGGAAGATGCAGATGGAAAAGCAATATTACAGCATGATCAAATTATTAATTACGAATAAGAAAATATCTCGCAATTGTTCGCAAATACCATACGAATCTTCGCAACATGAATACTTCGCAGATGTTCGTTTACTTCGCAAGATTTTTGGATATTTCGCAAGAAGATAGTGGAGGATTATTTCGCAAGAAATGGCAAGTCATATACTTCGCAAAAGACAACAACAAGCCGTAAAAAGGTAGGTACCATTTCCTTTAATACTTTATTTACGGAAGATAAAAGATTTTTGAATTTATATACTCGCAAAATTTCTACAATTTCAAAGATTCCAAAACATTTTAAAGATTTTTTAGATTGGTAAAAAGTGACACAATCGCAAGATTCTAAAATTACTTCATCGCAAAAATTAAAAGATCTCAAAAGTTTTCAAAGACTTCAAAATTGCAAAAAACAGAGAAAATTCAATTCCTATATTTCTATAGAATAATTTTGATTTAAAGATTTGATATGGATACTTATCATACTTCTTATACTAAACATTTCATGAAAACATTCAACATTTTATGTACATGAAAAATTTACGATGAATTTTTAAAAAGGCGAAAAAATACCGCCAAAAATCAATTGCGATTAAACTTTCATTAATTTGCGAATAAAAGACCACAATCTGTGATCAGCCTCCAAAAAAGAAAGAGAGCCGCAGAAAATTTTATACAGGCAAACCTTTGTGGCGTACACCCTAGTTCGCGAAGTTATATTTCGTAAGAGGCAAAGTCCTAAAGTACGTCATTTAAGGGGGTACCTATAAACGTGGCTAAGGGTAACCGGAACACCACCAAGGGCCATTAGTACATGGTAAAATTTTAGGGGTACAACCCAATAATGGGGTACCTATCCGGGTTAGACACCTTGGATTCTCACCTAATCTAGCGACATTACGCAATATAAAATGCGGTGTAAGAGGATTTAGGTTGGGCGACTAAGGCATACTGTCTTTCCCAAGAAGTGCAGAAAACGATCAAGGCGCTGAGGTACACGGTTGAGTCAAGAGTGCCGGGTGAGGTTGAACCACATCTGCCATTTTTGACAAGTCTTGGCAAATGATGCACTTGGCCCAAAGATACCCCATAGGGTGCAACCTCGTAACTATAAGCCCTATAGGCAAAAAGGATAAGAGGTTGCAATCAAAATCTGGTTGTTGGCAGAACCGGATGGGAAGAGCTAAACTTGTATGGTCGATGTACGCTTCCTTGAAGGGGAAACCGGGGGGAAGATAAAGGGCAGCACCCTCCATTAGGGAGTTGATACGTACTATAAGACGCAAATGTCACGAGGCTTCTTGTTTGCGAAAACATAAAGGCTTGTCATATTTGTGCAACAATTGAACTTCTGCGAGCCTTCTAAAAAAAAAAAAAAAAAAAAAAAAAAAAAACGCAGAACATAACAATGAAGATAAGATGAGATCAATGGGTTTTTGCATGAAAGTGTAAAGACGTCCTGCGATTTCATCGCAAGACGATAATGTCACGAGGTTGTATATTCACAAGAATGTTCAGACTTGTCATATTATCGCAAATACAAAATATTATCACAAAAGAGGTGGCAAAATAAGACCTTTACTTAGGAAGGCATGATAAGACCACAACAATTCATGAAATTTATTCCATCAATATCATTGAAGAATTTTTACAAGAATATATATCATGAAGTCCTAACAAAGAAGACAATTCCATCAAGATCATTGAAGAACTTTGAAGAGAATATATATCAAAGAAGACAATTCCATCAAGATCATTGAAGAATTTTGAAGACAATATGTATCAAAGAAGACAATTCCATCAATATCATTGAAGAATTTTTACAAGAATATATATCACGAAGTCATAACAGAAGAGGCGATTTCATTCGCGAAAATACACAAGTAAACTTGCGAAGATGCTTATATGAATGGAGGCAACTCAAAGATATATCAATTTTACTACGGCAAAATGAGCTAAGTAACAGAAACTTGAAATATACATTGCAATAGATAAGTATTCGCATCATACAAGCATCATACAAGCATCATACTCGCATCATTCAAACATCATATTCGCATCATAAAAGCATTGCATAAGCATTTCAAGGCATAAGCATCGCATACACATTTCATAACATAATCATTATATAAGTATTATATGCACACAAGTATTTTACAAAATTTTACAGGATAATACCGTGAAACTTCGCAGAAACATTCATAATTCGCAAGACTATTCATAGTTCGCAACAATATATTCGCAACACTATATTCGCAACACTATGTTCGCAACACTATATTCGCAGCATTATTCAGAAGTTTAGAAATTCGCAGAAAACCCCAGAAATTCACAGAAAAATTCAGAAGTTAGCAGGGTTACCACTTGAGGCAGAGGCAAGATAAGAATAGAGACGCAATTTAGTTATTCAACATTTTCTTAAGGATTCTCCTTCATAGATAAAGAACAGAGGCAACTATGGATACCCAAGAAAATATTTTATGATTCTTTATCTTCTCAGCAAGAATCCTCATCAAAAATGGAATAATAATTTCACATGAACAGAGGCAATATTTATCACTCTCATTCAAGGACGAATACTTCTTATATATTTCGAGGATTAAGTACTTCTTATACTTCTTAAGGATACTTCATACTTCTTATATATTTCGAGGATTGAGTACTTCTTATACTTCTTCAAGGATATTTTATATTTCTTAAACTTCATACTTCTTCAAGATACTTCACATACTTCATACTTCGCAAGATGATACTTCTAATTACTTTTTAAAGCTTCAGAACTTCGCAAAAGAATAGAGGCAAGTATATACTTTTTGAGTTTGATATTCTTTCGCTCGTTCCTTCATCGACAAAGATCAAAGACTACTCCAACAACCACAACAAGTGATTTTTTCTTGAAGATCACTCTTCAAGCAATATTCAAGAAAAAAGAGGCAAGATGTAGGAGCGGAATATCACAACAAATGATAACTTACGAAATTGTGGAGAGAAAAGACATCTTGCGAGCAAAGAACATTTTGCGAGCAAAGGAAATCACGAGGAAAGCAAAAGAAGTTCGCGAAATGAAGTTACGAAGGTTCGCAAGATAATTATCAAATCCGAAATGGCGGGACAACACAACTGTCATATTTTGTAAGATCATATAAATAGCCATTTAGGCATGAGAAGTGGGAGAGATCTTTTGAGCAAGAGAGGATAATTTTAGGAGGAGAGAGAAAATGTTAGGAGAGATTTATTATCTTTATCATCTTCTTCCCAAAATACTAGAGCTCCAAATATTCTTTAATGGAGTCTCAATTGTAAAATCATTTAATTACATACAATCACTAGTGAAGCACCGTGGATGTAGATCATATTGATCGAACCACGTAAAAATCTTTGTGTCTCCTTTATAATTATAGTACCTTAATTCTTAGTTTCATATCAAATTAATTAGGTTTAGAAATCATTTTAATGGATTCTTATGAGGGTGTACTTGTGAGATAATCCGCAACTACAAGTGGAGTAGTGGAGTGGTGTGTTAGTGTCACACGATCAATCTTTCCCACTTCTCCCATCATCACTAACCGTCCATGTCTTCCTGACACGTTCTTGTGATGGCGCGTTGCACGTTGTAAACCGCCAGACCAATACCCCAGTATGTATCCCACAGTTTGTGACATGATTGATATGTCGAGTGTGTGGATCGTGGGACCCACATAAAGGTAGCATGTAATGCTAGTTAAATAACTAAGTTATTTAGGAAGTCGATACTTGTAAAGTATCGTGTGTGTTCTATGCATGTTATGCATCGAATGTATTCGGCATATATGAAGCATCGCTGTTGAGCATCATTCCCTGCCTGCTTCATATGATGGTTTGAAGTCTGCGCTATCAAATCTTCCCTTGACCGACCACATGGTGTGGTAGAGTGGAAGACAGTGATCACGGTGATACTTCTCTGGTCGCCTAACTCTTATCCTAGGTCATCCGTCTGAGCTGGCGAAGTTGGACGGAAGATATGACTTGCGACCCACATCTACGCCCCTCGGATTAGGGTTTAGGAGGTGCGCTAGTGTACTCCTTTAGCTTGGTCGAATCCAAGCATGAGAGGCGTTTCATGGAGGACCGATCAATCATGCGTGTAGATGGCATGCTGATGTCCATGTCCATGCTTCACTGTCCCACAAAGGTTTGATCTAGGCCACTCAAATTTACCGGTGAAGTTGAGTGGCTGAGATCAATTCGCGACAGAAATCATATGCCGCAAAGGATTCTTAAAGGGGCACGGTATGCCACCTTCAAGGTGTGTATTTCGAGATGACCAAGCTTGGTCGATCTAGGCCATTTGGTCTGGCGTGTAGATGGTAGGCTGGTATTCACGCCTATACCTGACTGTCCCATGGAAACGTGATCTAAACCACTCAATTTATTTGGCGAAGTTGAGTGGTCGTGATCAGTTTGTGATTTGGAAAGCGCGACCACGCTAGTTTGGGCACGCAAATCAAGGCGCTTGACCAAGGTTGCCTTTGGCCAACCGGTCGGACATGAATCCGGGCCCACAGTGGTCATGCTAGCATGCTCGGCCTTCCCTGAAGCTTTATCTTAGCCTTCCATTCAAGCTTGCGAAGATGGATGCTAGAGATGATTTTGCAACACAAGGATGGTGCCGCAAACCCTAATTTAGGGTTTTGCCGGCCGTGTGCCATGCTTGGTTTGGCATGCACGATTTGGGACAACCAATCACGGTTGTCCCTAACCATTTTTTCATGTGTGTAGTCGGCCCCACAATGATCGTGTTGACATGCTCTGGGCCCTTTGAATCTACATCTACACCCTCCATCTATGCCTGCAAAGATGGATGGTTGAGAACGTTTTGCGACACATGTAATGTGACGCAAACCCTAATTTAGGGTTTTTTGTCCATTCCGCTTGGTTTGGACGGTTTGGCAAGCTATGCCGCCCCTTTTGGGAGACCGGTCGCGCGGGGTCCGCGTTAGGTCGGCAGTGAATATTTTAATACCTGCTTGGGGGTATTGGATTCGATCCCGACCATCTAATCATGCCTGCGAAGTTGGATGACCGTGATCATTTCTAGACTATTACGGACAGTCTAGATGCTCAATCGGGCTAGTATAACACACCGAGAGTTACACACTCAATCGGGCTAGTATAACACACCGGGAGTTACATGTTCAATCGGTCTAGTATAACACACCAAGAGTTACAGCCTGTACGGGCATTTCGTGCATGCCTCACTGTTGGTACTTGGATATTCATGCTACTCTGCTGCGAGTAACAATCAGTCATCATGCCGCACAAACAATGAGAGTTCTGCTAGGAACAACACATGAAATACAAGGCCTTCTATGCATTAATCAATAATGCTAAAATTCACAGAATATTCGGGGGATTGTTGCTACATGCTCCATTCTAGGTAAATTAATAAAGTGAAGAAGTATTCATCACTTATAAAATAGTCTCATCCTCTGCGGGATGATTACACAAAAATTGGTTTTACAAATTTAGCCCTGAACTAAAATCCACCATCAACAGGTATGTGGAGACTTGAACTCATCTATCACTCAAAAGATATTTCTACTCTATCTCCTATTTGAGACAAAAGTCGCATAGCTATATAGCCTTCGATTATACACATTTGATATTTCGAGCTGAGTTTAACTCGCTTACATATTTCTCGAAATATGTGTTAGTAAGCTTTCGCTTTAACAAAGTTCATGTTATATTCTTGACGAGAGTCAAAAGATGATCATGTAAAAATCGCCTGGTAACATTTATATGATTTTTGTGAGACATGCATTTGGTGTAGACTCGGAATGTCTCGTATTGATCATTTGATCACTTGAAAATTTCTTTGAAGCTAATAGTTTATGTGAGACCGTTATTGTCGTCTTCTAAGAATGTTTCAATGATTGAAATGGGAGTTTAGAATAATTAACCATGATTGGATATAACACAATATGCGTACATGTATGCTAACTGTTGCAAGTTATTCAAAGTCCGGGAACCATAGTATGCATACCCGTATGCGTACTGGTTTGTTAGTTGAAGTACGAGAACTTAGTATGCATACCCATATGCGTAGGCGTAAAGTTCAAGTCCGGGAATTCAACTGAGTTTGGTGGTGTGCGACAGTATGTGTACCCGTTTGCATATTGGCGAACCCAGACCAAGTCCGACTACTTAGGTATGCGTACCCGATTGTATACTTGAGTGGGTTATGTTCTAAAATTGGTTTGTTCATGAACTAATACATTTATAAAATAAGGAATACAATTTTTGCAAAACCCTGGATATACACGTTTATGAATTGATTAGAGTGAAACAAAATCAATTTTGGTTCAATTGTGTTTTGTATACTTCTATGAAAATATAAACAATTGAACAACTCTATAACTAGTTTCATTTGAGTCATTTGAACTAGTTATGTTAACATGAACACGGTTGATATGAAAGTGTTCATATGGATAACTTTGGTTAACTATTGTTGAGACAACAAGGTGTACACGTTTAGGTACGTTTACCCATATCTTAATGAAGTCACTTTTCATTTGTGTGTATTAAGCTAAGTTCGATCTAACGGTTGAAAGATATTAGCTTGAGTTTAATCAGGTTTTCATCTAACGGTGAATATTGAATACTTTGTTACCAAGGTAACATTGATTTCAAACCTTGATTTGAACACTATATAAGGGAGAACTCTAGCAACTGGGAAACCTAATCCCCACACCTCTTATGTGATACTAATTACGACTAGAGTCGAGTCTCCTTTAACCTAGGTTTTTCCTAAAACCATTATAGGTTAGCGACTTAAAGACTTCATTGGGATTTTGAATCTGGACCCACTATTTTCTCTGTAGTTGTGTGTTCTGATCTTGCTTTATTCTATCGTATTGAGTACTATCTTCTCTAAGATTTGCTCGAGATTTAATCTCTGATAGGAAAGATAAAAAGTAGTCACAAACATCTTCATCTCATCGTTTGTGATTCCATAATATCTTGTTTCACTACCATACGATTAAGATTATTGTGAGGTGATTGATATTACTAGACTTTTCTTTGGGAATATAAGTACGGTGTATCTATTTAATAGACTTTTCTATGAGAGACAGATTTTTTTATCGAGTCTTCGATTTTGGGTCGTAGAGTTTAGCAACTCTTAGTTGTGGGCGAGATCATATAAGGGAATCAAGTGCGTAGCTGGGATTCAGAGGCGTAAGGAACGCGACTGTACCTTGATCAGTGTGAGATTGGTTAGGGATAAACTACATTCCAGTCCGAAGTTAACTTGTAGTAGGCTAGTATATGTATCGGCTTAATACAGTGTGTCGTTCAAATCTGGACTAGGTCCCAGGGTTTTTCTGTATTTGCGGTTTCCTCGTTAACAAAATTTCTGTTGTCTGTGTTATTTCTTTGGTTGTTGAGATAAATTGATTATATAATCCAATCTTTGGTTGTTGAGATAAATTGATTGACACTTGAACATTAGTCTTTGGTACCGTCCAAATTGTTTCTCATAAAAATCAGGCACACGAATTTTATCTGTTTTGTTTACTGATTACATTGAGAAATAGAGATACAACTCTAGGATATATTTCTATTGATTGAGTCTGACTGTCTAGTTGATTCTCTTGGAATTATATTGAAGTTTTTCCATACATGTTGCTTAAAAAAATATTGGGTGTGGTTGGTAGACCCCCGCTTTTTCACTTATATTCCCGAATAACAGCCTAGAAATATCAATCACCTCACAATAACTTAACTATATGGTAGTAAAAGAAGTTATTGTGGAATCACAAAGAATGAGACGAAGAGCTTTGTGATTACTTTTTATATCTTACCTATCGGAGATAAATCTCGAGAAAATCTTAGAGAAATAGTACTCAATACGATAGAACACGAAACTACAAAGAAAATAGTTTCCCCTGGCTTCAGAATCCCAATGAAGTCTTTAAGTCGTTAACCTATAATGGTTTTAGGAAAAACCTAGGTTAAAGGAGAATCGACTCTAGTCGCAACTAGTATCACACAGAAGTGTGTGGATTAGGTTTTCCAGTTGCTAGTTCTCCCTTATATAGTCTTTCAAATCAGAGTTGTTTACAATCAAAGCTAGGTTAGCTTAAAAACAAACCATTCAATATTCACCTTTAGATGAAAACCTGATTTAAGATTCTAGCAAAGTTTGCATAAAACCAAATAAATATCTCTCCACCGTTAAATGGTATTAGCTTCTTACACACAAATGAACACTACACCATTTTTCCGGATTAGTAACTAAATTTCACAACAACTCTTATGTAGTTGCGAATTCGCAACTAAATATGCAACGGCTCAAAAATTAGCAACGACTTTCTGCAGTTGCAAAATTGGCAACTGCACCAAGCAGTTGCGAAATTTTTAGAGCTGTTGAAATTCGCAACTGCTGATCGAACCACATGAGTTTCCCGCTTGTGTGCAAAGTTACACTCAAATTGCACATGTTCGATGAGTTTGAGTGGATGGGAACACTATTTTTGATGGTTAGGATTTGCTATAGAAAAATGAACGGTTATTGATTAACCCTATCCTTTATCCCCCAAGAGAAAGCGAACTAGTTATTCTCTCCGCCTCTATCTCTGTTCTCCATCATCTCTCTTTTCTCCCTCGCCTTCACTCATTTTACCTCTCTGGTTCAGAGAAAAAAAAATCAATCTCACTTCTATAATCATAAAAATACCACCTTCATGAGCTAAGTTTGATTAAAATATCAACACCTGCCATTTCTATTCAATCTTTCTCTGGAAACCATTTGCAATTTCAAAGTTAGGGTTTGTAAAAAAATAAAAATGCCTTGCGTTTTGACATAATTCAAGATTTGGGTATTCTTTTCACATCGAAACTAAAGTTCATCGATTGCTTCTCACTCTCTAAAATATCGATTCATCTTCCAGATCGAAAACCCTAATCCACTGCTACAATTTCTCGGTATTTTGTCCTCTCTTAATAATCAAATGATAAGTTATTTTATTTTGTTCATTGTTTAGATTTCTGGTTTGATAAATTCAAGGATGTGTTAGTTTGCAAGGTTAGATTTGGGGTTTATCGTTTTTAGCGAGATAATGTTAGAGATTTTTTTTTCCTCTTGAAAATTTAAGGATTAAGCTATGAATTATGTTTTTTTTTATTCATAAATTGATTATTTTCGTGAACTAAAAATTGATTTTTTTTTATTCTCTCGTGAACTACAAGAGCATTCCTGACGTTTGTAACCAAGAAGGTGGTTAGGTTTAGGTTTTGAAAAGTTTTATGTATCTGTGATAATAAGTTTTAATTGATAACTAATTCTCAACATAATCTTTATTTGCATAAATTTGGGTTAGTGTCCTAATACTGATGGGTTATTCTTTTTTATTTTGCGGGAATTTTATTGTGCAGCATGTTCTAGAGCGTCATCCTAATATTGCAAACCTTATATGCAATCAGCTTAGGGGTTGTTTTTTCTTACTTTCAAAGATGGGTGCAGAGGAACTAACTGGTGGTACTGATGTTTGAGTGTTTTATAGGGATAAATGGTGGTGTTACTGGTGGATCTAATGGGTTCGAGATGATTTCAGAAGTGAAGATGGGTTCATAGTGGATGCCTCTAAAACTGGTGATGTTTGTGTTGATGTTGGTTATTGCTTGAATGGGTTATGGAAGCTGTGGTGGTCCTAAAGATGTTGTATCTAATGTTGCAGTTAAAGATAGGTTTGTTGTTGCTACAGAAGGTATTGGATTGGGTCTATAATGTACAATGGTTGTGCAAAGGATTAATGGTTTTATCTGAGCGGAAATTGAAGATGCAATGGAGAAATCAGTTGGTTGATCTGTTTGAACCGGTACAGGGTCAGAGTGAGGCTATGGTGCTTGTGATTATAGTGATGAATATTGTATGCTTATGAGGGTTGCTACTGTGGCTGAAGTCAGAATCAAGAGCAGAGACAAGGAATGGAGTATATGAAGCTGTTGCTGGTAAATGGTTGAGCTATGAGTCTGGTGGTGCATTTCAAATCCGAAAAGGGTGTTGTCGAGTGACTTATTAAGATGTGAATTAAGACACCAGTGGCGATATGGGTTTGAGACGGTGGTGGAATACAGATAAAGCTCAGATTATGAAGAAATGAAACAAGTTGGTATTGATGTTGCAGAATTGTAATGAGCAGATAGTGGTGATAGTGCATCTATGGAGGTTGAGGATGGCTTGTGTACTAAAATCAAAGTAGTCTTCTGCTGCAGAAAACTACTTAAGGCAATAAGAAATGGTTTGCGTAGGTGGTGTTCTCATCCAGAGATTGCAGTGACTTGGGAGGAAAGCTGAAATGAACTGAGCATATGAGTTTGCTAGGAACAACTGCAAATGGATTTGTGAATGTGTGCATTGCAGGGAAATGGATCGTTGATGATGTTGAGTTATGTTGCAAGAATCCGATGATGGATTGGAGCTGAGAACTGAAGGGACGGTAAATGAATGTAAGACAGTACATGGAAGGAGTAAATTATGTTGAATTCTGGTGAATGGGGTCAGGATAGCAGTAATGAACCAAGTAAGTTGTCAACTGACAAGCCAGAGTCTACATGGACCTGGTTTTATGTTCTATGGCTATCTATTTGTTGCTTCCTATGTGATTTGTGTTCTATGCAGGGATAGAGCTAGGACGTACTAGTTTATAATCAACATTCCATCTACATTTGTTAGTGATTCAATTTAAGTTAGGTAGGAGTGTTTGTATGTTTTGTATCTTTTTTGGTTAGGTTCAACTGACGCTGGAAATGGCAGACAATGAGAGTAGTTGGTAATGACCTTTATGCAAATCCTGCTATTGGAGAATGGTACTTCCTCATCCCGAAGATCTGTAATCATGATCTGAAATTGTTTTAGTTTGTCTTGGTTTATTACTGGCCATGCTTGTTTTATTAAAGACGTAGAAAGGATAGCTTAGAAACTGATTTGTGCTTGGTGACTTGTGTTTGGGAATGGTACAAGTGAAAATATTTCATGTTATCTTACTATTTTATTTAATGTTGATGTTTCCAGTTATCATATGGCATTGTTGACTACTTCAATTGTAGATGTGCTGCCGTCGCTATCATGGGTAGAAGTAAGTTTTCCCCCAAACCCTTTTTATTTTCTTATGTATGATTATTGCTTGATAATATTTAGTAGTTACTATGTTGACCAGCTTAAATGTGCCCCTGCTTTCCGATTCTAGGTTGCACAGCCTTTAAGAGAAGCATGCTATCTTCACATGAATATATTTAATCTAATTGGTATATCCCTGTCTGTTAAGATGTGATTCCTTAGTGACTGGGAGCTGATGACTTTTGTCAGATCTAATGTGGTTGTTTTCTTTCAGTTCTGTTATCTTCACTGCACAGGGTTTGAGTCTTATTTCTTACACTTGTTGCATTGGTTGTATATTGCAGGACTTGCTAGGTGTTATAGAAGATTAGGAACAATTCTTACCCAAATTCAAGGTACTGTCATGGTGTACCTGACTCAAAGATTAGGATTTATGATGTTGGCATGAAAAAAAAGGAGTTAATGAGTTCCTTTTTGTGTCCATTTGGTGAGTCGCCTTTCTGTGTCCATTTGAGAATCAGGGTACATCCTTACCATGTTTTACGTATCATCAATCTCTTGTTCAGTAACATCATATGTTTACATACATGTAATACGTTATGAGCTTCCTAGCACTTAGGAGATCTTTCTCATAGGTATGGTAGAATAGGACATGCTCGAAAGATGGTGAAATTCATACCCCCTGCTGTTCAGTGTGGCACTCAAAGTGTCTCTCAGTGGTATTCTGCCTGATTTTTGAAACTGAACTTCATTGGGTATATTGATTGTATGTTTTTTTCCTGAATAAAATTTTCAAATGGAAGACTTTGTTGTTCAGTGTGCACTCAATGTGTCTCTCTTGTTAGATTTGGCCTGAGAATGTGACAGGGAACTCTTGACTAGGTCAACAACAAGTTGACTTGACTTTTTTTTTGCTGTTGCAAAAAATTAGCAATGGCTGGAAACAATTGCTAAATTTAGAACCAGAACAATTAAACCGGTTCCGGCTAAGTTTAGCCGTTCTATATTTTTTTGGTTCTAAGTTTTGTAACTGTCCTAGAGCAGTTGCGAATTTTCAATTTCGCAATTGCTTGAAGCTGTTGCGACAAAAATATAGCAACAACATAAAACAGTCGCTAAACCTATTCGCAACAGCCAAAACCGTTGCAACGCAGGAAAAAAACAGTTGGGTGAACCGAAAGCCGTTACGAAAAAAATGCAACGCCATATTTCGCAACGGCTGCCTGCTGTTGCAAGTCCCTTTTGCAACTGCAGGCAGCCGTTGCTATTCCTGAAAAATGGTGTAGTCGAAATATACCTTCATTTAGATATCGGTAACCGTACCTAAACGTGTATATTGAGTTGGCTCAACAATAATTAACTAAAGTTAGCCATATGAACACTTTTGTCTTAACCACATTTAGGGCTGCACAACGGGTAGGGTGGGTAGGATATGGCCTATTTCGCCACCTTATCCACTGAATGGCAGGTAAGAATATTTTTTTACCCGCCACCCTACCCACCATTAAACGGGTAAGACCCTACCCGACCCAACAAATGGCGGGTCGGGTAGGATAGGGTGGCGGGTATAACCGTTTTTTTCTTCCTTTTTTGATATTCTGGTTTCTACCTTGTAGACTTTTACATACAAAATCTTGCAAATACAAAATCTGTAGGGGGTAAAGCGGAACCCAACTTACAACACAAAAATACAAAAAAAAATCTCCAAAGGTTTAAAGCTCTCCGCAGGGGCTTGACGCTACGACGAATCCTAGCATAATTCCATGTTATTCATGTAAACTTGGTCTTCATTCGTCATCTACGACTATAGAAAAGCTTTAATTACCTCCACACTCTTTGTTGGCTTAGTCCTCCACTGGTTGCAATAAGCAGAGAGCCATTATACTTGCACTCACTTACAACACCAAAAAAAAAATGGAACAATAACAACTGATTCTTATTAAATATGCTCCGTCATATGTATGACATAGTAGTCCAACGAAATAATTTCAATGATTATCATCTACTAATCAGTGTTTTGTCCATTATTGAATGCAACAAGAAATAATTTCCAACACCAAGTTCTACAGCAACAACTCCGTCAAAGTCAGATAAAGAGAACATACTATACAACAAGAAATCAGCCAATACAAGTTCTACTTTCCATACCTAAGAGGAGGAAATATGTGAGATAATTAAGGCATTAATCAACTACAAAGAATCAGTGTAACTCATGCATTACCTGCAGTCCAACACTTGGAATTGATGATGTGATACTATCTTGGATAGTCATTCTAACAATAGTCGATTGTCCTGCACACACTGTACCGTATAAGAAATTTGTTTTAAAGAAAAGATCAATACCATTCTAAGTAATTTGACATTCATGCACTAAAACTAGAGCTTTAGCAATATGGCAGTTCACTATACATTGTAGTTTTATCTTGACCCCACTTATGTCCCTTCTTCTTGTTGGTGGAGCCATTCCACTGGAAGTTTTCCTGAAGGAATTTTCAAGGAGATTGTAGAAAAACTTAAATCATGATTTCTCAAAATTGATATGGTTACCAAATTTGTGACTTTTTGAACAAAGTAATTGAATGGCCATGCATTCTAGCCACTACTCTGGTGATTCTACAGGTATTCCAGGTTACCAGGGAAGATAATCACAACAAACGAGTCAGTACTAGTGACACACGGCAGGTGGACTTCAAACAACCTATTACAAGTTAGACTTATGTACTCTGCAGGCAGACATGTCAGCACAAAATGCAGGTATTTATATGTTATATATATAGGTGAGTTTGGGTTCTTCCTGTTAACGAAGAGAAGTAGGATCCTGAGTAGCCAAATCCAAAAACAAATACAATGGGCTCAGACCATACCTCAGGATTATGAATTCGCTGAGCCACCTTATCTGCATCACCAAAGCAGTACACTTGTTACAGTGAAAGCAAGTCATGATTCCGAATTTCCAAAATATAAGCGATAATATTGTTAATTTTACAAATCATGACTAAGGGATCAGACCTTCATCAATTGGTTCAAAACGAATGTGGCATGGCTTAACCACTATGTGATGCGTGTCGTAACCACAACAAATTAATTAATATTTTACTACCTAATTAACAAGTAATATAGGGTAGTCAAGATCGATCCCACGAGGAGCACGAGATTCTAGTTGTAAAATTGTCACACAAAGGGGGGTATTGATTACGAATTTAAGAAAGTAAATAAAATAAACAAAGCAATAAAAAGTGTAAATTGAAATCAATAAGAGAGAATAGATCAAGGAATCCTTCTTCGCTGCAAAACAATGATTAAAGTTATGTTCTTTTCCATTTTTTATTAGTCACAAATTATCACCAACCGTAGGTATAGCAGCTAGATCAGTGCTAACCCCAAAATCCCTTATATCACCGGATACGGAAGTTCTCGACTACCGGATTCTATTCACCAAACCACCTAGTAGTAGATCACTCAAGATGTAATTTAGTTAAACACATTAAGATTTATGAATTTATTAGGTCGATATTAGTAGTTAGACTCTTAGATCAAGGTCTACTTGCTAACGTTGTTTTCACACACAATTGCTCCACGGAATCCCTCTGCAAGGTCTCGTGTTTTCTACTTATGTAAATAGTCAATAAACGATTACTTATCCCCTAACTTTCACTAGATTTAGATCAAATTAACAAATCAATTTAGTTGCGCACCTAAACAATCTATCAATCAACCATGAATGTATAAACATTCCTATTAGTAAAACAAACGATAATCATGTGAAAACTTCAAAGTAGAATTGAAACAAAACTCAAATCATATATTAAGAACTAGGAATTCATTCTCAATCAATAAAATTAGCTACTCATGTTAAGGAGTTCACACAAATAATAAAGAAAAGAAAAGTGTTGTGTGTGTAGAGGTGTGCAAAAGTGTGTAAAAAGATGTGTCAATGTGTGTATAGAAAAGTAGAGAACTTCTCTATTTATAGGCTTCAATGCTCTCCATATCTTCCAAGGAATAGAATCCCTTTCCTTTAGCACTTCAATTTCCAAATCCAAGCCTTTCTCAAATCTTCCATCTCCTCTTTCCAAATCCAAATTCAATTCTTCATTCAAGTCCAAACCCAAGTCTTCACATCCCATGAGAGAAATCCACACAAAATTCTGCAACTTTTGGCTCGCCGGAAAACTGGGTTTTTGGAAGGAAATAGGCCGGAATCCATCACCACCGGCCACCTGAAAATTCTGTCCGTTGAAGGAATATTCCGTCAGTCCACCATTAAGACTAATGGTCAAACAGGTCAAACGTCAGTCTTCCGTCAGTCAATTAGTCAAAGGGAGGAGAAGTCAGCTTCAGTCAGTTCGTCTTAATCATGGCTTACTCTGCTGATTAACCGAGTCAGGTTAGTGAGTCACTGGGTCGGATCGGCTCATCGCCGGTGACATGTTGAATCGTTGAAGTAGAAAACCATCCGAGTTCTGGCTGTTTACAGGGCATTTGCGGCCATATTTTAGGCCATTCTTTCAGCTCCAAACCTGCACACCTAACATACATCTAATCATTCACATTTGAAGCACATTTTCTTCACCAGCAAAGCTCATTCACTGCTTAACCAGTTGTTGTAGTTAAACTGCAATTCAGCAGCTTCTATAGCACCACCAATCAGCATCAGGAATCCCATGTTTCATCTTCTTCTTCTGGTGGCAGTAACACCAATTTCATATTCTAATTTGCAGATCGAGTTCAAACCCTTGTTAGAAGCATCATCACTTCTTCCAGTTTATAACAGGATCAACAAAAACCATATAACCCAACTGAATCCAGTGCCATCACTATCTACTACATTTTCATTACCTGCTACTACCCATTCAGTTTCAGAATCACATTTGAATCCATTTAATCTTATCATGTATCTGCTCAGTAATCCCCTTTTTCTCAATTTCTGGATTTTAGAACCAACAGTGCAGACCCATGATCTTCTCAGAGAGTTCAATCAATCCTCAATCCGAGTTGAACCCCTCTTCAATTTCAACTTCAATTCTTCCTTTAATTCCATCAAATCACAATCTACAATATATCTCAAACCCTAAATCACATTCAACAGTTCCACCAACCCATTTTAAGCTTCACCCATCACTGAACTTGACCTATTAACATACCCTGAATTCATCTCTGTTCTGCGTCTTCACTCACAACACAAACCCTAAGTTCAATTTTGCAGAGATGAGTCAAAACCCTCATCAATTTCTTCTTTGTTCTTTCCGGCTGTTTCTGTAGCAACACCTTCATCTGATTTTAACAACGACGAGAACCCATCATATGCATCTGCTGTTGAACAATAAATAAACCAAAACCCATCTTCGATTCATCATATTCTCGATCTGAACATTATCTACATCTCGATTTCTCTCTTGATTTCTTGGATTTACAGCTCTGAATATCGGTTTCAGGTGTGGGAAGAGAATAAAACTGATTGATAAAAGCTTCTTCTCGATTTAGGGCTAAGTCAATCATTTGTGTGGATTTAAACGCCCAAAATAAGAACCACCCAAACTGGGTGCCCTGAGCCAACAGTGGCCTGCCTTAATACTTTCCCAAATCAGAGATGCCCCTTACACTCGCTTGGGCTCCAGATAGTGTTATCCTATAAAATGACTGCTTTGCCCTTTTTGCTCAATTTTGGATTATTTCTTCACCTTTTCCTCCGTGCTACTCCAGAGTACCTAATAACTCAAAAACATGCGTAAAATACATAATTAACAAGAAAAATAGCAGAGAAAGCATAAACAATAGATGATAAATAGAATGTATTCTACACCCTATCAAATTCCCCCACACTTAGACTTTTCTAGTCCTCGATCAAACCAAACTAAAACTCACAACTTCAAAGCGTTCCAGCGTCCCAAGCATCCAAAGAGTTATGAAGACATAGAGTTTCTGCATGATAGTAATAATAAGTTAGAAATACTAAAGAACATATTCTCATTCTTAAATGTTGAGTGAGAAATAACCACACCATAATGAGAGAACGCGTGTTTGAGAAATGATCAATAAGCATTTCGCCTCGACTTCTGCCTCACCAAAAAGGGTTTTATGATAATTGCACTCAAAAAGATGGCTTTTTTATGGGTCTCACATGTGTGCAGGTAGGAATGAAGAGAGAATTCCTGCAACACGTTTAATGGTGGGAAGGATAACTTCCGGAATTTTGAAAAACCCACATCTTTTAATATTTTGAAAAACATTTTTTCTAACGATCTCTAAGAAAGGAAATCAACCACTATTATCGAGGATGAGATTACTTACTTACCTTCATATCCGATTGATAATTATGATAACACCACTCTCACGGAATCCAATAGAAACGTCTTCCGCTCCTTGTCTTCATCTTATTGGTCTTCGGCTTCAACTATTGGTGATAAATTCTTTAACTTCATAGATCCTTGACAATTTGTAACCTTTTTCCTTAAAATCCATGTCGCTTGAAACTTCCTTATAGATTTTCCTTCCCCACGGCTTATTCAAAACAAAACAATAATAGATATTTCTCTTGTCTCATATTTTTTCAATTTTTTTCTTTTTTTTTCTTTCATTTTTTCATTTTTTTTTTGTTTTTTTGTTTTTTTTAGACAAGATAAACAAAATACAAAACAAAGTGAAAAATAAAACAAACCATGGCCGTGGAAAGTACTTTACCGCTTGATTCTTCACAACTTGTATCGTCTTGAAACCATAAACTTCAATAATTCTCACCTTTTGATTTTCTTCGCTCTTGTAAATAAGTATTAATACTTGGATATAGAATTCCGCTCATTGTATGTTGCTTTACTTGGATTTGAAATTTAGCTCTTTTCTTGTTCCGTTGCTTGCAAACCTTGAACCTTTTCAACTTTCCTTGTAGATTTTGATGTCGCTCCCTTGTTGTTGATGATTATGGTATTTCTATGGACCCGTTGAAAATATAAATTGAGAGAATGGTGCTAACTGCAAATCGAACTACAAGAAGGAGGCTTTCATCCATAGACGTCACCCTCATGATTGAAAAAAAATTAGCACTCAAGAGATCAAAATAGTGCTGAAATTGGGTAGCTCACCATTCTACCCGGAATTAACATACGGTGACACACACTCAAAATAAGCTCTTTAGTAAAGGAAGAATTTCTGGTCGGTGCCTCACATGATATAAAAACGGGTAGTCTCCACTAATGATTGATCATCAACTCTAATAATGCATTCTTCTCTGCTCCTAATTTGCATCACCGGCATGATTAAATCCATTATTTAACACTCTAACAAGTAAGAAATCTGAACGTAGTTCCCTAACACTTCCAAGTTCAATTATGTCGGTCAAAATTCTCTATGTAATCATACCTAGAAGCATGCTAGTGACTCAATGTAATTGAATCGTCCAAGTAAAGTCAAGGTGGAAAATCCTAACATGATATGGAACAAGAAAAATAAATAAACGAAACTCGAAGAAAATAAAAACAAAAGGATAGGAAATACAAAACTGGTGGGTTGCCTCCCACTTAGCGCTTGTTTTAAAGTCGACGGCCCGACTTGACTTCTTGTAAGATTCACTCCCCATATACTAACAATCGAAAAATTTGGGAATCCACCCATAGTACCTGCTTTGCAATCAATAGCTTCATACAAATATTAGCACAAGAAAATAATAGTAAAGTTATTGCTCGATAGAAATTTCCCCCACACTTATTCTTGTCCACACTCGGAAGTGTATAAAGAACATAGAATTTGGGAATTTCTATGTATTCCTCTTGGCAAACCGGCATAGTGTTAGAATCAAGTGTTTCCAATAGTGGATATCGAGAAACAAAGTTATCCAAAAGTACTTTCGAAGCACATACATTCAATCCAATAAGAGGTAAAGGATAAGAATCAATATGCAAAGAGTTAGACAAACCTTGCACAATCTCTTGTATTATGGTATCCTCCTCATCCTTAAAAAATTCAAGTGAATTACTTACCTCTTGCATATCATGGTCCTTTATCAAACCTTGCAACCATTCTTCATCATTTTCTACCTTAACTAAAGTCTCGGCATCATTAAAATCATTATCAAGTTCAATTGGGTCTTCCACAATATCATTCAATTCGGTTTCATTATCGAGCATCATATCTTCAACATCTTCATCATCGGAATCGGGCCATTCACTAAAATGATTTTCGTCGGTAAAAATTGTAAAATCTTCTTGTGAGGGTGTTACACCGTTTACAACAATAGGAAAGTCAGACCCAATCTCCTCCTTTTGAATAGGTGAAGGATCGTTATTATGATCCGGAGTTGGAATATTGCAACGGTCATACACTTCCGCGGACTCATATCTTTCCCTAAGGAATTTTTTCCAAGCACTAAATGCATCTTCCTCAAGCTCTACCTTTTGAATATGTGATTGATCATTATTAAGATCAAGGCTTGAGTAAGCTACACTAGCATCATCAAAAGTCTCCAAAGGTTGGTCCTTTTCAACAATATCATCTTCATTATCGGAATCACCATAATAAGAATCTTCATCGGTTTCATAACCTTTATCCCGACGTCGTTTAAGTTCCATATGAATGGTCCTGCTAATTTCTGCGACAAGCTCTTCCGAGTCTCCATCATCTTCCAATTTGTATAACTTTTTTGCAAGTTTACGGACGTTCACACGCTTACCACCGTGTATAGAGTTTCTATATTGTATATCCTTAAAAAGTGAAGGAAAAACACGATGAAGAGGAGTATATTCCCAATTCTCTGTCTGCACATTACTAGAAAACAATGTATTAGAAGCATAACTATCCGTCCATCCTTGTAATTGTCCACTTACATACCCGTCATAAGGTTGTTGATATGCATGAGAATATCCATAAGGTTCCACATGATTTTGATCATAGCCAAAATATTGGTTTTGATTGTATCCTAAGGATGGTTGGAAGTTGCCATGATGTTGAGGTTGAAAACCGTATTGATTGTTATAATATGCTTGCTCTTGTCCACCATACATGGAAAACCGGTACCTGAAAAACAATTCTCAACAATAAGTTAGATACGATAAAGAATCCAACAAAGAAAGAATAAAGCAAAAAGTAAAAAGAAAACAACTAAAATCATCCGATGCTCCCCGGCAACGGCGCCAAAATTTGATGCGTGTCGTAACCACAACAAATTAATTAATATTTTACTACCTAATTAACAAGTAATATAGGGTAGTCAAGATCGATCCCACGAGGAGCACGAGATTCTAGTTATAAAATTGTCACACAAAGGGGGGTATTGATTAAGAATTTAAGAAAGTAAATAAAATAAACAAAGCAATTAAAAGTGTAAATTGAAATCAATAAGAGAGAATAGATCAAGGAATCCTTCTTCGCTGCAAAACAATGATTAAAGTTATGTTCTTTTCCACTTTTTATTAGTCACAAATTATCACCAACCGTAGGTATAGCAGCTAGATCAGTGCTAACCCCAAAATCCCTTATATCACCGGATACGGAAGTTCTCGACTACCGGATTCTATTCACCAAACCACCTAGTAGTAGATCACTCAAGATGTAATTTATTTAAACGCATTAAGATTTATGAATTTATTAGGTCGATATTAGTAGTTAGACTCTTAGATCAAGGTCCACTTGCTAACGTTGTTTTCACACACAATTGCTCCACGGAATCCCTCCGCAAGGTCTCGTGTTTTCTACTTATGTAAATAGTCAAGAAACGATTACTTATCCCCTAACTTTCACTAGATTTAGATCAAATTAACAAATCAATTTTGTTGCGCACCTAAACAATCTATCAATCAACCATGAATGTATAAACATTCCTATTAGTAAAAACAAACGATTATCATGTGAAAACTTCAAAGTAGAATTGAAACAAAACTCAAATCATATATTAAGAACTAGGAATTCATCCTCAATCAATAAAATTATCTACTCATGTTAAGGAGTTCACACAAAGAATAAAGAAAAGAAAAGTGTTGTGTCACTAGTGGAAAAGGGGGTTTTAATGACCCACATCCTCGACCCTCAATAGCGGTCAACAGACCGTGGACCGGTCAAGACGGTCGTAGATATAATAAATTTTCGGAGCATAAATTAGAGCGTTAAAAACGGTCGTTGTATAAATTTTTTAATTACGATTATATCCCCGAATCATCAACCCACACCGCGACTGCGTTAGCTAGTTGAATCACGGCTACTTTTCTTAGGTGGGACCCTCCTTTTCTCACCTCGTTATTATCGATGCAATAAATATTATGGAGACTGTGAAAATGACCATATTACCCTTATTGGAAATAAGTGCAATAAATATTATGGAGATTGGTAAAATGACCAGACTACCCTTATCGAAAATAAGTAAAGTAAATATTACACTCTTTGAAAATGACCATATTACCCTTACTGGAAATAAGTGCAATAAATATTATGGAGACAATGAAAATGACCAGACTACCCAATTAAGTGTAATAAGTAAAGTAAATATTACAGACTGAGAAAATGACCATATTACCCTTATTAGAAATATAAATATTATGTAGATTGTGAAAATGACCATACTACCCTTATTGAAAATAAATAAAGTAAATATTAAATACTGTGAAAATGACCATATTACCCTTATTGGAAATAAGTGCAATAAATATTATGGAGACTGTGAGAATGACCAGACTACCCTTATCAAAAATAAATAAAGTAAATATTACCTACTGTGAAAATGACCATATCACCCTTATTGGAAATAAGTGCAATAAATATTATGGAGACTGTGAAAATGACCAAACTACCCTTACCGGCAATAGGAAAAGTAAATATTACAAAATATGAAAATGACCATATTACCCTTAGTGGAATTAAGTGTAATAAATATTACAGAATGTGAAAATCCAACTCTCGTAATCTTTGAACCTGTGATGTTCAATTCTGATATATTTCGTCCTTAGTTCATCCGAACGAGAAATTCAGGTCCAACTCTCGTAATCTTTGAACCTGTGATGTTCAATTCTGATATATTTCGTCCCCAGTTCATCCGAACTCTAGTAATCTTTGAACCTGTGGTATTATTCGTTTTGGCAAAATGAAAATTCTATCCACTATTCGGTCAACGGATCGTGATTCGGTGATAGTTCGAAATGGAACACGTACGTGTATAATTCGTTTGAGGGATCCAAGTTCGGCACCCAAAATACGGCACTTGTTAACTTTTAAAAATAAATCTGTTTATTGTAAATTCCAAGTGGGTGCTATGATTTCATCCGTAAAAGTGAATATGTAGAAACTATGTAACAAGTGATCGTCAAACAGCTCATGGACCAGTGGTCTACACACTTACTAAGCCAACCTATAGTCGTATGTTCGACCCCTACCAGCAACATTTTTTTAGAAAAAAATGCATTCAAAGCAAGTCTGACCAAGTATGCATCTCTCACGTGAGTTATTAGGTTTTCATATATAACCTTACAAGAGAGAGAAAAAATTATTCAAACCTAATCTCTTTTCATTTTTCCTCCGCCTCTCAAGTCTCACCCTCTCACTTTTTATTTTTCCTGATACTTTTTTTTTTCTTCTCCTTCCCATTTTTCTCTTCGAAATCTCCTGAAATCGAACTCAATCTGTCCAAATCAAAACAAATATTATCTGAAATTAAACCGAATTCATGAGATCTGTTGAACTTAGTCTGATTTGTGAGATGGGTTCTTATAAGAATGAGCTTAAGAAATTTCATTTTAACTTATTTCTGTTCTTAGATAGGGTTTAAACTCAATCTGATTTATGAGATCTCTTGAACTCATCTCATAATCAAAACCCATATTTCAGAAGGAAAATTTAATTTTTCGGTAACTCGTTTTAAACCTAATCTCTATATTTTTATGAATTTTAGTTTTGAGTTTGATTTATGTACATATTCACAAACATATATATATATATATATATATGTTTATATTAATTTGATAGGGTTTAATTTTGTATGGTATTTATAAGTAGACATTTAGGTTTAAGATTTACGGGGCTCTGTTATGTTTGGGTGTTGTGTTGGTTTCTCCTAATTGAATTTAATCTCATAGATCTTGAGTTAATCTGGATTTTCTGGTTTCTTTGGTATACCCATGAAGTTTCACAGCTTATTAATTCTGATTTGATGAACCAATAAGGGAACGACCTAGCTAGCAATCCCTCAACCTTTAATTCGTTATCTGTTTATATATAAGTTTGAGTTCAATCCTTATTGATTCGTGATTAGATTTCTGTGGATGAACTGAATCATACCATGAATACCAGGCCGAATTGTTCGTATATGTTTATGTTTCTCCAAGTGGATGCTAAATTGTTCATATATGTTTATGTTTTTCTGTTCTTTCCAGTTGCTAATTTTCATAATAGGTTATGAATACCAGACCGAATCATGCCATGGTTCAGGTGTAAACAGGATCCCTGGTTGGGCTTTAAGTTATCATCTAGTTACAAATTTTGCTGCATTAGGCATGTGCTTGACCTTCTATAAGGTCTTCAAGACCAAACCAATAATACAAATAAATCACTGAAGGTGAAGATAATACGTTTTTAATAATTCTGCCAATGTGTTATCTTTTCCAGTAAAAATGATATTTGAGCCTTTGTTTGATATACTTTGGTTTATTTTTAGATTTACGACTACTGATGATAGAAATATGAACTCCAGGCAACGCTTTCATCCAACTCGCTGCTCCTGTCCTCCAAAGTAAGCGAGCTCTGATCAGTTACAATTGTGTTCATGTTGAATTTGGACATGGGGAGAGTTATATATACTGGTGTAAAGTTAGTTGTAGCGTTATTATTCAAACTCCAACATATTGTCCAGTTTTATTGATTTTGGAAACTTATTCTGCAGGTACACCATTCTCAAGTGTCGGCTCAGGTACACCATTTGAGTGTAAGTTGTTCATTTTACTCGCGGAAGTGCACTTGAGGGTGGAGAATCAACTGTGTCATTAGTGGTAAAGGAATCAAGGTCTCAATATTCAAGCATACAAGGTTTTAACACTATCCATGAATATCTCATGTAATTCAATTTTCACATGTAACTTGTCATTCATTTTTTATGACTCACTTCATTCTCGATTGTTCAATTTGTAGCATTTTCAAATAGAGGATTTAACTGTGCAAATTGGATGGAACCAATTTATTTGTATCTTGTGAGGTCTGTACTCTCAACTCAGAGCATTGTAAAAAAATAGTTTCTATTATTTATGATAAATTCATGAGCTGTACGTAGTTGTTGGAATTGTGCGTAATGTGGATTTAAATGCTATTTTGTTCCTACAAAGTTAACATGTTCAAGAGTGATAACAATAAGGCATGTTAGTTACATAACCACTTCTAAAGCTAGAAAAGTTTTTTACTACATATGTGACAAGGGAGCACTGGAATTTTGCTTTGGAATCTTCAATAAGATCAGACCCCAATAAGAATGCTTATATATATCCATTTTTCTTCACTGCAAATGCAAATGAAGCTCCGTAAATTTTAGAAACTATTAGAGACGATGAGTATTTAATTAGAAGTAATCTGATTGTATTTTTCCATTGAAACAATTGCAGTGAGGAAGAACAATTCCATTGTAGGTATAACACCAATTACACATTGCATTAACCTTTTTTTTTTTTTTTGTTGTTGTAATTTCTGTAGTCTGATCTTTATTTTCGGCTTGCAATGATGTACCGTGGGCATTATGGCAGTGATAAAAACGAAAGGCTTTGATATTTAACGTGTGTGATAAATTCTGCAGGTAATATATAATTTTTTGAGTGGCCACTCAACGATTGTGTCAAGATAGTTGGATTGCAGTTGATGAAGATATTAGAAGAATATCTGAATATCCTTGGTCATCAGTATGTTGGAAGGCTTGTGGAAGGTAAGAACTATATCTCATTCTTAACTATGTTTTGATGAAGTTATAAGAACTTGTCAGCTTGTCTTTTTATGTTGGTTTTATTGATTTTTGCTGCAGGTACTATATTATAAGTGTGGGCTATTCATCATCGTCTAGGGGTGTTTATCATTGTGATGGTGAATCGCACTTGTCTTTAAGCTTACAACTTGCTAGTTAAGACATATATTGATCTAAACTCAGGATTTAAATCCCTTTTGTGTAACTTTGAAACTAACTAATACAATGAATGCTAACTGGAAATGATATTTTGAATCCATGCATGAGTGCAAGTTTCATTTTAGATTCAATGAGTCAATTCAGTTTTATTTCAGTCTGATTTGAGTTTGAATTCTAATCGAGTGTCATTCATATTATTTCAAATTTCAGCCCAGACTCGAAGAAGACAGTCGGCCAATCTGAATCTTTTTTTTTAGCTGCATCTTGCCGGTGAATTGGCAGGCATACAACTAATTCACTGGCAAGATGCAGCTAAAAAAACTTGCTGAGCTTGGAATTTTCTTAACAGACTCTTTACTAGGATTAATTATGGAAACCATCCAATTGTTTCGATGCACATGTGGGTTTTGAGCAATTTTAATAATCTAATTTTTCTTTGATGGAGTTATAAGAAGGTGTCAGCTTGTCTTTGGTTGTTAGTTTTATTGATTTTAAAAAATTAATTTTGCTGCAGGTACTCGATTGTTAAGTGTGGGCTCAGTTCATAATTTGAGAGGAAAGGCTGCTGGCACTGAAGGGGTATGAGTAACTATCCCATGAGATCTTGTGATCTTTGGTTAGTTCTAAGAAAAATTGCAGGGTAATTTCAATTATTCTCTATTTTTGGCTATTGCATAGTTTTGTTTCTAAATGAAACTTGCATTTCTTTGGTATGCCATTGATAAAAGGTGGGGATTGAGCTGAAAATGAGACTTTATTGTTATTTGTTGTTTTACTCGTGTAGAGTATAACTTGATTGCTTAAGTTTGTGTAATGTGCAGGAAATCAAGATTGTGTGTAATGCTGAGAAAGCTTTGGAACTCATTTGTTAATTGGTTGTAGGAGGCAGGAGATGTTGCTGACCATGGAGGTTATTATTGAAGCCCATAATCCATCTCTCATCATATGATTGCGGAGAGCCTCAAATACAGGTTTCAAATAAGGTATTGAGTAATGTCTATCTTGATTGATTAGTTTCATAATAGTGATATTCAGCCTTAAAGTTTGTATTGGTTGCCTAAGTTGTAGGATTACTAGAAATTTCCCACTTAAGTAACTACATTGAAGGCTTATTTTTATGAATGTCTGAAATCAAGGAATTTGTATATACTTCCAGAGATATTTTAGTTCATGAGTTCTTTTGGTTATTAATCTTGGGGCCTCTCTGCAATCTTACCTGCAATACATGTTAATGTTCTTATATTATGATTCTATGTATAACCCATTCCGTATCTTGTGCTTGAGATATGAACTGCAATACCTGTTAACGTTCTTATATTATGATTCTATGTATAACCCATTCCGTATCTTGTGCTTGAGATATGAACTGCATCAAAGATATGTCAAGGTCGTGAATTAATGAACCAGGTAAAGAGATTGACATCATATTAGTTAGGATACTCAACTTTATAGATCAATGTCCTCTCATGTGCATTTTTATAAGCATTTTCTTGAGTATTGTAACCTCCCCACATTAATCAGCTGATGGATTTTTCTGTGCAGGTACACATTATGAAGTAGGAATAAGTTCTTCATCATCATCAGAGTTTATAATTTTGCTGTTTAATCAATAGTTTTTTAGCTCATCGTTTTGTAATCGAATCCCGAACTTAGCCTTTGTGTAATTTGAAACCAATGAATCAATGAATGTTAAATTGAATGATTATTTGTGTGCAAGTTTAATAATTTGATTCTCATTTTTATTTGATTTGAATTTGGTTTTCATTTGATTCTCATTTGAATTCTAATTTGAGTTTCATTTGAATTCTAATTTGGGTTTCAATTGATTCTCATTTGAATTTGGTTTTCATTTGATTCTCATTTGAGTTTCATTTCTGTTAGATTTCAGATTCAGTCAGGCCAATCTAGGCCAGTCAGCCAATCTGAATCTTTTTTTTTATATTAAGATTTATATCTATGACTGATTGAAGACAGTCATAAATTTTTGACCGTTAAAATCGGTCGTTGACATAAGATTTTCAACGACCCCTAGAGACACGTCATAGTTGATAAAGACGCTCAAACAACGACCCTTTATTTGACCGACAAAGCAAGTCATAGATACGGGTTAAATGACTTGCTTTGTCGGTCGCGAAACTGCTGATTTCCACTAGTGTGTGTGTAGAGGTGTGCAAAAGTGTGTAAAAAGATGTGTGTAAAGATGTGTCAATGTGTGTATAGAAAAGTAGAGAACTTCTCTATTTATAGGCTTCAATGCTCTCCATATCTTCCAAGGAATAGAATCCCTTTCCTTTAGCACTTCAATTTCCAAATCCAAGCCTTTCTCAAATCTTCCATCTCCTCTTTCCAAATCCAAGTTCAATTCTTCATTCAAGTCCAAACCCTAAGTCTTCACATCCCATGAGAGAAATCCACACAAAATTCTGCAACTTTTGGCTCGCCGGAAAACTGGGTTTTTGGCCGGAAATAGGCTGGAATCCGTCACCACCGTCCACCTGAAAATTCTGTCTGTTGAAGGAATATTCTATCAGTCCACCATTAAGACTAACGTTCAAACAGGTCAAACGTCAGTCTTCCGTCAGTCAATTAGTCAAAGGGAGGAGAAGTCAGCTTCAGTCAGTTCTTCTTAATCATGGCTTACTCGGCTGATTAATCGAGTCAGGTTAGCGAGTCACTGGGTCGGATCGGCTCATCGTCGGTGACGAGTTGAATCATTGAAGTAGAAAACCATCCGAGTTCTGGCTGTTTACAGGGCATTTGCGGCCATATTTTATGCCATTCTTTCAGCTCCAAACCTGTACACCTAACATACATCTAATCATTCACATTTGAAGCACATTTTCTTCACCAGCAAAGCTCATTCACTGCTTAACCAGTTGTTGTAGTTAAACTGCAATTCAGCAGCTTCTATAGCACCACCAATCAGCATCAGCAAATCCAAGTTTCACCCATGTTTCATCTTCCTCTTATGGTGGAAGTAACACCAATTTCATCTTCTAATTTGCAGATCGATTTCAAACCCATGTTAGCAGCATCATCACTTCTTCCAATTTATAACAGGATCAACATCAACCATATAACCCAACTGAATCCAGTACCATCACCATCTACTGCATTTTCATTACCTGCTTCCACCCATTCAGTTTCATAATCACATTTGAATCCATTTAATCTTCTCCTGTATCTACTCAGTAATCCCCTTTTCCTCAATTTCTGGATTTTAGAACCAACATTGCAGACCCATGTTCTTCTTAGAGAGTTCAATCAATCCTCAATCCGAGTTGAACCCCTTTTTAATTTCAACTTCAATTCTTCCTTTAATTCCATCAATCACCATTTGCAATGTATCTCAAACCCTAAATCACATTCAACAGTTCCACAAACCCATTTTAAGCTTCACCCATCAGTGAACTTGACCCAATAACATACCCTGAATTCATCTCTGTTCTGCGTCTTCACTCCCAACACAATCCCTAAGTTCAATTTTGCAGAGATGAGTCAAAACCCTCATTAATTTCTTCTTTGTTCTTTCCGGCTTTGACTGTAGCAACACCTTCATCTGATTTTAACAACGACGAGAACCCATCATCTGCATCTGTTGTTGAATAATAAATAAACCAAAACCCATCTTCGATTCATCATATTCTCGATCTGAACATTATCTCCATCTCGATTTCTCTCTTGATTTCTTGGATTTACAGCTCTGAATATCGGTTTCAGGTGTGGGAAGAGAATGAAACTGATTGATAACAGCTTCTTCTCGATTTAGGTCTAAGTCAATCATTGGTGTGGATTTAAACGCCCAAAATAAGAACTACCCAAACTGGGTGCCCTGAGCCAACAGTGGCCTGCCTTAATACTTTCCCAAATCAGAGATGCCCCTTAACCTCGCTTGGGCTCCAGATAGTGTTATCCTGTAAAATAACTGCTTTGACCTTTTTGCTCAATTTTGGATTATTTTTTCTCCTTTTCCTCTGTGCGACTCCAGAGTACCTAATAACTCAAAAACATGCGTAAAATACATAATTCACAAGAAAAATAGCAGAGAAAACACAAACAATAGATGATAAATAGAATGTATTCTACACCCTATCACTATGGGAACAATTTCAGCTTCTTTATCGGTAACTTTCACAGGTAAAGATTGTGAAGGTTTAGTCAAACAATGTAGGTTTTAAAAATCCATGGTAAAAGGACTTCTATTGATCGTCAAATCATCTTCATCTAAATTCATCATTTGACAAGAAAAGTACCATTGATACCAATAAATATACCCAAGTACTTATTTTGCTAAGATGCGAACAACACTGCTTAAAATAATCAAACAAAGTACTGTAGCATATCCGTTGATAAAGAGTGAATAACTTGCAATTCAATTGAAACCCATTTTTGAGAACACCAAATAAATACATCCTAATCGACTTCATAACAATTCAAAGATGAATAATTTGCAATTCAATTGAAACCCACTTACTAGAATACTTCAAATAAACCATCCTAATTAAAAATGCACAATTTGCTGAAACCCAAATAATAGAAAACACCACTAACAACAAATATGTATTTTATCACTATAAGCCATCACTGATAGAAGTAGTTACCTGGAAGCTAGTGGTTTAACATGGAGAACATCATGAAGTACAATTCAACACCAACTTTTTTTTTTTCATATTGCTTGACCCAGTTGTTAATTGCTTTTCATTACCTTTAACAAAAGAAGATCCAGAAAGCCATCCCTCAACATTTACAACAATAATATGAAAAACTAAATTCCTTTGAGAATTTTCATCAATCAGTTAACATGCATGTTAAGTTTTCATAAAATCTCATTTATTTAGGAATTAGGGTTTGATTTCATAGCACAAAGAGTAACTTGATTATTCAGACTAGTTTGTCTTCCTTTTCTAAAATCATACATGAAGAAGATGAAATCAATCCAAATACTCACAACATCAAACCCGAATTTACCTTTTGAAATTCCTCTTTAGACGGAGATGGAGCAAGAACAGCAGAAAGGGTTTATTCAAAAGATCCAACTGAATGAGTTGTCCACTTATAGATTCGGGGTTGAGTTTGATTTGGGAAGAAGGCTATTCTCTGTTCGAACTTAGATATGGTTTAGGGATAAAGAAGAAATAAGAGAAAACAAATAAGGACGAGCGAAAATAAACAACTTCATTTATTACCCCTAATATGTTTCGAAATAATGAAAAAATACTAAGAAAAAAAAAACAACGCAAGGATAATTAAGTCATTTCATAATTAACGGGTAGGCGGGTAGGGTAGGTTAATTTCAAGCTTTACCCGCCACCCTACCCATTTAACGGTGGGTAAATTTTTTTTCCAACCGTCACCCTACCCATCAAACGGCGGGTAGGTTAGGATACGGGTAGAACTGGAATGGGTAGGGTAGAATGGCGGATATGGGTAAGGTATCTGAACCCCTAACCGCATTCATCTAACACTTCTAGATCAAATATGATAATCAGTCAAACATGAAAGATAATAAATTGAATCTAATTGTGTTACTCATAGAGTTGTTCAATTGTATATATCTGATAGAAGTATACAAGAAATAATTGAAGCAAAATCGATTTTGATTCACGAGAATCAATTCATGAACATTAAGCCACGGTTTGCAAAGATTTCATTACTTAATTTATAAATGTATTTAGAACTTTAACCACTAAGTTTCCAAACGGGTACGCAAACTTAAGTTTCGTACTTTGGTCTTGTCCAGCAGTTTTCAAACCGGTTTGCATATTTATATCCTAGACCGTAACTCAGGTAGACCATTCACATACTGGTATGCAAACTTGGTTCCCGGACTTTAACAGTTAAAATCGTTCGCATACTGGTATGCGAACTAGGCTTCCGGACCTGAATCATACAACAACAGTTTGCATACTGGTATGCATATTGTGCTTATCCAGACAAAGCTTAATTGTTCTAAACTCCCATTTCAATCATTAAAACATCCTTATAAGACGACAATAGCTGTCTCACACAAACTATTAGCTTATAAGTAATTTTTAAGTGATCGAATAATCAATACGAAACATTCCGAGTATACATCAAATGACGGTCTCACAAAAATCATGTAAGATGTTCCAAGGCAATTTCCACATGATCATCTTTTGACTTATTATTTAGTATCCAACAAATAAATTATTTTCAACTAAACTCGTCAAAAATAATGATGAACGTAGCTAAAGCAAAAAGCTTCAAACACATATTTCGTGAAATATATAAGCGAGTTAAACTCAACTCGAAATATCAAATGTGTATAATGTAAAAGTCTATATAGTTATACGACTTAGTCTCAATAGGAGATAAAATAGAATAGACTTCTGAGTGATAACTTTTAGTCTCCACATACCTATTTTTGATGAAGTTCCCCCAAGATCTCCTTAGTAGATATTCGTCTTCAATCGATGAACGTCGTGAAGTCTAAATCTCAACTACACATTTTATCCTAATCCGAGACATAGCTATAAGTAGACTAGAAATCAAGACTTATAGCTTTAATCACCTAAACTTGACAAACAAGCTTGAGATAGCAATGCTTGCGAGTTCGACCGAGCAGTGCTCTAACACTTACCAACAATGGACCACTAACTTTTGTAAAAACCAACTTGAAAACCTTTAGGACCAATTGCACTCTAATTTTCCATACTTTGAAGGGTAGCATGTATTTCTTCATTTGAAGGAATTATTTTGAGTGAAACATTCTCCTCTTCTGTTATAATAGTAGGCAAAATAATATTTAGTCCTTCATCAAGTACTGGATTACTAGACGTATTAATGCTCCTAAAATAATGAGTGATATGTTAAGAAATTTGATCTCTTGTGTGTAACCAGTTGTTGTCATGATCTTGAATAGAGTCTATTTTATTCCTTGTTTTTCTTCTGTTATATATTCAGTATGGAATTATTTGATATTTGTGTCCATGTCCTTGATGAAGTGATCTCTAGACTTTTATTGATAGAACTCAGTTTGTATTTTGTGCCACTTTCTAAGATGATTGTTGATGTTGATAATATCATTTTCGATGTAAAGACTTGGAGGTTGCTCCTGAAGTTTGCTCAACTTTTTTTTTTTTGAAGAATATCCACTTTCTGGTTAATATTACAAAAATGCTCTTGATAGACGCATTTATATGTCTTTTTTTATCCCAATTGTGTATATTATTAGTGCTCGATTTTGTACTTATTTGGTTATTTTATGTCTTTGTAGGTATTTTTGGAGAAATAAACATGTATGGAAAATTTGGCTCGAAAAGTGGTATTTGCGCTCGTGGGAGAAAATCACTAAAGGCACCCCTAATTTGGATAAGGGACACCTCAATCACTAAGGGGCATCCATTTACTATTTACACCCCATGACACATGTTATTGGCACCCCGGGAATGGTTAAGGGGAACCTTCTTCTCTAATTTGAATTTCTAGTTTTGGCGCGAGAATAAATTTGCAGTGAGAACAGTTTAGGGTCGAGTTTTGAGGGACTTCTGAAGAGATTCAATGGTGGGATTGTGTTGGCATGGACCTTTTAGAGCATAACAGGCATGGTATATGTCTTCTGATCGATCAGAGTTGGCTGCAAAATCGTGTTGGAGTGAAACAGAGGTGAAGAAAAGTTACCGGAATTCTGGGAAAAGTTTGGACGACGTTCTCGGTGATTAATTCACGGATTAGGATTGGATTTTATTTATTTTATCTATCCAGGGCTGGTAATAGAATTGGTGACGTGAAAAAAAGGAAGAAAATCATTGTTCACGATCAAAAATTGAGGATATCTTATCGGGAAAATAGAGTTCTGGCAGGAATTTTACTCTCCTATCTGCGTAACTTTTGGATGCATTTTTAACGAGATTTAGTCAGACTTTTTCTTGTATTTGGATTGGTATAAGCATGTCAAGTCATAACAGGATTGGTAATGGCCTCAGATTAGGAAAAAGAAGTTGTTTCCATGATTATCTCGGCTATACAGGGAGTGAGAGTTTCACGGGTTTAAAATTGGCATTTTCGTGTGACTTAGGAGAGTATATCCTTGTAGGATTTGGTGATACCATGGAGAGAGTTAGATGAGCACAAAACAGACATGAAGAAAATAAAAAAATAAGGAAAGAAATCCCGAGACTTGTGGGAAAGGAAAAGAAGAGATTTTAGAGGATTTGTGTGCAAGATAATTACCCTAGGGTGTATAAAAGGAGTGGGGATAGTTCAAAGAAGTGGAGTCGGGAATTTGGGGTAGGTTTAGAGCAACACAAATCGCTGCCGAGCGATTCTACAGTAGCAGCAGAGAAGAGGAAGAAGAAGAGTTGCAGACGACATATCAGAAGTGTCGTTTTCAAGAACCCTAATCTGAAGAACATTAAGCTGCATAGAACAATCGCAGTTAATGTCTTATATTCAAACAGTTGTGTAACAGTCCAATTTCCATGCATATCTTCAGTTAGCCACACCTTTTGTAATAGTGAACTCTGTAATGCAACACAGCGTTGCAGATTCGCTAAGTCGTATAATTTTTTCAATAGAAACACCTTTTGAGCCATGATTTATTATTTTGAGTGTGTTTTCACCATGAAGAGCTAAACCCAAATACTGGGATGAAGGAGGAAGCCTAATATCATACGTGGGTAATTATATTTAATTTTTATATGACTTTTGCACTGATTAAAATTGAATTATGGTTTTTATTAATTAGTTGTCATCTCGTTTGATGGGTCATGCTTACTTAGATGTTTTGATGTCCCATGCTTAGGACTTACAACTAATATTTTGAGAATCTTTCTTGTTAAAAATAAGAGTCCATGTCTTTATTTATTAAGTTATAATTGTTAAAAGAATTAATATCTGAACCTTATGTTATGATTTTGGTGGAATCCTGAGTCCCAATACTTCTTGATCTTGTGACATATTTTGTATATATTTTCTTTATTTTTAGTGTTTTCTATTTTAAAGTCTGAAATCGAATCTCATCAAGTCCGAGTGAACGAAAACTTTTTACCACTATCTACAATCATATCAATTTTTGGCGCCGCTGCCGGGGACTTGTTTATAGATTTGTTTTTAGGTTTTATTTTTATTATTTTTGTTCTTTTTTTACGCATTTTGGCATTTCTTGTTTGCTTTCAGATTTGGAGATGAGCTAAAGAAAAAGAGAGAAAGTGCTGAAAAGAAAAGCGAAGCCAAATAAGGAAAGAAAAGAGGAATCCAAAAGGAGTGAAGAAGAAGATTTTGTATATAGTTTTTTATTTTTTATTTTTAGAAACTGTAAATAGGTTTTATTTTTTGTAATCTTTTATTTTTGGACTTTTTGAACTTTATTTTTGGGACATTGGGCATTACTGTTTTTAAAACCCTAAGGAAGGGTAAAAAATTAAATAAAACTGTTTGCAGGGAAGGACGACAGTTACGACACTGTCTCGGCCCCTCGGGTTCGTATACTGACATAGGAGTCGGTGGCCTGAGTCGACTTCAACGGTTCATCACCCGTCTGGTACGGGAGGTAAGACTATATCCACCAACGAATCCCCTGTCAGTAGGTTTTATTTTGTATGACAACTCATACCCCTGTAATAGAATGTCGAACTGGTATTACAATAGCCAATACAACGAATATCCGACTGATTTTCAAAATGGACATTACTTTGACCATAGTGTGAATAGTGGTTGGGAACATCAAACTTTTGAAGTATGGCTCATACCATGGTGAGCTCAATTACTATCAACACATGCACCGATCATATGAGCAAGAAAATAAGGAGTATTATAGTTCTAGTTCTTCGTCTTTGGAAAATATAATGAAAATGTTGAAAACTAGTCCCTATTATGATCCTTCTGAACATGTTCTTACTCTATAAGAGTCTCTCAAACAATTAATTGAGAATACAAATAAGTTTGTGTTATAAATTAATAAACAAAATGCACCCATGAGTGAACCTTCTATACACAATACCATAAGGAAGTCATGTGAGTCGAGTCACGATACCATAAGGAAGTCATGTGAGTCGACACAAAAGCTTTTGTTAGAGGCCTAGAACCACTTTGCTCGAAAAAATATTAGTGTTTTCCAATAGTACCCTTGAAAATGAGGATTGTTATTTGCATAATCAAGATGACGAGGTTAGAATAAGTAACACTACCTTTTTAGATGAGGTTCGACCATTTTCATGTTATTATAATGATGATTATGATGAGGATAGTGTTGATAAAGAATCTGAAATATGTGGGCATAGTGATCGGGAATTTTTTACTCCAATTGAGCTTTATAATGATAACGTTATTTCTAGTTCAAAACCAAATAATTTTAATAATTATTCACTTATTCAAAAGGACGAGGATTTGACTAGAGATACCCCTGTTTTAGACGATGTAGTATTTCCTTTTGATTACGAAGACGATAATGGTTTAGAGGAACGAGTTTATTTTGAGAATACTATTTTAGAGTCTAGCGATTTAGAAACAATAGTCTTAGATAAAGAAGATGAACTCGTAGAGCTTTTAAATATGAGTGAGGATACATCACCCGAGTATAACCTACAAGAAGCAATTGACCATTTTCAGGATTTTGATGATCTAGAAATTAGGGAAATTATAGCTAGTGTATCTAGAGACACCCAAAATTCTAAGTTTGTGGGTGATTATCATTCTCCATGTGCCTTACCTTTAGCTCTTATAGAGATCCCTCACTTGGGACTTGACATATGTGCCTCAACCAATTTAAAAGATTATCTTCATACATGTTTTCCTGAACCTAGTGATGTCTATAAGGAAGTTCAGTTGTTAGAAACCATCCTATGGTTGATGTGGTTTACCCAGGCTATGATACCCAGATTGATTTTGTTTTCCCACCAAATATTTTTTTCCAAATGTGCGAACGTATGAGTTTGAAATGTGTCAGTTATTAAGTTTTGAGACTAAGCCTAAGTACTTTAGGAAAATTGAATTGACACATTTGTTTAAGAATGACCACCACTCTCATTATGGTCAACTGTGTAAGTCAAATCTGACTGACTTGGAGGATTCTCAATTATTCAGGTTATTATTGTGTGCTTCTAAATTTTTCCAGAACTTAGAACCTGGTATTTCAGATCTTACTTATGAAGAGGTGCATCCCATGAAAATATTTTATTTAGACCCCTTTATAGAACCCGAACCTGAACCACAACTAGATGTAGTTTTCTTAAATAGGAAACTAGGCAAGGTTGTGCTATGTTTATTCTTGGTTTGTTGCAGTTTCCTTTTATCCGTGTTAACACTTTTTGATGCAGATGATCCACAGTTGTTTCGGTTATTGCTTTATGATATGAGGTGATTAATTCTTTCTTATGTCTGGCTGAAGACCTTAAACTTAGCACTTATTGGGAGGTAACCCATGCTCATGCAACACGGTAATATCTGTCCTTAACTCTTTTGATTCAAATGGTAACAATTTCTCCTTGTTCATGATTTTAATTTTATCTTTAGAACATTGAGGAAAATGTTAGATTTAAGTTTGGGGGTATGGGAGAAACTTTTTAGTTGCAATAATTAAACTCCAGAGCCTATAAATTTATGCTTATTAAGGATGACACTAACCAATCTAAGTGGAAGAAGCATCTTGGTTGTAGGAGTTTAGGAACCAATTTGAGTAGATGGAAACATCTAAAGAGACTATTCATAAAAGCACAGAGCTCATGTGTTAGAAATAATATGGTAGTTTCGCCATATCTCGTTGAGTCTTTTTCACTTCTGTTTTTATTTTGTTTTCTTTAAAATATGTTTCTCTAAGTGATTAGGCGGGGCTCACGATTCAAGTTTTTACCACTGCTAGTGTGAAATAGAGTGATTGAGATTCAAAATAAAATAAAAAAATGAGACCAGACCACCAAACCAATCGGAATAAAGTGTTCAATAAAATCGACCGATGGTTCCCTTATATATGCCAGACGAGTTGATCTAGAATTAGGATTATCGACCAGTATCTGAGTCTATTAGGATAGGTTCATTTTGGCAGTGACCTTCAGACAGATATGAGAAACACCGTTCACTTAGTCAACATCAAAACCATCTATGTTTTTCTCTATCTATCCATCTCTTAATCTATCCATGTGATTTGTTAAGGATATTGATGTCCATAGTGCGACTATCTGAGTAGAGCTCTGTCACTTATATATGAATTTTAGTATGCTTGAGTGCAAACTCGTGTACATCAATTGGAATTTCGCATCAGGGTACTTCCTCCTCTAGTCAATGACAGTATGCCAACCAAGGAGATTCTTTAGTGCCATTCCAAGGTTCTGCGTAGATAGCTAGGGTTTAGAGTAAAGGTTTTGTGGGTATATCTCTTGTAAGCCCTCCTAAGACTATAAATCGGCCACTAGGGCCACCTAGGGGTTTAAAGGCTTGTTGCATACGCTAAATGCAACCGACGATGCCTGCGACAATGAGTTAGGATTTTATTTTCTAGATTTGATTTGCTCGAGAACTAGCAAATAATAAGTTTGGGGGTATTTGATAGACGCATTTATGTGTCTATTTTGATCTCAATTGTATATATTGTTAGTGCTCGATTTTGTACTTATTTGGTTATTTTATGTCTTTGTAGGTGTAGGACCATAATATCGCTACAACGCTATTCATACGATATTAACTACGTTTCTGCGAGCGTCACTGCCAATTCTTTAACAACGTTTCACGAGCGTCACAGAATATCCAAAAGAAACTAACAATGGAAGAAATAAAAGAAGAATATGTTGATCCTGCGATGATCATCATTCTTGCGATAGAGAATATTATAGTGATCGCGATGAGATCGCAGAATAGATCCGAAATAGGAGGAAAACTTAACTGTCATCCATTATGTAAATCCCTATATAAAGGGCTCGATAGATCCAGAAAAGGATGATGTATTTTTGAGAGTTGAAAGAGTCTTGAGGAGAGAGAAACTTCAAGAGAATATTTGTAATCTTGATTTCTTCCAATTCTGTAAACATTTTCTGAAATTTGAATAGTAAAGTGTCGTTTAAATCTTTGAAGCTTAATTGATTTCCAATAGATTTCTATAGAATCTTAACAAGGGTGTAGTGTGGGAATTCCTGCAACTACATTTTGGCGCCCGAAACAGGGATTGAATTAACAAAAATTGAAGAGAAAGCGAAGAAGAAGATAAGAATTGCTCAAGATTAAGGAAATCATTAAGTAAATTGGTGAAATAATTGAAGGGAGAATGATCATAATCAAAGAGGATTATAGAAAATTGGAGTGTGATGTGGTAACAAGAACACTGATTGATAGATTTCATGAAAATATTATGGGGAAGATACACAAACGGGATTTTGAAGGAAGGAAAATTATGACGGTGAAAAAAATATCACCATTAAAAGATTGGGAAAAGCAAGAAATCACATTTACAGCAGCAGAAATACCAGAAGAAAATCTAAGTCATACATCTCCCTTGGTGGTCACAGTAACCACTATACCAATGATAAAGGAGAAATCAATAAAATCTGTAGAAGAATGGGCTATGAATAGAACTTTGGAAGACACAGGAAGTTCTGTAGACATGATATTTTATCATACTTTCAAGAAAATGGGATATAAGGATGAAGAAATGTCTTATTCAACATATCATGTTCATGGCTTTGGAAAGACATTAACAAAACCTAAAGGCGAGATAATGGTACGAATTTCATTAGGGGAGATTGAAACACAAGTAACGTTATGTGTGGTAGACGTGGAATCACCGTATAACATGATATTAGGAAGACCATGGATACACGCAATCAAGGATGTAGCTTCAACTTTGCATCAATGCATCAAATTTCCTATACCCAGTGGAATTGGAGAAATTAGAGGAGACACAGATTTTGTGAGATTATGTTACCAAATTGAAGTAAGAAATTGCGAAGAACGTCCAAAACTGCGAAAAGCTCGCAGAAAATTGGCGAGAGAAACAAAGAAGGAAGAAGAATTTAAAGTTTACATGATAAGAGCAAAAGAAGGAAAATGAATACCCAGTGAAATCCCACAAAAAGGAGATGAACTCGCGAGAATTATGAAAGCACCAACACCAATGGGAGAACCTGAAGCCAGTTATATCGCAGCAGAACCAACAAAGGAAATAAATATTTGGAGTAAAGAAGAGCCTAAAATGCTGAAAATTGGGACTAGAATGGAGGCAGATGAGGAAGAAAGAACTATAAATCTTTTGCGAGAGTATGCAGATATCTTCGCGTGGAGCATGGATGAGATGCCAGGGATAGACCCGTCAATAGCATGTCATAAATTAGAAATCAACAAAAACATAAGACCATTTATGCAAAGAATAAGGAAGATCGCAACAACATATCATTCTCAAATAGAAGAAGAATTACAGAAGATGCTCGACGCAGGAATTATAAGGCAAGCAAAATATCCAGAGTGGATTGCAAATATGGTAGTGGTCCCAAAGAAGAATAAGCGGATAAGAATTTGTATAGATTTCACTAATTTAAACAAGGCTTGTCCAAAAGATAGTTTTCCATTACCAGATATTCCACAGATGGTTGAATCAACAGCAGGAAATGCTAGAATATCATCGTTGGATGGGTATAAAGGATATAATCAAATCCCTCTCGCTGAAGAAGATCAAGAACATACCGCATTTTTTGCTCCAAGAGAATTATATTGTTATACAAAGATGCCATTTGGCTTACGAAATGCTGGTGCAACATATCAAAGAATGGTGGAGAAGGTGTTTGCAAAGTGGATCCACAAAACATTAGAAGTGTATGTGGATGATATGCTGATCAAAAGCAAAAAAGCTGAGAATCATGTGCAAGATTTGAAAGATATTTTTGATCAAATGCGGCAATTCAATATTAAAGTGAATCCACTTTTGGAGTAACTTCAGGAAATATTTTGGGGTATATTGTATCAAAATAAGGAATACAAGTTGATCCAGAAAAGGTACATGCAATTTGCGATATGCCAACACCTGCGACGGTAAAAGATGTGCAAAAATTAAATGGACTCTTAGCCTCGCTAGGAAGGTTCATTTCGCGATCTTCAGACAAGTGCAAACATTTTTTTGATATACTCAAGAAGGGAGAAAAATTCAAGTGGACAGATGAATGCGAAAAAGCTTTTCAAGGAATAAAAGAACATCTAACGAACATAACTATTTTACAGAATGCAGAACCGGGAGAAGAATTATTGATTTATCTTGCAACAACCACATATGCGCTAAGTGCTGTGTTGCTGCGAGTAGACGCATGGGTAGAAAAACCAATTTATTACATTAGTAAAACATTCAATTCTGCAGAGAGAAATTATTCAAAGATTGAGAAACTAATTCTAGCATTGATACATGCAACTTTCAAACTTCGCATCTATTTTCAAGCACATAAGGTCAAAGTGTTAAAGAAAGTACCAATTGAGTCAGTAATGAAAAATTCAAAGAGATCAGGCAGAGTTGAGAGATGGAATGCACAAGTAGGACACTTTGATATACATTATGAAATTTTATCCTCGCCAAAATCATACGTCATCGCAGAATTCTTAGCTGAATTTCCTTTAGAAGATGATGAAGCTGTGGAGGAGATGATGAATGTAGAAGAGGAATGTGGAGATCCAAAAGAGCTATTAGCAGAACCCAACAGATGGGAAATATTAGTGGATGGATCATCCAACGGAGAAGGAAATGGAATTGGAGTTGTTTTCATATCTCCAGAAGGAGAAAAAAACAGCTTTTTCATTTAGATTAGAATTTGCATCCACTAATAATGAGACAGAGTATGAGGCTGTGATCCATGCTTTAAAATTTGCGATAGAAATGAATTTGGAAAATGCCAGAATCACCAGCGATTCACAATTGGTTATTCGTCAGATAAAAGGAGAGTACACAACAAATGAACTATCCCTGAGAAAATACAAAAGACTCGTTGAAGAATTATCTGCGAGAATTCCAAAAATAAAATGGAGACACATATCAAGGAAAGATAATAGGCTCGCATATGCTTTCGCTTTCATATCTAGTATGATGACAAATCCATTGGCGAGGTGCATAAAAATTCAAACACTTTCATTTCCATCGATAAACAAATAAGAAGAAGAGACGGATGTAATGATGGTAGAAGCTGGCGAGGGAGAACCCACGAGCAATATCACGGATTGGCGAGCAGATCTTCATGCATACTTGGCGAGAGGAGAAATTCCAAGAAATAGATTAGAAACACACAAGTTGAAAAGTATGGAAACCAATTATGAGCTAAGAGATGGAGTGTTATACCGCAGATATTTTAATGGACCATCGCTAAGATGTTTGACGAGAGAAGAAGGACAAAAAGTATTAAAGATGTTACATAGTGGTGACGCTGGTAATAACAGTGGAGGAAGATCTTTAGCATATAGAACAAAAATGCAGGGTTATTACTGGCCGTATATGCATGAGGATGCAAAGCAACTCTCAAGGCGTTGTGAGGATTGTCAGCGATACGGAAAAAAGATACATGCACCAGGAGCACCATTATCATCTTCAACAAGTGTATGGCTTTTTGGGAAATGGTGGTTAGATATTATGGGACCATTTGTACCTGGTTCTGGACAAAGGAGATATCTGATTGTCGCAACAGATTATTTCACAAAATGGGGAGAAGTAAAGGCAGTACAACATATTCGCGATAAAGATATTTTCACATTCATCTTTGAAAATATAATCTGCAGATTTGGGATTCCAGCACAATTAGTATCTGATAATGGAAATAAATTTGAGGGACAGAATATAGAATTGTTACTCAATGCATTTAAGATAAAATGTGGAAAGTCTACTCCTATATACCCACAAGCAAATGGTCAGGCTGAGGCAACTAATAAAACAATCGCAGACATCTTGAAAAAGAAGTTAGAAGGATACCACAGAGCATGGTGTGAACAGGTGCATAATGCAATATGGGCCTACAATACAACTAGACGAAAAGCTACTGGAATGTCACCTTTTTGTTTGACATATGGAGTTGAAGCTGTGTTACCAACAGAAGTCGCTATTCCTACAACAAAAAGAGAGGCTTGGGAAAGAAATCTAAGTGCTGGAATGATTTTAAATAAATTGGATGAATTAGAAGAAAAAAGAAAAAACTTTGCAACATATGAAAAATTACCATCGAAGATTAGCTCGTAAGTACAACAAACGTGTTAAGAAACGTGAATTTCAACTCCGAGTTTTAGTGTTTGCGAAACACCAAGTTATCAGCGAGAGAGTGGTGGAAAGTTGGCGAGAAAATGGTATGGACCATATATCATCAAAGAGATAATTGGAACTGGGGCATACAAACTAATGGATCCTGAAGGAAGAGATGTGAGTCAAAGACTCGATAGACCATGGAATAGATTATTTCTGAAAAGGTATTATCAATGACATCTTCTACAAGATAAGAGATACTGGTATGTTATATGATGAAACAGGTAATAAATTCTTTTATCTCTATTTACAACTGAAAAATTCTTCTGATAACAAAGCACAACAAAAACAGCGAGCATTATCGCAAGAAAAGCGAATAAAAATTTCGCAGAGATTAATAGAATGGGACGAACCTTTATGGCGTGCACCCTAGTTCGCGAATAAAATTTTGCAAGAGGCAAATGTAAGACCTAATAGCACGTCATAGGAGGGGGTATCTCTTGACATGATTCAGGGGTAAGGTTATACCGCTGCTGGATCCTGAGTCATGCAGATGTTGGGGTTAAAGAAAACCTATCCGGGAGAGAGATCTTGGATTTCCAACTATATATGGTTATACCCTGGTTGGACGACCGAGAATATCTTCCAAGAAGTGCAAAGTATGACCAAGGCGCCGAGGTTCACGGTTGAGCCAAGGGTGCCAAGGGCGTACGAAACTCCCTTGCCATTCTTGGTAAGTCTTGGCTATGATGCACTTGGCCTGAAGAAAACCCCACTTAGGGTGCAGTCTTGTAACTATAAGCCATATAGGCATAAAGGACAAGAGGCTGCGAAAATAGATGGTTGTTGGTAAATATGGATGGGAGGAGATAGTATTGTATGGCCGATGTGCCCTCTTTGAAGGGGAAACCAGGGGGAAGATAAGGGCGGCACCCTCCATTAGGGAGCTGATAAGTGTCTTAAGACGGCAATGTCATGGGGCTTTATGATCGCAAGAACATTTAGGCCTGTCATATTGTCGCGTGACGTAAATGATACAGAGGCAACAAGCCACGAGAGAAATGTTAAGATGAGATCAATGGGTTTTTACATGAAAGTGTAAATACGTCCTGCGATTTGATCGCAAGACGGAAATGTCATAAGGTTAAATTCTTGCAAGAGAGTTTATGCTTATCATATTATCGCAAAGATTTTGAAATAACATGGATAAGACAAGATCAAAGGGTCTTTACATGCAAATGTTAAGAAATCCTGTGATTTTGTCGCAGAAAGAAAAAGTTTGGCAAAATAAGACCTTTAATTAGGAAGGAAAAATAAGACCAAAAGAATAATCTTACCAATTAACTATTCTATTTTAAGATTGCAGGAAATACTCATTCATCGCAGAGCAATGTATAAGAAGGCAAATTCTTAACATTGTAGATTCCTTCAGAATTTTTCAGAACATCGCATCGCAGATACAAATAAAGGGCAGATTCACCATTTCAAGAAAGATAATAAAGGGCAGATAGGGGAATGGAGAAGTAACATTTCATTATCTTCCTTGAAAATATTCCAAGTAAACTAAGTTGAAAGTTAAATTCTAAAAAGGTTTCAAAAGTTACATCGCTTGCAAGAAAGCAAAAATAAAGTTCAAGCCTCGCCAAATTCATTATTCTTGCTCGTCAGATTTATTATTCTTGCCAGAGTTATCAACTTCATCAGCATCCTTTTCACCACGAGTTTCTTCTTCTTTGGATTCTTTATCAGCGATTACTTCGCCACTTGTAGTTACTTCTTTGGGAGGACTTCTTTCTTCTTCTTCACCATCTTCTTGGGTGGTATTTTCTTCATCATTAGTAAACTCTAAATCTTCATCCATGGGAAGAGGAATTTCATCATCATCAACTTTTAGAGGAGGAACAGATACAGGAGGGAGAGAATTGGAGAGTAGAATCTCGTTCACAAGAATTTCAGCACTGAGGTGGACCTTACGAAGGAAACCTCTATCACGATTCCTAATCTCTATATTTTTAAAGTACTCAAGATAATCAAGTCTTCTTTCTGCTTTGTCGCGGGTTTCAAGATAATTAGAAAGAAGAGACTTGTTCTCTTTGTGAACTTTATCCAATTTGTTGGTAAGATCAGCAATGGTAGAATGAAGACTTCTTTCAGATTCTGCGAGTGGGAGTGATAAAAGATCATTTAGTCAAAGATTTTGCAAGAAATATAACACATAATTTAACAAAAAAGTCAATAAGAGAGAGGCAGTCAATTGACTACCTTCCTTCTGCGAGGTTAAGTTTTGAATTAATGAAAAGAAACAGTTTTCCCATTGATTCATAGCGTCATCGAATTTATCGCCAACCACACCCTTCAGACGAGATTTCATGTTTTCTTCTCTAGTGCGTAGATACAAGTTTTCCTTCGCTAGTAAAGAATGAGATTCCTTCAATTAAGAGCACTAGTCTTGAAGCTCGCTGGCCTTCAAACTAATAGTTAACCTACCTTTGATAAGTTTATCCTTCTCAGCAGTGGATGATTCAGTTACTTCCTTAAGCTCATTTTTAAGGGAACGAAGAGATTGCTCCTGATTATCGCATATCCTTTGTAGATTACTCAATTGCTGTGAAGAAATCACTATCAAGCTTGAAAATCTATGTTTTTCTTGGGATAAAGTTCTATTTTCATCTGATAAAGATTCTACCGCCAGGTTAGACTTGGTTAACTAATATGAGAGACGAGAAACCTCATTACTTAATAAACTTTGATTTCGCGATAAATGATTATTCTCATTAGTAAGATTATCTATTTGATCAATCGAATATGTATGGATATTATCTAATCTATTATACTGGTCCATCCAAGAATCTCTTTCGAAACGAGCTTCATCTGCAATAGATTCGAACTTAAGTCTCTCCATGAAACGAGTCCGATTTGAAACTAATATATGAATCAAGAATTTAAGAAAAAGACTTGAGTACAGAAGATATAAAAGTAAAACAGATAAACAAAAGAGCAGAGGCAAGAAAAATGTACCTTTCAGCTAGTCATTTTTTCTGCGAAGATTCTCGCAGTCTAGAGAAGAATTGCGGAGCATATGATTCAAAGTATCACATTTATCAGTTTTAACTTGAAGGTTTTTCCTCAGAGCTTCAATCTCATTTTCCAAAGATGCTCGCGAAGCATTACAATCAGATCCAAAATACTTGAGAAGAGTCTCGCAAGCTTCATGTTGGAGAGGGTCAGTGGAAGACTTTCTAGCATTGTCTAAAATGTTAGACAAGATTTTAAAAGCAACATCAAAACCTGTAAAAGTCTTGTTTGATGAAGGAAGGGGTGTATAAGGTGAAGTAGTAATGAGAGCAAGTTGACGATCATTTGTGATGGTTAAGTTTTCAGGAGGAGGAGTATGTGGAAAAACAACAGTTGAAGGCCGTAAAGGACTATAAGGAGTCTCAGTCACAGTAATTTTAGAAGCCTGATTTGTCAAAGAAGTATAAGTATGGGTAACGATATTCTCGCAAACAAAATTATAAAGATTTGGTTGCGATGGTGTGGGAGTAATCCTCACGGATGTTAATGTGGGCATAATGAGATCTTCCCCAAGTGTCTTAAAATGGCGAGATCTCTTGGGAAGTTTAACAGGGTTCTCGTCATTCTGCGAATAATAACTCAGATAAGAAACAGAGGCAACAATATTGTTATTAAAATATAGAGGGTGTTTCTTACTACCTTATCATTCACAGAACTCCTCTTCTTCTTTTCAGTTGGTCTTTTGCGAATATTAGGGTTTTGAGTTGTGGATTGTGTGTTAGAGATAGTTCCGCTGAAAAGAAGACATGAAGAATCAAATAAGAAAGGTTGGAGAATAAAAGTAAAATTGGTTTAAATAAATATCATAAGTCAAGAAACATACCTTGATGACTCCATTAAAGCAGTAGCAGGAGAATACGAAGAAGAAGAAAGGTTGCAGACGGGGGATGAAGTGGACAAAGGAAGAAGATGAAGAAACGGAAGAAGAAAATTAGTTTTGAAACTTAATTCTACCTTTTATAGGAAAAAGGGGGTGGACCTATTGAGCAGAGATGTGTCAATAAATGGAGGAATTCACAACACGTGTAGGAAAGGCTAGATTAACGGAATCTTGTCGAGGAGAAAGTATTAAAAGGGAAAGGAGTTGCGAGGGTAATAAAGAATATTGGTTCTCATGATCTTCTCTTCTTCGCAGAAAAGACATGAGAAGAGGCAAGATGTAGGACCAGAATATCGCTACAACGCTATTCCTACGATATTAACAACGTTTCTGCGAGCGTCACTGCCAATTCTTTAACAACGTTTCACGAGCATCACAGAATATCCAAAAGAAACTAATGATGGAAGAAATAAAAGAAGAATATGTTGATCCTGCGATGATCATCATTCTTGCGATAGAGAATATTATAGTGATCGCGATGAGATCGCAGAATAGATCCGAAATAGGAGGAAAACTTAGCTGTCATCCATTATGTAAATCCCTATATAAAGGGCTCGATAGATCCAGAAAAGGATGATGTATTTTTGAGAGTTGAAAGAGTCTTGAGGAGAGAGAAACTTCAAGAAAATATTTGTAATCTTGATTTCTTCCAATTCTGTAAACATTTTCTGAAATTTGAATAGTAAAGTGTCGTTTAAATCTTTGAAGCTTAATTGATTTCCAATAGATTTCTATAGAATCTTAACAAGGGTGTAGTGTGGGAATTCCTGCAACTACAGTAGGTATTTTTGGAAAATAAACATGTATGCAAAATTTGGCTCGAAAAGTGGTATTTGCGCTTGTGGGAGAAAATCACTAAAGGTACCCCTCATTTGGATAAGGGACACCTCAATCACTAAGGGGGGCCCACTTACTATTTACACCCCAGGACACCCCAAGTGTTATTGGCATCCCGGGAATGGTTAAGGGGCATTTTCTTCTCTAATTTGAATTTTCAGTTTTGGCGCGAGAATAAGTTTGCAGTGAGAACAGTTTAGGGTTCGAGTTTTGAGGGACTTCTGAAGAGATTCAATAGTGGGATTGTGTTGGCATGGACCTTTTAAAACATAACATGCCTGGTATATGTCTTCTGATCGATCAAAGTTGGCTGCAAAATCGTGTTGGAGTGAAACTGTAGGACCAGAATATCGCCATGACAATATTCTAGCGAGATTAACAACATTCCTGCGATCATCACCGCGAGCTCTTCAAATAACACTTTGCGAGCGTCACATAATAACTTAAATAATGATTCAAAGAATGACGTAATAACTGACGATTGAGGAAACACGAGAAGAGCATGATTTATCTGCGATGGTTACAATACTTGCGAGATTTCATCTTATAACTGTTGTAATAAGATCGCGAATCAAATCCGAAAGTAAAGGACAGCTTAGCTGTCATCCATTATGTATCTACCCTATATATAGAGACCCAGTATGTCCAGAGAGGGGATGATATATTTTTGAGAGTTGAGAAAGTCTTGAGGAGATAGAAACTTGGAGAGAATAGTTGTGTTCTTGATTTCTTCCACTTCTGTAAACTTTTCTGAGAATTAAATGATAAAGAGACGCTTTTAATCTTTAAGTATGAGTTGATTATTGTGAAGTCTTAACAAGGGTGTAGTGTAGGATTTCCTGTAACTACATTTTGGCGCCGAAACAGGGATGAATTGATGATTACTTGAAGAAAAAGATAAAAATTTACATTGTGATTGGAAGGAATTTGGGACAATTAGTAAAAGATCTAATGCAATAATGGCTAGAAGAAGAAGAAACACATCAGAACCACTAATAACCGTAAAGAGGAGTAAACGACTTACAGGTGGAGGAACAAATGAAATGGGAGAATCTTCAAGAAGAAGAACAAGAAAAAATAGAACAAGGAATAATGAAGGAAATCAGGTTCAACAATCAAATCAGCAAACACCAATACAAGATAGTATTGTGGATTATGATAGAGTTAGCGTGCATACTTGGCAATCAGATTCAGTGGATGTAGTTGCAGAATAACCTACAACTACACCCTTAGTAGAATTTGTAAAACTTAAGAAGTTCTTGGTGAGGAATGACAATTTTCTTATTAATTCTCTCAATTGATTACAAAGAAGTATCTAAATGGAACTAGAATAGTTACAACTTTCTCTATTCTCTTTCCTAAGATATTTTCTAACACCCCTTAAAAGAACCTCTCTAATTTTACATTTGAACTCCTATTTATAGTAAAATTTGTACAAATGTATATGCGTTGCGAAGTATCGCAACATATCTTCGCAAGATTATTTTATGCTCGCAAATCTTTCATACTTCCCCGTGCTTCCTCTATTATCGCATTGTTTTGTAGCTCTTTCCTCCTATATTTATTACGATGTTCGTAAGCTAATGTCTTGTGATATTCGGTACATACATCTTGCCTCTTCTCATGTCAATTCTACGAAGAAGGAATGTCACGAGAACCTCTATTTTCGTAAATTTAATATAGTTATCACCACTTATTATATTCGCAACACGTATTTTTCTTTTTCATTAAATTTTTGACACGTTTCTTCGTAACCGTTCTTTTCAACCGTTCACGTCTAATCGCATTGATGAGTTTTTATCTTCATCGATCTCTCTCTTCTTTATATATATTATCTTTTGTTCTTCTTTTTATTCTCTTATCCTATTCATCTTCCTCATCACTTCTGCCTCTGCAATTTATTCCCTTTTTCTTCTACTACGATTTCTTATCTCTTTTACATCTTTTCCTTCCTATTTTCTATCCTACATCCAATGCTCCAAAGAAGAAAACTATTGAACAAATTAATGCAGAGCTTGCTAATAGGGACCTCATTCTTTCTGAAATTGATGGTCATGACAATAAGTCTTCTCTCAGTATGGAGCTCTTTCTTGATCTTACTTGGAATGATCAGAAAGTTTTAATCTCACGAGTTCAAATCCTCGCAGGTCTTCCTCTTTATGATGTCAATCTTCCTTTATTCTATGAAATTATTTCCCACCCCAATTTTTCATGTGCCATTTATCAATTGACTGGTGATTGCATTCAGCATTAAGTTTGAATTCGCAACTCGTCTTTACTCTTTGGAAAATCTTTGTATTCAGTTGATCTTAGGAAACCTGGATTTCGAGATATGGAGATTATCGCTACGGATTATAAAGTTGAGAGTTTCTTCAAAAATTACACATTAATTCCTGCGAAGAAGGAAGATAAACGTTGGGGTGTTCGTCTTCATCGTAAATCTAATATCGCAGCAGATGATCTTCTCATGCACGATATTGATTATGCCTAGGGAAATAATAAAACACCTCGTCGTTCTAATGATGAAGATTGGTATAACTACCCTCTAACATTATCGGGTTCTTATATTTCTGGGATAGTAGATCTTCCTGCGAACCTTCGTGATCGTAACTATCAACCTTGGGTCTTTTCTTGGCTTAGCAAAGATAAAAATGTATGTATCTCCATCTCTTTGTTTCTTTGTTATTCTTCAACTTATTTTCAAATGAGGTAAGAAACACTTTTATATGCTTTTTAAACAATATATTGTTGTCTCTGTTTCTTATCCTTATTTGAATTTGTAGGTTCTTTCTGATCTTCCTGAGGTTGTTGCGAGTGAAAACAAGAATCCTACTTCTTCCAAAAGGTTAACTGCGAGACAAAAAACACTTCGCTTCCAATGTGATCTCTTCTAGCAAGAACGTTGATGAAGAACAAAATGATGAAAGTGACAAATTTCCTGAGAAGGATCTTGGTTCTAATTCTGATACCATTTCTGATAAGGAATATGATGATGACAATGATGAAGAAGACGAAGATTATAGTAATGCAGAAACTTTTGAATCTGCAATGATTCAAGTATCTGAAGCTTTTCTCCACTCTTATCATGGGTTAGGAAGTTCTCCTACTGCGAATGCTCGTAAGATTATTGCGAAGGATTGTAAAGTTCCTACTGTACTCAATAAAAATTCTCTTAATGGAATTTCAAGATTCGTCTCTCCTGCTTCATTATATGCTTTAGGGAGTATGGTAAGTTTCTTTTCCATTCCTTGTTTGTTTCCCTTATTTCATTAATTCCTAACCCTTTTTATTTGTTCAGGTTGGAAGAGTCAGCTGCGTAGCTGCTTCTGATTAGGAAAGACGTCATTCCATTACTGAGAAGAAGACTTTAAGCCGTTGTAAGAAGTTAGAGGTTGAAAATTCAAAACTTCGTCAGAAAGTAGAGGATTTAAGTATTGATAATGCAGAATTATTATCTCGTCACGGAGATAATCCACAATCTGCGAGCATCGCAACTGAAAGTTCTTCTCTTCTTGAGGAGAATAATCAACTAAAGCTTGAAAACTCTTCTCTTTGTAATGATAAGAAGCAGTTAGAAGGTAAATTATTCATAATGGTAAGTATTTTGATTACTTTTTTTTCATAACTTGCTAACCTATTTCTTAATTTCTTCTCTTACTGCAGAAATTATGCGAAGATGAAGGATGATCTGGAAACTATTCTTGCCGGTCGTAACCAGAAGATTTCTGATTTAAGGTCTCAATTTCTAATTTCCCAGAACAACCATAGCTTATATGTCAAGCGTTTCCGAGCTAAGATGACTCGCAAGATTTGTGAAGACAATCAAATTCCTCTCAAGAAGTACCAGACGCTCCTTTCTGAAGAAATTCCTGAGGATACCCCATATCTGGAAATCTCTGATAGTGAAGTTGAAGATGATCTCTCTGAAGAAGAAAAAGAAGATCATTTTCATGAAGATAAATCATCTTCAAAATAGTCTTAATCCTTTCTGTATATTTGCTTCAGTTCTTTTATCTTGTTTACTTAAGTGTTGCACTTTTTAATCCATCAACAATTTCCTTTTGAAATTTAATTAGTACCAATGTCTTAATTTTGCGATGATAAATTGATGTTTAACTGAATGCTTCCCTCTGTTTGCATGACTTGATCATATGGATAGAAATAATATAGAGAAATAATATATTTTGAAGACCTAACTTAGTATTCCTTTCCCCCTTATTATTTCTCTTCAGGTGATCAATCCTTATTTTAAGTATCTAGAATATCTACCTCAGTTTAATGTTGCGAATCTTCAAGATTTTGCGAAGTATAAATGAAATCTTACCCTTGAAGTATAAGTATTATGAATCCTCCTTGCAGAAATACGAAACATCCTTGAAAAAAGTATAAGAAGTATGAAATATTCTTGAAGAAGCATAAAAAGTATGAAACATCCTTAAAGAAGTATACGAAGTATGAAACACCCTTGAAGAAGTATAAAAAATATTCACTCTATAAAGAAGCATCCAATGTTTGAAGAAGTATAAGAAGTATTGAATCTCTGAAAAAGTATAATAAGTATTGAATCTTTGAAGAAATATAAGAAGTATTCAATCCTTATAAAATTTAATGAATATGAAATATCCGTCTTCGATTGCGAATAAAATTGCCTCTATGATTATGAACTCTTTATATATATTCTCGTAAAAAATTTCCAACAGTATTGATGGAATTGATTTCATGCCTTCCTAAGTAAAGGTCTTATTTTGCCACCTCTTTTTTGGTAATATTTTTGCGATAATATGATAAGTCTGAACATTCTTACGAATATACAACCTCGTGACATTTCATGTAATAACCCATTGATCTCATATTAACTTTATTGTATGTAACTCTGCGAATATGTATTTTTTTTTATTCGCAGAAATATGATTGTTGCACAAATATGACAAGTCTTTATGTTCTTGCGAACAAGAAGCCTCATGACATTTGCGTCTTATAGCACGTATCAGCTCCCTAATGGAGGGTGCTTCCCTTTATCTTCCCCTTCAAGGAAGCGTACATCGACCATACAAGGTTAGCTCTTCCCATCCGGTTTTGCAAACAACCAGCTTTTGATCGCAACCTCTTATCCTTTTTGCCTATAGGGCTTATAGTTACGAGGTTGCACCCTATGGGGTATCTTTGGGCCAAGTGCATCATTTTCCAAGACTTGTCAAGAATGGCAGATGTTCTTCAAACCCATCCGGAACTCTTGACTCAACCATGTACCTCGGCGCCTTGATCGTTTTATACACTTCTTGAGAAAGACAGTATGCCTTAGTCGCCCAACCTATATCTTGGTACTTCGCAAGATTAGATTGAGAATCCAAGGTGTCTAACCCGGATAGGTACCCCGCTTTTGGGTTGTACCCCGAAATGTCCATGTACTCAGGTTCCTTGGTGGTGTTCCGGTTTCCCTGAGACATGCTTATAGGTACCCTCTTAAATGACGTACTTTAGGACTTTGCCTCTTACGAAATGTTGCTTCGCGAACTAGGGTGTACGCCACAAAGGTTTGCCTGTGTAAAATTTCTGCGGCTCTTTTTTTTTTTTTTTTGAAAGCTAATCACAGTTTGCGGTCTTTTATTCGCAAGTAATTTTTGCGTCTCTCTTTAATGAAAGCTAATCGCAATAAGAGTTAAAAATTCGTAATTTAAGCTTCGCACGAGCAAACCATATTCGCAAAATATTTTATGAGGTTTATGGATAATACCTTTTTAAATACAATCTATTCCAGGGTCGACCAAGTCTTAAACCCATGTCACTCCCTTCTGGATTCATCAGTCGATAAGCTCCACTTCCTACAACCTATTTGATGACATATGGTCCATCCCATTTTGGTGCTAATTTTCCTCCATTTTCTTTCTGGTATGGAGGTGTTTCTCGCATAACCAAATCCCCTGGATTGAACTCACGTTCGATAACTCTCTTGTTATATTCTCGAGCTAATATTTCTTGATAAACTTTCATATATCGCAACACATTTTCTCTTTTTTCTTCTAAATCATCCAATTCACTTAATATTACCCCTGCGCTTAAATTTCTTTCCCAGGCTTCTTTCTTTGTAGTCGGAATTATAACCTATGTTGGCAATACAGCTTCTACTCCATATGTTAAGAAATAAGGAGACATTCCAGTTGCCTCTCTTTTAGTTGTATTGTATGCCCAAACTGCGCTAGGTACTTGTTCGCACCACCCTTTGAGATGTCCTTCTAATTTCTTTTTGATCGTGTCTGCGATTGTTTTATTTGTTGCCTCTGCCTGTCCATTAGCTTGTGGATATAATGGAGTTGATTTCCCACATTTTATCCTAAAAGCACTGAGTAACATCTCTATATTTTTCCCTTCAAATTGTTTCCCATTGTCAGATACTAATTGTGCTGGAACTCCATACCTACAAATGATATTCTCAAATATAAATGTAAAAACATCCTTATCACGAATATGTTGTCTTGCTTTTTTTACTTCTGCGAGCTTCGTGAAATAATCTGTTGCGACTATTAAAAATCTTCTCTGCCCTGATCCAGGTAAGAATGGGCCAACAATGTCTAATCCCCATTTCCCAAAAGGCCAGCAGCTTGTTGAAGAGGTTAATGTTGCTCCTGGTGTGTGAGTTCTTTTCCCATGTCGTTGGAATTCCTTACATCGTCTTACCAACAATTTTGCGTCTGTGTGCATATATGTCCAGTAATATCCTTGTATTTTCGCCCTGTACGCCAGAGATCTTCCCCCACTATGATTTCCAGCTTCTCCTCCGTGTAACATCTTCAATATTTTTTCTCCTTCTTAACGAGTTAAACATCTTAGAGGTGGTCCACTGAAAGATTTTCTGTATAAAATCCCTTCTCGTAGTTCATAATTTGTTGCACAACTCTTTAATTTATGTGCTTCTAGTCTGTTCCTGGGTGCTTCTCCTGTTGCGAGATATGCATGAATTTTCTTTCTCCAATCTGCGATGTTGTCTAATAGTTCCCTTTCTACTTCCATCGCAATTGCTTCTTCAATTTCTTCTTCCTCTTTATTTACTGATGGGTGTTGAATTGTTTGGATTTTGATATTTCTTGCATTAGGGTTTGTCATCATACTTGGAATGAATGCAAAAGCATCTGCGAGTCGATTGTATTTCCTTGTGATATGCCTCCATTTTAGCTTTGGTATCTTCGCAGATAATTCATCAACGAGTTTCTTGTATTTCTTCAAGGAAAACTCATTCGTGGTATATTCCCCTTTAATTTGACAAATTACCAACTGAGAATCACTTGTTATTCTTATACTTTCAAGCTTCTTTTCTATTGCGATCTTCAATGCATGCACTACAGCTTCGTACTCTGTTTCATTATTCGTAGATGCAAATTCCATCTGAATGAAAATGTTTGTTCTTTCTCCTTCTGGTGAAATGAACACAACTCCTACTCCATTCCCCTCACTGTTGGATGATCCATCTAATAGAATTTCCCATCTATTTGGTTCTGTTAACAAATCTTTTGGATTCCCAAATTCTTCTTCAACATCCATCATCTATTCTACTGCCTCGTCTTCTTCCAAAGGAAATTCTGCCAAAAATCTGCGACAACTTGTGATTTTTGCGATGATAATACTTCGTACTTTATCTTGTAATGGTTTATTTGTGCATTCCACCTTTCTATTCTTCCTGATCTTTTTGTGTTCTTCATAACTGACTCAATTGGAACTTTGGTAACCACTTTTATCACATGTGCTTGAAAGTATATTCGCAATTTGAATGATGCATAAACCAGAGCTAAAATTAACTTCTCCATTTTAGAATAATTCTTCTCTGCTATATTAAAAGTTTTGCTGGTGTAGTAAATGGGCCTTTCTACTCCTGCGTCCGTTCGCAACAAAACTGCACTTAAAGCGTATTGAGTTGTTGCGAGGTATACCAATAATTCTTCATCTTTATATGGTTTCTGTAATATGGATGTATTCGTGAGATACTCCTTGATCCCTTGAAAAGCTTTTTCACATTCATCAGTCCACCTGAATTTTGCTCCCTTCTTAAGTATGTTGAAGAAATGTTTGCACTTATCTGACATTCGCGAAATAAACCTTCCAAGTGAAGCTAAGAGTCCATTCAGCTTTTGCACTTATTTTACTGTTACAGGTGTTGGCATGTCACGAACTGCTTGTACCTTTTCTGGATCAACTTGTATTCCCTCCTTTGATACTATGTATCCCAAGAATTTTCCTGACGCAACTCCAATTATACATTTTTCAGGATTTAATTTGATGTTGAATTTTCTCATTTGTTTAAATATTTCCTTCAAGTCCCTCACATGGTCTTTGTCTTCTTTACTTTTTATCAACATATCGTCTACATATACCTCTAAGGTTTTATGTATCCACTTTGCGAACACCTTTTCAACCATTCGTTGATAAGTAGCACCTGCATTTCGTAAACCAAATGGCATCTTCACATAGCAATATAAACCTCTTGGAGCAAAAAATGCAGTATGTTCTTGGTCTTCTTCTCATGAGTGATATTTGATTGTACCCTTTATATCCATCAAGTGAAGTAACTCTGTCATGTCCTGTCTGGTTGATTCCACCATTTGTGGTATATCTGGCAATGGAAAACTATCTTTTGGACAGGCTTTGTTTAGATCAATGAAATCTATGCAAATCCTTATCCCTTTATTCTTCTTCGGAACAATGACCATATTCGCAATCCATTCTGGATATTTCGCTTCTCTTATGATTCCCGCATCCAACATCTTTTGCAATTCTTCTTCTATTTGTGTATGGTAATTTTGCGAAATCTTTCTAATTCTTTGCTTAAATGGTCTCACACTTTTATATATGTTCAATCTATGACACGCCACTGATGGATCAATTCCTGGTATTTCATCTACACCTCCTGCGAATATATATTTGTATTCTCGTAAAAGATCAATAGTTCTTTTTTCTTCTTCTTCGTCCATCTTAGTTCCAATTCGCAAGATTAAAGGCTCCTCTTTACTTCCAATATTTATTTATTTGGTTGGTTTTGCTGCGACATAACTAGAACTTTGCTCTCCCATAGGTGTTGGCTCTTTGATTACTTTCATTGGCTCTCCTTCTTTTTCTGGGATCTCACTTGTTATTCCTCTTCCTTCTTTTGCTCTTATTGTGTACACCCTAAACTCTTCTTCCTTTTTTGCTTCCCTCGCAAGTTTTCTACGGAACTGTTTCTTTCTGGCTCTTCCTCCACACTGTTTTACTTCAGTCTGATAACAAAATTTTGCACTATCAAGATCTCCTTTTATCTCTTGTATTCCGCTTGGTGTAGGAAACTTAATTGATTGATGTAATGTCGAAACAACATCTTTAATCTCATGAATCCATGGTCTTCCTATCAGCATATTATATGGAGATTCCATATCTATTACACATAAAACTATGTGTGTTTCAATTTCTCCCAGCGATACTCGTAACATTATTTCCCCTTTAGATTTTGTTGCATATTTTCCCAATCCATGGATAAGAAATTCTGAATTTGTAATTTCTTCATCTTTGATCCCCATCCCCTTAAGTGCATGATAGAATATAATATCAACAGAACTCCCTGTATCAATCAAAACTGTGTTTAATTTCCATTTTTCTATAGTTTTTGTAGATTTCTTCTCTTCTCTCATGATCGGGATTGTGACTACTAATGGTGAAGTGTGGTTCAAGTATTCATTTGGAATTTCTGCTACTGAAAATGTGATTTTCTGCTTTTCCCATTCTTTCAAAGTTGTTATCTTCTCCACCTCCATAATATTTCTTCCTCTACAATCTCGTTTGTGTATCTTTCCATTTATGTTGTTATGAAATTCATAAATCATTGTCTTTGTGATCATATTACATTCTTCTTTTTTACAATATTCATCTGCTGATTCCATTTGATCTTCAAATTTCCAAAATTCCTTCAAATTTCTGCTATGATGATCAACAGAAATCCCTGTTTCTAGCGTCAATTATGTAGTTGCAGAATAACCTACAACTACACCCTCAGTAGAATTTGTAAGTTCTTGGTGAGGAATGACAATTTTCTTATTAATTCTCTCAATTGATTACAAAGAAGTATCTAAATAGAACTAGAATAGTTACAACTTTCTCTATTCTCTTTCCTAAGATATTTTCTAACACCCCTTAAAAGAACCTCTCTAATTTTATATTTGAACTCCTATTTATAGTAAAATTTGTACAACTGTATATGCGTTGCGAAGTATCGCAACATATCTTTGCAAGATTATTTTATGCTCGCAAATCTTTCATACTTCCCCGTGCTTCCTCTATTATCGCATTGTTTTGTAGCTCTTTCCTCCTATATTTATTACGATGTTCGTAAGCTAATGTCTTGTGATATTCGGTACCTACAGTGGAAGAAGAAGAAGATCGAGAATTAAGAAATGAAAGAAGAGAAGAAAGAGATCGAGGAGTGGTTGAAGGATTAATTCATGGAGAAGATGAAAATGAAACAACGGATGATTTAAGACAAAGAATACAGGAGGAAAGGATATTAGAAGCAGAAGAACGTGCGAATTTAACAAGGCAAAATCATGAGTTAAGAATGGAGAATTTAAGATTGCAAAGAAGGAGATCAAGAAGTACTGCTAGAACAAGTTCAAGGTCATTTAGAGAAGAACCAAGGCAAAATTCCCCTATGAGAAATGTGGAAAGAATGCAAAATCCAAATGAAGAACAACATCATAGAGAAGAAGAGATAATTGATGATCACCATATTCCATGCGATGAAGCTGTAAATGGTAGACAAAATCAAGAGGGTAGAAATAATCAAAATGATGAATAAAATCGAGAAGAAGGTAGAAGAATATTACATGGGCGAGAAATACAAAGAAATAAAAGAATCATTGAGGACGAAATTGAGAGACATTATGCTGAACAAGCATGTCTGGCTTGCGAGAGGGAAAGATTAAGAGCAGAAGTGGAAGAACAAGAATTTCAGGAAGCGATTCGGCAAAATAATCATGATAATCGAGAAAGAAGACGCACACAAAATCGCCATAACAATGATATCAATGAGGAATATGATAGAATACAAAGGAGAAAAGAAAGACAGCGAAGAGAAATAGTGAGAAATGAAGAAACTCGCAAAGAAGAAATTGGAAGACATAACCAGTTACGAATCCAGGAAGGAAGAGAAGAGAAAAATTGCAGAGGAAGACAAAATGAAGATGCAGATGAAGATACACAAAATCTCACAAGACAAGAAAGGAATGAACGTAGAAGAATAGAAGCTGCGCTAAAAAGACCAATGGAGAAAAATTCAGCTGGAAATGAACAAATTTTAAGAGAATTAGCAGAAATGAGGGGAATGTTGAATAACAGGAGAGAAGGAGGCAGAAGGCAACTTGATGAATCCATTGAAGAAGCTGCGAGAACTCCATTCACTCAAGAAGTACAACTAAGAGGAATTCCTCCAAAATGAAATTTACCAGCGTTAAACAGTATCTTTGATGGGACTACGTGTGATGTTCAACATGTCAAGGCTTACGTTAGGTGTATGCTACAATGGGAAAACCATGATGCTGTGTTATGCAAATATTTTGCGTCCAACTTAACTGGCGAGGCGCTAAAATGGTTCGAGGGATTTCCCAAAAATACTATAACTTCTTTTGACCATTTGCAAGCTACATTTCTGGGAGCATATATAAGCAAAAATTCATCTCGGCCAGGTATTGAAGATGTATTCGGGTTAAAGCAGAGGGTTGGAGAGAGTCTGAAACACCTAACCATAAGATGGAAAACAATGTGCAGTGAAATGGCAGGAAGAGTGGATGAGAGATATCTTATTTTATCTTTTATCAATTCAATGTTCGCAACCAATCTGCTGTACATACAAATTTTTAGAATCAAGAATACAATTACCATGACGGAGCTGTGAGAATTACAAGAAGAATACATTGCCTTGGAGGAGAAAAAAAATGAGATGGAATCATATCCAATTGCAAATACTAGCTCGATAGCGGCAAATGGAAGTCTACTTCCTAAGATGATTAACAATGTGTCGAGCACCTCGCAGACACAACAAGAGAAAGTGGTGATCGATAACCAGCAGAAATTAGTAGCCATGGGAAGTCGAGATCAAGAAGAGTATGAAAGGGAAAAGAATTATTACAATCGCGGCGGAAATAACAAAATCCAAAGACTTGATCAGCCACAAGAAAGTTATGGTGGACAGAGACAAAATGATTTCAGAGGGCAATGGAATCAAAGAGTAATATGGGAAGAAATTAAGATGCCACCCCTGAATGCCAGCATAGAAAAAATTTCGGAAGCTATCATTTTGATGGAAAATATACCATCACCTTGGAATATGGGAAAAGAGCCACATCCGAATAATCGAAATCAAGCATTTTTTCCTTACCATCATTTTCATGGTCACTCAGTAAATGATTGCAGGAATGTAAAAAGGATAATTTTGAGAATGATTGATCAGGGAAAGTTAAATCACTTTTTAATAGGACATCCACAATCTCAATAATTACCACCAGCACCAGATATTCGCAGGGTGAATACTGTAAAAGGAGCAAAAACATTCGTGATAGAGGTTGGAGCAAAGGCAAAGAATTTGTTTTGTAATTCCATCGTACATTCATACAAAACTATCGAGCACTTCCACGACAACGTTCTTAGCAGAGTCTTCGCGAGAGACACAGATGGAATAGAGATTATGAACATTGCGAGAGTCTCTCCATTAGAGGAGTGGCAAAAACAAACCATTTCTTTTACCGCACAAGAAGTACCTGAACCTGGAGAAATGCATGATCAACCATTGGTTTTGAGATTAGAGATAAACCCAAATAGAAAGAAGATGAAGGTGAAGATGAAGATAAAGTTGAAGAGGATGAAAATGAAGATTCATGGGCAATTAATAGAGTGTTGATTGACACAGGTAGTTCGGTGGATATCTTATTTTATCACACTTATAAGACCATGGGAGGGAGAGATAAGGATTTAATACCCTCAACATACAAGATATATGGTTTCAATGGTAGCGCCAATAAACCAAAGGGAGAGATCACAATGAGAATACCATTAAAGGGAATCAAGTCCAAAGTCTTATTTTGTGTAGTAGATATGGAGACACCCTATAATGCCTTAATTGGCAGACCATGGTTACATGGAATTTTAGGTGTGGCGTCAACCTATCATCAATGTATTAAATTTCCACATCCACATGGTGTCGGGATCATCAAAGGAGATTGGGGTGAGGGTAGAAAATGTTATGAGATTGATATAAAGTCTTGTGAAGATAGAGTAGCGAAGAATAGCAATTGGAAGCAGAACATCAAACAAAGACAAAGGTGTGACAGGTTAATGGTTGATACAATATAGCAGCGAGAAGATGAGATGCTACAAAATCAATGTGAGCAGCGAAAAATAGATGGCGAGCATATCGCAAATGGAGAAAAAGTAACAAAACGCAACAAAAGGGCAGAAGCAAAAAGTAGTAAGTAGGAAGGTAAAATGATGAAGTCTATAAATAGTTTGTTGTTTAACTTTGTTTGAATGAGAAAGATGAAATTGAAAAATTATGCAAGAGCTGACATAAGATCAAAAGAAGAAATTCCATTAGAAGCACCGAGTTAAATCGCGAGATTATTCAAGGTTACTTAAAGAACAAAAGATTCTGATATTCGCAAAATAAACAAATAACGGGACGAACCTTTATGGCGTACACCCTAGTTCGCGGATACAATTTCGCAAGAGTAAAATTTAAGACCTAAAGTACGTCCTATAAGGGAGTATCTCTTTACATGACTCAGGGATAAGGTTATACCGCTGCTGGAACCTGAGTCATGCAGATGTTGGGGTTAAAGAAAACCTATCCAGAAGAGGTATCTTGGATTTCCAACTATATAAGGTTATACCCTGGTTGGATGACTAAGGACCTATTTTAAGGAGTGCATAGTATGACTAAGGCGCCGAGGTACACGGTTGATCCAAGGATGCCCGGGACGGACGAACCTACCCTTGCCATTCTTGGTAAGTCTTGGCTATGATGCACTCGACCTGAATAAAACCCCACTTAGGGTGCAGTCTTGTAACTATAAGCCATATAGGCATAAAGGACAAGAGGCTGCGAAAATAGCTAGTTGTTGGTAAATCCGGATGGGAGGAGCTAGTCTTGTATGGCCGATGTGCCCTCCTTGAAGGGACAACCAGGGGGAAGATAAGGGCGGCACCCTCCATTAGGGAGCTGATAAGTGTCTTAAGACGGCAATGTCATGGAGATTTATGCTCGCAAGAGCATTTAGGCCTGTCATATTGTCACGTGATGAAGATTATACAGAGGCAACAAGCCATGAGAAAAAGTTGAGATGAGATCAATGGGTTTTTACATGAAAGTGTAAAGACGTCCTGCGATTTCATCGTAAGACGGCAATGTCATAAAGCTTTGTTCTTACGAGAGAACTTAGACTTGTCATATTGCCGCAGAGAGATTGAAAAAATACAGATAAGGCAAGATCAATGGGTTTTTACATACAAATGTAAAGACGTCCTGCGATTTTGTCGCAAATACACAAAGTGGAAAAGTAAGACCTTTAACTAGGAAGGTATAATAAGACCACAAGAAGTTGAATGACTGCGATATTCTGCAGAGATTATGAAATTTACGATATTCACACATAGATCATAAAAAGTGTACAACTGATACTTGCGATGACGCTCGCAACTCAATTTTATTTACAATGGATATCTAATCTCTACTCAATTTTTTCATATTGTAGATGAATAATAGAGGCAAGTATGGGAATTCACGGAGCGATAAAATTATTATTCATCATTATATGATAAAGTTACGTAGATCTTATTATATGACACATTTACGCAGATATGACACATTTACATAGACTGTTAAAAAATAATAATTATGTTGATTGACCATGTTGCAGAAAAGAATTGTTTTCTAATTCATACAGATAGAAGCAAAAGAAATTTATACATCAAGTTGGAGAAACTCGCAGTAATATTACGAGAAGCAGAAAATAAGTGTACAAAATTACAAGGAAGATAAAAGAAGAAACAGATTTAATTAGATCTACCATCATTGTGGCCAGATTTTTCTCCTTATTCATCTTTACCATCATCTTCATCCTCATCAAATTCCTCAGCTTCACTATCAGAGATACCAAGGTTTGGATTTTTTGCTGGAACTTCTTTTGCAAGATCAGGATATGTAGAATGAGGAATGTTATGATCATCGCAGACCAATTTAATGGAATTATTGCGAACATCAACAAGAGTACTACTAAAATTCGCAGCGTTAATTCTTAATTGGTATTTCAATCTTGAATACTTCTCGTTGCGAGAAGAAAGGATACTTGCAAGTTGATTATTATCAGCTTTAAGTTCTCCAATTCTTTCAGAGTATCTCTTTTCAGCTCATGCGAATGTACAACAACAAGTTGGAAGTTTTGCAAGGAAAAATAACAAAAGCAAGGAACTAACAAGGGAGAACGGTTAATAACCTTCTCTTCCAGAAATCAAGTCTTTAATTAAAGATTCTTGTTCAATATGAAGACTAACATCTACACCTAAATTAGTTCTGGCATTGTCAAAAACTTTCGCAGCCCAGGCAAACTCCTCATCATTATTAATAAGAAGACGGGAACGAATTTGGTTTTCTCTTTCAATAAAACCTTCCTTCTCGCGGATAATCCCATCTCTTTCAATTTGAACTTCAAGAATGGTCTTATGGAAATTTGCTAAGGTTTCAGCCCCTTGTCTAGATATACGATCTTTGTCTTTTGAAAGATCCTTGTTCTTGGCCTTTAAATCTTTAATATCTACTTTGGAGTTGTGATAAAGTTGTTTGAATCTGTTAGTTATATCTAAACAAGATCTGTGGTCAATCTCTAAAAGGAAAAATTTAGATCTGAGTTCATCTATGGGAAGAGAATTAATTTTGGAAGGATTATTCAAAGAATTATTAAGAAGCTCTAGAAGAGCATCATCATCTATTGGTTCGGGAAAAGAACGAATGATTGAAGCCTCATCAGTGAGACGATAAATGTCTGCGAGAATGATAAATCAAGTAAGAAAGAGTAATGAAAAGTAAAAATATGAAAGAAAAGGAGAAAAATTTTATACCTAAGAGTTGTTTGTTAGCACTGTCAAGATTGGATACTTTGAGCGATTGATGAGAAAGATTTTTCTCAAGAACTTCATTCTTCTCACGAAGACTAGCAAGTTCAGATTCCATTTTTTCATTCCTCCTGCGGAAATTAATGAATTCAGATTCTAGCTTCTCATTCTTTTTGCGAGGCATAATGTTCTTCTCGTGAGAAGATGCACGCCTTCTATCCAAATCATAGGCAGCAGCAAAAGAAGCTTTTCCAACCTATGAGAGAATAATATAAATTAAAATATGGCGATAAAACAAATATCTAGACACGTTGAAAAAATGGAAACATACCAGAATACCAAGCGAGTTTAAGAGGCTGAGGGTCAGCGATCTTGAGATCCCATGAAGAGAATCATTATCAACTAATATAGGAGCATCGCAGAATTTGGCGAGAGCATGTGATATCCCATTAAGAGCTTCATCTCCATAATCGTTCGCGATACCATGAGTAGCATCGCCAAATTTTTTGGATAGTTGAGTCATAGAAGACTCAGAAGAGGAAGAATTCTTCATGGAAAATACATCAGCATCATCATCATTATTACCCTTATCAAGATCATCACTTAAATTTTCAGAAATAGGTGATAGGTGTGATAAACACCTAATTTTATATCTAGTATTTATGCTTTCTTTGCGAGTTTTAGTGTGAATTATGTATCTTATGCTTACTTTTGAGTGTATTAGGTGCTTTGGAGTCGTTTGGAGCAAAAGAAGGAGAAATTAGCCATTGGGAGCTACAAAGTGCTAAAAGGAGCAAACAAGTAAAGTGTTATTGATGAAGAAGGAAGACCAATTTTAACTCATTTCAATCAAGGAATTCTTATCACCATATCGAAGAGAATTCAAACGCGAAAAGAACGCAAAAAGAATGAGGTCATTACGAGTTCGTATGAAGAAGTTATGAGCAAAATGGTGAAACCAATTTGGATTAGGTTTTATGTTGGGCCTTATTGGGCCTGCGCGAAAAGAGAAAGGAGAGATGCGTTTTGGGCTTGCTATGGACGTGAAAATTAGGGTTTTTGGTGGATTTTAAGGAGGTGCACTTCCCTATTTTTACTAGGTTTCCTAGTTTTCTTAAAGAAGAGGTTACAAAACTCTATATATAGGGAAGCCTAGGCACATATCTTTAGAATTAATCTCTACTACTACTTTTTTCTAGGGTTTGCAACATGCTAGGGTTTTTCTTTCTTCTTGTTATGAACTCCATTAACATGAGTGCTTAATTTTATTATTGGTTATGGAATAATTGGATTTCACATAATATGGTTTTTGATATGATAAATTAGTTTTGTCTCCATATTTTATCGATTATGATTCACAATTTATAGTGTTATATGATTTGAATGCTAGTTTGATCGAGTCGCGAATCGGTTGAGTTTGTTTTCATCTCTATTGCTAGTTTAGGGTTTATTATACGTAAAAGTGATACTCCTTGAATGCAAGTAGCATAAATATGATTATGGTTTGTAGTGATATATTCTTATGATCGTATGTGAATTATAACCTTTGTTAAATTGAATTAGTGCGCTTTCCACGTTCGATTGCTTTGATTGGCCTGATTTCATAGAATTTAATGCATCTAGGGAATTAAACCTGATTAGTGCTTTTACACGTTAGGTTGTTCTTTTAGATAGAACTCATATTCGCATCTTTTAATGTGTTTGTTGATGACAAAAGGGAATTTGCGGGATATTCTTGCGATCAAGATATTCTAGGGCTTTTGATAAAATTTGAGATTAAATATCAATTCTAATTATTGTGAAGAAAACATATTTGTGAATGAAGATGAATCCTTAACCAATATTCTCAATACTTTGATTTGTTTATTTTTCTTTGTTTGCTTTTATTTTATTTTAGGATATAAAAATCGAAAAATACCCTTGTTTTATATAAGGAACCTAAAATATATTGACAACCTAGACCTCTCTGTGGGATCGATCCTTTCTTGCCCTTGCTATATTTATATTTTGAGTAGTAAGAAAGTGTAAATTATTTTTGACGCATACGACAGCGATCAAATTTTGGCGCCATTGTCGGGAGGCAACGGTTGTCACTTGTTTTTGGTTTCTTATTTTTGTTTTGTTTTTGTTTTTAGTCTTGTTTTTAGTTTTTCTTATTTTCTGGTTTTTAACCTTGGTTTGGGAATCGTATTTCAGTGCCAATTCTATGGAAGGAGCATATTGGAACAATGGATATGGCTTTCAACCTCCTCAACACTATGGAAACTTCCCACAATCTATGGAATGCAATCAAAACCAATTTATTGGCTATGATGCATATCCTAGAGAACCTTATGGTGATTTTCATAAATACCAACAACAACCTTGTAGTGGGTATGTAAGTCAAGCACCTAGGTGGGATAATTCTACTTCTAATTGGCTTTATTCGAGTTGTATGCAGATTATGCATGAATTGCAAGATATGCAACAAAGGCTAGACCAACTTGACCGTAATAGAGAGAATGTCGCACAAACCAATTTCTGGAATATGCCTTCTTACCCGACTCCGGATCGTAGTTATGATCATTCACCCATTCAAAGGGAAGAGTCATGGGAAAGAGAACATATTGTAGATAATGGTGGTAAGCGTGTGAACGTCCGGAAACTTGCACAGAAATTATACAAGTTGGAAGACGATGGATACTCGGAAGAGCTTGTCGATGAAATTAGTAGGACCATTCATATGGAACTTAAACGACGTCGTGATAAAGGTTGGGAAACCGACAACGATTCTGATTATGGTGAGTCTGAAGATGAATACGATGATGATTGTGTTGAAAAGGACCAACCTTTGGAGATATTTGATGACGTTAGTGTAGTTGACTCAACTCTTGATCTTTATAATGATCAAGCACCTATTCAAAAGGTACATGAGGATGATGAAACTAATGTTTTTCAGAATTTTGCAACATGGTTTGAGTCTTATGAAGAGGAGTATGTTGAGAATGTGACCATTATGGCCAATATTATGGAAGACCCAATTGAACTTGTGAATGTTTGTAATGATGATGTTGATGTTGAGACTTCGGTTAAGGCAGAAACGGATGAAGAATGGTTGCAAGGTTTGATAGAGGACCATGATATACAAGAGGTGAATAGTTCACTTGAATTTTTCAAGGATGAAGAGGATTCTGTGCTACAAGAGATTGTGCGAGGTTTGTCTAACCCTTTGCATATTGATTCTTCTCCTTTACCTCTTATTGGTTTGAATATATGTGCTTCGAGAACATTGTTGAATGATTTTATATCTCGATATCCTCCATTAGAGATACTTGATTCTCATACTATGCAGGTTTGTGAACAAGAAACCATGGAAGTACCCGACTCCTATATTCTTTATGCACTTCCAAGTGTGGACAAGAATAAGTGTGGGGGGAACTTTTATCGGTTAATAGCTTCATTTTTGTTTTATATTACTAATGTTTGTATGGAGCTATTGTTTGAAAAACAGGTGTTATGGGTGGATCCCCAAATTTTCAGATTGCTAATATATGGGGAATGAATCTTTCAAGAAACTAAGTTGAGCCGTCGACTTTAAAACAAGCGCTAAGTGGGAGGCAACCCACCGGTTTTGTATCTCTTATCTCTTATCATTTTGCTTTTTATTTGCTTTTTGTTTATTTATTTTTTATTGTTTTCATATTTGCATTCCCATGTTTAATTTAATTAAGTCCCTAATCTATCTTAGAAGAATTATGATGAATACCTTTTCGTCAGAAAATTTCAGACTGCGCGTAGTTCAGTCCAGAGACCATAACTGTCAGACCGTTTATCAAAACACTATCAAATTTTGACACTGTGTAGAAAACACGTAGGTGAACAACTTTTGTGAAACGGAGTTTTTCCAAATTCCTTACCAATTTGCACAGGTTTTGCGTTTTATCTTCTGTTATGTCAGAATTCAGAACTTTCGGTTTTACACATTGAGGACAATGTGAAGTTTAAGTGTGGGGGAGCATTTATATGTTTGTATAGTTTGTTTTATGCCTTTAGTAAAAAAAAAAAATCAGAAAACTAGAAAAACCAAGAAAAAATTTGTGCTTTTTGAACTCCGAATCTAGAAACTTGTGCCTTTAGGATGACACCATTAGTGGATGGAACCATTTTGATTGCAGGAGTTGAGGAAACGATTAACTAAAAGGGATGAACATAGCTCAGAAATCACAATTAACATGATAGTTGTTACCATATCTCGGAATATCACCATATCACATTCTATTTTTATTTTTCCATATTTATCTATTGTTCTCTAAGTGCTTTGGTGGGTCACTAAAAATCGAGTTGTTATTACTGCTAGAATGAAATAGAGTGATTGATTTACTAGAAAAAGAAAAAAAAAAGTGAAAAAAAAAAAGTGAAAAAAAAAAAGAAAAAGAAAAAAAAGAGACCGACCAATTAGACCAAACGGAATAAAAAAGACACTTGGGAATAGCAAGTGTGAAATGTAGTCCCTGTCTCCGTCGCCTAAACAAGCGTGGAATGCAGGATCCAAGGCAACTATCACTTTCTTGCTGACAAGAAGCATGCGCTTGGATCCAAAAGATCTAATCATGCTGTCTAACAAGAAAAGAAAAAAAAAAGAAAAAAAAGAAAAAAAGTGAAAAAGTGAAAAGAAAAAAAAGTATTTTGGTTGAATAAAGTCACTCCTGGTTCCCTTGTATATGCTAGTGAGTTGATGTAGCATTCAAACCAAGTAGCTCAATCCAATAGGCATAGGTTTATCTTGGCAGTGACCTTCAGACAGATATGGGAAACATCGATCACTTGTGAACATTCGCCAACATCTACATCTATATCCATCTTCTTAATCTTTTCATTGTGATTGTGGTTTGTTAGTTTCCGAGTATTGTGGCTTGTTCGACTATCTAATTAGAGTTTATTTACTAATACTTGAATTGAATTTTCAAGGTACCTCCTCCTGTAGTCATTTTGGATTCGTTCATTGATTTGTCACAAATAGACGGAGTTGGAAATATAGGTTTTGTAGGTATATCTCTAGTAAACCTTCACGAGACTATAACTCGTCCACTAGGGACACCTAGGGGTTTAAAGGCTTGTTATTTATGCTAAAATTAACCGTAGCCTCGACGTCACGGAGTTGTATGTATTTGTTTTAGTTTTGTTTTGTTTGATTTGCTCGAGGACTAGCAAAGTCTAAGTGTGGGGAATTTGATAGGTGTGATAAACACCTAATTTTATATCTAGTATTTATGCTTTCTTTGCGAGTTTTAGTGTGAATTATGTATCTTATGCTTACTTTTGAGTGTATTAGGTGCTTTGGAGTCGTTTGGAGCAAAAGAAGGAGAAATTAGCCATTGGGAGCTACAAAGTGCTAAAAGGAGCAAACAAGTAAAGTGTTATTGATGAAGAAGGAAGACCAATTTTAACTCATTTCAATCAAGGAATTCTTATCACCATATCGAAGAGAATTCAAACGCGAAAAGAACGCAAAAAGAATGAGGTCATTACGAGTTCGTATGAAGAAGTTATGAGCAAAATGGTGAAACCAATTTGGATTAGGTTTTATGTTGGGCCTTATTGGGCCTGCGCGAAAAGAGAAAGGAGAGATGCGTTTTGGGCTTGCTATGGACGTGAAAATTAGGGTTTTTGGTGGATTTTAAGGAGGTGCACTTCCCTATTTTTACTAGGTTTCCTAGTTTTCTTAAAGAAGAGGTTACAAAACTCTATATATAGGAAGCCTAGGCACATATCTTTAGAATTAATCTCTACTACTACTTTTTTCTAGGGTTTGCAACATGCTAGGGTTTTTCTTTCTTCTTGTTATGAACTCCATTAACATGAGTGCTTAATTTTATTATTGGTTATGGAATAATTGGATTTCACATAATATGGTTTTTGATATGATAAATTAGTTTTGTCTCCATATTTTATCGATTATGATTCACAATTTATAGTGTTATATGATTTGAATGCTAGTTTGATCGAGTCGCGAATCGGTTGAGTTTGTTTTCATCTCTATTGCTAGTTTAGGGTTTATTATACGTAAAAGTGATACTCCTTGAATGCAAGTAGCATAAATATGATTATGGTTTGTAGTGATATATTCTTATGATCGTATGTGAATTATAACCTTTGTTAAATTGAATTAGTGCGCTTTCCACGTTCGATTGCTTTGATTGGCCTGATTTCATAGAATTTAATGCATCTAGGGAATTAAACCTGATTAGTGCTTTTACACGTTAGGTTGTTCTTTTAGATAGAACTCATATTCGCATCTTTTAATGTGTTTGTTGATGACAAAAGGGAATTTGCGGGATATTCTTGCGATCAAGATATTCTAGGGCTTTTGATAAAATTTGAGATTAAATATCAATTCTAATTATTGTGAAGAAAACATATTTGTGAATGAAGATGAATCCTTAACCAATATTCTCAATACTTTGATTTGTTTATTTTTCTTTGTTTGCTTTTATTTTATTTTAGGATATAAAAATCAGAAAAATACCCGTGTTTTATATAAGGAACCGAAAATATATTGACAACCTAGACCTCTCGTGGGATCGATCCTTTCTTGCCCTTGCTATATTTATATTTTGAGTAGTAAGAAAGTGTAAATTATTTTTGACGACACGACAAATGATCAAATTTTGGCGCCGTTGCCGGGGAGGCAACGGTTGTCACTTGTTTTTGGTTTCTTATTTTTGTTTTGTTTTTGTTTTTAGTCTTGTTTTTAGTTTTTCTTATTTTCTGGTTTTTAACCTTGGTTTGGGAATCGTATTTCAGGTGCCAATTCTATGGAAGGAGCATATTGGAACAATGGATATGGCTTTCAACCTCCTCAACACTATGTAAACTTCCCACAATCTATGGAATGCAATCAAAACCAATTTATTGGCTATGATGCATATCCTAGAGAACCTTATGGTGATTTTCATAAATACCAACAACAACCTTGTAGTGGGTATGTAAGTCAAGCACCTAGGTGGGATAATTCTACTTCTAATTGGCTTTATTCGAGTTGTATGCAGATTATGCATGAATTGCAAGATATGCAACAAAGGCTAGACCAACTTGACCGTAATAGAGAGAATGTCGCACAAACCAATTTCTGGAATATGCCTTCTTACCCGACTCCGGATCGTAGTTATGATCATTCACCCATTCAAAGGGAAGAGTCATGGGAAAGAGAACATATTGTAGATAATGGTGGTAAGCGTGTGAACGTCCGGAAACTTGCACAGAAATTATACAAGTTGGAAGACGATGGATACTCGGAAGAGCTTGTCGATGAAATTAGTAGGACCATTCATATGGAACTTAAACGACGTCGTGATAAAGGTTGGGAAACCGACAACGATTCTGATTATGGTGAGTCTGAAGATGAATACGATGATGATTGTGTTGAAAAGGACCAACCTTTGGAGATATTTGATGACGTTAGTGTAGTTGACTCAACTCTTGATCTTTATAATGATCAAGCACCTATTCAAAAGGTACATGAGGATGATGAAACTAATGTTTTTCAGAATTTTGCAACATGGTTTGAGTCTTATGAAGAGGAGTATGTTGAGAATGTGACCATTATGGCCAATATTATGGAAGACCCAATTGAACTTGTGAATGTTTGTAATGATGATGTTGATGTTGAGACTTCGGTTAAGGCAGAAACGGATGAAGAATGGTTGCAAGGTTTGATAGAGGACCATGATATACAAGAGGTGAATAGTTCACTTGAATTTTTCAAGGATGAAGAGGATTCTGTGCTACAAGAGATTGTGCGAGGTTTGTCTAACCCTTTGCATATTGATTCTTCTCCTTTACCTCTTATTGGTTTGAATATATGTGCTTCGAGAACATTGTTGAATGATTTTATATCTCGATATCCTCCATTAGAGATACTTGATTCTCATACTATGCAGGTTTGTGAACAAGAAACCATGGAAGTACCCGACTCCTATATTCTTTATGCACTTCCAAGTGTGGACAAGAATAAGTGTGGGGGAAGCTTTTATCGGTTAATAGCTTCATTTTTGTTTTATATTACTAATGTTTGTATGGAGCTATTGTTTGAAAAACAGGTGTTATGGGTGGATCCCCAAATTTTCAGATTGCTAATATATGGGGAATGAATCTTTCAAGAAACTAAGTTGAGCCGTCGACTTTAAAACAAGCGCTAAGTGGGAGGCAACCCACCGGTTTTGTATCTCTTATCTCTTATCATTTTGCTTTTTATTTGCTTTTTGTTTATTTATTTTTTATTGTTTTCATATTTGCATTCCCATGTTTAATTTAATTAAGTCCCTAATCTATCTTAGAAGAATTATGATGAATACCTTTTCGTCAGAAAATTTCAGACTGCGCGTAGTTCAGTCCAGAGACCATAACTGTCAGACCGTTTATCAAAACACTATCAAATTTTGACACTGTGTAGAAAACACGTAGGTGAACAACTTTTGTGAAACGGAGTTTTTCCAAATTCCTTACCAATTTGCACAGGTTTTGCGTTTTATCTTCTGTTATGTCAGAATTCAGAACTTTCGGTTTTACACATTGAGGACAATGTGAAGTTTAAGTGTGGGGGAGCATTTATATGTTTGTATAGTTTGTTTTATGCCTTTAGTAAAAAAAAAAATCAGAAAACTAGAAAAACCAAGAAAAAATTTGTGCTTTTTGAACTCCGAATCTAGAAACTTGTGCCTTTAGGATGACACCATTAGTGGATGGAACCATTTTGATTGCAGGAGTTGAGGAAACGATTAACTAAAAGGGATGAACATAGCTCAGAAATCACAATTAACATGATAGTTATTACCATATCTCGGAATATCACCATATCACATTCTATTTTTATTTTTCCATATTTATCTATTGTTCTCTAAGTGCTTTGGTGGGTCACTAAAAATCGAGTTGTTATTACTGCTAGAATGAAATAGAGTGATTGATTTACTAGAAAAAGAAAAAGAAAAAGAAAAAAAAAAAAAAAGTGAAAAAAAAGAAAGAAAAAAAAAGAGACCGACCAATTAGACCAAACGGAATAAAAAAGACACTTGGGAATAGCAGTATGTGTGAAATGTAGTCCCTGTCTCCGTCGCCTAAACAAGCGTGGAATGCAGGATCCAAGGCAACTATCACTTTCTTGCTGACAAGAAGCATGCGCTTGGATCCAAAAGATCTAATCATGCTGTCTAACAAGAAAAGAAAAAAAAAAGAAAAAAAAGAAAAAAAGTGAAAAAGTGAAAAGAAAAAAAAGTATTTTGGTTGAATAAAGTCACTCCTGGTTCCCTTGTATATGCTAGTGAGTTGATGTAGCATTCAAACCAAGTAGCTCAATCCAATAGGCATAGGTTTATCTTGGCAGTGACCTTCAGACAGATATGGAAAACATCGATCACTTGTGAACATTCGCCAACATCTACATCTATATCCATCTTCTTAATCTTTTCATTGTGATTGTGGTTTGTTAGTTTCCGAGTATTGTGGCTTGTTCGACTATCTAATTAGAGTTTATTTACTAATACTTGAATTGAATTTTCAAGGTACCTCCTCCTGTAGTCATTTTGGATTCGTTCATTGATTTGTCACAAATAGACGGAGTTGGAAATATAGGTTTTGTAGGTATATCTCTAGTAAACCTTCACGAGACTATAACTCGTCCACTAGGGACACCTAGGGGTTTAAAGGCTTGTTATTTATGCTAAAATTAACCGTAGCCTCGACGTCACGGAGTTGTATGTATTTGTTTTAGTTTTGTTTTGTTTGATTTGCTCGAGGACTAGCAAAGTCTAAGTGTGGGGGAATTTGATAGGTGTGATAAACACCTAATTTTATATCTAGTATTTATGCTTTCTTTGCGAGTTTTAGTGTGAATTATGTATCTTATGCTTACTTTTGAGTGTATTAGGTGCTTTGGAGTCGTTTGGAGCAAAAGAAGGAGAAATTAGCCATTGGGAGCTACAAAGTGCTAAAAGGAGCAAACAAGTAAAGTGTTATTGATGAAGAAGGAAGACCAATTTTAACTCATTTCAATCAAGGAATTCTTATCACCATATCGAAGAGAATTCAAACGCGAAAAGAACGCAAAAAGAATGAGGTCATTCCGAGTTCGTATGAAGAAGTTATGAGCAAAATGGTGAAACCAATTTGGATTAGGTTTTATGTTGGGCCTTATTGGGCCTGCGCGAAAAGAGAAAGGAGAGATGCGTTTTGGGCTTGCTATGGACGTGAAAATTAGGGTTTTTGGTGGATTTTAAGGAGGTGCACTTCCCTATTTTTACTAGGTTTCCTAGTTTTCTTAAAGAAGAGGTTACAAAACTCTATATATAGGGAAGCCTAGGCACATATCTTTAGAATTAATCTCTACTACTACTTTTTTCTAGGGTTTGCAACATGCTAGGGTTTTTCTTTCTTCTTGTTATGAACTCCATTAACATGAGTGCTTAATTTTATTATTGGTTATGGAATAATTGGATTTCACATAATATGGTTTTTGATATGATAAATTAGTTTTGTCTCCATATTTTATCGATTATGATTCACAATTTATAGTGTTATATGATTTGAATGCTAGTTTGATCGAGTCGCGAATCGGTTGAGTTTGTTTTCATCTCTATTGCTAGTTTAGGGTTTATTATACGTAAAAGTGATACTCCTTGAATGCAAGTAGCATAAATATGATTATGGTTTGTAGTGATATATTCTTATGATCGTATGTGAATTATAACCTTTGTTAAATTGAATTAGTCGCTTTCCACGTTCGATTGCTTTGATTGGCCTGATTTCATAGAATTTAATGCATCTAGGGAATTAAACCGATTAGTGCTTTTACACGTTAGGTTGTTCTTTTAGATAGAACTCATATTCGCATCTTTTAATGTGTTTGTTGATGACAAAAGGGAATTTGCGGGATATTCTTGCGATCAAGATATTCTAGGGCTTTTGATAAAATTTGAGATTAAATATCAATTCTAATTATTGTGAAGAAAACATATTTGTGAATGAAGATGAATCCTTAACCAATATTCTCAATATTTTGATTTGTTTATTTTTCTTTGTTTGCTTTTATTTTATTTTAGGATATAAAAATCAGAAAAATACCCGGTGTTTTATATAAGGAACCGAAAATATATTGACAACCTAGACCTCTCTGTGGGATCGATCCTTTCTTGCCCTTGCTATATTTATATTTTGAGTAGTAAGAAAGTGTAAATTATTTTTGACGCATACGACAGCGATCAATAGGTTGAGGAGTTGAAGAAGAAGAGAGTTGGGTTTTTCTTATCTTTAAGGGAGGATCACCAGATTCCTCACTGCGAGAAGCAGTAGGTTTCCCTTTGGGAGGGGTAGTAGATTTCCCTTTGCGATCAACTGTAGATTTCACCTTAGTCCTCGCAGGTATTATTGGTTCTAATTCTTCAATTACATGCGGACACAGATAAAGATAAGAAATAGGGGCAACAATATATTGTTAAGATTCATGAAGGGGTATTTCTTACTTCATCTGTGAAGGATTTAAGAGCTCGAAGGGTACCGGGCTTTCTAAAATTCTGGTAGTTGAGTTTCAGCCTGTCAATATGGAAAGATTGAAGTAGTTAGCGAGAATATAAAAATATGAGAAAGACAATAGTGATAATTGTGCAAACGATTGGAGGTAACATACCTCTTTAGTTCTTCTAGGCCAATTAAAAAACCATGGTTGATATTATTAGATATTCGCGGGTAATGCATGAAGACCAGAGATGTAGGGACCTTCAAGAAATAATGGAAAAAGAAACCACTTGTCATCGCTAGAGTGGCGAGGGCCTTGATTATTATTCGTATGCCAATCGATATCTAACATAAGAGTCTTATCTTCAGCGATCTTATCTTTCTTCTGCAAACGAACACCCCAACAAGTGTTATCCCTCTTCATGGGGATTATGTCATATTTTATAAAGAAATTATCTACAATATACATTGCAGGAATAATTGTAATATCCTTAAATTTAGGATTCTTCGCAGTCTCAGGGTAGCGAGATCCTTTATTAGCACCACGAGTAGCATACTCCATCAGCAGACGAATGCAGTCCCCGCTCAACTGATATATTGCTCGCGAGAACTTCTCATGAGAAAGAATTTCATAGAATAATGGAAGTTCCGGGTTATAGAGAAGAATGGGAAGACCAGCTTCAAGCTGACCTAGCGAGACTATGACTTTCTCGCGATTACATTGGAAGTTAGAAAATAATGGTACAGAAATTCAGACTTAGGGTTTTGATTGGGAATAGTGGATAAAGTAAAACCTTTGTCTTGAAATTCTTGTTGAAATTTCTCGAAAGCCATCTCGTATTTGTGACCATCTACAACCATTATTTTCATCTCGTATGGGAATGAAGATTGAAAGAGTGAGAGATCAAAACAAAATATGTAACAGTAACAGATTCGGAATTTACGGAAGAACAGTGAATTTGCAGAGAAGTTACGGAGAGAAGAAAGAAAAAAGTAAAAAGAAGAAAGAAAGGGAATGAAGAAGTATTTATAGAAGGAGATATTTCTCGAGAAGATGAATGTAATAAATGCAAAGGAAAGACGTGAACGGTCAGATCGCAGTGGTTGAAAAGGACGTGTCAAAAATTGAATGGAAGAAAAATTATGTGAAAACAGCTGGCGAAGAGTACAGAAATGTGTCAAAGCGGAGGAATGCAAAAAGATAAACAACTACATCATTGTAAAAAATTCAATTCTCATGATCTTCCCTCCTTCGCAGAAAAGACATGAGAAGAGGCAAGATGTAGGACCAGAATATCGCCATGACAATATTCTTGCGAGATTAACAACATTCGTGCGATCATCACCGCGATCTATTCAAATAAAACTTTGCGAGCACCACAGAATAACTTAAAGAATGATTCAAAGAATGACGTAATAACTGACGATTGAGGAAACACAAGAAGAGCATGATTTATCTGCGATGGTTACAATACTTGCGAGATTTCATATTATAACTGTTGTAATAAGATCGCGAATCAAATCCTAAAGCAAAGGACAGCTTAGCTGTCATCCATTATGTATCTACCCTATATAGAGAGACCCAGTATGTCCATAGAGGGGATGATGTATTTTTGAGAGTTGAGAAAGTCTTGAGGAGAGAGAAACTTGGAGAGAATAGTTGTGTTCTTGATTTCTTCCACTTCTGTAAACTTTTCTGAGAATTAAATGATAAAGAGTCGTTTTTAATCTTTAAGTATGAGTTGATTATTGTGAAATCTTAACAAGGGTGTAGTGTAGGATTTCCTGCAACTACAGATACAGAGGTGAAGAAAAGTTACCGGAATTCTGGGAAAGGTTTGGACGACGTTCTCGGTGATTGATTCACGGATTTGGATTTGATTTATTTCATCTATCCAGGGCTGGTAGTAGAATTTGTAACGTGAAAAAAAGGAAGAAAATCATTGTTCATGATCAAAAATTGAGGATATCTTCTCGGGAAAACAGAGTTATGGCAGGAATTTTACTCTCTTATCTGCATAAATTTTGGATGCATTTTTAATGAGACTTAGTCAGACTTCTTCTCGGATTTGGATTGGTATAAGCCTGTCAAGTCATAACAGGCTTGGTAATGGCCTCAGATTAGGAAAAATAAGTTGTTTCCATGATTATCTCGGCTATACATGGAGTGAGAGTTTCACGTGTTTAAAACTGGAATTATCGTGTGACTTAGGAGAGTATATCCTTGTAGCATTTGGTTATACCGTGGAAATATTTAGATGAACATAGAATAGACGTGTAGAAAATAACGATATAAGGAAAGAAATCTCGAGACTTGTGGGAAAGTAAAATAAGAGATTTTAGAGGATTTCTGCGCAAGATAATTACCCTAGGGTGTATAAAAGGAGTGGGGATAGTTCATAGAAGTGAAGTTGGGAATCTGGGGTAGGTTTAGAGCAACACAAATCGCTGCAGAGCGATTCTGCAGTAGTAGCAAAGAAGAGTTGCAGATGACATATCAGAAGTGTCGTTCTCAAGAACCCTAATCTGAAGAACATTAAGCTGCACAGAACAGTCGCAGTCAGTGTCTTATATTCAAACAATTCTGTCACAGTCCAATAGCCACGCATGTCTTCAGTTAGCCACACCTTCTGTAACAATGAACTTGTAACGCCAACACAGCGTTGCAGATTCGCTGATTCATATAATCTTTCAATAGAAACACCTTTTGAGCCATGATTTATTAATTTGAGCGTGTTTTCACCATGAAGAGCTAAACCCAAACACTGGGATGAAGGAGGAAGCCTAATATCATGCGTGGGTAATTATATTTAATTTTTATATGACTTTTGCACTGATTAAAATTGAATTATGGTTTTTATTAATTAGTTGTCATATCGTTTGATGGGTCATGCTTGCTTAGATATTTTGATGTCCCATGCTTAGGACTTACAACTAATATTTTGAGAATCTTTCTTGGCAAAAATAAGAGTCCATGTCTTTATTTATTGAGCTATAATTGTTAAAAGAATTAATATTTGAACCTTATGTTATGAGTTTGGTGGAATCCGGAGTCCCGGTACTTCTTGATCTTGTGACATGTTTTGTATATATTTTCTTTATTTGTATTGTTTTCTATTTTAAAGTCTGAAATCGAATCTCATCAAGTCCGAGTGAACGACAACTTTCTACCACTATCGACAATCATATCAACTCTATATTGCATGGGGATAATTTTCTTCTAGCATTATGGAGTTTGTGAACCACTTGATAAGCTGGTGAACCATTTACATTAGATTTCCAAGCATTAGCAATAAAAGTAGTAAAAGATTCATCATTAAGCCAAGTTAAAAATAATTTAAAAGGTGTCCAACATTTAGGTATGGTGACATTAGTGACCAGCATAACAGGACTATGATCACTTCCTACTTGAGTAAGATGTAAAAGCCTAGAGTTAGGAAAATTTAGACTTCATTCTTCATTTCCTAAGGCCATGTCAATTCTAGACCTTTTAGTACCAGTTCCTATATTATTGCTAGTCCAAGTGTAATTGTTTGTACCCAAAATTACTATTAGTCACTAAACACGATGATTTGATGATCATTATTGAAAATTAGGGTTAGGAAACGAATTGAAGAAGGGTAAAGAAGAAAAAACAATTAATGTGGTTCGACAAGTGATGCCTACATCCACGGAGGAACCCCGTAGGAGGTTATATTATTGATGATCATGATACAATTGTATTTCTTCAGGTTAGCTAACCTAGAATTCCATGTCCTCTTAGGGTATAAATGTATATATATAGTTTATACGTAACCCTAATTAGGAGATAAACTTGATGTACAAGCAACAAGATTTTTGGAAACATATGGAGTCTTGTTTCATGGTCTAGACGGGCTTGATTAATGGGCCTTCAGTCATTTTATTGATAGTGCAAACAATAATCTTTTCCTATATAAACAATATCCTCTAGACCACTACTAGAGACTATGTTGTTAACCCATCCATATGTGGAAGATGAAGTACCAACATTGTTGTCAATAATATGGAAGTTCTAGTCACATAGTACAATCCAGGGACTATTATGAGCTATAATAATTTGGTGTGCGAAATTCCATGGTCTTTTTTCTTAGAATAGTTTGAAGAACCATACATACAAGCCAAGATAACTCATGTCTTTCTAGCATATGCTTGGACCATGATATTAAACATGTTATTGTATGAATCAACAATGTCAAAGGTAAAACCATGCTTCTATAGTATAACTAAGCCTCTTGATTGACCTCCAGGTTTAATAAAAGCACTATTAGGATAATAAAATTGTTTTAGAAGTGGTTGGCATTTGGATTGTTGCAGTTACATAAGAAAATAATATCAAGGTTTTAAGACCTAATTAAGTCACTCAGATGGTTTCTAGTTGCACCATTTTTGAAACCATGAGATAATTTTCATATTGACAGATAGTAAGGCAATGTATATGCAGCTAACAATGCAAAGTTTTTTAAGAGTGGATTGTCTCAAATAAAAAAGTATGCAGAAACAGGTAATAATATTAAACAGTAAAATACTTTGAGGTAAAATTAAATGGAGGTATATGTGTAGTAATTACCCGATTCTCCTTTTCTGTACTTGCATATTGGTTATCTCTATTTGTGATCATGTGAGCTGTTGGGAAATTTATGTCAGGACCATTGTTGGAAGTGGTGGAAGATAGCTCATTATCATTGCTAACATGTCTGTTGGCCTCTTCATCCTCCACTCCTGGTGCCTTCTTAAGCAAGAAATCCAAATTAATTGCAACTTCATCTTTTGGCGGAACAAAAGTTTTTGTCTTCACAAAAGCTTTGATGTTCTTCTTTGAAACTGGTGTGTTACAGATAGTGTTTATAGCAATATTTTTCCTAATGATGTTCACCTTACCAAACCGATATCATGAGCTTTTTATATATATTATTTTGCATCCTTACAAGCACCTTTGTAATGATTGATGACATAACAATCAGTACAGATTCCACTTGGTTGACGTTCGTAGAAGAATTTAATCCAGCGAGAGATGCCTGCATTGGTGACTAATTTTACTTCTCTTCTTAAAGGATTAGTGAGATTAATATTGACACATACTTCATAGGATCACTTCCAACATGAATAACATCTTTAGGTACTATAGTTGTAACTTGGCCAATGAGCTCTCCAATTTTAGTGACTGCATCTACATTTACATATTCTGGTAATAAAAATTTGAGTTGAATCTAAAACTGCTGAAAACCCCAGTGCATCTCAGTGTGTAGTTCATCTATGGAATGTGGTCATGTACCACTAGAAGGTGCTTATTAATACTCCATGGACGTTCTTCAATCATTTTGTTCAACAAGTCTTATTTACAAAACTTGAAAATCGTAATATTTCGATCCACCTCTATTATCTTCAGATCATCCATTGTCATGAAAGGCCATGGGAAACCAATAAACTTATCCACTGTTTCCACTTTCATTCCGTACTTCAATAATCACTTTCCTAATTGCACTTGCTTCCCATGTATTATCACCAACTACTTCTTTGTCAGTTGTTGGTGAATAATCAACTATTCAAACGTGTCTCCTATATCCAACACAGTCTGTTTGAACTTGTTTACCATCTCTCCTAGTTGTGTTGAACTTTCTTCTTCCATTTTTGAGATAAGTGGAACTTTAGGGTTTTTGCTCGGGGTATAAGAATGAGATGCATCCTTTCCTGAGTTGATATAGGTTTTAGGATTAAGGGAGTATATACGAGTGCTAATAACCCATATATTTTGGTTATTCTTGTTATAACCAAATGAATAAAGATCTATTTTCATAAGGAAAGGTGTGTGGCTGGCTATTGACCAGTGTAAAAGTAGGAAACGGATTTTTGGAACGTAACAATTGTTTTTGAATTTAAAAAAAATTGAAATGAGAGAAACGCGGGCTTTGTTAATGCTGAAACTCATAGAGTTGAATTGAATTTTGAACTTCTTCTACCACAAACCATTGATACCTTCACAGGTTTCCTTTTTCTTCAAACAACAGATAACAAGCTCAGCAAACACCACGATCACAAAACTAATATAGGCAAACACTATTGGAGATAACTCAATCTGTAAACACATATTAGAGAAAAAATAGAAGATTAGTTACACATATTAAATAAGAATTTTAAAAATAAATTTAAAAGATTAAGAAAAATAATGCAAGAAGTGGGAGAAAACTCAAAACATGTATAAAAGTTAAGGAGATAATTAAAAAGCCAATATTAATCATAATAAACATAGAGGTATGAGACGATTATAACTAAGAAATCTGAGTGAGAATGAAGAAAAAAAAATATTGAGTTGACTTAGTAGCATCGCCCGATCCTCGGAGAAAAATTCGAACCAGTGATTTTAGTTTCAAACTTGAAACTAACTTAACCTAACTAATAGCCCATATTAAGATTAAACCCCCTGATATAACCCAATACCCAAATCCAACACGGTATTAGTTAAATGGATTCAATTCTCCAATACTAATCAAGAGAGATTTGATCCACAAACTATGATAGGTATAATGTAACTAGAAAATTAAAAGAAACATCGACACATCATCATGGAATTTAGCATTATCTTATAATTGTAGTTTTTCAACCATCTAAGAAACAAAATTCATAATATTTAGGAGTGACATAAAATTTGAAATACTAACCAGAAGGAATAAAATTATTTACTTCATGATCTAAAATCTTCCCTAATGCTCCAATCCTACATCGTTAACCAGAATTCGGCTCGTGACCCAAATTTCCAATATGATTTAAAATATGTCGTATGAGAATCCGAAATATTTACATTGTAACCCTTACCATCCAATATAATTATGATCCAAAATCTATCACAAGAGTTTAAGAATAAAACAAGATCTCATCCAAGGGCTGCTTGGGCATACTTATTGGTCTCTTGATAAGCTTAATCATTTTTTATCGTATTCAGTACTTTCGATTAATCTGATTCCCGTCAACTGTTGCCAATTCATATTTATGGAATTCTGACTAATATACTTATGATTCAAGTGGTATTATGTGGGCGTGAAATTTGTTGATGAAAAAGTGCAATAAACTTTTTATCCTTGTAATCATTTTAATACCTTCAAAAGTGGAAACCATTAATGAGTTTGCTCCATCAATAAACAGGTTTGTCATAGGACTATAACATCAAATATTGGTCATATCTTTCTATTTTCTTATGAAGAGTTGTTAAAGTCTGCGGGAATCTAACTCAAAACAAATTGGCAATGAGTGGAGTGGCCCTTCCATAGTATATTTCAAGTTCATTATGAATATATTAGTGATGTGGGACTATTGTCTTTCCACACACACCCTCACGTGCAAGGCAAGTAACTCGGCTTAACACATGGACCTACATACATAGTGACCAAAGTTGGGTCATGGGTGTACAAGTGACATTCGGTCACGGTGGCCTATAATCCGGCCTACACGCCGCGTACAGATCATACGAGTGACCAGTAAATCGGTCACGGGTATACATGTGAAAAAATCGGTCACGACGGCCAGTAATTCGGCCTTGACCCATATGTCCCTTTAGATAACAAAGAACTCAGAGTGCAACTTCCCAATGAGCAACCCGATGAGACTGCATGAATTGTGCCAATACATGCACCAAGTAACACAATTCAGGACGCTTAATAGTCAAGTAAATAAACCGTCCAATAAGCCGACGGTACTGAGATGAATCAGAATATAATGGTCCATCATCTAGAGCTTAACGATGATGTTGATCAATAGGTGAAGAAGCTGGTTTGGCTCCAAGAAGGCCAGTTTCAAAAAATATATCCAATATATATTTTCTTTGAGATAAAAACAAGCCATCAACCCCTCGAGACACTTTAATACGAAGTAAATACTTGAGATTAGCCAAGTATTGCATATGAAAACACCGTCTTAAATATGCTTTAAAAGCAGCAATAGTAATGAAATTATTCCCAGCAATAATCAAATCATAAACATAAACAAGTACATGAATGGATTTCTCTCCTCGTCGTAGAGTAAATAGAGAGTAATCAGCATAAGACTGTATAAACCCAAAAGACTTAAGAGCACCTGCAACCTTAGCAAACCAATTCCATGGAGCTTGACGAAGACCATACAAATATTTATGAAGACGCTACACTTTTCCTGGATAAGTAATCGAATAACCTGGAGGAAGTTGCATATATACTTCCTCATCAAGATCCCCATGTATAAAGTCACTATAAACATCCATTTGATGTAACTCCCAATCACGAGCAATTGGAACTACTAAGAATGTTCTAACAGAAACCATTTTAGCAACGGGAGAAAATGTATCTTGATAATCCACCCCTTCAACTAATCTATTACCAAGAATAAACAATCGAGACTTATACCGCTCAACACTGCCATCAGAGTTATAATTAATTTAATAACCTTTTTCCCTGGTGGAAAATCAATAATGGATAACGTGCCATTCTTATCAAGAGCACCAATTTCTTTAGACATACCTACACGCCAACATGGATGATGCACAGCTTCAGCATAGCTGGTCGGTTCTTTAAGAGTGGTATTGGCCACCAAAAACCGAGTATGATTAGCTGGAAAATTATCACACGAGACATAATTAGTTATGGGATAAGGCATACCTGAAGAAGGTGATAAGTGGGGAGTGGATGAACCGGGGTCCATAACTTTAATGATGTTACATACATAATCACGTGACTGAGAATTAGGAACCCTTGAACGAGAATTACGTTGAACATCTGAATCATCATTCACAACTGAATTATCATGTATGTGTACCTCATCTCTAGTAGGAGGTAATACTTCTGACAATGTGTTGCCAGCTAACAACGGATTTTCAGGCAACTGAGAATCACCTGACACAATTTGTGGAATGTCATCAAAGGAAGCAGCTGAATCGTCTGTGACTGTGACATTGTCTGAAAAAAATGAATGTACATTCCCCCTGACATATGGAAGCTCAATACAAGTACAATTATTCGTATTAGACAACAAAATATTTGTGTCTGACTATCCTGTAGTAACATCCACCATTTCATCCAAGCCAGACTGACAATCTGCATTAATAAGATCTAAGAAAAAAATTGCATAAGAAAATTTGTCTTCAAAGAAAGTTACGTCACGAGATACAAAGAATTGTTTCGTTTCCAAGAAAAATAACCACCAACCCTTTTATCCATATCCATAAGGATAACTAACAAACATACATCTCTGACTTCGTGGATTAAACTTATTACGATCACGAGGCATAATACTTGCATATCACAAACATCCAAATTTCCGAATATGAGTATAAACAGGAGTCTTCCTATGTAACAATTCATATGAAGTTTTCCCATTGAGCAAGGGAGTAGGCGTTCCATTAATAATATAAGCAGCACTTAAGATATATTCACCCCAAAACCGAAGAGGTGAATTGGCTTGAAATCGTAAAGCACGCGCCACATTCAATGTATGACGATGTCTTCGTTCAACTCACCTATTTTGCTGTGATGTATCCACACATGAAGATTGAAATTCTATACCTTGTTCAGCAAAAAAAAAATGAACTAATGGAAGAAATTTCGTACCATTACAGTGCACCTTCTTAACCTGTCTATCAAATTATGTCTTAGCCATAGCACAAATATTCTGAAAATTTTGCACCACCTCAATTTTATGTGCCATAAAACAAATACAAACACAACGAGAATAATCGTCGGCAATGGTAAGAAAATAATGTGCACCACAAGAATATGGAGTACGATAAGCACCCCACACATCACAATGAACTAAATCGAAGAAGTGATCAGCTTTATTCTCACTAACAAGAAAAACAGTCTGAGTTTGTTTAGCTTTAAATCAAATATCACACGGTTCATTAAGAAATTTATGACAATCAACTTTATTCTTACCCAGAAGTAAAGAAACAATCTTATTATATGCATGACATAAACATCTATGCATAAACAATAATCTTCTCCAGCAGATACTCGATTTGCTGTAATGAGCGTTCCACTGCGGAAGATATAGATCCCGTCTCATTCCTCACACATACCAATCATCGTCCTTGTAGTGCGGTCCTCTATCACACATAATTTATCAGTTAAAGTAACAATACATCCCAAATTTTTAATTAAACATGCTAATGAAATCAAGTTGTAGTGGAGGTCAAGAACGAATAAAACATGGAATAATTTCATATTGTTTCCAAACATCACAGTTCCTTCGCATGGAGCAAGAGAGTATGTGCCGTTCGGAAGCTTTACGGAAGAAAAACCTATTTGATGGGTCTTAAATAAAAATTCTTTACTTCCCGCCATATATCGTGAAGCCCCTATATCAAGTATCCACTTATCAGAAAGCTTCTACTTCGAATCATTATTCGAAGTTTTAAGCATTTGCATTATGGTTTCCCATTGGGTAGAGTAAGAGTATTAGCAAGACCTAGTCGATCTTGTGACGATAGAGATCCTCCATCGGAGTTAGTGGTTGTGATCGCTACATTATCTACAACGGTCATGGTGCTAATCTAAAGCACATTTTTCTGATTTGAATTGAATCTAAATTTATAATTTGATTTTTTTTTAGATAATTTGATTTTGTTTTTAGATAATTTTAATTTTTTTAGATAGAAAATTAAGTCTTTTCTGGATCGGATACCATGTTAAAGTATGCGGGCATCCAACTCAAAACCAACTGGAAATGAGTGAAGCGACCCTTCCATATTATATTTCAAGTTCATTATACGGATACTAGCAAGGTGGGACTATTGTCCTTCCACAAGAGTGTATGATTTGTAGGGTTGCTCAGAGTTTTCCGTCTGGCTTTGTTCAAAGCATGAGACACCCCTCTGATGCAGTCACAGATAGAATATAGGGAAAAATATGGTTTAGTCCAAAATCCCATCCAAATATACTATTTAGTCCTAACCCAATTAACTAGGTACAAATGAGTCATTTTTTATGGAAAGTACACAAATAACCTTCTGGTTTACAATTTAGTCCAAATATTTGCAGTTTAGTCCAAAGTGACTCATGATGATGTCAGAAGTTTTAAATAATATATAAAAAACAATTTATCTTTCGAACCGTTAATCCAAAATTCGCAAATTTTATATATTCGGAAAGCTCTTTTCGAGGGCTACCAAAAGAGTACCCATATGACTATATAATTCTCATTTTTCAAAAATCTTAGTTTACATTGGTGTACAAACATGTACACAATTACAAAAATCCAGAAAATACAAAGACAAGATAAGGTGCACCAGTTTGTACACCTATACAACTTGAATCGTCCATCCAAGCACCAATGATGCTATCCATATTAAATAAACATAACATTAAAACTCAAATGGATTTGAACCATCAAGCTCCGCAAACCTTTTGATAAGCTTGGCGCTCTACCATTTTGAGCTTATGAGTCCCTAAAAATAAACAATAAAAAGAATCAACATGCGCACAGTAACAAATAACATGTGTACATATGTGCCAAAAACATGTATACCCATTGTACAAGTCCATATCCAAGAACATTATGACCAACATAAACCAAAAGGAGATCAAATAGATCAGAAAGGAATAGGAATCGGATGGAAAAAATGAACCCATAAAAGCAACAAAAGAGATATACCTTAAGTTTAGTAAAAGAGCTCATGTTCTTGTACTTGTCAGAAAAGTCATCTTTGCTCTTGAACTTCATAGGGTCAAGATGACACAAGGCCCCGCAGTTACCATAAAAGTATAAGAAAAACATGCAGTAAGTTTTGGTGTTTTGTGGTATAAAAATCCAACATTTATACCACAAAACATGCACATATTACTGAGATAGCACAATAGTGCGTACAACTATGTACACACCTATAGAAAATCCAACACCTGTACAATTAGCGTTTTCCCTAATTTTTGTTTTGTATACATAAAATATAGTCCTACAAGTGTACAACTATTACACCTAAATAATCAACATTTGGACAACTATGCACACCAAAATAACATAACATGTGTGTACAACTATGTATACATTAGTGCTTTCCCCTATTTTCTTAGACTTCAAAATGAATAACATGTGTACAACTATGTATACCTAAATAATCAACACGTGTAAATGAAAATGAAACCACCAAACAGCGAGAACTTAATTGGTTAAATCGAAATAGCTAGACTGCTAAATGATAAAAGACAATTCTTGGATGTATAAACAAAACGGATGATGGGCATATGGTATGTGTATTTAAGAATAACAAGACTTTAGCAATTCTTCAAGTAGTTTTATGCAAACAAAACGAATGATGGGCATAAAGCATGTATAATTAAGAATAACAAGATTTTTGCAAACCTTCATATAGTTTCCGACATGAGCCAGGTTCTTTGGAACACTCCAGTCTTAAAATGTTCAAGAGAAACCTCGAGGTGGTAAAACTTTGGCGCCAAACTCAAATTAACGGCTGAGACTTTCTCTAAAATTGAACAAAGAGAACACAATAAAAAATTATCAAAAATACATCTACAATCGAACAAAAACTAAGTACATGTAAAACAGAACAAGCACATATATACAGAGAGAACCACATACAATAGGTGTACAATTATATCCACATTAAAAACCAACATGTGTACAATTATGTACACCTTAGTTATTTACATGTGCACTAGTTTGTACAACCTAGTTTCATGGGTGATTATACTCAGTAACAACTACAAAGATAATATCCATAGCTAGAAAAACAAATCTAACAAGTCCACATATAGGTGTACCAATATGTACACATGTAATTTATGTCATAACCAACAGTGAGTCGCTCATAGCATCACTGATTGACATCCAAGAGACGAAAAAAGATTGTTCACTAAAATTTAATTAAGAGTCCTAGAGTGTGGGTTGTTATGTACACATGTAATTTATGTCACATGTATACTCATATTATAGGTGTACCAATATGTACACATGTAATTTTATTAAAATATCTCAAATCTTTACCAACAGACAACTAATTTTGGTAGTACCTTTATTTCATTAATCTACGCTTAGGAAAAGTTTTTGAGTTTAAAGACCTTGACTAAGAGTACTATTAGACAGTAGACAGTAGTTATAGGTTGGTTATGCAACTTAAACTAAAACTTCGACTAACTTTTATACGATACTCAAAAAGCTATGGCATGAACAAAAAGATAAGTCCTCATTCAAATCTTGGAGGAGATAGATGTCTGGTTGGTTAAAATTCAACAACATATGAATATAAACATGCCAAATGTCATATATTTGCACATAAATGAAAAACTGTTTATTAAGAATGTTTTTACCTTAATTCCCTAGAAGTCACAACCCCAGGCATCTTCACAAGGATTTGATTGTACTTTGGCCTTGATATCTGCATTCCGATCAATACAACAACACACATAAGAAACTGAATGATTCACATGCCTATGTTGTACAAATGCATATTCAGGAATATAATGGCAGTCAACTTCCGTATAGTGGCGCGTACCCATTATATTCTTGGGTTATATAACTAATGAATGACACTTCAAAAGAATACATCATGAAATGTACATCTATGTGCGCACTAAAAATTAACATGTGTACAATTATGTACACATTAAGAAAATAGGTGTACAACTATGTACACACGAAAAATCAATGTGTACAATTATGTACACATGAAAAAGAACAATTCATTGGCCTTTCTTATGAACTGAGAAAATTAACAGATACGTTTCATTCTGGGGAATGAGAAAAAAAAAACTATATATGGAATAAACAAAACAACGAGAAATATCAACAATCAAAAGAAAATGCAAACTTTTCTATAAGAAATGACAATATGTATACCTAGGGTCCAGATTTTCTAAATGACATGATATTCTAATCATTTAATTGAATGGCAGATGAGATGCTAGTCACTGTGCGTGGACCCTGTAGTGGATAGGAAACATACCCTGGATCCCTTCAACCTAAATGATGCATATTGTGAAAGCAAAGAAGACAAATATCATAGTACTACTTTCCATTCTATAGGAATGAAAAAAAAAAAAAAACTGCTTACCGAAAGCAAGGTATTAATATTAGTATTAGCTAGATTACATTCTCCATAATCCATATAGTATATCTGACATGAAAAAGATCCTCCCATAAAGTGTTTTACTTTTGTATATCAAAGCTAGCTAGGCTAACTATTACCTAAATAAGAAACTTGTAGAGGGCGAAAATTCCCAAGTATATCAAAAATTGATGTACCGTGAGAGTTTATTACAAACTACCTTCTTTGTTGTTGGACAAAAAAGAAAAACTATGATATGAATTAAATTCAAAAATTAATGTACTGTAAGAGTTTATAACAAACTACCTTCTCTGCTATTGTTTCCATTTTTTCCACAACTATATGCCCTTCAAGAGCATCATAACTGATGTGCCTGCAGATTCCCCATCACTAGTGAATATCATCAATAAAGCATACTCAGAGACAAGAAAAAAGAAATCCGGTACGCTTCTTACCTCTAGAAAGAACAAGTAGAAGAACTGTGACCATCCAATCCGCTAGGATCCCATCTATACACCGATACCGATTACCAACATGAGCATCGGTTGTATAAGCACCGTCGAAGTGTAGTCGGTTACGAGCATTTTAAGTGTTTGATGTTGTCTCTTAAAATTGCAGTAAACAGTTGAAGCTGCATTACCCATTATCATACCTGGCCATTAAGACCAAATAACAAAAATGATGTCCTTATATACGTTCCTGAAAACAAAATGCTAGCAACCAAGTACAACACTCTTAACCATCTGGTGTTAGCCCAGTTGGCCAGGAGCCTGACTCTCAAACAAGAAGTCAGCGGTTCGAGTCTCCGCTCAAACACTAACAAACTAACATTAACATAACATTCTTTACCAATCAAAAAAAAAAAAAGTACAACACTCTTACGTTTAGAAACTAGGACGGGGGATTTCGCATCAAATCCCACAATTACAATAATCATAGGAACATAAATTCCACCGCCGACTCCTCATACACTCCCAAATGTTGATGTACTAAATGCAATAATTGAACCAACTACTATTCGCTATCCAAATCTCATTTCCTACACCATATATAAAAATCAAATTTCACAAATGCTTTGTTTTCAGGAACGTATATAAGAATGTAGCTATTAGTACCAATTTCTAAAGAGTGTTACCAAAAAGTCCAGGACTAAGAACTGAAAGGACGGCCAAAAAGAATAGTCCATATTCCTACCACCGCACTACTGTAATCTATGATACGTTTCAAGCAATTTTTTAATAACACATAACAAAAATGATTGAATTAGTACTGTTAGTATAAACCGAGCAAAAAAATGGTATGTGGTTCACAATATAAGAACCAAAATTCGGAGAAATGTGACTTAAGAAACAAACAAAAAAGAATCTCATGAAAATTTAGTCTCAATGCATGAATTGTTGATGATCAAAACCAACGAATTCTCAACGAAATTTTAATTAACCTCGAACAAATCTCATATTAATCAAGAATTCCCAAAAACATGCTACAAATCTCATGGATATGGCCATCTGGGGACTTATAAACAAAAAATGCACATATACAAAATCCTGATCAGATTAGCATCTGATAACCAATAAAAACAAAACGAATACCTAAAGCATCACAAAAGAAATTGTAATCAGATTTTCGAAGAAATCTTACAAACAAACTGCTACTCATGTAAATTTAATGAAATTGAATAAGATTTAGTTTAAATTTTACCGGATTTGTTTGTTTTCAAATCTTCTTTCTGAGGTTCTTCGGGGTTGGGAGAGGAGGGAAAGGTAGAGACACGTAAAATGATCTAAACCAGATCATGAATTGAGCTCAACCTGAAATTTTGTCAAATCTTATAATGGAGGCTCGTCTCGTCTTCGGTCTCGTCTTAAATAGAAGTACGAAGAAGAAATATCAAATTTTGTTGATGGGTACTTTTGTCACCAAAAAAATTCTATTTGGACTGAATCGTTCGTAAATGGACTGACTCGTCTAAGATTAGGTAAATTTGTATTTCTTAGTACTAGGCTTGAGATAGCAGGACTAAACTGTCTAAAGCCCAACATATCTGGGACTAAATGTTAATTTCTACTAGAATATAAGACGATATAGATAACCGATTCTTCCCGGGAAGGGAGAAAAAACTTTAACAAAAAATTCAGAGCTTCGTCAGGTAGAGAAGGAAAAAGAAACAATAAACTTGAATCCTATTTTTGGGGCTATGAAAGTCAATGGTCTTTTGGGGCTATTTAGGGTCATGAAATAGTAAATGAGGTTACCCTTTATCACATCATATTCCTAATGTCTATTATACCCTTATTCGAATTTCACTATTCATTAAAAAAAACTTTAATCTTCTCCTTCTCATTTACAATCATGATGAAGATGACGATCATGATGAAGATGATGATTATGATTTCATCATGATGAAGATCATAAAAAACTTAAAAACTAAATCTATTATCTTCTCCCCATCCTTCTCTTCTCATTCATAAATTATGAAAAGATGATGAGCATAATTTCATCATGATGAAGATGATGATCATCAAGAAACCCCAAAACTATTTTCTTCTCCTTCTCCTTCTCCTTCAAAAATCATGATAAAGATGACGATCATCATAGAAATAAAAAGCTAAGAAAATCCACCATTTATTTGTGCTTTAAATGGTTAAAAAAATCCAATTCGACGAATTTCAGGTAAAAAAAAAAACAGTTTCTCAAAGTATTTACGACTGGGAGTTCTTAGATTCCCAACCGTGAATCAAGATTACGGCTGGGATAGTTTGTCGACCCAACCGAGAGTCCATGTTCCGGCTTGGTTTTCCAACCGAAAGTTTTTTCAATATTTTTTTTGGTTACACTTATTCGGCTGAGATAATTTTTTGACCCAACCGTAGAACGCAAAAACGGTTGGGAAATGATGGTGTTCCAAGCCGTATTTTTATTTACGGCGGGGAAATAAAGAACTCTTGGCCGAAATTATTTTTCTGATAATTTTTGTTCTTAGAACCGGTTGAGGTTTTCCAGGTTTTCCAGTAACTGTAACGGTTTCAGATAGGTTTTCCTAATCAGAATAAATAGCTTTACTGGGTTTTCCCAAATTTGTAATTGAGCCGAAAACCAAAAAAAAAATAGAAAATTAATTTCGGTTGGAAAACAGAGTCGAAACATGTACTTTCGACAGGGAATCTAAGAACTCCCAGCCATAAACATCTTCAGAAGCTTCTGTTTTTTTAACCTGAAATTCATAGAATCATATTTTTTTAACCATCTAAAAGCAAAAATAAATGGTGGGTTTTCTTAGTTTTGATTATTTTCATCATTTCTAAGCAATGGAAAAAATGAAAAAGAAGATAAGAAGAAAATAATAGATTTTGGTGTTTTTGATGATCATCATCTTCATCATGATGCGATGAAGAATCACGATGTGATGGAGAAGAAAAAGAAGAACAAGAAAGAAAGAAAAATTATAGATTTAAGTTTTTTAATGATTTCATCATGATAAAATTATGATCATCATTTTCATTATGATGAAATGAAGAAGAAGAAAAAATTAAATTTTTTTTTTATTTCTTTTATAATAATTAGATTATGTTTATTGGAAGGGGTATATTTGACTTTTACTATTGGTTAAGTTTCCCCCTATCCATATTAAGATGTTAGAACACAAAATAGCCCCAGAACCCATAGACTTTAGAACCCCAATAATAGGATTCATAAACTTTTAGGGGCGCACTCCAATATAAGAGGGGTTGTTTTAGTGTTGTTTATTTGGTTGGTTGTTTAGAATTCTTGGAGAAAAAAACTTCACCAAAAAATTCAGAGCATCGGTCGAACCTACGACTTTCTGCTTAGGAAACAAACGCTCTATCCACCGAGCTACAGGCGCTAATTTCTGCTTACTATTTTCGCTCACAGTCCATCAAGAAAACAGAACCACCACCTAAAAAACAAGTACGAGGCTTCTTTTCCGCTGCATTGATCACCAGTGAACCGTTTACCACCTTGTTTTCGTGGCGCAGAGCATGTCAGTCAGCCATTTGGATGTATGGTTGTTCTATAGCTTCCCTTGTTACCACATTTAAGACCAGATGGGCTAAAAGAATGAAATAACCCATCCCATGAATCGAGAGTGTATTGACCAACTGTTACCATTCCCGCTAACAAAAAAGTGTTCACTTTTCTTATGCAGGACATAAGCTTGTCTAATGGAACATTACGAACATAACATACCCTTCTTTTTTTTACCAAAAAAATAAAAAATGAAAGGTAGATTCTTCAAAGCCTACTCCCTACAAATAATCAACTACCAAATGTAACAAAGGAAGTACCTTTGTATCTCCTCCTCATTCATTACCAAGGATGAAAGATTTGAAAATCCCAATTACAAATAACCTGATAACCTTAATTCAATGCTTCAAACAAGGAAGTTCGGACGTTGGACTGATTCGACTTTCTCCTCCCCAGAGAAGAGGACAGTCCAACACTAAAACAGTTAGGAGGAGAATACCCATACCATTGACTACTAGCTCAAAAATATCTTAAAGAATATCAAACAAGACGAAATATAATCAAGAAACCATATGAATTAAAGATCACATCCCAACACAAATAAAAAAAAATGCCAAGTACAAACATTCAAACTTAACACAGTATTTAATCCAACTATGTTTAAGATTTTCCAAACAGACTCTCTATTAAGCTACAGGCACTAGTTTCTGCTTAATATTTATGCTAGTAGAGTATCCTTAATACTGAAAGTCTCTCACAGAAAAAAAGAATCAGCCCGTCACAGACTCACAGTCACTTAGAAGTTAGAATACCAGCTCTTACCTGGTTAGTTGATTTAGGTGAGTCTTGTTTTTGCTGGAGTAATTAGTGCCAAGCCACAGATATAAGATCCCTACATTCTGTTGTCATTGGTCAGATACTAACACTTGAACTCTACAAACTTAACACATAATAACACTATCCAAAATTGGTCATTCAAATGCTAACTGAAATAATTTAGTGATGACCAAACCTACCGACAATGAGGATTTGTCGAAGTGCAACCAGACATCAAAGAAGATGAATTGTTGATAGCCTCCTTGGTGACACATTTAAGAGCAGGAGGTGCTAAATAACAAAATTCCCTACATCCCATGAACTACACAGGACATAGCCAATCGCCACCATTGACACTCATTAACAAAAACTCTTCTTAAGCAGGACATAAAAACTATTCAAGTTAATGGAACAACTACAAAGGTGCTAAATCTACTTCATATGCCATAGATGGTAATTGCCCTGTAACATAACCAAGGATGAGATTTCAAAACCGGGTTCAAATAACCTGCTAAGCTTTCCTTATATTGATCGAATGCTCAGTTCAAACATGTGTTTAAATGAATTTTGGAGGTTTTTCGGACTGATTCAACTTTTACCTCTCTAAAGAGGAGAGTCCTAACAGTATAAGAGCTTGCAACCCATATCAAAAGAGTACAAATAATCAAGCCAACCATTAACAACGAAGAACATCAAACATAATCAAGATACTATACTGCCATATGAATAAAAGATCATAAAACACAAATAACAAAATGCAATAGCATATAAATTCAAACTTAAGATTGTATTTCATCCCACAGTATTAAAGGGTTTTCCAAAATGTAAATGTAAATGAAACCAAACAGACCAAATTACCAAATCAAGACCTCCAAGAACAAAGTAGATAAGTAAACTATAGCCATTTTTACACAAACCTATAGTCCATATGCTCCAAATCCCTTAAAACAAGAAACCCAAATGTAACCACCTTTACCTTTTACTGCTTAAACCCTCAACTAAGATTCAGCATTCCACAAAACCCCCAAAGCACTACTTACTTGCCTTCATAGCCATTAAGTGCTTAGCCATCTTGAAAGCAACAACAACGTCAAGACAAGCATACAAAACCTGATCATAAGTAAGATACTCAGCATCCCATCTACTCATAGTAACCTTCTTAGGCTTAACCATGTTAACGCCTAAAACAGCTTCAGTCAAATCCCTCAACCCCATTTTCTTCAGTTCAATCTTATTCAATTTCTGAGCAGCCAAAACCCTCAAATCAAGAGTGTTACTAACCCCTAGCTCATAATCACATAAAATCTTCTCAACATCTTCATTGATACCAACACCAACAAAAGTAAAACTAGGGTTTTGAAGAAAGTCAATCAAGGATTTAGGGATTTTATCTAAATACATCAACTGAACGATTAAACATCTAGAACCAACACAGAGTTGCAGAATAGATACCTTGTTTTCTTGATTTTTGTGGAAATTTGGTCTCCATTCAACATCAAAACCAACAATGAGATTGTTGAGTGCAGAATCGAAATCTTGATAGAGCTTTGACATCCAATCGTCTACGACTGATGCGGTTTGAGTAAGAACAGTGTTGATTTCATCACTGTGGAATTTCACAGTGTAACTTTGGTGAGTATCTGTTGAACAGTTCAGATCTTCAATTGAAAATGGTGAGTTGCTCATGGTGGGTTTCTCTGGGAGGTCTTCCTTCAGCTCGCTCTGCTTTTTACCTACCACTTTCAAAGAAAAGTGAAAATATTCCCTGGCCAAAAATCTACCGAAGGAAAGTGTTTATGCGCGTGCTGGGTGCATTCCTTGTGAGAGAAGTTAAATACCAAAGATCTAGGAATAGTATGCACGCTGATTCTTTTGTTTTCATTTTGTCTTGGCAAGTCTAAATTAATATTTTTTATAAGTAATTTACCTATTAGTGCAAAATTACATCTCTTAAAAGATATCATTAAAGCCGTTCATGTGGCTATGAAAAAAAAAAAAAAATATTGAGCCATGTGGATGCACAAACTGTTTTCCACAATGGAAAACTAGAGCAAAATGAACAGATTTGGTTTTTCAGGGCCCCACTCATATTTCTTTTTAATATAAATTTTTTTATAAGATAAAGATAAATAACGGGCCCTATCTCAGCTGGTCATCCCCGTTTCCCAAAGTTTGATGCGTTCCAGGAGGTCCCAGGTTCGAGCCTCCAATGACGTAATATTGCAGAAATTAACATGGAAGGTAGAGTTGGCTTGCCCCCCTTGTGACACAATCTCGCCCCCCCATCCGCTTCGGCTCCCCTGGGAAAGGTTACCCATGAGGCTCGCTGGTAGGTTAACACAGCAACCGGTTCAATTAATGTAGTAGTATGTCATTTGAGCTTAGCTTGTTAGGCTTCCAACTAGTTTCATGTAATAATATTTATCCAATAATATTGATAATTACTTAATTTAAAGATAAAATATAAAATATAATATTTATGTGAGATAAAATCGGAAGAAGTGAGATAAAAAAATATTAAAGTAATTGTTGGGAATCAGGAATTGTACTGGGCGTGTGAAGAATAGCCGCGGGTATTAGAAGAAAACTCGCCAGCGATTGATGATGGCCCGCGCGTTTTTGGCTCAAACGCCAGCGCTGGTGCGAAGCTCGCCCGACCTTTCATCAAGCGCGCGCTACATGTTTTAACTCAATGAACAAACCAACAAATTTGTTGGTTTGAACATCCATTTTTCATGTTTGTTGAGTCCATAGTGGCAAAATGTTCATTCCATAGAAACTGTTCTTACCAATTAAAATGAAAAAAATAAACATTTGTTATCATTTTATATAATACGCATTTTATAAGAAATATTAAATGGAAGGCTATCAGGAGGTGGCAGGCTTATCGAGGGCTGCTCTAGAGTCTAAACATAGTCATACCCTCATCGCTTACCCATTTCAGATTATCCAGGACTAGGATTGATGCATACATAATAAGGTTTTTACATGTAAAGGAAAAAGACAAAATAAATACAAAAAATAAACAGTAGATAGTAATCACTGATATTTGTAGAATAAGAGATGTGATACGTTGTTGGACACGTATATATTGTCTCATTAAATTTTTGTAAAAGGAATACTCATTAGAATAAAACTTTGACGATGAAAAAAGAATACAACTTAAAAACAAGCCTAAAAGTAAATGTGCATGGATAACCAAAATATTTATACTTCCTTTGTAACCTAGGAAATCTTCGGTCTCCATCGATACCTAGTGAGATGTTTTCTAATAATACTGGCAGTATGTAAGTGTCCATACGCAGGTCGTAAGATTTGAGCGATCCCGCTAGTGATATCAATGTCAAAGTGGGTTCCTGAGCCGTTCTTGCAATAATAAGATAGGTAGAAATGTCACCACGGCCTATCCAAGTGAGGGGGTCCAGCAAGTGATTATGGATGACGGTTGATCCATTTTCGCGATCGAGGATTTATTTGGTGAGTGTTGAGGTTGCATCTTCGAGAAAACACAACAATTGGGATCATTGACCCTTAAGCTTAATCTACATAAAGAAGAAGCCATAATAACATAGCCAGTATTGATTTCAACATCATGTTATTTCACACGAGTCTTCATTTTCCTACTCAAAGAAGAACCACAAAAATGATTAAGTTACACACGCACAACATAAATTATATAGGTGCGAAAATAAAACAAATAAGTTAGAAAGGAAAAAAGAAAAAGAAGAAAAACTGGAGTAAAGTTCGCACAATTTAAACTGCAATGTCTATTAAGTTATCTAGCATCCAGACTTCACATAGCGTAAAAAAATAAATTTTATCGTAGAGCCATGCTAGCGAACTTGAAAAGTAACCATCATGGAACAGAAATAAATAAATGTAAAAATTTAGCAATTGAAAAAAGAAGAACACAAAACAAAAGAGAAGAAGAAGAAGAAGAAGAAGAAGAAGAAGAAGAAGAAGAAGAAGAAGAAGAAGAAGAAGAAGAAGAAGAGAGTCTCCAGTAAACCATACCAAACCAAATCAAACTGCAATTATGGTCGGTCAATAGAAACTTGCAGATAACCTTTGAGATAGGATGCGACACACTCATAAACTTGAAACACTAAAAACTAGCTAGAACTATAAGAAATAACTAAGAAGAATAATAGAGGAGAAAGAAGTCAACAATAATTTAGGTGGACGTACCTGGAGATCGGGTCTTATCAGAGGAGCTGGAGTTGGAAACTAATGATTATTCTTCATAACTGACACAATTAAACGAGGGGGTTAAAAAACAAGACTGATAAAAATTAGATTCTCAACATAAACCAAAATATCTATGACAAGCTCGCAAGAAAAAAGAAAACACAAAGAGATAATCGCACGACCAAATAAAGAAGGCAAAACCCTAAGATTCCAAAAAATACAAACCAATCTAATTCTAACTAGTCCACATAAGCAGCATTTGAATAACAATAGAAGGTTAACTCTTTAATAGAAACAACCATGCATGCCAAAAGATAGCTAGAAACTAAGCTATATATTAAGTATCAAAATTATTTCCTACTATAAAGAGAAAAATAAAGGAATAAACTTAACATACAAAACTAACTTTAGTTTGAACATGTTTATCTAACTCAGGAACATAATAACCATACTAAAATATGGCTAACAACAAACAGACAACCATTAAGATCATAAGTTGCATATTCTTTTAACATGCCAACGGGCACTCTAATGGAAGTACATTCTACAACTATTAAGCAGAACCAAAAATACGAAAAAAAGGAACCCTAACAGCTATTAATGGAACATGGTTTTGAGTAAAGCCACAACAAGGAGCAAATAAATTGTCAAGATAGGGTTTATGAAAGCGGAAAAGTTAGTGTGGGAACACAATTTCATAATGACTTCAATATGCAAAATATAAAGAAATTATGAAGCAAATTGTTTTTGTTAGTTGAAGAAAGCTATATATTCATTTTTAGTATACTAAGTCAAATCTCGAAATAGGTTAGAATTTGGTAGTTGACTATCATATATCACCCTAGAAGATTGAAGATCGGTGAAGAAATTTGTAGAACTTCATCAACAAGGTATGTGAAGACTGAACCATTCTATTTTACTCACTATCTTACCATTTTATATTTGTTGTATGACTTCTAGTAGACTTATTGCAAAGAAGAAATTTTGAGTTAAGCTTGTCTTATTAAACATCTCGAAATATGATTCAAAGCATTAGATGTTCAAAATTCCTTAACAATATTAGTTCGAAATAATTTATTGTTCAAGAATTAAATTGTGGATCAATTTGAAAATATCCTAAGCAATTATTATTTCGTTTAGGAATGTTTCAAACATCAAAAGAGAGAAATTTAGAACTTTTGATATCTCAACTTAGGATAGGTTGGCGAACCATCTCGCAAACCATAGATATCTAAGTTTCTGAAATATAGGGAAGGTTGGAGAATCAGTTCGCAAACCGCAAGTTCATGAACTGTGGTGATTTGAATTTTTGATGTTAGTGTAAAAGGATAAGCAGTTAGCGAACCCGATTCACAAACTATGTCCATCTGAGTTCATGATCCGAGTAGGGTTGTCGAACGTGGTTCATGAACTGTTGCACCATGACTCGTAAACCACATAAAGTTTGGCAGATGCTTAAAGACTTATTTTTATATATGTTTAGCATTGTCATGACTCTCATAAACACATCTAAGACAATATTGATCTCTAAAACACTTGTGTATGTGTATCATGATTAAATTCTTACGTTTTTAGATGACATCAAATTGCTTATACTTCAAAAGGCATATTTGCTAGGACAGTCATTATACACGGTTCACGTACCCGAACCACTGTGTATATTATTCTATGTAATTTAAAGACTAGTTCTCACATGCTTACTTGAACCCTAATTAGAGTTTCATCTAACTGAGAAAGTGTTTACTTGAATCTCAATTTATCTTAGCTTGAATTCTAAGCAACCCTCAGTCTTGAGAATCTATAAATATAAATGCCCTTTTAACTGGGAAGTTCAATCCTTGACAATTTGTGTCCTATTTAATAGCTAGAGTCATCCTCTATTGACCTAGGTTTCCTATGAAAAATATAATTAGGTCTACCACTAAAATACTTTGCTTTGGGAATTCATGAAGCCAGGTCCGACTATCTTTACCTTGATAGTCTGTGTATCCTGTTTTTTTTTTTTTTTTTTTATCTAGGTTTTCGTAATCTCTTTCAGGAAAGATAGACAGTAATCGCAAAGTTCTCTTCCTCTCAGACTTTATGGTTCCTCAAGATAGAGAAAACTATTCTTAATTGATAAGTTCAAGATTGTTCCTGAGAGGTGGTAAAGAATCCAGACTTCTCATCTAAGTGAGTGTAAGTGTTCCGGATTTGTGAGGTTTGCTAGCTTTGTCTATTGCAAACAGATTTCCAAGCCTTAATCTTTGATCTAAATGGAAATCAAATAGGCTTATTTGTTAGAGGCATATTGGTATCAAAAGTCTTCATTTATGTTGAAGCAACTCTTAGGCTGTAAAGGACGTCAGCTAAGGGAATCAATTTCGTAGATCCTTGCAAGGTTCAAGAGACATAAGGAGTGCGATTGTAACTTTGTAACAAAGGCCATAAATTTATATTCATTTCTAAAAGATGTGATATCGAGGATAAGTCAAGAAAAGTAACTTTTCATGTCATACGTGGCAATAATAACCATTATCTTCTTGATATCCAGTTTAATCTTTGTTGTAACTTGACTAAGGTGGAATATAGACAACTTAGGCATGATCGTTTTGGTCAGATCAATTATTGCCTCCTTGGCAAAATCATTAACAAAGAACTTGTTAGAGGTATACCAAAACTCAGTGCCAAAGTATATGGTGTTTGTAGTGCTTGTTAAAAAGGTAAACAATCTAGAGTTCCACATAAATCATCACAAGACATTGCCACCAAAGCTTCATTTGATTTAATTCATACGTACTTGTTTGTACCAATCCAACAACCTACTATTGGAGGGAATAAATATGTTTTGGTAATGGTTGATGACTACACCAGACTCACTTGGGTGGCGTTCCTAGCTCATAAGAATGATACCATTAAGTTAGTGGAGAGGAAAGATCTCCATAAATTCTCATCTCATTCCATTCTTTCAGATATCTATATCCAAAGCCCGAACAACATCTAGAGATTAAAGATTATAAGCTTCAAGACTTGTGAAATTATGTGGACCAACACCAACGACCCTTTACTTTACGTAGACTCGACCAGGAATACATCATGTAGAATTTTGTTATTACAAAGACTCATTCCCCTTGGTTGAGTGAATTTAAAATTACTGTAAATAGAATCCAAAATGAACAAGTTTGCAGACTAAATTTTTTTAAGAGCGATCGTGGAACAAAATTTAAGCATACTAAGGTTTTTGAGTTCTGTGACACGCTGAGTATTGTTTAACAATATTCTCCACCAATAACTCCATAAGCTTATGGGTTTCGGAAAAGAAGAATAGAAATATCCAAGAAATGGCCAGGGCAATGCTCCACGACAAAAACTTACCTTTAAAATTTTGGGGAGAAGCTTTCTTTACAACATGTTATTTGATCAACTGTGCATACCTACTATCACGAACCCTAAATACTCCCCATGATTTATGGAATGGTAAGAAACCTAACTTGAGTTATATCTGTATGTTTGGCAACAAGTGCTATATTCTCAAGGATCGAGAACAAAAGGGGAAATTTGATTTTAAAGTGATGAAGGAATTTTCCTAGGCTATGCCTCTAATAGTAGTGGTTTTTGAGTTTACAATATCTTAACCCATGTCATAATGGAATCAAATAATGTTATTATTGATGAGCATTTTTCATCATGGTAACTCTCCAGCTGAGTTGCCTCATATGGAAACGACTGAGAAAGTCAACGAAGCACCAATATCAAAAGAAGTTGTTCCAATAGTTTCTGATCTTGATGTGACTAGTGACGAGGATAAAATACCTGAAAAGGGTGTCTCAATCGAACGTACTCCAGCTCAAAATTTATAGGTTCTTAAGGATCATGATACCATCAATATTTTTTGGGGAATGAACTCTACTGCTAAGACACGAGGTCAGCTCCAAAATATATGCAACTTTGCATGCTACCTATCTCAAGTTGAGCCAAAGAATGTTGATGAAACTCTAAATGATCCTGCTTGGGTTGGTGTTATACATGATAAGCTAAATCAATTCAAGCGACAAGATGTATGGAATCTTGTTCCTTGTCGTTCCAATATAAATATTGTAGGTATCAAATAGATATTTAAGAACAAGCCAGATGAATTTGGAACAGTGGTTCGAAATAAAGCAAGAGTTGTCGCTCAAGGCTACTCACAGATTGAAGGAATAGATTTTGACGAAACCTTTACTCATGTTGCACGTCTTGAGTCCATAATTTTTTTATTAGCTCATGCTTGTTTTCTCAAGATTAAGTTATATCAAATAGAAATAAAATATGCATTCTTAAATGAGAGTCTTAAGGAAGAGGTCTATGTTGCTCAACCTAAAGGATTTGAAAATCCATAGAATCTCGATTATATCTTTAAGCTCAGTAAGGCATTATATATGGATTAAAATAAGCTCCACGAGCATAGTTTGAAAAGCTTACAACTTCTATTCTAAGAAAAGGTTTCCCTAGAGGAGGAGATGATAGAACACTTTTTATCAAAAGGTGTAAAAAGGATGTCTTAATAGTCGGATCTATGTAGATGATGTTAGAGCACTGCTCAGTTGAACTCGCAAGCGTTGCTATTTCAAGCTTTTTCTTCAAAGCTATAAGTCTTGATTTCTAGTCTACTCATAGTTATGTCTCGGATTAGGACAAAATATATAGTTGAGCTTATTATCTACTAAGGGGAGCTTGGAGGAACTTCATCAACAAAAGGTATGTAGAGACTTGAACTCATCTTCACTCAGATGTCTATTATATTCCATCTCCTATTGAGACTAAGTCGTAAGATGATATTTCGAAATGATCTTTTGCTTTAACTACGTTCATCATTATTCTTGACGAAAGCCAAAAGATGATCATGTGAAAATCGCCTTGTAACATCTTACATGATTTGTGTGAGATAGTCATTTGATGTAGACTCGGAATATTTCATATTGATCATTCAATCACTTGAAAATTTCTTATAAGATGATAGTTTGTGTGATACAACTATTGTCGTCTTCTAAGAATGTTTCAATGATTGAAATGGGAGTTTAGAAAAATTTACCATTATATGGATATAACATAGTACGCATACCAATATGCAAACCGTTGTAAGAATAATTCAGGTTTGGGAACCAAGTATGCATACCCATATGCAAACAGCTTAAACTATTAAAGTCTGGTAACCAAGTTTGCACACCCGTTTGCAAACTATTTCATTTTATTATCATTTGATCTAGAAATGTTAAGATGAATATGGTTAACAGAAAAGTGTTCATATGGCTAACTTCGGTTAACTGTTATTGAGCCAACTCAATATACACATTTAGATATGGTTACCCATATCTAAATGAAGGTATATTTCATTTGTGTGTAACAAGCTAAAACCATATAACAGTGGAGAGATATTGCTTTGGTTTTAAGCAAACTTAGCTTGAATCTTAAATCAGGATTTCATCCAACGGTAAATATTGAATACTTTGTTTCAAAGCTATCAAACCCTGATTTCAAGACTATATAAGGGAGAACACTAGCAACTGGGAAACCTAATCCCCACACCTCATATGTGATACTAGTTGCGACTAGAGTCGATTCTCCTTTAACCTATGTTTTTCCTAAAACCATTATATATTACAAAGATCTTAGTCTCATTCTTTGTGATTCCACAATAACTTGTACTACTACCATATAGTTAGGTTATTGTAAGGTGATTGATATTTCTAGGTTGTTCTTAGGGAATTTAAGACTGGACTATCAATTGGTTCATGTTCACCTTGATTTATCAAAAGATGGAACAAAACTTCATAGATATTTCTGTGGGAGACATATTTATCTATCAGAATAGACTTTTCTGTGGGAGACAAATTTGTTTATAAAGTCTCCGACTTTAGGTCATAGCAACTCTTAGTTGTGGGTGAGATCAGCTAAGGGAATCAAATGCATATATTCCTGCTGGGATTCATATATATAAAGAATGCGACCATACCGTGATCAGTGTGAGATTGGTTAAGGCTCAACTACATTCTAGTCCGAAGTTTACTTGTAGTAGGCTAGAGTCTGTAGCGGCTTAATACAGTGTGGTGTTCAAATCTGGACTAGGTCCTGGGGGTTTTCTGCATTTGCGGTTTCCTCTGTAGGATCAGAATATCGCAACAACAACACACTTGCGAAATCTTCATCAACAACACTGCGAAGACGTCGCAAAGTGATTTCAGAAATGACGTAGCAGATGACGACAGCGTAAACATGAGGAAAGTGTGATGATCTAGCGAAATTTAGGATGTTTGCGAAATTAACATTTGTAAACTTTCAAAATATCGCAAGTCAGATCCGAAAATAAAGGTCAACTTAGCTGTCATCCACTATGGAATAGCCTATATAAAAAGATGAATAGGCGTAAGGTGAAGAGAGATAATTTTTGGAGTGTTGAGAAAGTTTTGAGGAGAGAGAAAGTCCAAAACAGTGTTATATTTTTTATTTCACTTCCTTCTTGTAAAATTTCTAGATTCAATTAATAAAAAGTGTCGTTATTGATCTTAAGAAATGTGTTGATTGTAATGAATTCTTGTGAGGGATGTATTGTAGGATTTCCTGCAACTACATAATGGCGCTAGAAATAGGGACTGGTTGAAGGAATTCTGATTGAATTGTGGTTTGAAGGAATTGGGAGTAATTGGTGAAGAATTTCATATAATTTTCAACAATTCGTTAAGATTGAAAAGATGGCTAAAAGAAGAAAAAAAATGCTTCAAGACAACCAACAACTGTTAGAAGGAGTAAGAGGCTTGCTGGAGAAAGGAGAAATGAAATTGGGGAATCATCTAGAATGAACGCAAGAAATGATGAAGAAAATCAGGTTCAACAACCAATTCAGCGTATGACAATACAAAATAGAATTGTGTATTATGACAGAGTGAGTGTACACACTTGGCGATCAGATTCAGCTGAAGATGTGGAAGAAGATCAAAAATTAAGAAATGGTAGACAAGAAGAGAGAGACCAGGAAGTAGTTGGAGGAATAATTCATGGAGATGAAAGAATTGAAGCATTAGAGGCATTGAGACAAAGAATACACGAAGAGAGGAGGTTAGAAGCAAAAGAACGTGCAAATTTGACAAGGCAAAACCATGAGCTGAGAATGGAAAACATGAGATTACAGAATAGGAGGTCATGAAGTACTACAAGATCAATTAGAAGTGAAGTGAGACGAAATTCGCCTATGGTAAATATTAGAGAAGGAAATCGAGAAGAAATACAAAATCCAAATGAAGAACGTCACGAAAGGAGAGAAATAGTTGAAGATCGTTACATCCCATAAGGCGAAATTCTCCAAAATGGACAAAACGACAGGAATCAGGAGAATGGGCGACGTCAGGAACGAAATAATCAAGATGGCGAAGAAAATCAGGAAGAAGGAAGGAGAATATTACATGGGAAAGAAGTTCAAATAAATCAACAGGTAATTGAAGATTAAATCGAGAGACATTATGTTGAACAAGCACGTCTAGCTTGCGAAAGGGAAAGGTTGAGAGCAGAAGTAGAGGAACAAGATCTCCAAGAGGCAATATGCTAGAACAATCATGATAATCGAGAAATAAGGCGTGAACAAAATCCCAATAATGGAAATATAAATGAGGAATATGATAGGATACAAATGAGAGATGAAAGGCAACAAAGAGAATTGATAAGGAATGACCAAAATCGTAGAGGAGAAAATGAGAGGTACAATCATGTGTGAATTCATGAAGGAGATGAAAGAGGATATCACAGGGAAAGACGAGAAGAAAATAATGAAGAAGAAGATCAAAATTTCGCAAGACAAGACAAACATGAACGTAGAAGAAGAGAAGCAGAATTAAAGAGACCAATGGACCAAAATCCTGGAATAAATGATCAAATCTTAAAAGAACTAACAGAGATGAGATGAATGCTAAATAACAGAAAAGAAGGAGGCATAAGACAATTGGATGAAGCAATAGAAGAATCTGCAAAAACTCCATTCACACAAGAATTACAATTAGGAGGAATACCCCCAAAGTGAAACCTGCCTGCGTTAACTAGCATCTTTGACGGGACAACTTGTGCAATTCAACACATTAAAGCTTATGTGAGATGTATGCTACAGTGGGAAAATCATGATGATGTATTGTGCAAATATTTTGCTTCAAGTATAACGGGAGAGGCCTTGAAGTGGTTTGAAGGTTTACCAAAGAATACCATAACATCTTTCAACCATCTGCAGACTACGTTCTTAGGGGCATATATAAGTAATAATTCCTCGCGAACTGGTATTGAAGATGTATTTGGGTTAAAACAAAGGGTTGGCGAAAGTTTGAAGAATTTAACCATGAGGTGGAAGCCAATGTGTGGTGATATGGCTGGTAGTGTGGATGAGAGATATCTCATTTTATCATTTATTAATGCAATGTTCGCAACCAACCTGCTGTATATTCAAATTTTCAGAGTCAAGAACACGATCACAATAACTGAATTGCGAGAGCTTCGGGAAGAATATATTGCTCTTGAGGAAAAAAAAAAGAGATGGAATCATACCCAGATGCGAACACAAGTTCAAACTCAGCGAATGCAAGCCTATTACTGAAGTTGATAAACACAGTGGCGAGCACTTCACAGACACAACAAGAAAACATGATGGAGCATAGTCAGCAGAAGCTATTAGCTATGGGGAGTCATGATCAAGAAGAATTTGAAAGAGAAAGAAACTTCTATAGCCGAGGTGGAAATAATAATATTCTAAGACTTGATCAGCTGCAAGAAACATATGGAGGTCAAAGGCAAAATTATCGCAGAGGCCAAGGAAATCAAAAGATGATATGGGAAGAGATTAAGATGCCACCTCTAAGTGCTAGTGTATAAAAAATATGGGAAGCTATAATCTTGATGAAGAATATACCAGCACCCTGGAATATTGGAAAAGAGCCACCTCCAAACCACCGAAGTTAAGAATTTTGTTCTTACCATCATTTTCATGGACATTCAACAAATGACTGCAGAAATATAAAAAGAATCATTCTCAGAATGATAGATCAGGGAAAATTAAATCATTTTCTCATGGGACAATCTCAATATCAACCGTTACCACCTCCACCAGAAATTCACAGAGTTAATACAATAAAGGGAGGAGAAACATTTGTAATAGAAGTTGGAGCAAAGGCGAAGAATCTATTTTTCCACTCTATTGTACATTCATACAAAACGATTGAAGACTTTCACGATAATGTTCTGAGTAGAGTTTTCGCAAGAGATGCTGATGGGATAGAAATAATGAACATTGCAAAGATCTCGCCGTTAAAAGACTGGCAAAAGCAGACTATTTCCTTCACCTCAGAAGAAGTAACTGAAGGTGGAGAAATGCATGAAAACCCATTGGTGGTGAGATTAGAGATTAATCCAAAACCAAGTGATGATGAAGCTGAGGACTCATGGGAAATCAACAAAGTTTTAATTGATACTGGAAGTTCTGTGGATATCCTGTTCTATCATGCTTATAAAACTATGGGTGGAAAAGATGAAGATTTGATACCTTCAACTTACAAAATCTATGGTTTCAACGGAACTGCTAATAAACCTAAAGGTGAAGTCACTATGCTAATTCCATTGAAAGGAATATCTTCTGAAATTCTGTTCTGTGTTGTCGACATGGAGTCACCATACAACGCCTTGATTGGCAGACCTTGGCTACATGGGATTCTAGGCGTAGCATCGATATTTCATCAGTGCATCAAGTTCCCTCATCCGAGTGGAGTTGGCGTTATAAAAGGAGACTGGATTGAAGGAAAGAAGTGTTATAAAATTGATGTTGAGACAAGCAAAGAATGAACTACAGAGAAAGATAATTGGAAACGTAACGTAACGTTAAAGGAAAGCAGAGAGGTGAGAGATTGATGGTTGATGCAGTAGATAAGATAAAAGAAGAAATGTTGCGAAGTAAATGTTTGCTGAAAATAGGAAGTGGCGAAACGTTCGCAGAAAGCAAGAAAGCCGCGGAGAATATCAATGATGTAGAGGCAGAAAACAACAAAGGTAAAAAACTTAGAATTTGATATCAGAATAAAATTGAGAAAAGAAAGAAAAATGTATGGCTGATTTGTTACAAAAAATTTATGGAATGACAAAGACGAGAATTGAGAAATTATAATAAGAGCTGAAATGCAAAAACAGAATAATCAGAACAATCAGAATGAGGCAAACCTACTATGGCGTGCACCCTAGTTCGTGAAATCAAAATTTCGCAATAGGAAAATGTAAGACCTAAAGTGCATCATAGAAGGGGGTACATGTTTCATGGCTCAACGAAAAGGTTACACCGCCACTGGACCTGAGCCATGGAGATTTGGGGTCAATAAAAACCCATCCAGGAGAGGCACCTTTGATTTTCAACTTAAGCATATGACTTGAGTTGGGCGACTAGGGTAATAAGGACTCTTCTAAGGGATGCAGAATATGATCAAGGCGCCGATGTACACGGTTGACCCAAGATTGCCTGGGGCGTCAGGAGCGTACTTGGTCATTCTTGACAAGTCTTGACTATGATGCACTCGGCCTGAAGAAAACCCCACTTAGGGTGCAGTCTCGTAACCATAAGCCATATAGGCAAAAGGGATAAAAGGCTGCGAAAATAACTGGTTGTTGTCAAGACTGGATGGGAGGATCTAGCCTTATATGGCAGAAGTACGCCTCCTTGTAGGGGAAACCAGGGGGAAGATAAGGGCGGCACCCTCCATTAGGGAGATGATAAGTGTCTTAAGACGCAAATGTCATGAGGCTTTATTTTCGCAAGAAAATTTAGGCTTTTCATATTTGTGCAACAATCCTTAAGAGGTAATAATACAAAATAAAAAGATAAGATGAGATCAATGGGTCACTACATGAAAGTGTAAGGACATCCTGCGATTTCGTCGCACGACGACAATGTCATGGGTTTTTATTTTCGCAAGAATATTTAGGCTTGTCATATTGTCGCAACAAAAATAACAAAAGAGAAAGTTAAGGCAAGATCAATGGGTTTTTGCATGAAAGTGCAAAGACGTCCTGCGATTTTGTCGCAATGACAAGAGGTGGCGAAATAAGACCTTTAACTAGGAAGACAAAATAAGACCACGTAAGAAGACAAGAAAGAATGGTATCTTGGAACAAACCAAGAAATATCTCTCAAAATATATGATTACGAGATTAAGAAGACATGATTGCGAAACTGAGGCATAAGAATACGTTACTATCCAAATAACTTGCTTAATCTTTCATTTGGATTCAAATAACAGAGGCAAGTATGGGAATGCATAGAATAAGATAATGTTATTTGCATCCATATGATTACGCATGAAATGAAATATTAATAATTATATATTGATTAACCATATTGCAAAAAATAATTTCTTTTCTAATATGTACAGGAAGAAACAAAAAAGATAGAACTTGTATTTGAAGAATGAAGAAATTCGCAGCAAAAGATTACAAAGATAGAAGATTAAAGAGCGAATGTACAGATATTACAAAAAGTTGAAGAAGGAAGCAAAAATTATTTCTTGGTTGATTCTTCATCAGATTCTTATCCTTCCTCACTAGCATCAGATTCTTCTTCATCTACATCTTCATCAGATTCTTCTTCGCTTGCATCACTATCAGAGATGACTAGATCAGGAGTGTTCTTTGGGACTTCTTCTGAAAGACAAGGATATGTGGAATGAGGAATGTTATTATCATCACAAACCATTTTAATAGTATGGTTGCGAAAAAGAACAACATCATTCTTAAAGTTCGCAACAGTAATCTTCAATTGGCTCTTCAGCTTAGAACATTTATCATTGCGAGAAGCAAGATCCTTTGCGAGTTTCGCTTTCTCAGTTTCAAGTTCTTCAATTCTTTTGTGAAACCTTTCTTCAGCCCCTACAAACATACAACAGCGAATCAGTGACTTGGTGGAAATTTATGAGAGACAAATAATTAACAAGGAAGAACAGTTAACAACCTTCTCTGTCAGAGATCATATCCCTAATCAAGGCCATTTTCTCTGCTTGGAGACAAACATACACCTAAATTATTTCTAGCGTTATCTAGAACTTTCGCAGCCCAAGCGAATTCATCATCATTATGTATTATTAGAATACATGAGCGAACTTGACTCTCTCTTTCGCTGAGTATAGCATTTTGACGAATAGCTTGATCTCATTCAATTTGAATCTCAAGAAGAGTTTCATGGAATTTCGCTAAAGTTTGAGCACCTTGGAAAGCAATACGATCTTTTTCATCTATGAGACTACTATTCTTGGTCCTTAAATTATTAATTTCCTCTTTAGAGTTAAGATAGAAACACTTAAATTTATTGGCTAAGCCCAAGCTGGACCTATGTTCAATCTCTAAGAGGCGAAATTTGGATCTGAGCTCATCTACGGAAAGGGACTTAATCTTGTCGTTTGAAAAAATATTTAAAGAATTATTAAGGAGTTCAAGCAGGGTATCATTATCTATGGGTTCGGGAAAACAACGAAGAATGGTAGCTTCATCAGAAAGACCATAAACATCTGCGAAAATGGTAAATCATATGGGGAAAGGTAATGAGAAAACGAAATGAAGAAAAGGAAGAAGAACTATATACCATATAGTTGCTTATTGGCATCTTGAAGACTAGATATTTTGTTCTTCTGAGTGGAATTTTCAGAATCCAACTGCTTATTCTTTACGCGAAGATTAGCAGCTTCAACCTCCAGTTCTTCATTTTTTTGGCGAAGTAGAAGATTCTTCTTTTCAAGAGCCCCACGTATTTTCTCCAAATCTGAGGCAACGGCAAAATAAGCTCTTCCAGTCTGCGAAAGAAAGCAAAAATCATCAAGATAGATATAATTTTGAATTATAAGTATGAAGAAGAAACAAAGAAATGAAAGCATACCAGAATACCAAGAGAGTTCAGAAAGTTGGGAGTCACTGATCTAGAAACTCTGCGAAGAGAACTATCACCATCCAATAGAGTGGAGTCACAGATATTCGCAAGAGCTTTGCATGTATTGTTGAAATTGTCATCACCAATCCCTTGCATGGAATCAGAAAAGATACTAGACAATTATTTCATTAAAGACTCGGAAGAGGCACATTCCTTTGTGAATACAACATCATCATTTGTACTCTCATCAAAGTGGGAACTTAAGGGAGAGGGAGAGCGAACTTTTCTTTTCTTTGAAGACGGGGCAACGGATTTTTCCTTGCGAAGAACATTTCTACCCTTACCTTTGATCTTCGCAGAATTAGACCCTTCTTCTTCCACAACTACAACGCTAATCTACGCACACGAATGAAGATAAGAAACAGAGGCAACAATATTGTTAAAAATGGTAAAGGAAAGTATTTCTTACTTCATTCGTGATCGAGCAAAGTGCTGCTAGGATGCTTGCCTTACTAGTTCTCTTGTAGCTTTTTCTTAACTTGTCAATCTAAAGTTTTCGCAAAAGTTAATAAATATAAAGAGGAATGAAGATAATAGACTGAACAAAAGAAACGTACATCTTTCTATTTCTCAGGCCAATTAAATACCCAAGGTTGGTAAGTAGCGAGATTCGCAAGAAGCACGTGTGAACCAGAAACATAAGGGCCCCTCAGAATCAGTGGAAAGACACATCACTTTTCATCTTTGGATTGATGAGGAATTTTATTCTTGCCATAATGCCAATCAATGCCATGCATAAGCTTCTTATCGTCATCAACATTTTCCTTCCTCTTCAAGCGAATACCCTAGCGAGTTTTGACGTTCTTCATAGGTATTAGTTCATAATTATCAAAGAAGCTTTCTGCGGTGTATTTTTCGGGAAGAATTTCTAATTCCTTAAATTCGGGATCCCTAACATCTTCTGAATAAAGAGACTCTTTGCTAGCACCATGGTTGGCGAATTCAATCATTAAGCGAATGCAATCCCCACTTAATTGATATATTTCCCGCAAGAACTTTGCGTGGGAGAGTATTTTATAGAATATAGGAACGTTAGGATCATAAAGAGGGATAGGAAGGCCAACGAGAATCTGACATAGTGAAATTATGATCTCTTTATCATCACAATGATGATCTGAAAATAATTTAGCAGAAAGAATAGAGGTAGCTTCTTGATTGGGAATGGTGGATAGTGTAAAACCTTTCTCTTTAAAAACTTTCTGAACTCCTTCAAGAGAAGTTTTAGCCTTGTGACCGCTTGGAGGCATATCTGAGTATGGGAATGAAGGAATGGAGATCAAAAAAAAAAGGATGAAAATTTACAGCAGCAGAAGCGGAATATGCGGAGAAACTGTAAATTTGCAGAGAAGAATTGAAGAAAGTGAAAAGAGAAAAAGAGAAGAATAAGAAGAGTATATATAGAGAGAAGAGTTATTGATAAGATAAACTCATTAATGCGAAGAGTGGACGTAAATGGTTGAGAAATAGCGGTTGAAATAGACGTGTCAAGAAATGGGTGGAAGAAAAGATACGTGTAATAAATGCTACGTAGAATACAGAATCGTGTCGGTACAAAAGAATATGGAAAGATAAATAGCTACGGCATTCTGAAGTAAAAATTCTCATGAAATTCTCCCCTTCGCATAGAAGACATGAGAAGAGGAAAGATGTAGGATCAGAATATCGCAACAACAACACACTTGCGAAATCTTCATCAACAACACTGCGAAGACGTCGCGGAGTGATTTCAGAAATGACGTAGCAGATGTCGATAGCGTACACATGAGGAAAGTGTGATGATCTAGCGAAATTTAGGGTGTTTGTGAAATTAACATTTGTAAACTTGCGAAATATCGCAAGTCAGATCCGAAAATAAAGATCAACTTAGATGTCATCCACTATGGAATAGCCTATATAAAGATATGAATAGGCGTAAGGTGAAGAGAGATAATTTTTGGAGTGTTGAGAAAGTTTTGACGAGAGAGAAAGTCCAAAACAGTGTTATATTTTTTATTTCACTTCATTCTTGTAAAATTTCTAGATTCAATTAATAAAAAGTGTCGTTATTGAACTTAAGAAATGTGTTGATTGTAATGAATTCTTGTGAGGGATGTATTGTAGGATTTCCTGCAACTATATCCTCATTAACAAAACTTCTGGCATCTGTGTTATTTTATTTCCGCATTATATTTTTTTATGTAATTGAAATATCACAGGTTGTGTGTATTTCAATCAATTGGTAAATCCAACCTTTGGTTGTTGATTGAAATTGATGGATACTTGAACATTCATCTTTGGTACCGTTCAAGTTGTTTCTCATAATAATCATGATCACAGATTCTATCTGTTTGATTTGTTGATTACATTGAGAAACAAAGATATAACTCTTGGATATATTTCCTTGATTGAGTCTGAATGTCTAGTTGATTCTCTTGGAATTATATTGGAGTTAGTCCATATAAATTGCCTAATGAAATATTAGGTGTGGTTGTTTGATCCTTGCCTTTTGAATTGGAATTAGAGCATGCAAACACGTTTAAGACCTCATAAGTATGTGTTTGTAGTAATCTGACTCTATAGACAGAAGCGTTATCTCTATAAACGTACCGCCAGTCTTCGATGGCTCGAAATACGGTGGAAAATTTATATGCATTCATTTCTCCAAGCACGTGATTTTCAATCATGGGTTTATTTTGTTAGTGGATATAATCCTCCATTGGTTACAGTAGACGATGTAACTACTACAAAGGATATTGGTAGATATGAGCCCGACGAGATTCTCGCTGTAAAGTGAAATTCTAACGGCTTAAATGTTATCATACATGCCATTACCCCAGATCTTCAGAACCATGTGACTATGTGCACTCAGTCTAAAGATGCTTGGGATATCTTAGAACCCGTATTTGAAGGGAATACCTATGAAAAGGAAGATAGGCTTCAAAACCTAAATTCTGATTGGGAAAAACCTTTATATGGCTTTTGAAGATTCATTTGATGAGTTTAATCACAAAGTGTCTGAAATTGTTAATGCATCTTTTGCATTAGGTGAGACTACTCCTAAAAAGGACATTAAAATGAAAATTCTCAGATCGTTGCCATCTAGATACGATTCTAAGAAACATGCCATCATTGAAGGAATAACCTTGATAAACTTTCCAGATATACTCTTGTTAGGAAGTTAAAGATCTTTGATCATGAGCATACATCTAAATCTGGGAAGGATATTGCTTTCAAAGCACAAAATAACACTAAATTACTTGACAAAAGTTAAAGTGTTGGCAACTCTGTAGTTGATCATATTGAGACTGATTCATCAGATAAAGATCTTGAATACTCAGTCTCACTGATGAAAAGATAGATTAGAGATTTTATTTTGAACAGAAGTAAATGGTTCATCAGTGATAAACCCAGGTCATCAGTCAAACCTCATGACCGGACCCCTCCAAAAAATAGGTACACTGTTGATACTGATGATGAGAATATGCCACAGTGATTCAAGTGTAAAGGTTTTGGTCATTTTGCAAATGAGTGTCCAAATCGTAGAAAATATATTGGGAATAAAGGTCTTGCTGTAACTCTTGATGAAATATATGATCACTATGATTCAAATGAAGATGAAAAATCAAGTGTTGCACTCCTTGGTGAAAATATTAATTTTGATAATTGTAGCAATACGTACATCAATATTGATATTCTTCCTCGAGAAACTTCTTCAACCACTCTGGAGGATAAAATGGGATTTTTCCTGTTTACTGAAAATTCTATCTCACATGTTTCAGGTACCTCAATTTTTTTAGCAGCATGCTCAGCTATGGTGTTTGAACCGTCCTCCACATTGACGTGTTCTTATTGTACACTTAAGGGTCATGATCTCTCTAAGTTTTTCAAGTACAAACATAAAATAAGATATGTCAACAAACTTCAAAGGAGAGTAAGTCGATTAGAAAACAAGATCAAACTTGTTTAGAAGTCGAATTCATCTGAGGTATGTAAACTCAACTCGTCTCTGGAGAAGTTAATTTCTAAAAAAAAGGTTAGGCCTCTACGGAAAAGAACAAGGTCTAAACAATCTATGAAAAGGGGTATTAATAATTCCGTACAATAATTGTATGGTGGACAGATTATTGTTCACCCTAACACATCTTAATTGTGTTGAAAGTGCATCTTGTCTCATGTGCCCGATCAAAGAGACAATAATTGAGCACAAATCAGGCTTTAGGAAAAGAATTTTTTTTTTCTTTTTGTTTTCTGGAATTCTGTTGATCTTTGCATATCATAATTGGTATTGAAAAGGTTTACCCTCCTTGTTCATTGAAAGACAGTTAAAATCGACAATTCTACCTTCTTTAGGGTCAAGAGTTGGTCGTACGTGAATCCTACTCTGTATATAGGTTTCGTAACCCTACATTCCTTTTTTCCTTCCCCTAAAACTCTTTTTATCACAAGATTGCTTATAGAGCCTGAATTGTGTATTTCTCTCACAATTCCATATTTGAATGGAGACTCCAAGCATCATATCTTCTGATGGAAAACATGTTAATATGATTGTTAATCCATCAATCATGAAGGAAAAATATAAATCTCCTTCCTCTACAACTTCAAATAGAAAAAGGAAGAATATGGAGAAACCAATGGTTATTCCCTCTAATCTTTAGAATTTTTCTGGTGTGCTTGAAGAGTTGGAGGAAACAAGGTAGGAGATTAAACAAATAAAGGCCATTGCTCTAAGAACTCTTGAAATTCAGAATTCCTTGGTTCGGCATCAGTCTAGAAGGTTCGTAGGAATTGACACCTTTCTTCATGAACCTTATGTTCCAATGTATGTTGACGACAAGTAGTTCAGGGACGATAAATAATTTTTCTAGAATCTTAATATCTAGGAAACTTCTTATGAGAATTTATTATTGTGCTTCAAGAAGGATAACTAGGGTTTGAAATAGCAAATATTGTGCTTACATATATCTATTGCCAACGATTTTCATCTTGCAATGTTTTAGATTTATTGATTTAAATTCTATGTTATTTGGAAGATGATTTTGCAGTATTAATCTTTATTGGTTTTATATATTGCAAAAAATAATTTTATGGGATATGTGTGTTTACATCCGTGAACTATGATTATCTCATATATGTCAAAAGTTAAGTCTATTATGTCATTATGTAAATATTGATAAAAGATAGAATATTCCGCAATATTGATCTTTCCCTGATCCACTTTTATGTAAAAGTACTGTATGACTCCGTAATTTTTCTTATGTTGAGCATTTCCGATTAAATTAATCATTAAGGTTCCCTTGTGGTTAATTTAATTGAGTTTTCTGGATACAAATTCATGTTTCATGTGATTTGTTAATGTCCAAAGAAATCCTTCTTTTCTTGTAAAAGTAAGGTTGCTCTTGTTGTTCCTTCGGGAATGACATTTTATGGGGGAGAGTTCTTAATTGAACTTGTGATTAATTGTCAAATCTTTGTAGGGAGTGTGGTTGTGGAATATTGTACGAGTTATCTTGTATCTTTATAAACTCCTTGATGAATACACTAAGTTTTGACTATGTGAAATCATCGAAATAAAGTTGATATGTTCTCTTTTAGTCATAAATAATCTCTTTGAGAATTTCATTATGATCCCGCTAGTTTTCTTAACTTTGCCAATTTAAATTAACAAAAAGGAGGAGAATTATTTTGTAGTTCACGCTACATACATATGGTTTACGGGACATTATGTAAGAGGGAGTGGTTTTCATTGTGAGATGACGTATTGACTAAGGGGGAGTGATACATATCACCGTAGTATTATTGTCAAAGTTGTGACACAATTGAACTTTAATGCTGTGTAATAATACTATGACATTGTATAACAATAATTGAGAACATTTTTTTTCCTTATTGTTATGGCTACAGATCTTCAACAACTATGATGCTAAGTTGAACACGTTCAGAATCATTGGAGTACTTGGAATGACAAAAAATTCAAGGAATGTTCAAGAACCAAGGAAATCAAGCATTTGGATGAGAAGCTACAAAATTTATTTATTTTGTAATCTGTATGTATTGATAGTTTTGTCATCACTAAAATTGACAAAGGGGGAGATTGTTAGAGCACTGCTCGGTCGAACTCGCAAGCATTGCTATCTCAAGCTTGTTTGTCAAGTTTAGTTGTCAAAACTATAAATCTTCATTTCTAGTCTACTTATAGCCATGTCTCGGATTAAGATAGAATGTGTAGTTGAGCTTTAGACTTTACGGCATTTATCGATTGAAGATGAAGATCTACTAAGGGTGAAAAGTCGAGGGTACCCAAATATACCTCAATCTAAAACTTTTTCACCTATAAGTCCTTTCTCCAAAAGTGATTGTCTATGGACTGAGTCGAGACAATACAACTAATCGATTCACACTTTGTGTGGTCGTCTATGGATATGAGATCGAGATAATACAACAACAAGATAACTTGTGTGATTGACTATGGATACAAGATCAAGACAATACAATACAATAACGAAGTATGTTTACTTGATAATAGGTTTAGACTTAACCAAACACAATAAGATTGCTATCAAGTAAATAGGAATTAACGTTTGTGTATTTTACTTCTAATTATAATAAAACAATTATAATTATGGAAATAGAAAAGTAAAAGACACATCAAGATTTTGTTAGTGAGGAAACAACAGATGCAGAAAAACCATGGGACCTAGTCCAGAATTGGATACTCTCGGAATTAAGCCGCTATAAAAAATCTAAACCAACTTCGTACAGTTGAGACTAAGAAACTAAACCTATAGTTCACCTAGTTCCCTCAGTATCCCTGCGCTTCCAACTTGTAATAAGTCACGCACTTGGAACAATTCCTTTGGTTCGTATTCCAAACAATAAAGGAACGGCAATTCTTTTCAGTAACAACTCTTTTCAAACAAAGTGATATGAGTTTGACAAAAGGCACTTCCGTTTATCCCAATAAACTCCTTTGTTAGGTTCTTAGATCTATCTCTTAACAACTACCAAAGTAATTGTCTAAATGATGCAATAAATACTCTTAATCACAAAGAATTGTATTGATGCTGATCTAATCAACTAATCAATCAAGGTTATCACAAAGAAAAACCGATTATAGTTGGATCCCCATCCGATCAAGTTTTGTGCACACCAAAGATTATGAACTCAAATAAGAAATCTTCTTTGTCTTCAAATCTTCTTAGATTTTCAATAAACACTGCACACAAACAACTTGAATCTCTTGTGATCAATCACACATAGAACGAAGTCTGTTAACAATGGATTATCACAAGACGTCTTTAGATCTATAAACAGTTCTAAAGATCCCCGTCGATACTTCAATCTAGTTGAGTGAATCTTATATCAGAAGAGAAGATTCTCAAGCATAAACAAACTAGGTGCAATCAAAGTTCAATAACCGTTAGTCAAACAAATCAATCGAAAACTAATAATAAACTGCAATTATCTAGTTTCCCACCAATGGTACTCGTAGAGCTTCCCAATCCCAAACAAGTCTTTAAAACTAGCGGTCGTAAGAGATTTCGCCTAATTAAGGTACTTTCCTCTCCGAATAGATGGCTCCACCAGTAACAACATCACTTGGTAGTTTTGCTGGCTCTGAGGATTAGTTTGCTTGAAATGCAAACTTAAATATTTATAGACCAAGGAAGTTTGGACACCAAGGGATTTCCAAAACCGAATATTCTCAGAGATATGCAATAAAGTCCAAATTGGTTTTCATAATTTCTAGAAATGCTCTGTCCAAATATTGGCTGAAATCTCAGTAGAAAATCACCAATTAGTAAATGCACATTAATAATTTTGATTTTCTAAAGATATGCATTTAATTGCTAGAAATTAAAAGCATATAAAAACTAAAAACCTTAATTAAAATATTCTCAATTTATTTCGATCCAGGATTCTTCTTTAGATATTAAGGAATATCTTTGAACAATAAAAATAAGAATGCACATGTTCAAAGTATGTCGAAATCTTTACTTTGTAAATCCTTTTTCATATTTACAATCTTGGAACCGATTTGCCACACTTTCAAACAAGTTTAGAATTGGTTCATATGACTTCCAAGAACTATGTGATTGATTATCCTATCAAATCACCAATCATGGGTTTCACGGTTCTACCAAAAAAAATTCAGTTCTACCTCCATGTGGGTACTAAGATTAGTCATGCTAGTTACCAAAAGTTGGTTGACTAGGTACTAGGATCGGTTACCACATATTTATGGTATAAACTTGTATTTGGTTTTAGCATCAAAAAAAAAAAAAAAAAAACTTGTATTCGGTTGCACAAGTCATAGGATCGGTTCCCCAATTACTAATAACTTGTTGTATCTATTACAATGATCGATTGCCTCTTGTGATCGGCTGCACCTCTTACTAGGATCGGTTCCCCAATGTCTAGAGTTGGTCATACCAATTACAATAAATCGATCATACCATCTCAGGTGATTACATAAGATCAGTTTCACTAATAAAAGTCATACCAATACAAAAGTCAGGCATTGTGAATAGTTTTACCAAGATACATAAACAAGTTATGAGCGGTTATACTAAACACACATATTGGTAATCCAAAGATTTGCAATGAATAACAATACCAATAAGCCTAGTGATTTCCCTTTCGATTCACAAAACAAGTTTATGAATGTACTTCCTTTAAACGAATATAAAATATTATTTCCTAGGATGAAATCTTCACCCATACCCATACATAATCACAATAATATTCATACGATTATGTCGATATCTTATATTCGAAGTTTAAAAGATAGACGTTATACTTCATATTGTAATTCCTTAATACTATGTCTAACTAGAGTATGATCATTCACAGCTTCGCAGTTATGTTTTCAATATGCACGACTTGAAAGATATGTTAGGAATGAAATAGTTCAAGTCAAATATTAATGACCTTAAGTGGAAGGATGATGTCGTCGTTGTAGTTCTTTACTTCTTCACATTCTTCAAGTCTTCACGTAATACTTGTAAGTCTCATATCCTAGTAACTTTCTAACTAACCTATTAGAAGTTGACCCTAGTAAATAATCAAGCGACTCTTTAAATCAGTTTTGATTCACTAAAATATGACAACCAAACTTGACATACCAAAGCTTGGTGGGTTCAACTGAGCTATGCTCTAACAAAGGGGATCTTAGAGGAACTTCATCAACAAAAGGTATGTGGAGGCTTGAACTCATCTATCACTCAGAAGTCTATTCTATTCAATCTCATATTGAGAGTAAGTCGTATAACTATATAGACTTTACATTATACATATTTGACGTTTCGAGCTGAGTTTAACTCGCTTATATCTTTCCCGAAATATGTGTTGGAAATATTTTTGCTTTAACTATGTTCATCATTATTCTTGACGAAATTCAAAAGATGATCATGTGAAAATCGCCTTGTAACATCTTACATGATTCGTATGAGACAGTCATTTGATGTAGACTAGGAATGTTTCGTATTGATCATTCTATCACTTGAAAATTGCTTATAATTTAATAGTTTGTGTGAGACAACTATTGTCGTCTTCTAAGAATGTTTCAATGATTGAAATGGGAGTTTAGAATAATTTACCATTGTCTGGATATAGCAAAATATGCATACCGGTGCACAAATTATTATAAGAATAATTCAGGTCCGGGAACCAAGTATGCATACCCGTTTGCTAATGGTTTTAACTGTTAAAGTTCGGGAACCAAGTTTGCAAAAAATTTCACCTGAGTTCGGTCCGGAACAACAGTATGCGTACCCATATGCTAACTGTCGGAAAAGATTAAAGTCCGGAACTTAAGTTTGCATATCCGTTTGAAAAATTATGTGGTTAAGTTCTAATATCGGTTAAGTATGATTTCATACTCATGAACAAAAACATTTATATATTAAGGAATGCAAAATCTTTGCAAACAGTGTCTAAAGTGTTCATGAACTGATTCTTTTGAATCAATCCAATTTTGCTTCAATTGTGTCTTGTATACTTCTATGAGAATATACATGTTTAGGTACGGTTACCCATATCTAAATGAAGGTATATTTCATTTGTGTGTAACAAGCTAAGACTATCTAAAGATGGAGAGATATTGCTTTGGTTTTAAGCAAACTTAACTTGAATCTTAAATCAGGTTTTCATCCAACAGTGAATATTGATTGCTTTGTTTCAAAGCTATCAAACCCTGATTTGAAGACTATATAAGGGAGAACTCTAGTAACTGGTAAACCTAATCCCCATACCTCATGTATGATACTAGTTGCGACTAGAGTCGATTCTCCTTTAACCTAGGTTTTTCCTAAAACCATTATATGTTAACGACTTAAAGACTTCATTGGGATTCTGAAGCCAGCCCCAACTATTTTCTCTGCATTTGCATGTTCTGATCTTACTTTTTCTATCGTATTGACTGTTATCTTCTCTAAGATTTGCTCGAGATTTATCTATGATAGGTAAGATATAAAAAATAATCACAAAGCTTTTCGTCTCATTTTTTGTGATTCCACAATAACTTCTTCTACTACCATATAGTTAAGTTATTGTGAGGTGATTGATATTTCTAGGATGCTCTTCGGGAATATAAGACCGGATTAACAATTGGTCCATGTTCACCTTGATTTATCAAAAAATAGAACAAAACTTCATAGGTATTTATGTGGGAGACATATTTATCTATCATAAAAGATTTTTTTGTGGGAGACAAAAAATTTTACCCAAAGTTGTCGGTCGTAGAAACTCTTAGTTGTGGGTGAGATCAGATAAGGGAATCATGTGCGTAGAGTCCTGCTGGGATTCAGAGACGTAAGGAACGTGACTGTACCTTGATCAGTGTGAGATTGGTTAGGCATCAACTACATTCCATTCCGAAGTTAACTTGTAGTAGGCTAGAGTCTGTAGTGGCTTAATACAGTGTGGTGTTCAAATGTGGACTAGGTCCCGGGGCTTTTCTGCATATGCAGTTTCCTCGTTAATAAAACTTATGGTTTATATGTTATTTCTTTTCCACATTATATTTATTTATTTATATAATTGAAATATCACAGGTTGTGCGTAGTTTAATCAATTGGTAAATCCAACCTTTGGTTTAGATTGAAATTGATTGACACCTGATCATTGGTCTTTGGTACCATTCAAATTGTTTCTCATAATAATCAGGCTTAGGATTCCATCTGAGAAACAAAGATATAACTCTTGGATATATTTCCTTGATTGAGTCTGATTGTCTAGTTGATTCTCTTGGAATTATATCGGAGTTAGTCCATACATATTGCCTTACGAAATATTGGGTGTGGTTGTTTGACTCCCGCTTTTTCAGATGATTTCATCTATGGATCAACATCTAGGAAATTTTCTAAAGAATTCCAAACCACCTTGGGGAAGGAATTTGAAATGAGCAATATTGTGAATTGAAATACTTCTTGGGGTTATAAATTCAACAACATAAGGATGTAATTTATATTTCTCAAGAGAGATATGCCAAAGAACTTTTTAAAAAGTTTGGCCTTGAAAAATTTACTCCAAAGCTCACTCCCATGGGCACAACTGGGAAACTACAAAGAGACGAGAAGGGTATCAAAGTAGATCGGAAACTCTACAAATTCATTATTATGAGCATGTTATATCTAATAGCAACAAGACCTGATATTCTTTTTAGTGTCGGTTGTTGTGCAAGATTTCAAGCAAATCCTAAGAGTCCCATCTTGTAACTCCAAAAAGAATCATTCGATATGTTAGACATACTATTGCTTACTACACCTCTGATACTAGTGCTGAACTTACTGCTTATTCTGATGCAGATTGGGCAGGATGTGTGGAAGACAAAGAAAGTACATCAAGAGGACTCTTTTTCTTGGGACTAAATCTTGTATCTTGGCATAGCAAGAAACAAAACTTATAGTCCTTGTCAACATGTGAAGACGAATACAGTAATGCAGGTTCGTGTTGTGCTCAACTTTTATGGATGAAACAAATGCTTACATATTATGGAATAGATACTGGAACTATGAAAATATTTTGTGATAACTCAAGTATGATATGAATCATTGATAATCTCGTTGATCACTCAAGAACAAAGCCTATTGACATAAGATATCATTTTACAAGAGAAAATAAGAAAAATCTTTGAGAATGATATGGTCAAAATTGATTGTATGCCTTCTGAACAACAATTGGCTGATATTCCCACCAAACTGATAGGTGTCTAAAACACCTTGATATTTATCTATTGTTTACGCTTTCTTTGCGAGTTTTCATGTAGATTATGTATCTTATGTGTGCTTTTGAGCTATTCAAGTACTTTGGAGTCAGCTGGAGCAAAAGAAGGATAAATCATCCATTTGGAGCGTAAAACGCAAAAGGTCGATTTACAGGCAAGTAATACATGGAGCCGGATAAGGTCGCAAGAAGGCGTGAAGAATGAACTGTCAGTAAAATACGTATAAAACTATATATGTAAAATATATAGGAGACTCTGAGCCTTCGGGCTCGTCCTTGTATCTCATCATAGCAGAGCCTACGATGTATTTAAACGATGCACACGACAGATAATAAAACTATAATCGCAGTATGTAAATGAGACGATAATTTATGTGGTTCAACACTAAGGCCTACGTCCACGGGGGTTGGTTTTTCAATGTGTATTATATGAGATTATAATGGATAGTCGAATGACTCTCAGAAAGGAAATGAAGAACTGAAGGTTGATTGGGGGTTTTGCTGTATTTAAAAAGCAACAGAGGAAGCTTGCAATTCGTGGAAGAATTTAAAGATCGATTTGAAGGTTTGAATCAGATTCAGAAAGTGAAAAGAGATCAGTTTACTTTCTTAATTTCCACCACTGCTGTGTAAGAGAGTTATATTGATATGATGAAGATGTAACTGTTCGATTAGGGCTTGACAGAGAAATTGAAGCCATGAAAAGACATTTAGATCTAACTAATGGAATGAAGAGAAGAATGGATGGATGTGAGATAAAACTAGGTTTTGTTACGTCTGAAACTGCAGTTGAAGATAGGTTGGTTCAGATTTTGGATTTGCTGTGTACATATGGATCGACTGAGAAAGATGTTAGGGTCTGGAAGAGATGGGTCTGCTGTGAAGATTGAGTGATTGTTGTGCTTGCAGTTCAAGTTGGTGCTTGGTATAAAATGGTGGTGCATCTAAGTCAAGAGCAGTTCAGGGAGGATTCTGGTCTGGTTACCTGAAGTTAAAGAGAAGTTACTGAGAGGAGCAAAGAAATGCAATAGCTATGGCACTGTATTGGTGTTGGGAGCTATAGCTTTGTTTGAACTGTAGGTGATCTCGTATGTGGGATATCAACTGAATGGCCTATGAGAGATGCAGTGGTGCTATTAAATTTTGGGTAAAGCTGAAAGGCTCGAGGCATATATTGCGGGTTATAGTACAACTACAGTTTGAATAGTGGGATCGATGTTAGAGTTGATAATGGTAAAGATAATGATTTGGTAGTTGTCGCCATGTATGCAATATCTCAGTCTCATCTGAGACGTGTGTTGCTGAAGCTGGTTATGTCGAGATGGTGGATATTTTCACTTGGATTTGTTTGCAGTGTGTAATCATATGAAGATATGGTGGTGTGATGAGTTGGTTGTATGTTGTGGCTCTTAGAATGGAGAAGATTCAGATAGAATTGGAGCTACTAATGGAGTTACAGTTGTAGTTTTAGATATTTACTGGTGGTTATGAATTCAGGAATGGTGGCACTGAAATGGGAATCAAATGAGACAGCTATGGGTGAAGTTGAGCTGAACTGATATTGCAGAAGTGGCATTGAACTGAGGGTGATGTGAAGCTGAGACAAGACTAGATTGAGAATATTCAGTTGCACTGATGTTTGTTGGCTGCAGTGGTTGTGTGTGTTGGATGGATACTGTGATGAGGCTGAGATGAAATAGGTTAGTTCAGTTGTGGATGTGTAACAATTTGGTTGCATCCACAACTACAGAGATGGAGTTCATATATTGCAAGTACCGAAAGTTGATCTTGAGAAGGAAAGCTACAGTGACTGGTGTTGAATGGCTGACATCATTTATAGAAATTGCAGGTGAAGTTCAGAGTTGGTGTGCTGCTGCCACTGTTGGTTGCAGAAGATATAAATGATGCTCGAAGGAAAGAAGGCTCGGCTGAAATGGAGTATTGGAGGTGAGTTGCCAGTCACCTGAGATGTTTCCGATGACCTTCCCGGCCAACTTTCGGCTAGTTTGTCAGTTTTTCTAGAAACTATTTTTGGCAGAGATTTTTACTGGGTTGTTTCCACATGTGGGTTGTATGAACTTGGTGGACTTATTACTACTGGGAGCTTTGGAGGAGAGCGGCGATTCTACTAGGGTTTTCTTTCATTTTTTTTTATGTTCTTTATTTCATTTATGATGATGAACTCCATATCTATGAGTAGCTAAATATTATTATTGGTTATGAGATAAAGTTGATTTCTCAAATATAATATTTGCATCAATGAATTAGTTGTCTCAATAATTTATTGTTTATGATTCATGGTTAATATTGTTATATGATTTGAATGCTTGTTTGGTTGAGTCCGGAATCAATCCGATTTGCATTCATACCTATTGATAGATTAGGGTTTTCAATACGTAAAAGTTGAATAATTTCTGATTACTAGTAGCATAATTATGAGTAGTGCTTGTAGTGATATATCCTACTAGTCACATATGAATCATAACATTGGTTAAATAGAATTAGTTCTTTTACACGTTCGATTGCTTTGATTAGTCTTATTTTATAGAACTTATTGCTCTTAGGGAGTTAAACTTAATTGTGCTTTTACGCTTTAGGTTGCTTTCTAGGTAGATTTCACATGTGCATCTTTTAATGTGTTTGTGATAAAATCGGGAAATAAACGGGATATTCTTGCGATCAAGATATCCTAGGACTTTTAGTAAATGAGAGATTAAAATTTCAATTCTAATCATTAATTAAAATGCATGTTTTTGAATGATACTATCTCGTGACCAATATCTTCTCCTTATTGTTTATTTCAATTGTATCAATTGCTTTGCTTTATTTTATTACTTAGATAAAATCAAAATTTCCCCTTGATTACTTAAGAATCTGAAAATTGCATAACAACAATTGCCTCTCTGTGGAAACGAACTCTTTCTTACTGCATACTTCATTTATTTTAGTTTAGTGAGATAGTGAAATTATTTTTGATGCATACGACAGCGATCACAAACCTTTAGATACCTGAACGTTCCAGAACCTTCAGAAAGCTATTGGTGTTGTTCTAGCTCATTAATCCAAGTTGGTACCTTTGTCCCTGATTTTATTCATATCTTTTGGGAAACTAAGCTTGAGTTCCAATTTATTAGAAATTAATAATATTTTTATCTTTCCCTTTATGGTTATTTCATTGATTAGTAATATGTTTAAAGATCGACAGTTACCTTAGGCTGACCGGAAAAACTCTTCGTCATAAGAATTATTTTCACAGGAATTTTAGAATTAATCTGATTTTAGAATCTGAATTTGTAATCCATGATTGTGTATGTCGTTCTGCTAATGTCTTCTATGAAACATGTAATTCTAATGATCTTCTACCTAGTATACCTGCTTGATATACTAGTGTTTTGTTAAGGTCTAGAAAAATATTGGGATACAAATCTACTTTGTTCATGACTGGCGAGTAAATTTGTTAATGTCCAAGAAAATATTTCTCTTGTGATTAAAGTAAAGGTTGCTCATGTTGTTCTTTCGGGAATGACATCAAATGAGGGAGAGTTCTTTTGAACTTGTGCTTCAACGTCATATCTTTGTGGGGAGAACAGATGTGGAATTATAAGAGATGCTTGTACCTATATACCTCATTGATGAAATCGCCGAGTTTATCCTGGTGAATTCATCTAAACTAAAAGCTGGTATGTGTTCACTAGTCTTGAAACTTTTTTTTTAATTCATTATGATCCCTGTTTTTTGCCTTTGCCAATTTTGTTGACAAAAAGGGGGGGAATTATTAAGTAGTATCTTACTACAACATATGGCTTCTCGGAGTATTATGTAAGGGGGGAGTGGATTATGATATATTGGTTTTACCTATTTTTCAAAAGATGCAAGTATTTACTAAGGGGTAGAACATATCACCATAGCAATGCTTCAAAGTTGCGGTGCAATTGAACTTTGGAGAAGGTAATAACACCATGTTTCCATATAACAACCATTGAGTAGAGTAATTTTTCATTCTAACAGAGCTTTTTTTGAGTATTCTCATAAGTTGTTATCGTAACGGATCTTCAACAACAAAGGTGTTGAACAAACACAAGCACAACCATAAAATAACTTGAAGTACGAAGAACTCAAGATGATTGTTGAAAAACCAAGGAAGTCAAGCATAATGGATTTTGAGCTGAAAGATCATCTGATATTGAATCTATATATATTGAATAGTTTTATCACTAAAATTGACAAATGAGGAGATTGTTAGAGCAATTCTCGGTTGAACGCACAAGTTTTGATATCTCAAGCATGTTGTCAATGTTAGTTGAAGAAAATTATATCTTGATTTCTAGTCTACTAAGTCAAGTCTCATAGTAGGTTAGAATTTGGTAGTTGAGTATCAGACATCACCCTCAAAGATTGAAGATCGACGAATACATTTGGAGAACTTCATCAACAAGGTATGTGAACATTGAACCATTCTATTTTACTCACTATGTTACCATTCTATCTTTTGATACTGTGTCGTATGACTTCAAGTAGATTTATTGTAGACAAGAAATTTCGAGTCAAGCTTGTCTTGTTAAACATCTCGAAATATGACTCAAGCATTGGATATTCAAAAGTCCTTAACAATATTAGTTTGAAATAATTTATTGTTCAAGAATGTGAAAGTGGTTTGTAATTTTTTAAATAATTACAAAGTTAAAAATTACATACTAGGCAAGCGAGCGACAAGTTGTGCCGCTAGCCCTTTTTGAATAGCAAAACCTATCCTATTAAAAATAAAATCTCGTGAGCCAGGGGTCATTACATTACATTGCTGCGCATGACTTTCAAGAATTAATTTGTAAATTTGGAAGATAGTCTAAGCAATGATTTTATCATTTGGGAATGTTTCAAACATCAAAAGACATAAATTCAGAACTTCTGATATTTCGACTCAGGGTAGGTTGATGAACCACCTCGCAAAATATAAATATATGAGTTTCTGAGACCCTCAGTCTTGAGCATCTATAAATAGAGATGCTCTTTCAAATAGGTTGTTCAATCCTTGATACTTTGTGTCCTATTTGATAGCTAGAGTCATACTCTATTGACCTAGCTTTCCTCTGATAAACATAATTAGGTGTACGACTAAAAGAATTCACTTTGGGGATTCGCAAAGTCAGGTCCAAATGTATATACCTTGATAGTTTGCGTGTCTTGATCTTGCTTTTCTGTTATCGAGGTTTTTGCAATCTCTTTCAGGAAAGACAGATAATAATCACAAATTTGTCTCAGACTTTATGATTCTTTAAGACAGATATCTGAAAACTATTATTAATTGATAAGTCGCAGATTGTTTTTGAGAGGTGGTAAAGAATCCAGGCTTATCATCTAAGTGAGTGTAAGTATTCCGTATTTGTGAGGTTTACTATCTTTGTCTATTGCAAACAAATTTCCAAGCCTTGATATTTGATCTAAAGGGAAATCATATAGGCTTATCTGTTAGAGGAAGATTGGTATCAAAAGTCTTCACTTAGGTTAAAACAACTCTTAGGATGTAAAGGACGACAATTAAGGGAATCAATTGTGTAAAGCCTTGCGAGGTTCAAGAGACGTAAGGAGTGTGATTGTAACTGAATCGCTTGGAGGGTGGACTCGGTCTCAACTATATTTAAGTTTGAAGTGTTATAGTATGCTAGTGTATGTAGTGGCTTAATATAGTTTGATGTTCAAATCCGGACGAGGTTCCGAGGTTTTTCTGCTATTACAGTTTTATCGTTAACAAAAATTTAATGTGTGTGTGTGACTTTTATTTTTCTTCATCTTTTGATTGTTAAAAATGAAAAAGCGGGGGTATAACAACCACACCAAATATTTCGCTTAGCAATCTGTATGGACAACTCCAATATAATCCAAGAGAATCAACTAGACAGTCAGAATCAATCAATGGAGATATATACAAGAGTTGCGTCTTTGTTTCACAATGTAATCAACAAATCAAACAGATAGAAATCCGTGAGCCTGATTATTATGTGAAACAACTTGAACGGTACCAAAGACCAATATCAAGTGTCAATCAAATTATAACAACAACCAAAGTATGTATTATCTAATTGATTGAACTACGCACAACCTGTGACATTCAATTATATAAACAAATATAACGCGAAAAAGAAATAACACAGACACCAGAAATTTTGTTATCGAGGAAACCGCAAATGCAGAAAAACCCTGGGACCTAGTCCATATTTTAACACCATAATGTATTAAGCCGCTACAGACACTAGCCTACTCCAAGTTAAGTTCAGTCTGGAATGTAGTTGAGCCCTAACCAATCTCACACTGATCTAGGTACATTTTCGCTCCTTACGTTTCTGAATCCCAGAAGGACTCTACGCACTTGATTCCCTTAGATGACCCAAAGTCAAAAAATTGATAAACTAATATGTTCTCAATAATGTTGTAGTAATAGGTTCGTTGAGACTTGTGAAAGCAATAGATTTTAGACTTATAAAACTTAAAAATAAAGAAAACTTAATGCAAAATTGATTTCAAGATATTAGAAATAACCAAGACGCTGATTCCACTATTACACATGAATGAATGATGGTAAATAACCCAAAACTCTAATTATATTTTAAGTCCATAGTTTCTTAATTCACAAATAATCAGGCATTTTCTCAAATATTAATTGTATTCCCTAAGCATAGATTATCAATTGACTAAATAAAGTATAACCTATCAAATTGAATCACAACTAATTAAGAAAGTTATGCAAACAATTTAGAACTCTGCAAAAGCAGTGATTGAGTGAATTATAAATTTGATAAAATAAAATAATTACCAATTATTCATGTGTAAATAGCTTCCTCATTTCCTTGGTTGTGGGAGAATTAGCTCATCATCATGTTGAAAACCCTCTCAAAAAAATGTATTTATGATCAAAAATGGTTTACAAATGATGAAAAGAGTGAAAAATGGTGAAAATTGGGTTTGTAACACTTATATTAGTTACAAACCCGCTGTTACAAAAAGCGATACTAGTTAACTGTCACTGACACTGTAGCATGAACGACAATGGCACGTGTGCCAATGTCAAACCATGCCAGCCACACCTACCACGCCAAGGCATGCCGACCATGCTATCCGCACCCATGTGCCTATAGAAAATCATGCCAGCCACACCTACCGCACCAAGGCATGCCAACCATGCTAGCCACACCCTTGTGCCAATGGAAAATCGTGTCAGCCATACCTACCGCGCCAAATCATGCCAACCATGATAGCCGCACCCCTGTTGTAGTACCAAAATATCGCTACAACACTATTCCTGCGATAATAACAACATTTCTACGAGCGTCACTGACGATTCTTCAACAACATTTCACGAGCGTTGCAGAACAATTAAAAGAAACTGACGATGGAAGAAGTAAAAGAAGAATGTGTTGATCCTGCGATAGCCATCATTCTTACGATAGGGAATATTATAGCGATCGCGATGAGATCGCAGAACAAATCCGAAATAGGAGGAAAACTTAGCTGTCATCCATTATGTAAATCCCTATATAAAGGGCACGATAGATCCAGAAAAGGATGATTCATTTTTGAGAGCTGAGAGAATTTTGAGGAGAGAGAAACTCCAGAAAGAAATTTGTACTTCTGAGTTTTAATATCTCTTGTAAATCTTCCTGAAAGTGAATTAATAAAAGTGTTGTTATTTATTCACAATTATGACTTAGTTTTCATAGATTCTTGACAAGGGTGTAGTGTAGAAATCCCGCAACTACATTTTGGCGTCCTGAAAAAAGGAGAATCAGCCTAAGAAATCTCAAATTGCAACTTGAAGATTTGAAAAAAATATTAGAATTGGAGAAATGGCTAGAAGGAGAAGAAATACATCGAACCACCAACGACAAGTGAGAAGAATTAAAAGACTTGCAAAGAGGGAACAAATGAATTAGAAGAATCTTTAAGAATAAGATCAGGAAGAAATAGAACAAGAAATGAAGCAGAAAATTCAAATCAACATCCGAATCAACAAACACAATCACAAAATAGGGATGTGGATTATGATAGAGTGAGCATACACACTTGGAGGTCGGATTCAATAGAAGAAGCAGAAAATCGACAATTAAGAAATGGAGAAGAAGAAGAAAGAAATCAAAGAATGGCTGGAGAATTAGTTCACGTGGGACGTGAAAATGGGACAGTGGATGATCTGAGGCAAAGAACACGGAAGAAAGGAGATTAGAGGCGGAGGAACGTCCAATCTAACAAGACAAAATCATGAACTAAGAATGGAGAATTTGAGGTTACAAAGAAGGAGGTCAAGAAGATCGAAGATCAAATTCAAGATCATTCGGGGAAGAACCAAGGCGAAATTCCCCAATGAGAAATGTTAGAGAAGAAGTGCAAAATTTAAATGGAGAGCAACGTCATAGAGAAGAAGAGATAATTGGCGATCGTTATAATCTACATGACAATAGAAATCAAGAGGGAAGAAACAACCAAATTGAAGAAGAGAATCCTGTAGTTGCGGATTATCTCACAACTACACCCTCATAAGAATCCATTAAAATGATTCCTAAATCTAATTAATTTGATATGAAACTAAGAATTAAAGTACTAAAATTATAAAAGTGACACAAAGATTTTTACGTGGTTCGATCAATGTGATCTACATCCACGGTTCTTCACTAGTGATTGTATGTAATTACATGATTGTACAATTAAAACTCCATTAAAGAATATTTAGAGCTCTAGAATTTTTTGGGGAAGAAGATGATAAAGAAAATAAAATTTCTCCCAACCTTTTCTCTCTCCTCCTAAAATTATCTCTCTCTCTCTCAAAAAGACCTCTCCTTTCCTCTCATGCCTAAATGGCTATTTATAGGATTTTACAAAATGTTAACAACTAATCTGTCCTTCAACTTCGGACTTGAGAACTATCCTGCGAACTTTCGCAACTTCACTTTGCGAACTTCTTTTGCTTTCCTCGTGATTTCCTTTGCTTGCAAGATGTATTTTCTCTCCACAATTTCGTAAGTTATCATTTGTTGTGATATTCCGCTCCTACATCTTGCCTCTTTTTTCTTGAATATTGCTTGAAGAGCGATTTTTAAGAAAAAATCCGTTGTAGTAGTCTTTGATCTTTGTTGATGAAGGAACTAGCGAAAGAATATCAAACTCAAAAAGTATATACTTGCCTCTATTCTTTTGCGAAGTTCTGAAGCTTTAAGAAGTAATTAGAAGTATCATCTTGCGAAGTATGAAGTGTGCGAAGTATCTTGTAGAAGTATGAAGTATAAGAAATATAAAATATCCTTGAAGAAGTATAAGAAATATAAAATATCCTTGAAGAAGTATAAGAAGTATTCAATCCTCGAAATATATAAGAAGTATGAAGTATCTTTAAAAAGTATAAGAAGTATTTAATCCTCGAAATATATAAGAAGTATGAAGTATCCTTGATGAGAGTGATAAATATTGCCTCTGTTCATGTGAAATTATTATTCCATTTTTGGTGAGGATTCTTGCTGAGAATATAAAGAACATAAAATATTTTCTTGGGTATCCATAGTTGCCTCTGTTCTTTATCTATGAAGGAAAATCCAAAATGCTGAATGATTAAGTTGCGTCTCTATTCTCATCTTGCCTCTGCCTCAATTGTTAACCCTGCTAATTTCTGAATATTGATGCGAATTTCTGAGTTTTTCTGCGAATTTCCGAACTTCTGAATAGTGTTGCAAATAGTGTTGTGAATAGTGTTGCGAATATACTGTTGCGAATTATGAATAGTCCTGCGAATTATGAATGTTTCTGCGAAGTTTCGCGGTATTATCCTGTAAAATTTTGTAAAATACTTGTGCGAATATAATATTTATGTAATGATTATGTTATGAAATGTGTATGCAATGCTTATGCCATGAAATGTTTATGCAATGCTTTTATGATGCAAGTATGATGCATGTATGATGAGAATGCTTATCTATTATGATGCATAGCTAATGTTTGTGTTACTTAGCTCATTTTGCTGCGGTAAAATAGATATATCTTTGAGTTTCCTCCATTCATATAATCATCTTCGCAAGTTTATTTGTGTATTTTCTTACATGTATCCGTCTTTGATCGCGAATGAAATCGCCTCTTCTGGTATGACTTCGTGATATATATTCTTGTAAAGATTCTTCAATGATATTGATGGAATTGTCTTCTTTGTTAGGACTTCATGATATATATTCTCTTCAAAATTCTTCAATGATATTGATGGAATTGTCTTCTTTGTTAGGACTTCATGATATATTCTTGTAAAAATTCTTCAATAATATTGATGGAATTAATTTCATTAATTGCTGTGGTCTTATCATGCCTTCCTAAGTAAAGGTCTTATTTTTCCACCTCTTTGTAGCGACAAAATCGCAGGACGTTCTTACACTTTCATGCAAAAACCCATTGATCTTGCCTTATCTTTTTGGTATAGTATTTTAGCCTCTTCAGGAAGTGTTGCGACAATATGATAGGCCTAAATATTCTTGCGAACGTAAAGCCCCATGACATTGCCGTCTTGCGATGAAATCCCAAGACGTCTCTACACTTTCATGTAGTGACCCATTGATCTCATCTTAACTTCTTTATTATGTTCTGCGAGTTTTTTTTTTTTTTTAGAAGGATCGCAGAAGTTCAGTTGTTGCAAAAATATGACAAGCCTTTATGTTCTTGCGAACAAAAAGCCTCGTGACATTTGCGTCTTATAGCACGTATCAGCTCCCTAATGGAGGGTGCTGCCCTTTATCTTCCCCTTGGTTGCCCCTTCAAGGAAGCGTACATCGACCATACAAGGTTAGCTCTTCCCATACGGTTCTGCAAACAACCAGTTTTTGATCGCAACCTATTATCCTTTTTGCCTATAGGGATTATAGTTACGAGGTTGCACCCTATGGGGTATCTTTGGGCCAAGTGCATCATTTGCCAAGACTTGTCAAAAATGGCAGATGTGCTTCAAGCCCACCCGACACTCTTGACTCAACCGTGTACCTCGGCGCCTTGATCATTTTCTGCACTTCTTGGGAAAGACAGTATGCCTTAGTCTCCCAACCTAAACCATGTTACACCGCATAATATTGCGTAATGTCTCAAGATTAGGTGAGAATCCAAGGTGTCTAACCCGGATAGGTACCCCTATATTGGGTTGTACCAGTAAAGTCTTCCATGTACTAAGGTCCCTTGGTGGTGTTCCGGTTACCCTTAGCCATGGTTATAGGTACCCCCTTAAATGGCGCACTTTAGGACTTTGCCTCTTACGAAATGTTTCTTCGCGAACTAGGTTGTACGCCACAAAGGTTTGCCTGTGTAAAGTTTTTTGCGGCTCTCTTTCTTTTTTGGAGGCTGATCACAGATTGCGGTCTTTTGTTCGCAAATAAATTTTTGCGTCTTTCTTTAATGAAAGCTAATCACAATTGATTTTTTGCGGTATTTTTTCACCTTTTATAAATCGAATCATAATTCTCTTTATTTGTAAAAACTGATCATAAATTTTTCATGTATATAAGATGTTGAATGTTTTCATAAAATCTTTAGTATAAGAAGTATTCATATCACGTCCTTAAATCAAAATTATTCTATAGAAATATATAAATTTAATTTTCTCTATTTTTTGTAACTTTGAAGTCTTTGTAAATTTTTGAGATTTTTTAATTTTTGCGATGAACTTATTTTTGAATCTTGCGATTGTATCGCTTTCCACCAATCTAAAAAAATCTTTGAAATATTTTGAAATCTTAGAAATTGTAGAAATCTTGCGAGCATATCGCTTTTGGTAAATAAAATCAAAAATCTTTTGTCTTCTGTAAATAAAATATTCAAGGAAATTGTACTTACCTTTTACAACTTGTTGTTATCTCTTGATCTGCCTCTTGTATAATGTTGTGTTATACCAACCGTTCTAGCCATTTTTTGCGAAATATGTCTGTGAAATAATCTCTCATTTTCTTCTTGCGAAATATCCAAAAATCTTGCGAAGTAATAATTTGCACGAAGTAAACGAACATCTGCGAAGTAATGATTTACACGAAGTAGACGAACATCTGCGAAGTAAACATTTGTACAAAGTTAACATCTGTGAAGGAAATATTTACGATATAAATTCATGCTGCGAAGGTTCGCAAGGTAAATATTTGCGAAGTGCAAAGAGTAGAAGTGTTGGTGTTGCGAATATTCGCATGGCAAACATTTGCGAAGTGCAAAATTTTTTGCGAATGGGGAGACTCGAACTTGCGTCCATCATCTTATCAGCTCCTCTTGCGACCATCTGTCCAAGATCCTATTTTTGTAAATGCAGTGAAATTCACAGAACTTATTCTGATGTTATTGTCCTTTGTATACTTTTTCCCTTCATCCTTTCTTCTTATTCTCCTGAGTTGCTATCTTCGCAAGTTATATTCATTTTCTTATGAAACTGACGTGAACTGGATTGAGTTGATTTAAATTGAGTTGATTGCTTGGGACTTAGTTGTTCGCATAGATTTCTAATTTTTGTGTCTCTTTCATATTAAGTTCAGTTTTGGGACTTAGTTGCTTGAACTGGATTGACGTGAACTTCACGCTGGTTGCTTTACTTCTTTGGATTTTGCTCCGACTTCGTGAAGACGATGCCTCTTTACTCATTGCTTTGGAATTGTACTCATTCATTTCCTTTCTTTGTTGTTACTCATCCATAAATAGAACAGTTTGATGGGCCCTTAATACTTCTTTTGAATCTTCTTTGGATGTAAGCCTCCGTATAAGTATTTGTTTGCGCTGCGAATGTTCGCAAAATATACATCTGAAGCTGCGTCTTCTTCTTCGAAAATTACCTATTTCCCTTCGTAAATTACTGATTTTGCTGGATCATGAGGGAATATACACAGCTATAACCAACTCACCACAGCATGTCATCGACCCTGGTTCTACTCGCAACTTCCGTTAACAACCAACCCCTCAATTGTTACCATCCAATAATAGCAACACCTTTCTTGTCTACTCCATCTGTATCTCGTAAATATCAATGGTAGGCGCCATCGACCACGTTCCTTACCATTTAACGACACAAACAACCGGACCATCTCTATCACCAGGAAGACAATCATCGAGAATTATCGGAAACAGGCAACATTCTATGTTTAAGCTTGAGTTCTAACTTCTCTGTTTTATCTTCAGCATTTCGAACTCCACCTAATCATCATGGTCACTATCGTAATAGTAGAAGTAATCTTCTCCCTCATTATCCTCCATAACCCACAGTCGTTAATAAAAAAGCATCATCACCACTGGCCTTAACGGCAGCAACAACACTCTTTGATTCGGTTTTGCCATTTTTCTTCACTGTCCGTAGTTGCCTCTATGCTTCTCATTCCTTTTCTCTTGGTTTTGTTGCTTGTATTTGGATGCTCTCTGCGAAATATATTCCTACTGTTCTATGTCCGTAGTCTGTTGATCCGTCATCTTTTTTTATGTGCTAGAAGGATATTGCTGGTAAACTTCTTAGCTGAGATGGTATATCTCGCTGTTGATATCATTGTTGAAGGCAGGGACATCTTGCTGTCGATATGATTGATATCATTGAGTCGAGCTTATGAATTTCATTGGCTTCTTCTGATATCATTGAGTCGAGCTTATGAGTCGAGCTTTTATGTCCTTTATCTTCGCACGTAGCAAGTTTAAAGTAAACCATGAGATCTTTTGCTAGATTTATCTTACTGTTGACATCTCGTGCTTGCATTTTTTATCACACTTTGCTATATTTCTTCGCAGGTTAGCTTAACTTTCCAGAAACCACTCACTTCGCAGGAATTGTTATCTACGCAGGTATTGATTGATGTGAAATGATCTATTGTTACAACGTCGTTAATCGATGATCTTCTTCGCAAACTCGGTGTGGTTCCCTCTCATCATTTGTTTTCATTGGAGTTGGTGTCTTTGTTCGCAGAACTTCTTCTTCCCTATTTATCTGATGACATAAAGTCATCTTCGTAGAATCTTTACCACTGTGTACCATTCCTTCTTCTTTCACAATTGAAGTCGTTTTCTCCCTTTGCATATTTTTCGTAGTTGTATTCTTCTTCGTGTGTTAATAATTTATGCTACGAAGATCTCCAATTACGTATTACATCGCGAACAACAAAACAATTCAGTGAAAAATCTAGAGGAATCTGTGCTAAGCCTTATCTTGTCTAAAATGAAATTATCATCTAAAAATCGTCCAGTTTTGTTCATGGAAAAGTTCTCCAACTTTGCTGAAATTTTTGATACCCAATATTTCTGAAATTCATTTAAATGTCTTTGTAAATCAAGTTTTGTAAGTTGTAAATCTGTAAACAGAAATAACTTTGAATCAGGCTTTTTACTCAAGATTTTAGTTTAAATCACTATATTTTATAATATAAAGACTAAAATCATAAAATTGGAATAAAATTCTTCCCTTTTAAATTTAGTTGTTGCTGTAGCTTTGTTCTAATTTCATCCTTTTCAACTCTGTCATTCCTCTTCGAATTATTGTCCTGGATTTTGATGATGTTTGTTTGCTCTAAGCCTAGACTCTTTCATAGGAATTCCCATGTTCGTTCTTAACCTTGAAATTTCAATGAGATATGGTTTTGTATAATTTTGCAAATATCTTCTTTCCAGATTATCACAATTGTTTTGTTGCAGAGCATCTTGAAATTGTTGTTCTTCCTTTTCTGTTCGCAATCTTTCTCGTTCTCGCTCTCCCCCTCCTTCTAGCGCCAATTATGTAGTTGCGGATTATCTCACAACTACACCCTCATAAGAATCCATTAAAATGATTCCTAAATCTAATTAATTTGATATGAAACTAAGAATTAAAGTACTAAAATTATAAAAGTGACACAAAGATTTTTACGTGGTTCGATCAATGTGATCTACATCCACGGTTCTTCACTAGTGATTGTATGTAATTACATGATTGTACAATTAAAACTCCATTAAAGAATATTTGGAGCTCTAAAATTTTTTGGGGAAAAAGATGATAAAGAAAATAAAATCTCTCCTAACCTTTTCTCTCCTCCTAAAATTATCTCTCTCTCTCTCAAAAAGACCTCTCCTTTCCTCTCATGCCTAAATGGTTGTGCACACACAAAATAATCATCTTGTCTAGCGATTCCTTTCTCACTAAATTTTTCTAGTTTGTGTTTTAGATATACTATGGAAGACTTTCACGAGGATATAACTTCCGTTATTGTTTCTCATCTTTTTCCTGGGGAGGGATGATAGACACATCGAAGTGTGCACCGCAAAGAGTCCCGAGAGGGGAATGGACCGACGAGATCAAAGCCTCTAAACATCTGGATCAGGAATGGGCAGTCATGATCACTCGGTGCACAGCTCGGTGGGTGTTTTTCGGTCAACCTATACTTTTCGTTTCCTGGGTCGGTTTTGAAGTCCAAACTTGTCTGCAAAACCTGGAAAGCTTACCTTTCGCATTAAAAAAATGGACTTTGGTTAGAGAATTCGGTGATAGGAACCTTCAAATTTATTATGGAGATCATGATGAGATTGGTTGTAGTCATGTAGTTGTAGTAGTACCTGTAACAGCGATAATAACAATGATCATAAGAAGGTTTGGTACAAAACACTTACAAGGATCAATTAGTGGCGGATCCAGAACCTTTTTTTTTTTTTTTTGAAGCAGATCCAGAACCTTATGTTGGTGGAAACACTTTATAAAAAAATCACTATTTTATTAATAATCTAACTATATATAATTTCTTAATAAAGTCATATCCAGAACCTTTTATAGATGAAAAGATTGAGTACATAATATATGGAAACACTTTATAAAAAAATCAACCTATTTTAAACTTAATAATCTAAACTAACACAAATAAAAGGAAGACTTTCTTAATAAAGTCATATGTTCACAACTAAGATGTTAGATGCACAAGCCTCCACGGTATGTCCGATTATTTTTTTATTAGAACATATTTAAATTTACTAATCAATTCTTCACTAGTTAAATCTTTTTAGTGGTTCTTTATAACATTGAATACCTGTACAAACTACAAAAACAATTGCTTCAAATTTACTAATCGAACAAATATATAAATAAATATATAATTTTTTCACTTCAAACATCAAATGTATTAGGAATAGGAATGGGAGATTGTGATAATTCCTTATCTCTTGATATGTTTTCATTTCCAGATATCTCACTTGTTGCCGTTGGATTGCTTGGTATTGATGGCGTCTCACTTCTTTTAATTCTTTGGAAAAATCTTTCGATCATCTGTTGATTGTTTGGTGTCAATTAGAGTTAAAAGACAATGACGCCTTTCAACATTTTATGAATTGGTGGTGATGACGTTTTAGTAAAAGCCTAAAATACATAAACTTGCAAACCGTCAACTAGGAAATTTTTAATTTTTACTTATTTTATAGCTAAAAATATCATATACGCATTGATTATGAATATCTTGCTAGCTAGAAAATGTTTTGTATCTGCTTTGTTACCTATTTTCTTTGAAGAAATTCTAAATGGATTTATTAGAATAAGCAAAAAAAAAAAAAAAAAAATCTAGAGACTATCAGGCAAAACATAAATAGGTAAAGATTTTTTAGCTAAACTTTGTATGGGCACGTGCCAAAGTGTGCCTGTACACAAATACACCCCTCGGATGAATCACCCTGGCATTAATAAGTGAAGACACGACTATGTTGATAACATTGTTGGTTCTTGCAATAGTTTGGCTTGTTTTCATATACCTCATAATTTTATAAACGATCATGTCTACATCTGCAACCCTTTTACTGCGGAATACATTAGTCTTTCTAGAATAAATAAGAAATATGGTCTTAGAGCGTCCGTAGCGGACGACTAAAAGTAAAAATTGGGTTAGAAATAGAGACGTAGTGGGACGGAGTAAAGACCAAATACAAGACCATACCAAATTTCCAGACTAAATTTGGTCCTTGACTAAGACCAAAACCCAAATTTAGTCGAGCGACCAAAACCCAAATTTAGTCGAGCGCAGATAGTTAACGCCCCACACCGAGCGCAGATATAGTTAACGCCCCACACCGAGCGCAGATATAGTTAACGCCCCACACCGAGCGCAAATATAATTAACGTCCCACGCCGAGCGCACGTAAACTCTACGCCCCACACCAGACGTGGTTTATACCCCGCCCCGTATTTTTTTTTTTGTTTTTTTTTTCTAATTTATTGTGGGGCGTGGATTATACCAACGCCCCACACAAAAATTTGCATCAGAATATGGGGTGTGGTTTATACCAACACCCCATTTTTTTTTTTTCCTTTTCTGTTTACATTTTCGCACCAGGCGAACTTATACCCTCCGCCCCACATCAGACGAACGTATATTTCACGCCCCACATCAGGCGAACGTATAGTTTACGCTCCACCAAAAATTTAGTCTTCCTCTCACTGCGTCACTCAACGGACTAAACCCAAATTTGGTCTTTTTTATTATTCTTTACTCTTAGTCGCACCGCTATAGACGCTCTTAAAGCATCTCAAATGCAAGGGGTAAAGGTCAAAAATTAGGATGACATTTATGTCACTTTTTCCACCAAAATTTCATCGCCAATGCATGGCTGAAGGTCATAAAGAAAGATGCCATGACTAAATGGGGGTAACGGAAAAAGTCTAATCTCTCTATGACCATGGGTCTTAAATTCATGTCATCATTGTCTCTACATTTAAATAAAAAAGTGTTAAATAAGATCATGAGATTCAAGATAAAGTTTAAACTTTTACCTTTTTTTTCTTGTCATCTAGCAATGACTCACAAAAAGATATTAATAAACATCCACCTAGGATGACCTAGACTCATTACATTGGAGATGTTCTTATAGTTAGTGGATTTGGTTACCATGATTCTTACGACCTCCTCCTAGGTTGTAAGAATCCATTATCACAGAGTTCGCAACTGTATGACTCCATCACCAAGGAATTGTCCAAGTATATTATACTCTTGGGAGTGGTACTAGGTGGAGAAACATCGGAGAAATCACTTACTCATTGTTACCATTTGCAGATGGATCTCTTTACCGGCTGGATTGGGTAGAAAATAAGAGTTTCCATGGCGGGGAGAGTGCCACATACCGAATCAAAGTGCTGAGAGGGGATTTATGTCTTGTTCGTAATTTAGCTGAGTGTGTGGACAACCCTGGCTCTAGCCTCCTAAAAATCATGTTAACCATGTAAACATCCTCCATTTTCTCCTATATTTAGTATTTTCTCCACCAGCATTTAGTATTTAGCCCCCATATTTATCACAAAATTGGTCAAAAAGACCAAAATAAATAATTCCTGGATGAAAAGGATATCTAGATTTTGATACTGTTTAAATGGACAAAAATATAAAAATAGCCAGGATGTAACCAGTTTCATCCTACCCATTTTCAAATACTTTTTCTTATTTTTAATTTACATCATGATGCATCCAGTTTCATTCTCGCTATTTTTCAAGTTTAAGTCAGGATGAATCCAGTTTCATCCTTACTATTTTTTTTTGTCTATTTCACTCATACTAATTTTTACTCGCCATTTGAACCATGTTTTAAAAATATTTGGACAAATGACTAATTTTCCGCATATTTATATAGAATTCTTTTTAGCCCTCCCCCTTCATAAAATTTTCTGGCTCCGCCACTGGGGTTAGCTGAGCGTGTGGGAACGTATGATCACTCGAAGATATGTGGAAGAAAACTAATGGCAACAATGATGTAGAAGGGGAGTTTGGAGTTTCAGTTTTGAGAAATTTCAAGGAGTTCCACACATGAATAGTCTTAATTCGCCGAAATCTCTAGGAGAAAAGTCAAAAAGGAAAGCCCAAAAATACAAAGCTCTCTCATATAGTCAGAAAAAGGTAACGCTGTTATCCGAATCAGGAAGGCAGGTTGATTAGCTTTTTTCTTATCTTTTTGAAGTACCTAAGTTATTTCAAATTATGAAACAAGTTAATCTGTTGTCAGTAATAATGCTTGAGCTGCTCATAATTATTGTGCTTTTTTTCCCTTTGAAGGTGTTTCTAGTTTTATGTATGCAATCCGTATTGAATTCAATTTCCTAATGAAATATCCATTTGAGTGGGAATTAAGAATAAAATGTGAACGGAATTTCTGTATACAGTAAAACATATATAAAATAATAGGCTTGGGACCACCCAAATTCTATTATTTTAAAGAAATATTATTTAATCGATAAAATAATAATTTATTATTTTATACATATAATAATAATATATTAATTTAAAAAATAATTTTTAATTTAAAAAATTTCTTTGAAAAAGAGAAGCCATATTAAAAGAATAAAAATAAAATATCTTAGGATAAATATCGAAATAGATTTTTAAAAGTGGAAAATGTAGAAAAAGATAAAAAAAAAAACATTAACGGAAATATTTTTAGAACGGCATTCATTTGTTTTTAAAGTAATAAATCTTATTAATTTCCATGAAAAAAGATTTTTATACATAATATTATTATTTGAACTTCAAAGAAAAACAAACCAATATTGAATCATATTTTGAAATTTTTTAATGTATATGAAAACTATTTTTTATTATCTAATGAAATTATTATTTTATATAATATTTGAGACCTATTAATGTTTAAGGGGAACTTTTGAAATGTATTATATTATAATTTTATCGAATTTATTATTTTATCACTATGGGCCCGAGTCGGGACTGGAAAATTTTATTATTTTAGCGAGACTATTATATTATCGAGTATTATTTTAAAAAAGTTTTACTGTATTAATGTTACTGTCTGTGTAGCCCAGAGCCCATAGCGAAATTTGTGAAGGATTATCTCCATTACCTAGCCTGTTCATTTTACTTTTTTTTTTCTTTTCTTTTTCCTCTTTTTTTATTGTGGAATCACAGCGGTATTAGGCCTGCACACTAACCGAACTGCAAACCGAACCCGCACCGAACCGAAGATCTTACGGTCGGTATCGGTTATCATTTTAATAACCGTTAGATATACGGTTCGGTGTACGGTTTTACCCATAACCGCACACTAACCGCACCGAATAACAGATCAATAGGGACCGTCGATTAGTTTTTATCCTAATTAATCCTAGCCGTCTAGATTAAATCCTACACCCTATATATTTCGAAACCCTAATCGTTTCAGAACTTTTTCTCTCTTCTATTCTTCGTTTCTCTTCCTCCCACTCTTCAGTCTTCACCTCAGTCGCCTCCATCACCAGTAGGAAGTAGAACCACCACCCTGATCTTTTAAACCACCTCCATCAAGAGCACCACCACCTCTATGGCTCTATCTAGTAAGTAAATAGATCGATTGATTTGTTTGTTTTATAAATAGATCGATTGATTTGTTTGTTTTACAATTTCTGGGGTTTTGTTTTTTTTAATTATTCTTCTGTTAGGACTTAGGGTTTCTTTTGTCGAAATGGTTTGCTTGTTGTTTTGTGTCTATCAATCAATTTCTTGTGTTTTTTATTTTAGGTTTTGGTTGAGTTAAGGGGAGGAACTCAACGAAGGAGTATGAAAGCTATTATCATTCAGTTTGATTTAAGGGAAGGAAGGAGTCTGATTACAGGTAACTACTAACTAGTTCAATCTTCATTTTGACTTGTTCTGTTTGATTGAGGTTTTGAACTTAGGGTTTGTTGATGTAAAAGGTTTTGAAAAAGGTTTATTGATGTAAAATGAAGTGATTTATGATCTGAGTTGATATGGTTGAGTACTTACTGATATGGTTGAATGTTAAATGATGTAAAATATTTTGAAAAAAGGGTTTTAAATTTCTATATAATGGGTGTTGAATGTTTATATGGTTGAGCACTCTAAAATCTGAATGTTAGGCACTTGAATTAGTCATGTTTACTATGAAATTGAAAGAGCAGTTTGGATTTTGCTTGTGTCACGTGAAGTTCAGTTTCATTATCAAGTTCAAATATGTATAAGAACTAACTTATTTAACTTTGGCATTTGGCAGGGTAACTAATGTTTGGATCAAGTTCAGTTTCATTATCAAGTTGTAAGATGACAAGTGCATCTCCCTCTCCATACCCTGCAGCTGGGTCTACTGATGTGACAATATCTATAACACCTCAAGTTGATGCTACAAAACAAGAAACAACAGCCTACGCAGGACCCTACAACTGAAGTTGAACCAAAGAAGAAGGGGAAAACAAGATCAAAAGTTTGGGAAGACTTTGAAAGGCTCAATGCAGAACAAGCACAATGTAAGCATTGTAATAATAAATTGCAAGCAAATACTAGAGAAAATGGGACTTCCAGCATGAAGACACATTTAGGCACATGTCCAGAGAATCCCAACAAGAAGCTGAAGGGTCGGAAGAGTTTGATGTTTCCACCACCCAAGCCTGGACAATCATCACAACTGGTTGCTGTAAGTTATGACAAGGATATGTGTAGAAGAAGATTGGTTGAGTTTGTCATCATAGATGAACTGACATTTAGAATTGTAGAAGGAGAAGGGTTTAGAAGATATAGTGAATAGCTGGAACCTAGATTCAAGGTGCCAAGCAGGATGATAATTTACAGAGATCTTTTAACCATCTACAAAGATGAGAAAGAGAAGTTGAAGAAATACTTCAAGGAAAGTAAACAAAGAGTCTCTCTCACAACTGATACATGGACTTCTCCAAACAACTTCAATTATATGTGTGTGATAGTGCACTTCATTGATATCCATTGGAAGCTTCAAAATAGGATCTTTCTATTTTGCTTGATCAAGGGTCATACTGGAGTGGAGATTGGGAAAATGCTTGAGAAATGTTTGTTGGATTGGGGGATAGAAGATATTTTTGCTGTGACTTTGGACAATGTCAGTGCAAATAATGTGGCAATTGATTACCTTAAAACAAGTGTCATCAACTGGACAGGAGCAACATTTAGAGCTGAATACATGCAGGTTAGATTGCTTTTATTTTTTAGTAGTTTAATTGTTTCATTTATACTTAGCTGTTGAGATTGTAATGGACACTAGTTTAATCATTGTATGACTGTGTATGCTGTTAGAGTTGGTTTCATTCTATTTTCTCTTTATTGCTTCTGCTTGTTTTTGATATGATATGTTATGATGCCTTAGAATTGATGTTTGATATTGTTGCAAATGCACTCAACTCTTAGCAGTTAGCATTGCTTGTACACTTTGTAAATATGTTTGCTTGTGCATTTGTTATTACTGATATTTTCTTGTTTCATTTTTTTTTATCATATCAGGTAAGGTGTGCTGCGCATGTTCTTGCGCTTGTTGTTAAAGATGCTGTGTTGTTGTATCACAAGTCAATTAGTAGGATCAGATCAGTTATCAAGTATGTCACCGGATCTCCCTCTAGGTTAGCCAAGTTCAAAGAATGTGCTGCTCTTGAGAAGATTGATTGTAAGAAGATGGTGTTCTTAGATGTGAAGACCCACTGGAATGCTACATACCTAATGCTTGAAGCTTCCATTTCATATGAGAAGGTCTTTAAGAGGTTAGAAAGAGAAGACAAGAGCTTTCGAGATAAGTATATTTTTAGAGAATCTGAATGTGAAGCTTTACCTAATCCATGTGATGACACTGTTGTAATTGTTGATGATGATTATTTTCTTACTTCTAGTGAATCTGAAAGTGAAGGAGATGTAACTAAAAATAGGAATACCAAGAAAAAGAACAAGCCCCATCATCATGCTCCTTATGCTGCAGACTGGTCATATGCTAGGAGTCTTGTAAAATGTTTAAAAATCTTCTTTGATGCTACTGTGAAGTTCTCTGCTTCAACACAAGTTACTACACATGAGTTTTTATGGCAGTTGGCTTTGATTCATGAACAGTTGGTTCGTCTTAGAGCTTTAGGAAACCGAGATGCTCATATTTCTAGGATGTCAGAAGTAATGTTTAAAAAGTACAAATCATATTGGGTGGATTACGAAGATATAAACTCTGTTCTGTATTTTTGCAAAGTTGCTTGATCCTCGAGAGAAAGAGTCTGGTTTGAAATTTGACCTTGAATGTTTGTATGAGCAACAAGATTTCAGGGTTGGGAGTGTAATGAAAGCTGTGAAACAAGATATGGGAAGACTTTATGAAGAGTACAACACCATGTATTCAAATACTAATGCAGATGAAGGTGACATCAACTTTTGCATTTTACTTATCTGCTTTTGTTATACTATTAAATATTATAAATTTTGTAATAAGCTTCCATTTACTAATATTGATTGTGCATTTGTGCTGATGTCTTAGGTACTGGGTCAACAACTGCTGCAGGTTTGGATGACATGGTAGTTTGTGTGGAAGAAGAGAACATTGAGGATATGCTTGAGTCGAGGAAGAAAAGGCGAATAATGAATGTTCACTCTACTCATCCAAAGTCTGAACTTGAGAGGTATTTGCTTGATGACCGTGAACCATATACAATGGATTTTGATATTCTGGCTTGGTGGCAGGCAAATAGTTGTAAGTACTGAATATCGCAAGATAATAGTTCACGAGTATCGTAATAAATAAAGGAGAAAAGAATTATAAAATGTTACGATGATAGAAGAAGCGCGGAGAAATATGAAGTTTTGCGAGGATGGAGTAATTTTGCGAGTATGGGTTGCGATACTTCGTAACTCATGTACAGCTGTATAAGTTTTACTATAAATAGGAGTTCAAATGTAAAATTCGAGAGGTTCTTTTAGTGAGTGTTAGAAAATATCTTAGGAAAGAGAATAGAGAAAGATTGTAACTATTCTAATTCCATTTAGATACTTCTTTGTAATCAATTGAGAACATTAATAAGAAAATTGTCATTCATCATCAAGAACTTCTTGAGTTTTTACTAATTCTATTGAGGGTGTAGTTGTAGGTTATTCTGCAACTACATAATTGGCGCTAGAAACATGGACTTGAGAATTGTGGTAGCCTAAATTTGAGGGAATTGTGGAAAATTTGAAGATCAAATGAAGTCAGTAGATGGAGATTGCAAAAAAGAAGAATGTAATATGATCACAGAGACAATGATTGATGAATTTCATAGTAATATGAAGAGAAAAATATACAAGCGAGATTGTAGAGGAAGAAAGATCATGGAGGAAGAAAAGATAACAACTTTAGAAGAATGGGAAAAGCAGAAAATCACATTTTCAGTAGCAGAAATTCCAAATGAAGACTTGAACCACACTTCACCATTGATGATCACATTGCCAATCATGCTAGAAGATAAGAAAGCTGAAGAAAAATGGAAATTAAACCGAATTTTGGTTGATACAGGGAGTTCCGTTAATATTATATTCTATCATGCACTTAAGGGGATGGGAATTAAAGATGAAGAAATCATAAATTCAAAGTGTCTTATTCATGGATTAGGAAAATCTACAACAAAATCTAAAGGAGAAATCGTGATGCGAATATTACTAGGAGAAATCGAAACACATGTAATCTTGTGTGTGATAGATATGGAATCTCCATATAACATGCTGATAGGAAGGCCGTGGATTCATGCGATCAAAGCTGTTGCTTCAACATTACATCAGAAAATCAAATTTCCTACACCAAATGGAATTCAAGAAATAAAAGGAGATCTTTATAGTGCAAAATTTTGTTATCAAATTGAAGTAACACAATGCGGAGGAAGAGCAAGAAAGAAACAACTTCGTAGGAAACTTGCTAAGGAAACAAGAAAAGAAGAAGAATTCCGAGTGTATACAATAAGAGCAAAGGAAGGGAGAGGTATACCAAATGAAATTCAAGAAAAAGAAGGGGAACCAGCAAAAATAATTAAAGAGCCAACACCAATGGGGGAGCAAAGTCCAAGCTATGTTGCAGCTGAACCTACTAAAGAAATAAATATTGGAAGTAAAGAGGAGCCTTTATTCTTACGAATTGGAACTAAGATGGATGAAGAAGAAGAAAAAAGGACTACTGATCTTTTATGAGAATATAAAGATATCTTCGCGGAAGTGTAGATGAGATACCAGGAATTGATCCATCAGTGGCATGTCATAGATTGAACATAGATAAAAATATAAGACCATTCAAACAAAGAATAAGGAAGATATCACAAAATTATCATGTACAGATAGAAGAAGAATTACAAAAGATGTTGGATGCAGGGATCATAAGGGAAGCAAAATATCCAGAATGGATTGCAAATATGGTCATTGTTCCGAAAAAGAATAAAGGAATAAGAATTTGCATAGATTTCACTGATCTAAACAAGGCATGTCCCAAAGACAGTTTTCCATTACCGATATACCACAAATGGTGGAATCAGTGCAGTCATGATAGAGTCACTTCACTTGATGGATATAAAGGGTATAATCAAATATCACTCGCAGAAGAAGATCAAGAACATAACGCTTTTTTTGCTCCAAGGGGTTTGTATTGTTATGTGAAGATGCCATTTGGTTTGCGGAATGCGGGTGCTACATATCAACGTATGGTTGAAAAAGTGTTCGCGAAGTGGATACATAAAACTTTGGAGGTATATGTAGATGATATGTTGATAAAAATCAAGGAAGCTAAAGACCATGTGCAAGATTTGAAGGAAATATTTGAGCAAATGAGAAAGTTCAACATCAAATTAAATCCTGAGAAATGTATAATTGGGGTTTCATCTGGAAAGTTCTTGGGATACATAGTATCGAAGGAGGGAATACAAGTTGATCCAGAAAAGTTCCAAGCAGTTCGTGACATGCCAACACCTGCAACGGTAAAAGAAGTACAAAAACTAAACGGACTCTTGGCTTCACTTGGAAGATTTATTTCGCGAATGTCAGATAAGTGCAAGCATTTTTTCAACATACTTAAGAAAGGAGCAAAATTCAAATGGACTGATGAATGTGAAAAATCTTTTCAAGGAATCAAAGAATACCTCGCAAATACATCTATACTACAGAAACCAGAGAAAAACGAAGAATTATTAGTATACCTCGCAACAACTCCATATGCTCTAAGTGCGCTCTCATTACGAGCAGACGCACGAGTAGTAGAAAGGCCCATTTACTACATTAGTAAAACCTTTAATGCAGCAGAAAAGAATTATTCTAAAATGGAGAAGTTAATCTTAGCCCTGGTTTATGCATCATTCAAGTTACGAATATACTTTCAAGCACATGTAATAAAAGTGGTAACCAAAGTCCCAATTGAATCAGTCATGAAGAACACAAAAAGGTCGTGAAGAATAGAAAGGTGGAATGCACAAGTAAACCATTACAAGATAAAATACGAAGTGTTGTCATCGCAAAAATCACAAGTTGTCGCAGATTTTTTGGCAGAATTTCCTTTGGAAGAAGATGAAGCAAAGAGAGGAAATGATGGATGTTGAAGAAGAATTTGGAAATCCAAAAGACTTGTTAACAGAGCCTGATAGATGGGAAATTATGGTGGATGGATCATCCAATAGTGAGGGAAATGGAATTGGAGTCGTGTTGATTTCACCAGAAGGAGAAAGAACAAGATTCTCATTCGACTAGAATTTGCATCCACGAACAATGAAACAAACAGTACGGTCAGAGTGCATGCATTAAAGATCGCAATAGAAAAGAAGCTTGAAAGTATAAGGATAACAAGTGATTCGAAATTAGTGATTTGTCAAATTAAAGGGGAATATACCACAAACGAATCTTCTTTGAAGAAGTACAAGAAACTCGTTGAGGAATTATCTGCGAAGATACCAAAATTAAAATGGAGACATATATCAAGAAAATATAACCGTCTCGCAGATGCTTTTGCATTTATTCCAAGCATGATGACAAATCCAAATACAAGAAATATCCAAATACAAACAATTCAACACCCATCAGTGGACAAAGAGAAAGAAATTGAAGAAGCTATTGCGATGGAAGTAGAAAGAGAGTTATCAAACAACATCGCAGATTGGAGAAAAGAAATTCATGCATACCTCGCAACAGAGAAATATCCAGAATGAGACTAGAAGCACATAAATTAAAGAGTCGTGCAACAAACTATGAGTTGCGAGAAGGAATTTTATATAGAAAATCTTTCAATGGACCACCTCTCAGGTGCTTAACTCGCGAAGAAGGAGAAAATATATTGAAGATGTTACATGGAGGAGAAGCTGGCAATCATAGTGGGGGAAGATCTCTAGCATATAGAGCAAAGATACAAGGATATTACTGGCCTTATATGCATACAGACGCAAAATTGTTCGTACGAAGATGCAAGGAATGCCAACGACATGGTAAAAGAATTCATGCACCAGGGGCTACATTAACTTCTTCAACAAGCTTCTGGCCTTTTGGTAAATGGGGGTTGGATATTGTTGGACCATTTATACCTGGATCTGGACAAAGGCGATACTTGATAGTTGCAACAGATTATTTCACGAAGCTCGCAGAAGTAAAAGCAAAAGACAAAGATATTCGTGATAAAGATGTTTTTACGTTTATATTTGAGAACCTCATTTGCAGGTACGGGTTCCATCACAACTAGTATCCTATAATGGAAAACAATTTGAGCTGAAGAATATAGAGATGTTACTCAGTGCTTTTAGAATAAAATGTGGGAAGTCAACCCCGTTATATCCACAAGCTAATGGACAAGCTGAAGCAACAAATAAAACAATCGCAGATACAATCAAAAATAAATTAGAAGGACATCTCAAAGGGTGGTGCGAGCAAGTACCTAACGCAGTTTGGGCATACAATACAACTAGAAGAGAAGCAACTGGAATGTCTCCTTATTGTCTAACATATGGAGTAGAAGCAGTATTACCCACAGAGGTTGTAACTCCGACAACAAAGATAGAAGCTTGGGAAAGAAATTTAAGTGCAGGAGTAATATTAAGAGAATTGGATGATTTGGAAGAAAAAAGAGAAAAGGTGTTGCACCATATGAGGATTTATCAGGAACGATTAGCTCGAGAATACAACAAGAGAGTCATTGAACGCGAATATAAACCAGGTGATTTGGTCATGCGAGAAACACCTCGATATCAAAAAGAAAATGGAGGGAAATTATCACCAAAATGGGATGGACCATATGTTATTAAAGAAGTTGTAGGAAGCGGAGCTTATCGGCTGATGGATCCATAAGGGAGAGACATGGGTTTGAGGCTTGGTAGACCTTGGAACAGACTATATTTGAAAAGGTATTATCCATAAAACTCATGAAATTTTTTACGAATATTGTTTGCTCGCAGGAAATTGGGAAAAGTTACGAATTTTCAAAATTTATATTCTGATTAAAATTTCATTAATTTGCGAATAAAAGACCGCAATCTGTGATCAGCCTCCAAAAAATAAAGAGAGCCGCAGAAAATTTTATACAGGCAAACCTTTGTGGCGTACACCCTAGTTCGCGAAGCTATAATTCGTAAGAGGCAAAGTCCTAAAGTACGTCATTTAAGGGGGTACCTATAACGTGGCTAAGGGTAACCGGAACACCACCAAGGGCCCTTAGTACATGGTAAAATTTTGGGGTACAACCCAATAATGGGGTACCTATCCGGGTTAGACACCTTGGATTCTCACCTAATCTAATGACATTACGCAATATAAAATGCGGTGTAAGAGGATTTAGGTTGGGCGACTAAGGCATACTGTCTTTCCCAAGAAGTGCAGAAAACGATCAAGGCGCCGAGGTACACGGTTGAGTCAAGAGTGCCGGGTGAGGTTGAACCACATCTGCCATTTTTGACAAGTCTTGGAAAATGATGCACTTGGCCCAAAGATACCCCATAGGGTGCAACCTCGTAACTATAAGCCCCATAGGCAAAAAGGATAAGAGGTTGCGATCAAAAGCTGGTTGTTGGCAGAACCGGATGGGAAGATCTAACCTTGTATGGTCGATGTACGCTTCCTTGAAGGGGAAATCAGGGGGAAGATAAAGGGCAGCACCCTCCATTAGGGAGCTGATAAGTGCTATAAGACGCAAATGTCACGAGGCTTCTTGTTTGCGAAAACATAAAGGCTTGTCATATTTGTGCAACAAATGAAGTTCTGCGATCCTTCTAAAAAAAAAAAAAAAAAAAAAGGAGAAAGAAAGAAAGAAAAGAATAAAGAACTCGCAGAACATAATAAAGTTAAGATGAGATCAATGGGTCGCTACATGAAAGTGTAGAGACATCCTGCGATTTCATCGCAAGACGGCAATGTCATGGGGCTTTATGTTCGTAAGAATATTTAGGCCTGTCATATTGTCGCAACAATTCCTGAAGAGGCTAAAATACTATATAAAGAAGTTAAGATGAGATCAATGGGTTTTTGCATGAAAGTGTAAGAACGTCCTGCGATTTCATCGCAAGACGATAATGTCACGAGGTTGTATGTTCGCAAGAATGTTCAGACTTGTCATATTATCGCAAATAATTAATACAAAAGAGGTGGCAAAATAAGACCTTTACTTAGGAAGGCATGATAAGACCACATAAATTAATGAAATTTATTGCATCAACATCATTGAAGAAATTATACAAGAATATACATTATGAAGATCTGAAAAGAAGACAACTTCGTCAATATCATTGAAGAAATTTTACAAGAATATACATCAAGAAATTTTGAAGAGAAGACAGCTCTGTCAATATCATTGAAGAATTTTTACAAGAAGTCCTACCAAAGAAGACAACATCATTGAAGAATTTTAAGGAAGACTTAACAAAAGATGCGATTTTGATAACAAACAGATATGGATAAGTTCATATTCGTAAAAAATTTACGAGAATTACATACTTCTTATACTTCTCCATATATTGAATATTTCTCCAAAAGATTGAATACTTCTTATAATTCTTCAAGAATATCTCATATTTATTATACTTCTTTAATGAATATTTCATTTGGTGAAGGTTAAATAATCATTATACTTCATCATATGTTACATAATTATTCAAAGATCGAATACTTCTTATATTTCTTCAGTTGGTAAATTGAGTACTTCTAATACTTCTTATATTTTTTCATTTGGTGAATTGAATACTTCTAATACTTCTTATATCTCTTCATTTGATGGATTTGGTACTTCTAATACTTCTACAAAGGTTGAAACTTCGTAAGATAAACTGAGGCAGATATTTTAATACTTCAAACAATGTTTAATCATTTAAAGAGAAATAATAGGGGGAAAAGGATATACTAAGCTTTATCTGTGAGTTATATATTATTTCTCTTCATATGATCAAATGGGGCAAATTTAGTCAAAGAAAGGTTAAATTATCTTCGCAAAATATCAAAAAGAAAGGATAAATCATCTTCGTAAAATATCAGATGTACTTCTCAAAAAATAGAATTGTCCGCAAAAAGGAAACCAACAATAACTAAGGGAAGGAATTCAGAAGAAAGAAAGACAGGAGAGTCAATGATAAATTGAAAAAGGAATATTATCATGCTTCATCAACACTCTGTGCTGGATCTTTAAGATCAGAAGGGTCATTAGCAGCCTTCGAATTTTGCGAGATATCATCCTTGGAAGAATACGCAGCAGGGAAATCTCCTTGAGGAATAGATTCTTTCTCATCATCAAGATCTTCATCATCACTCTAATAATCGAAATCACTATCAGGCTCACGAGCAACTTCATCGTCAGATATCTTCAGAGGAGTAATCTTCACAAGAGGCAAGCCTCTTGATAAGAGAATGTTATTCGCAAAGACTTGAGCTTTCAGATGACTTTCACGAAGTATAGCTTTTTGATGATTGGTATCTTCGATATCTTTGGAATAAGCAAGATAATTGAATCTCCGAGTAGCACGGTCACGAGAGTTGATTAAGCGAGTAGAAAGCAAAGCATTCTTCTTACGAAGCTCAGAACAGGAGGCTTCTAATCCAGATTTTGCATTACGAAGGTGGTTCTCAGATTCTGCAAATAAAACAAAGTTCAAAGAATAAAATTTGCGAGTATAACGAAATTTAAAGATATACCAGAGGCAGTCAAATTTTAATGACTACCTTCTCTTTGCGAAGTAAGAGATTGAGTTAAAGATAGACAACAGTTCTTCATCTGATTCATCGCATTATCAAAACCATCACCAACTAATCCTTTAAGTCGAGATTGAAGCTTTTGATCTTTAGAAAGGAGAAAATTTTAATCCTTCGCAAGTTTGGCATTAAGACTTTTTAATGACGAGTAATCTTCTTCAAGTTGATTCTTCTTAGCACACAAGACTATATTCTTATTAATAAGGGAATTCTTCTCAATAACAAAAGAATTTCTTTCAAAGATCTCAAGACTTCTTTAATTCCTCAAGTTCACCTTTCAACAAAGAAAGAAGATTTTCTTGATCGCAACATTTATTCTGAAGAGTCTTTAATTCTTGCGAAGAAACAATCATTGTATTCAAAAACGAACATTTCTCTTCTGATAAGGTTTTGTTCTCTTCTAATAAGGTTTCTATTCTCAAATTAGCTTTGGTTAAGGAAGAAAAAAGTTGAGATATGTCATCATTCAAAAAATTTCGATCATATATTAATTGAGTATTCTCTTGAAAAAGAGCATCAGAGTTGTCAAGAGCACACGAGTAAAGATTAGATAAATGGGAGAATTGGTTTGAGAGGCTTTCATGCTTGGTTCGATATTCTGTTGCATCCGATTCATGGTGAAGTACCAATCTTCTACATTTCTGGATGGATTCTATAAAGGGGAATGGGTTTTAATGGATGTTTCAAGCATATGAAGAATATAAGTAAATAAAAGAGAAAATATGAAGATAGTAATCATACCTTTCAATTCATCGTCTCTTTTGCGAAGAATCGCACAGTGTAGAGAATTATTCTTAAGATGATGATTTTCTTTACGAAGATCCTCGCATTCTGCTTGAGAAGCTTTCAAAGATTGGCGAAGCAATTCAATTTCTTTTTCCAAGGATTGACGTGAAGAAGAAATGTCTGGATTGACGAAATTATTCATAACTTCGCAAAATTCATATTGCGAACGAACATTAGTAGACTTCGCAGTATTGGTCAAAACCTCATATAACATTCGGAAAGTTGAATAAATTCCATCTCGAATTTCTTGAGGAAGAGGAGAAGAATTTGAAGGAATAAGATCAAGCTGCAAATTGTCTGGAGAAATAGCACTCAAAGGATTTGGGGACAAGACAGGTTTTTCTAAAGAAGAAGTTGAAGAAATATTTTGCGAGGGTTGTTTTTCAAAAGAAGAAGTTGAAGAAATATTTTGAGAGGGTTGGTCTTGAAGAAGTGTTGATAAATTGACATTGATAGGAGATTGAAAAGCAGGTAATGGAGTAGAGGCAGGAGTATGTGAAGAAGCATTTTCACGAGAAGGAGAGGAAAATTCCTTATCGACTTCAGGAAGGAAATCATCAATCGGAATTAATGGTGTGGGTTTAGTTATTCGATATCTCTTACTTGGATTTGGTTTTTCGTCAACCTGCGAATCAAAATGTAGATTAAAAACCGAGGCAACAATATATTGTTCAGGAAAGAAGGCAGAGTATTTTAACTACCTTTTGATTCTCAGATTTTCTTCTTCGTGGATTAAGGCTTGGATTCTTTAGTTGAGATTTCATCTGAGAAGTTATTTTGCTGAAATAAACCAAAATCAGATAACAAATTATACAGAAATTAAAGAGGAGAACAAATGAAATACGCAGAGATAGAAGGAAATTACCTTGGAAAACTCATGAGGATACAGTAGAAGAAAAAATTGCAGAGAAAATAGTGATAGAGAGTATGAGTAGAAGATAGAATTGCGGAAATAAGAAAAAGAAAAGGAAGAGAATATAAAGGAGTTATATAAGGGAATAACTAAAAAAGAACGGTTACAAAAGACGTGTCAAAATTTTAAAAGACTAAGTAATGATTATGTTCTCACGATCATTTCTTCTTCGTAGAATTGACATGAGAAGAGGCAAGATGTAAGTACTGAATATCGCAAGATAATAGTTCATGAGTATCGTAATAAATAAAGGAGAAAAGAATTATAAAATGTTACGATGATAGAAGAAGCGCGGAGAAATATGAAGTTTTGCGAGGATGGAGTAATTTTGCGAGTATGAGTTGCGATACTTCGTAACTCATGTACAGCTGTATAAGTTTTACTATAAATAGGAGTTCAAATGTAAAATTCGAGAGGTTCTTTTAGTGAGTGTTAGAAAATATCTTAGGAAAGAGAATAGAGAAAGATTGTAACTATTCTAATTCCATTTAGATACTTCTTTGCAATCAATTGAGAACATTAATAAGAAAATTGTCATTCATCATCAAGAACTTCTTGAGTTTTTACTAATTCTATTGAGGGTGTAGTTGTAGGTTATTCTGCAACTACAATAGTACAAAGTATAAGGTACTATCACTTATGGAGAAGGACATTTTGGCAATACCAGTGTCCTCAGTTGCTTCAGAGTCTGCATTTAGTACCGGAAAGCGCGTTCTTACTCCATGGAGAAACTCGCTATCTGCCAGGACAGTTGAAGCACTACTCTGTACGCAAATCTGGTTGCAGAAACCTATCTCCCTTGATTTCATATGTGACTATGTACCAGATTACAATGCCAGCATTGAAGATGGTAAGGGAATTTCTTCTCTTCTTATTTGACTTAAAATTTCTATAGTTGAATGAATCTAGTTAGAAGTTAGAACTGTTTGTCACTTGAATGAACCCAGTTAAACTTAGAGTTTCACTTGAATGAATGCAATCACCTTTTACATATCATGATTGACTTATTATTTGACTTAAAATTTCTATAGTTGTCATTTCTTTTGCATATCATGATTTATGGTTAGTGGAGTTGCAAACTTGCAGTCAGTTTCATTATCTATGATTATGTAATTGCTTAGGGCTTGCATATGAACTTGGAGTTTCGAGATGAGTGGTGTACTAGTTGAAGTACATTACCCATGAGGTGAAGAATTTTGATCTGACTTTTGAGTTTTTCTCTTTACAGACATTTTGGGAAAGGATGAGGATTAAGGGGATTGTTGGCTTGAGAATTGGATGGATGGACTGGACTCTGGAGTCTTTTACTTGTCTTCGAATCTTCGTGCTACTTTCTTATGTTATGCTTTAAGACTACGGTGTGTGTGTTGATATTTAGAGTTTAGACTCCTGGCTTTTGGACTTCATTATGTTTATGTAATTATGTGTGTTACTGTGACTGTGTGTTTGATCTTTAGAGTACTTTAGACTCTTATGGAATGGGTGATGGGTCTGTTTAAGTATGGTATGCTGTTATTTCTTAAGCATGGAATGGACTAACACTGTACAGGTACAAATTTTGTCAGAAATTTCTGACATTTATATATGGTTATAACCGAACCAAACCGCAAATTAACCGAATAGTATCGGTGCGGTTAAAAACCGAACCGAATACTAAGTATTTCGGCTACGGTTTTAACAATAACCGTACTGAACCGTGTGTAGGCCTAAGCGGTATAGCCTTCAAGCAGATTGTCAGTCTTTTCTACTTCTTTCTTTCGTATTGACTAAAGGAAAAACATTCAATTTTGGTGACATGTGCGAACATGATCAGTGATCCTATGCACGTCAGGGGTGAGATTACAAGGCCAATTGTTCTCACTTAGCCACTTTATCAGCCACACACAGTGAAGTATTAGGCGAAGACACACATAAGATAAGATTTACTTGGAATTCTAACTACTGGCGTATTCGAAAATGAAACCTTCTAAATGGAAATGTGAAACCTTACAGCAGTAAGTAACTAATCTGCATTCGAGTCACTAAGTTGAAATCTTTGGGTAGAAACTTTTCAGGAAACTTTAGGCGGAACCTTCTAAATGGAAATGTGAAATCACTAGGTAAAAACTTTTCACGAATTTTTTGGGGGCCCCAAAAAATAATTAGGGGCCTCACCCAATTTATACCCACACCAAAAAATACATGGGGCTTCCAAAATGGGGTGAAAATACTCTTTTACCCTTCTCTAATAACTACTCTAAAAATACTATTAATTCTTAAAATGATGGTTAACGACCCTTATGGATTCTCATTTTTTAACGACTCTAACTTAGTCGTTAACCATTTTTTTTTAAATGAGAGTTAGAGTCGTTAGAGGTGTATTTCTAAATTAACGACCCTTATGGATTCTCTCACAGACCATTTTTAATCATCAACGACTAATTCGTATGCAAAACCACCTCTCTAAATTAAAGAGTCGTTAAGTTACATCTGAACCATTAACGATTCCATATTGACGACCACTTTATTAAAGTAACGACTCTTTACTATACATATATGCATCCTCTGCCATAACATTTTTATGGGTCGTCAATAAAAAGCCAAAAAACTTTAAGGCTCGTCAATGTAGGGAAGAACGATTCTCATGTAAATATGAAATGGATTGTTAGGGTCGTCATTATAAAGTAAAAAAAAATAACGACCCTTAGAGTATATGCTAGCGAGAGTAAAAAGATTTAAAGTCGTTCGGTACTAAACATATTTAGTTAACGACTCTGTATGACCTAAAAGTTAGAGTCGTCAACTTTAGCAAACTTGGGTGACAATTTTTCATAACCTGCAAAATCACCATATTAGAGTCGTTTATTTATGTGCCAAATAACTGATGACTCTTAAGGGTCGTTAGTTTATCATACAGTCGACCTAACGACTTTCACACTGAACTGGGGCATAGTCACCATGAATCGACCACTTGGAGCACCATTCATGCGATTTGAAGAGTATAGGAAGTTTACCTGATTGTTTTGATCTCCGGATTCTTCATTTTGAGCAATATGATCTTCATTTGCATCATTTATCAAAGCTTCCTCTATTAACATCTCTTCATCAAACATCCATAGGATTAGTTGACACAATCTCACCATCAACACAATCATGTATGTTGTTTAAACCTTCACCAACATCACTTCCTCCACTAGAATCACTCATTTCAAACTAAATAAACTAATTAACAACTAATCAACACAATTAATACTAATCATTAGGGGTAGTTTAGCCATTTAAAAAAATGGGGATAAGGGGTAACCCCAATTACTATTTCATGACCTTTTTTTGTCATGTAGCTAGGTCCCCTAATTATTTTTTGGGGCCCCAAAAAATTCGTGAAACTTTTCACTACAGAGAAAAGATGGAATAGCAATTTATCATAAGACCTTTAAAGATCACTAATATTTGCAGGAATCAAGCAACAACTACTGACAATTCAAGCAACAAAAAAACAAAGCAATGCACAAATTCTTCTCCAAACAGCTTAATACCCATGTACTTATTTAATCCAATCTAGCTCACTAGTTCCGCATGTTCGAAACCCCGCCCAAATTGTAATGTTAATATATCTGTAATCTGGTTTTCTCTAGCATATGTTACTAGAAGTCAAAGAAGACGATACAGTAGGATTCCTATGCAGCTGAAATTCCACTGATCAAACTCTATGTATGGCCAAAACCTATTCAGAAAACATGTAAAATATGCACATTGATAGCGCTAAGCAAATTTTTGGGACATGTTGCTGCCTAGCCTAAGTCATAACACCTACTACATGCAACAAGTTCTTGCAATATGATGGTGATGCCTCTTCAAATCCAGTACATAAGGATCAAAGGCAAAACCTCTTGAGTAGAAATCTGTAGAATCATACATATGTTCTTCTAATGTATGGAGCAAATGAATTGATAACTATAAATGAAATTTAATCAATCTACTCTTTCATAAGATACAAATAGCAACAGAAGGAGAACTACTTGTCAGTTCAAGACACTGAAAATTTAACCAAAAGCAACTTAGTTAAATTAAACCAAAACTAGTGATGGTGTTTTTGGAGTTCCTATAACCTGTAAATCTAGTGATGGTGTTTTAAATGTTATACAAACTTCCAAAAGCAAAACTAAACCAAAACTCAATGCTTATCATTCATTCATCCTAGGAGCGTAATCAACCAGTAATTATGAATTATAACGACACAGAAAATTACACAGAAAACTACAAAATCGTTTCCATAGATGTAGCATCAGCGTGTAAACATTAAACCCCCATACACATTCATGATTCAACCCCCAAATTGTACATTACACTGAATCATGAACTACTAGAAAAAAGAAAAAGAAAAAAGAAAAAAGAAAAAAGAAAAAAAAAAAAGCTAATGTAAATCAGTACTACTCATATTAAAGAAGAACTCACTATACAGTTCTGTTGCTGCAAACCCGCCATTGGAAATACACCAAATCCAAACAAGAAATCCTCATGAGAATCCAACGAAAAATATCAAGAAACCCCCAGAAATTTCAGAACCTCCAAATCTTGATAATCCATCCAACTTCAAAAGAAACATAAGCACCAACAACTGCATACTGAACTTGGTCAATACTAAGATACACACTACTCCAATTACTCCTCCCGACCCATTGATCTTTACGAACACCAACAAAACCAAGAAAATGCCTTGCCAAATTCTCCATAGTAGGTCTCATACCAAGAAATTATGAACTACTTGAATGAACAAAAAAAAAAACCTCAATGGAAATACGTCAAACCAAAACGAGTACTACTACTCGTTAAAGAAGAAGTCACTACACCATACTGTTGCGGCCAGCTCGCCATTGGTACGCGAATCCCATTCCAGAAACGAGGATACAACGCAGAATATCGATTCTCCCAAATCTTGATAATCCTTCCGATTTCAAAAGAAACATAAGCATCAACAACAGCATATTGAACTTGATCATTACGAAGATACTGAGCATTCCAAATACTTCTCCCAACCCAATTATACGAACAAACACCAGGAATACCAAGAACATGCCTTGCCAAATTCTTTATACAACGTTTCAAACCAAAAATATCAACATAATAACCTATATTAATCAAATTCGAAACCAACAACTGATGCCGACAATTCTCAAGTAACTCTTTATCAAAATCATTCAAAATCCCAACAAAATGATTTTTTGGATTATTAAGGAAACTACGAAGCTCATTAGGAATAGAAGGAGTTTGAGAAAATTGAATCACTAAACAACGTGTACCGATGCAGAGTTGTAGTGTATTAGCCTCCCTAGTTGATCGTGTCCATTGAACACCGAGTCCAACAATGGTTCGATTTTCATAGTTGAATAATTTGATAACTTCCAACCGTTCATCAATCCATTGTTTTATGATTTCTGGTCTTGACGTTACTGTTGTTTGCAACCTTTTATTGAAGAAATTAGTGATTACTGTTCTTGGATCTTGACCATGATTTCCTTCACAATAAGTTGAAATATTCCTTGCCATATTTTCTTGAAAATCCTGTGTTCTCTGAGAATGAGATTTTCTCCAATTTCTTTCTCCCTTCTCTCTTCAGAAGAAATTCTAGTGTACGGATGGAAATTCTAGATGGTTCTTTTGCAGGTTTCTGTGTTTCTGCTTTCTAGTCCCGCTAAAATCAAGAATGTTTATTGCGTGACTAGTAGTATGACTAGGATGGTTGTGGTTAAAAACTTAGTTGTGACGTTTACGGCCGTTTGTTTTGAGATGGATATTTTTCTTTTTTGATGAGATTTGAGACGGATGAAACCTGCGATGTTGTCACGTGCTTCCGAGAAAAATTCGGCTAGTTAGGCTTAGGCCCTGTTTGGCATTTCTTTGAGGAAAAAATTAAACTGATTAATGTTAAAATTGAGGAGACTTGACTTCGCAAAACTAGTCCAGGACGTTGACCAAGTCTCTAGCAGTGAAAAAAGTAATTGAGGGGGTGAGGAAACGAACAACCAACCACACAAAAAAAAGAAATTTTGACTACCAAAAAAAAAAAAGAAATTGTTTTCCAACACCCTGAGTCTCACTTCTTAGAACAAGCACCATGGTGAGCTTAAGCTGAGCCAGCTTTAGGGTTTTTAGCTTAGCCTTGGGAGGGGAAACACTCAATGGGGCTAGGCTAATTGGAGGTGGAAGCTGAGTTTCCGTCTGAATAGTGAAAGAAGAAACTAGATTTCTTCCAAATCAAATGTTAACTTTACTTAATTCAAGTTTCGGAATATATATATACAGAAACACGCGTGTTTTCCCTCCCTTCTTTATATCTGCTACATTTTCTTCAACCCAGATAAATGAGCAAAATAAAACCCTTTATTCTTAAAGGTGTTCAAAATGGAATTTTCGTGTGGCGTTAGAAGAGTTTGTTCTCTACTGAAAGGCGGTCCCGTTGCATCTTTCAATTTTGATATCCATCCTTAAATGAATCAAAGGTTAATAATTTTAGTTGAAGGCCATCAAACGCAATATTCTTTGATAAATATGATATCCTTGATGTGAGATTGAATAATTACATCGTATACATCCCATTAACCATTTGAACATAAATGGTGTTACCCGCATGATTATTAAAAGTTGTTTAAAGTATTGGTGATTAATAGTTGTGGTATTGATGTAGTTTTTGGTGTTTGAATGATGAATAACGGTGGATTAAAGTTAATATTGTTCTTGTAAGGTACAACGAGCCTTATGCATGGGTAAGGAGGCCCATGGTATAGTTTGTCTTTCGAATGAACCAATATTGAAACCAATAAGTTCGATTTTCTTGATCTTAATACTAATATTACCATTTACCAAGTTTGGTTCGGTTTAGAACCAAGTTGTATCGATATGGTTTAAAACCATCAGGTTTTGGTAAATAGACAATACACTAACTAGAAACAACTATATGGATTAACATTTCTACAAGCTAACAAAAATAAATACTATTTAATTTATTAGCCAAACCTCTTTCAGAGAAATTAGTCATGCTTCTTTTTATCGAAAAATCAAAGATCAGTGTTTCACTATTTATTTAAGATCTTAATTCATCATCATTTAAACATGGTTGATCATCCTCGTTACTGAAAGATATCTTTCCCTCTCCCTCTCTGATAAATATTATATCATGATTTAACATTTCATTTTTTTTCATTTTTTCTCTCTCTTAATTATGTGGTTTATGTTGTTTGAGTACTCAGGGGAGGATTATATTTCCTTGGAATATGTTATATAATTTGCATAAAGTTTAATGTTTCTTAGAATTGGAGTGTAATGGTTGAAAGTTGATAATGATTCGGAGCTTTGTATTTAGAAATTAGAAATCACCCATAAGAATTTGAGTTTTGTGTTTAAATTTAGAAATCGCCGGTAAGTGTTGAAAATTAAGAAAATGGGAAACTAAGAAACATATTGGGTGAGGAACAGATTAGGTTATGCTTCAAAAAAAAATGGTTAGAAAATTGGAGTGAATAAGGAATGGATGCTATTTACAGAGTTGAGGAAATCTACTATTTAAGAATTAGGTTAGAAGTTCTTCGTTTTGTGCTCGATTTTACATGATTGTTACTCTGGATATTGATAGTTCTAGCTTCTGGATGTTTAAATTACAGAGATGTCATTGATAAGGTAATCTCTGGTTTTTATTTTTTCTTCAGAAAACTATGACCAGTGTCTGCCTGCATACCTTGTGCACCTTCGAATTTTTAAAAATAAATAAATCTCTATACGATTCTTGATTGAATATACCCCATCTCTAGTGTTTACTTTCTTGAGAAATAAAATTATGATAATTCTTCTTATTATATATATTTGTATGTGTTTGGATTTATCTTGATATATGTATTTCTGTTATATCTACAGTGGAGGAGAATCAGTGGGTTCACACAGTAATCCAAGTGTTTCATTGGACAAACTTGGAGAGTCAGTGGGTTCCCCCAGTGATCTAAAAACTAATGTTGCATTGGGCGTACCTCCGGAGCACGACTATTTTTATTTTAGTAAGGATGCGATAACAATTCTGAAATATCATTTTTATAAACTTAAGGACGTCAGAGATAATGGTCTCGACTTTTCAGTAGTTATATTGATGCCCCCTCGTTAGCAAAAATCATATCATATCATTTGTGACAGGTCTTACACACATGTCCTTTATGGTGGTTGTGTGGTAGTGATACACACATTTGATATGGTGGGTTATCATTTCGGGAAACCAGAGCTTCCGAAAACAAGCCAATACCATGAGTATGAGGTGCTTGCTCATGTAGTCAACGCCGCTCTAACTCTACATATAAAGCTATAAATGTAAAGTTTGATACTTTCATAATCACCTTAGATGCTACGAACACAATTGAAAAGATAAACAAGTATATTCAAGATCCAACAAAAGCAGCTAAGGGCCTGTTTTTTCCTTGTTTTTATTTAGTAAAAGGTGTTTGGTAGGAAAAATTCAAAAAGTGTTTTAAAAATGTGTTTCCAAAAATTAGGTATAAATTACAATTAACAATTCAAAAATCAGTTATCATTTATAAATGAAAGTTTGCAAAAAAATAAAAAATTATACAACTATCTTCCTAACTGATGGACAAAACACACCATTTTCAGGAACTTACAAAGTTACGTGTAATAACATTTTAAACGAAATAATTCACAAATCAACCAAAACGTGTACAACAACAAAATTAAGATTATAAGAAAAACCCAAATAAGAAAACCTCCAATGAAACTTGAATATATATGTATTTAAGTCAATTAAGAAACGTCCAAGTAAGAAAATCCAGAAAAGAGCATTGATTTATTTAAAGAAATTCCACCGAACCCTATAATTTTGATGTAAACCAAATCATTCACTCCATTGTTTCAAAATCAGAACCTTTTTAATTGAAACAGTGATCAAACTTGCGATGTCGTCACGTGTTTTCGAGAAAAATTTGGTTTGTTAGGCTTAGGCACCGTTTGGCAATTCCTTTTTCTAAACACTTTGAAAGTTAATACGGACAAATAAGATTTTGTATCACATTTTTGTACGAAGGTTTGAGCTCTATTTTAGACAATTTCCTATTTGTATCATTTTTAGATTATAATTTAAAAAGTTTAGAGGATTGTCTTTGATTTTCAGAATGATAAATGATATTTTTTAGTAGATAAAGAGATATGATCGTTTGAAATGTTAACTTTGACTTGACGGAAATTCAAGTTCCGGGAAATAACAAATATATACAGAAACACACGTGTTCCCTTATTTCTTTATCTCTTCTACATTTTCTTCCAACCCAAATAAAGTGAGAAAAATAAATCCTCCTTTAATCTTAAAGGTGTTCAAAGTGGAATTTTCGTGTGGTATTAGAAGGGTTTCTTCTCTACTGAAAGACGGTTTCATTGCATCTTTTAATTTTGATTTCCATACTCAAAGCAATCAAAGGTTAATAATTCTAGTTTGAGGGTTTCAAATGCATTTTTCTTTGATAAATATGATATTCTTCATCTGAGATTGAATAATTATATCGTATACATCTCACTTAACCATTAGAATATAAAAAGAGTTACCCCATGATTATTAACAGTTGTTTAAAGTATTGGCGATTAAGAGTTGTGGTATTGATGTAGTTTTTGGCGTTGAATGTTGAATTTGTTGAACTTTAAATTAATATTGTTCTTGCAAGGTATAACGAGCCTTATGCATAGGTAAGGCTGCACATGGTACACTTGTGCTCGGCTTTCAAATGATCCAAACCCAAACGTATAATTTCGGTTTTCTTGATCTTAAAACTGATATTACCATTTACCAAGTTTGGTTCGGTTCAGATGCAAGCCGTATCGATACGATTTAAACTATCCAGTTTTTGTAAACTGGAAATACACTAACTAGCAACGATTGGATGGATTAATACTTCTACAATCTAACGAATATACACACTATTTAAATTAATTAAGATATCATCCAAGTCGCTTTCATCGAAGAAATAAAAAAAAATAGTCATGCCTCTTCCATCGAAGAAATCAAAAGTCGGTGTTTCATTATTCATTTTTATCTTAATCATCATCATCATTTAAACATGTTGGATGTCCTTGTTGTTGAAACAAATATTTCCTTCTCCTTCTCTGATAAATATTGTATCATGATTTAACATTTCATTCTTTCATATTTTTCTCTCTCTTAATCATGTGGTTTTTGTTGTTTGAGTACTCGTGGGAAGATTATATTACCTTGGAGTATAATATATAATTTGCAAAAAGTTTAAACTTTTTATGTGAGTTTTTGAGGTCTGTAGTTTTGAATTGTGAATGCAATGCTTTACGGGGTTAATTTGATTGATGTTTCTTACAATTGGAGGTGTAACGGTTTGTGCCGAAAGTTGATAATGAAGAAGGGTTCAAGGATGAATTCTTCAATAGAGCATATCAATTTGCTACAACAAGCACATAGACATAACTTAGTTATACGAAAAGAGATTGATTAAGAGCTTGGTCCTGTAAATATTGTGGGTACCAAAATACACCACCAATTTTTGTTCTAGGCAATCTGTATGGACAAAATCAACACAACTTCAAGGAAAGTGTCAAGAGTTATATCTCAATCTGTCATGTGATTATAACATTTACAGAATTAAATCCGTGAACCTAATCTCAAAGAGAGTTCTTGGACGGTACCAAAGACTAATATCCAAGGATCAATCAAGTCTTATCCAACAAACAAGGTCGGACCTATCTACTGTGATTGATCAACGTACAACCTGTGATATTTTAATTATAAAGATAAACAATATAATACGGAAACATAAATAACACAGATACTAGAAATTTTGTTAACGAGGAAACCGCAAATGAAGAAAACCCCGAGACCATGTACAGATTGAACACCAAACTGTATTAAACCGCTACAGACACTAGCCTACTACCAATTAACTTCAGAATGGAGTGTAGTTGATCCTAAAAGGTATCTTACCGATTAAGGTACAGTCGCGCTCTTTATGCCTCTTGAATCCCAGCAGGACTCCGCGCAATTGATTACCTTAGATGACAACGTCACACCAACTAAGAGTTGCTTCAATTCAATTGAAGACTTTAACTTTCTGGCTCTGCGTCTCGGTGTTAACTCAGGCGATCAACTTGGTCACTAAAGTGCGTAAGAAAATTATGCAACATGGAAGTATATTAATACACATAAATATCAAACAATTAACACCGACAATCGTACTAAATCTGTTTTCTTTCCTTTTCCAAGTTATCTACTTTTGATGTCGTTCAAGTTTTCACTTTAGGAAATTAATTAATGGCTAACAAATTTTCCTAATGATTTCTAGAGTATAAATTCGACCCTTTAATTTATGGGTCTTATATAGCTGAAGTAATATATTTACTTAAAGTAAATTCATATATTTTTCATAATGAATTATTTATTTATGGTTTCCACTTAAATTTTCCAATTTGAACTTATGACTAGAACTTGACTTCTTTTAAGTTTTAAGTTTAGTTTACGGATACCATCTAAACCATTCCTAAAGGATCTCCCCCGAGAGAATACCAGTTGTCCTGGTGTTGATGGTGGTTTTTAGATTAGGGTTAAAATCGTAAAACCCTAAACCCTAGTCATACAATGACGTCGCAGCATTTAAGTAATAATCTTTTACTAGGCGCATTTATTGAAACCTTTAATGTGTCTGTGAAAATTTACCGAGGTATCTTTTTCTTTTAATACTAATTAGGGTTACGACAAACCAAACCCTAATTCCCACGTGTGCCAATGGCAAACCATGCCAGCCACACCTACCGCACCAAGGCATGCCAACCATGCTAGCCGCACCCCTGTGTCAATGACAAACCATTCCAGCCACACCTACCGCGCCAAGGCATGCCAACCATGCTAGCCGTACCTCTGTGCAAATGGAAAACCATGCCAGCCACACCTACCGCACCATGCCAAACGCACCTTGACATGGCCCCATGCCAACCAAGTCGTGCCACCATGCTGGCCTTCCTTATGCGGCTACCAAACCGAAGGCATGTGACAATCAACGGTCACCCTTCAATCCCAAGAGCAAATCCTAGCCGTCCAAGGTTACCAAACGACCTTTAGCCCAAACCCTAGCTTGGTAACGCCAAACCCTTGGCCCCACATGCCAAGCCAAACCGCACCTAGCCAAGCTATCCGTGACATACGCCCATGGAAAAACCTTGGCCCCACATGCCAAGCCAAACCGCACCTTTCCAATCTAGCCGTGCCATGCGCCCATGGAAAACCCTTGGCCCCATATTCCAAGACAAACGCCCCCTGCCTTGGCCCTGGCCGCGCCACCATGCTGGCCTTCCCTACGTGGCTACCAAAAACGAAGGCGTGAAACAATCAATGGTTTCATTTCAATCCCAGGAGCGAATCTTATCCATCCAAGGTTACCAGACAACACATGGTCACCTTTGGCCCGAAAACCTAAGTTTGGCCGCGCCACCATGGAATGCCAACCTAGACGCGCCATCATGCCATGCCAACGGCATGCCAATATATCCGCGCCACCATGATGCCCTTCCCTACACGACTACCCAAGTGAAAGCATGCAAAAATCAACGGTTTCCCTTCAATCTTAGGAGCAAATCCTAGCCATCCAAGGTTACCAGACAACACATGTAACCTTTGGCCCGAAAACCTAAGTTTGGCCGCGCCACCATGCCATGTCAGTGGCATGCCAACCTAGATGCGCCATCATTTCATGCCAACGGCATGCCAATCTAGCCGTGCCACCATGCTGGCCTTCCGTACACGGCTACCCAAGTGAAGGCATGCAACAATCAACGGTTGCCCTTCAATCTCAGGAGCAAATCCTAGCCATCCATGGTTACCAGACAACACATGGTAACCTTTATCCCAAAAACCTAAGTTTGGCTACGCCATCATGCCAATGGCATGCCAACCTAGCCGCGCCACCATGCTGGCCTTACCTATGCAGCCACCAAAGAACGAAGGCGTGCGACGATCAACGACTACCTTTCCTCTTAAGATGCAAAATCTCGACCGTTGAAGGTCACCAAGTTACCAAGTCTTTCAAGCTCGAATTGAGAGGTAACAACAATATGCTACATTTTTTCCACAAAAACATTCGAGACATCATCACATATCAAAAACTGGGGGATCCTCTTTGGGTATTGGTTTGGAGGTTTACAGCGTGCGGCGTACACTACGCCCATCATAAGGAAGTGTCAAAAGGGTGAGACGATTAGTAAATATAGAGAGTTAATGGTGAAACGCTCTGGGACATCAATTCCATGCGTTAATGATTTTATGGAACATCAATTCCATGCGTTAACGGTTTTATGGAACATCAATTCCATGCATACGGTTACCACCTCCTCCCATTTACTTACCTATTTTTCCATTCCTTAATGAGACCAGGGTACGTTTCACTTTGACTTGTATAAATAGGTCTTACCTATTTCCATAAAACAAGAAGTTCAGTGAGGAACATACAACACTCAGAAAATACTTGCTAGCTTACCATTGGTTAGCCTTCCCACTTTTCTGATACAAGTCGTAGTAACACAACTACTCTTCTAGAAACCAACTATTCTGGTCTCATCATTTTCCTTGCTTCCCTCCACAAAACCAACCCATTCTCCTTCACTTTGTGACCGAAGCAAGTCTGGAACGTGCATTTCTTGGTTTAGTCCGGACTTGTACAGATTGATCTCTCGAATCTAAAATACTCCCGTGCAGTACATTGTTTAGGGTTTAGACTCGTTTCTCACCCACACACCCGAAATTACCGAAATCAGCAGAAACTGTTTTCACCCTCAAACAATTGGTGACCACAGTGGGAGGTTGATCTTTCTGTTATAATATCATTTTTTGAACATCAATCTCATGCTTCGACCCAGACATCAAAATGGCAGATCATCTGAGGGATCGACGATGTAGTTGCAGGAAATCCTACAACACACCCCTTATGATATCTTGATATTAATTTCTATATCTACATATGAAAATGGTAGTAAAATTGCTAAAATTGTAAACGGACACCAAGATTTTTTACATGGTTCGATCAATTTGATCTACATCCATGATTCTTCACTATGATTGTTAAAATTTATATTTGATTTTACATTGATAACTTCCATTAATGGAGTTCTAAATCTAGTTTTGGTGAAGAATATGATAAAGAAAAATACATTTTCTCTCTCTCAAAATCTCTCTGCAAAATACCTCTCTCTCTCCTAAAATTGTCTTCCCCCAATTTTCTCTCTCCTGCTCTTCTCTTTATATAGGTATCTTCATGGTGGGTGACAGCTCATATTCAACTCATATTTCCCATTTTTTAGGATTTTTGTTATGCTCCTTGCAGGCTCTGCTATGCTCCTAGCAGGCTCTGCTATGCTCCTCGCAAGCTTTGCTATCATGCTCGCGAGATCTGCTATCGTGCTCGCAAGATCTGTTATTGTTCTCGCGGGATCTGTTATCGTGCTCGCGAGACTCTTCTATAACCACAAAATCTTCATTTCCTGCCTTGCTCTCGCGAGCTCCCGCCTTGTGCGAGCATTCTCTCTAACTACAAAATCTTCACATCTTTCTCATGTTTTATGATGTCGTTGTCTATTATGTCATTCTTTGAATTATTATGCGACGCTCGCAAAGTGTTGTTGAAGAACTCACAAAAATGTTGTTAATAATTTCGTAAGAATATTGTTGTGGCGATATTATGATCCTACATCTTGACTCTTTTTCCTTGAATATTTCTTGAAGAGCGATCTTTAAGGAAAAATCAATTGTTGTAGTAGTCTTTTATCTTTGTTGATGAAGGAAGGAGCGAAAGAATACTGGACTTGAAAAGTACGTACTTGCCTCTATTCTTTTGTGAAGTTCCATATCTTTGCTAAGCAAATAAGAAGTATTAACTCTTGGAGTATGCGAAGTATGAAGTATCCTTGAAGAAGTATAAGAAGTACTCAATCCTCAAAATATAAGAAGTATCCGTCCTTGAATGAAAGTTATAAGTATTGCCTCTGTTCATGTGAAATTATTACTTCATTTTTGGTGAGAATTCTTGTCCATTTTGGAAATGATTCTTGCCGAGTAGATAAAGAACATAAAATGTTTTCTTGGTAATCCATAGTTGCCTCTGTTCTTTATCTATGAAGGTGGAATCCTTGAGAAAATGTTAAATGAACGAATTGTTTCTTTATTTTTATCTTGCCTCTGCATCATGCGATAAAATAATCATATTCTGCGAAATATTCACATTAGTCTGCGAGGTGCTGAATGAGTTTGCAAATTTCTGAATGTGTCTGCAAGATTCTAAATGTATCTGCGAGTTTCTGAATGTGTCTGCGAATTTCTGAATAACCCTGCGAAATTATGAATAGTGCTCCTGAAATAGTGCCGCAAATAGTGCCATGAATAGTACTGCGAGCTGATGAATAGTGCTGCGAGATTGTAGATAATCCTCTTGAGAGATTCTGAATAATACTTCTGAGAAATTGTGAATAGTGTTTATGAGAGATCCTAAATAGTACTTGCTATCTCTCTTGCGATGAACAAATTTTTCTTTCATTCTTAAAAGAAGATAGTTAATGTTTGAGATTATTCTATTGGTCTTATTTTGCCTTCCTAGTTAAAGGTCTTATTTTGCCAATTTTTCTTTTTGCGACAAAATCGCAGGACATCTTTACATTTGCATGTATTGACACATTGATCTTGCCTTATCTTTATTCTTTGATTGTATCGCGACAATATGACAAGTCTAAGTTCCCTCGCGAGAACAAAGCCTCATGACATTGCCGTCTTGCGATGAAATCGCAGGATGTCTTTACATTTTCATGTAAAAACCCATTGATCTCATCTTAACTTTTTTTCTTTTATGGCTTGTTGCCTCTGTATAATATTCGTCACGCGACAATATGACATGCCTAAATGTTCTTGCGAGCATAAAGTCTCATGACATTGCCGTCTTTAGACACTTATCATCTCCATAATGGAGGGTGCCTCCCTTTTCTTCCCACTGGTTTCCCCTTCAAGGAGGGCACATCGGCCATACAACACTAGCTCCTCCCATCCGGATTTACTAACCACCAGTTGTTTTCGCAGCCTCTTGTCCTTTATGCCTATATGGCTTATAGTTACAAGAGGGCACCCTAAGTGGGGTTTTCTTCAGGCCAAGTGCATCATATCCAAGACTTGCCAAGAATGGACAGGATAGGTTCGTCCATCCCGGGCACTCTTGGCTCAACCGTGTACCTCGGAGCCTTGGTCATACTCTGCACTTCTTAGAAGAGATTCTCAGTCGTCCAACCAGGGTATAACCTTATATAGTTGGAAATCTAAGATCTCTCTCCTGGATAGGTTTTCTTTAACCCCAACATCTGCATGACTCAGGTTCCAGCAGCGGTATAACCTTATCCCCGAGTCATGTAAAGAGATACCCCCTTATATGACGCAATATTAGGTCTTACATTTTCCCCTTGCGAAATTTTATTCGCGAACTAGGGTGCACGCCATAAAGTTTCGTCCCATTCTTATGTCTCTGCAAAATTTTATTCGCGTTTCTCGCGATATTGTCGCGTTTCTTTATTCTTTCATTTCTGTCAAATCTTTCATTTCTGTCATTTCTTCTTTCATTCTCATAACATCATATTTGATGTAAATATTCTTTAAAATCTTTTGAAATCTTAGAAATATTCTTTGAAATCTTGCGATTGTATCGCATTTGTTAAATCATAAATCTCTTTCTGTAAAAGAAATATTCTAGAGAAATCTTTGAAATCTTTGTTGTTGTAAAATCTTTGTAATTCTGCGATTGTATCGCTCTTTACAAATCAAATCAATTTTTTTTGAAATATTAGAAATCTGGCGATAATTTCGTTTGCTGTAATCTTTGAAATCTTTGAAAATTTTGAAGATCTTTAAATTTTTGCGATGATTTCATTTTTTATAATCTTTTGAAATCTTAGAAATCTTGCGATTGTAACGCTTTTTGTTAAATCAAATAAAAAATCTTTGAAATTTTAGAAATCTTTTTTGAAATCTTGCGATTGCATAAATTTTTTTATATTTTCTGTAAATAAAATATTCAAGGAAATGGTACTTAGCTTTTATGTGATTTTCTATTGCTGTCGTCTCTCGCGAAGTATTTGATTTGCTTGTGAAATGAGAAGAAATGAGAATTGAACTCTTGATCTGCATCTTTCATACTCTCGCAACATACCAATTGTTCTAACCCTCTCTTGCGAAATTAACTTGCAAAATAATCAAAGACCTTGTGAAGTAATTAAAGACCAATTTCATAAATATCCATTTTGTTGGTTATGTTGCTCGCAGCTTTTTTGTTGTCTCATGATTTTTCTTCACATTATATAGTTGGGGAAGTAAACTTCACAAAATAATTTTTGTTGTTAATGCAAGTCCCAGGAAAACAAAATTGCGAAGAAAATTGCTTGCATAGAGAATTCATGTGTAGATAGTGTTTGCAAAGAAAATGTATTTTATCCTCATCATTGCTCTTTGTAAACTAGGCTTGGACGAAATTCTCTTTTACTATCTTCTTTTCGTAGATAAATTCTCTTTTGCGAAATTCTCTTATTACTTCGCTGGTGATGTTACTGTCCTTCTATATCTTCACAGAGATTTGATGACATAATTAATTTATTGATTGTGTCCATTTCTCCGTTTGCATGTGAATCTGTTGGTGCTTTTGTTGTTGTTGCTTATTAGTTATTTGCATAAGTTAAATGTTTCTTCTTGCTACTAACGCTCTTCACATTGCTAGTATTTCTCGCTATTATACATGCCCCTGTGAATTTTAATTATTAGTTAATTGTTGCATATCGTAAGAAAAAGAGTATACAATAGCATCATTCTTTCAGTTTATAATAATTAACTCTATTAGTGTTTATTTTCATCTGGAGGATCAGTAAAATCAGAGATAAGAAGAAGAGGGTACTTCCCTTTCTTTTGCATTGCTCGCTGGGCTTTGTGAAGTAATATTTCTCTAAACATTTTCCTGATGATATGAGAATGAACTGGTTCGGTGAATTTCTTATTTCGTCTTCGCTGGAACATCTGACGGAGTATACTACGTCTATATTTCTTCTTTCTTAACTGATCTTCGACGAAACTATCGTTAATGATCTTTGAAACTTATTGTTGAATAGTTAGATGACGAGTCTTCATCGTACTTTATTGCTGGTTCTCTTTAATGTCTTATCATTTTTTTTCTGCGAAGTAACTGTTGTAGCAAGCTGCGAAGTAATGTTTGTTGACAACTTACTGGCCGGTGGTTATAAAAGTCAATCGTTGATAAATTGTGTTACTTCTGTTGTTTGCTTCTTCATCATTTATCATTGGTTTTTCTAAGCTTCCTGTTTGTAGTTTCCCTTTGATTATGTCATTCATGTTCTTCTTCTTGCTGGCGATTGTCGATTATCTCTCTCGCTGTTGAATTCTCTTGGCTCTATTAATTGATGGTTGTAATGGTCTCATGATAGACTCATTAGATTGCAGTATTGATCCAACTTGGCATCTCTCTTTGGATATGATGCTTTCTTATTTTCTTCGTTGGTTACCTCTTAGCCTTTTGGTTTACATACTTGGAGAATTTACTTCATGAGCTTTGATTTGTTCTCTTGAGGCTCTTCTCATGATACCTTGTCCTCACTGGTGCACGTGAAACTTGATCGTCTTTTTTTCATTCTCCCATCCGTTAATAGGTTTGCATTATGTTCATCACGTTGTTGTTTTACTTCGTTCTTTATTATATGCAATGAACTAAATAACACGTCCCATTACATGCATATTGTGTTGTTGCGATTCTACTTGCAAAGAATATTGTATTGTCCTACTCATTGCTGTTGTTTGTTGCGGTTCTTCATGGTGGGCAAAACTCACAATTTGTGCAAAACTCATTGACGAAACTTGACTGTATTGGATTGTCTACGAGAAGCTGTTATGCTGCGAGAATCTAGTTTGGCATCATGTTTGCTCACGTCATTTGTTTACACTGTTTCCATGCATTCTTCAAGTGGAGATTAATCTCATAACTAAACTAATTATTTGAAGTCAAAACAAAATTTCAATATCGTTTCTTCTCTTTCCTTTGTTGTTTCTCTGTTTCAATCTGGTTTCAAATTATTTTATCATCCCTAGAACTGACATTGATGTGAGCTTAGCATGGGTAATTCTTTAAGTGTTGTTGACGAAGCAAATTTGAGCACTGTATCTTATTTCTTCATTTTCTTATTGAGTATAACAACTGAGTTTGATGTTAACTTTACATTAGTTGACAAACATAAAAGTAATCTCATGTGCGTGAAACAACATTGTTGGCTTTTGCTGGGACTGTTGACAAAATAGACTTTGTCTCATTTCTTCCTTAATTGAATTTCGCAAAAGTTGCGAGATTCTTAACATCTTTATTAAACTTCCGTTCCTGACAAAGCTTAGTTGTGTCGTATTTTTCTGAGAGTTGATCTTTCGCTGATGATAGTTAATGCAACCATGATAGTTAATTGTTACTGTAGTTTTGTATACATCCATATATCCCTCTTGACTTCTAATTTTTTCCCTTAAAGTTTATAGACTCCAATTAATTTGTTGTTCACAGTAGTTAACTTCGTTGGCACTTTTTTCCTCCTGAACATGGAAATTTCCCATTGAAATTTTAATTTTCTTCCATGAATTTCACCATAACAACTAACTTTTTCTCTTCTTCTTTTCATGTCCTACAATTGTTGATGATGTTTACTCCCTGAAAGTGTAATTTCTTCCCTGAAATTTCCATTTTTTCCCCGAAACTTTGTAGATTTAAAAATAAATATGAACAATAGTTGATCTTCATGGAAACTTCTTGAACCAACCAACTACAAGAAGAATAAATCCTTTACTCGTCCCTGTTTCTAGCGCCAAAATGTAGTTGCAGGAAATCCTACAACACACCCCTTATCATATCTTGATATTAATTTCTAGATCTACATATAAAAATGGTAGTAAAATTGCTAAAATTGTAAACAGACACCAAGATTTTTTACATGGTTCGATCAATTTGATCTACATCCATGATTCTTCACTATGATTGTTAAAATTTACATTTGATTTTACATTGATAACTTCCATTAATGGAGTTCTAAATCTAGTTTTGGGGAAGAAGATGATAAAGAAAAATACATTTTCTCTCTCTCAAAATCTCTCTGCAAAATACCTCTCTCTCTCCCCTAAAGTTGTCTTCCCCCCTTTTCTCTCTCCTGCTCTTCTCTTTATATAGGTATCTTCATGGTGGGTGACAGCTCATATTCAACTCATATTTCCCATTTTTTAGGATTTTTGCTATGATCCTTGCAGGCTCTTCTATGCTCCTCGCAGGCTCTGCTATCGTGCTCGCGAGATCTGTTATCGTGCTCGCGGGATCTGTTATCGTGCTCACGAGACTCTTTTATAACCACAAAATCTTCATTTCCTGCCTTGCTCTCGCGAGCTCCCGCCTTGTGCTCGCGAGCATTCTCTCTAACTACAAAATATTCACATCTTTCTCATGTTTTATGCTGTCGTTGTCTATTATGTCATTCTTTGAATTATTCTGCGACGTTCGCAGAGTGTTGTTGAAGAACTCACAGAAATGTTGTTAATAATTTCGTAAGAATATTGTTGTGGCGATATTCTGATCCTATAGACGACTCAGTTACCAGACGACTCGATTATCAGCCATGACGCGACAAGGATGACTGGGGATTTCCCAGAGGTTAGAAGCAAAGGATCCACCCAAGAATCGACGAATCAGTTATCGGGTAACTCAGTAACGACTGGGGACTTTCCACAATCATGGCGGTCCTTCCCATGAAACTCGGTTTTACACTCGGAAGGTTTCCTTTCATCAGGAGACCTAAAAAAACCAAGTAAGTCATATCTAGACAAGATACATGGTTTGCTTTTTTCAAGATTTCACAGGAATGATAAAACCAATAGCCATGTTCTGTTTCACTCCATATTATCTACCAAACGCACGGTTCCATGGTTTTCCTGGGATGCCGACAACACTTTCAATCATAACAAAAACAATTCATTCCAAAACGATTCATTCCAAAATGATAATCCAAAACCCTCATGGGTAATACTTGTCTGTCAACCCCAAAAAATCCAAGAAATCAAAACCATAAACCAGGCGTTTCCATTTGCCTTCAAAAAAAAAAAAAACTAAAAAAAGAAGAGATAATAAAAAAAAAAAAGTTCAGAAGACATAAATGTATTCAAGGAAAGTTTTCCAACAGCGTCTTGATCCTCTTAGAAAAGGCCTCCTTCGTTCTCTGAAGAGCCGACCTTTTCAACTTCGGTTTCCGGAACAATGTTTTAAATTCCGCTTCCTGCTTCTTCACCATGTCTGCGGAAGGACCTTCGACTGTTTCGACCAGCAACTTTTCAACCTCAGAGAAGCCGTCAACGAACCAAGGATCATTGAACTCGAACTCCATGCATATATAGCGATGAAACCTCCATCTCGAAATTACATCCTCAGAAACTGTGTGACCAGTCACGTTGCGCATGTCGCCGATCGAAGACAAAACTTCCTCCACACGCTTGACCAACGCGTATCGACTAGTAATTTTCTTGGTTGTGACAATATGACTGTAGCTTTCCCATATCTTGGTATATAACGCCGCATGATTAGATGGCACGCTAAATCCCCCAATCAACACGTGATCCGGATAAGGAACCGAATATGGAGGAACAAAGGTAGCGCCTGCGACTGCATCAGTAACCGGAAGAAGATCCCTAAAAACAATTGCGCTAGGGTTCACATGAGAAATCTCTGTCGTCTGAGTCACAACAACTCCTTCGTCTTGATCGGCCTCTGTTTCAAAGCTACCAGGATTGGATGACACGGCTGGAGACAAAGTCGTGTCTTCACCAGATTCCTTCTCGAGTTCAGCTTCTGAACCGGCGTCGCTCTGCGATATCACGGTTTAGACACTCTTCAAAAAAAAAAAGATAGGAAGAAGAAGGGCATGGAGAAGACTCACTGATTCGCTTTCAGACCGACTAGAGGAAGATTCAGCACTGCTATCGGAAGAACTACTCTCGCCATCTATGGACTCTGAGCTTTCATCCTTCTCGGATTCCCCTTCGTCATGGGTAGGCTCAGCATCGCTGCTTTCTATCTCAAGAGGTGTTGTTTTCTGACTACGTGCAAGTTTAGCAAAGGAGTTCACATTGCTAATACCCTGGGTAAGGCACAAGGACAGACACTCAGAAATGAGACAAAGACATACGTAATCCGACTAAGTCAGGAAAAAAATTATACGTACTCGCATATTGGAAGAACTAAAAGTCGGGAGAGCCTCCAGACCCGACTGAAAACCACCAGCACGACTTTCAAATCTTCGCTCCTTCACTTGGGGACTATCTGCATTCGAGCTAATGGATTTTTGCTTGGGATCCCTCAGCAGTGGATGTTCCGCTAAAACCGCATAAGAAAGCTTGTCGCGATGATTCTCTACCACGTTGTTCACGAATCCATGGATAGCAAGAAACTCGTCCTGCCAAAATGTGTTATATTTAGAGGTTGTTGATGGGTTCCGTTCCATGAGCAGGAAAGGGAGACTTTTACCCGACACGAGAGCACAAACATCAAGAACAATTGACAACGGGACTTCTGTAATAACCGGCTGATGAATGAGTGGGACCCCTTGGTCAAAACCCATATGAAGGGTCGCTCTATCGATGTTTTAAGAGGTTGATTTGCAAGATCCTCGGAAGGAAGACGGCACATGACCAGGCGTGCAGCTTTTCATGAACACCATCTCTCCAACACTCAGATCCTCTTTATCAGAAGACAAAGACATGTTTGGAGAAGGAGCAAAGGTAGTGACCTTAGTTATAGACCCATGCACCGGGGCCCATAGACGAAAATTAACTGCGTACGCGTTTTCAAGAAGTCCGACCCGGTTCGAACCATTCTTAGGACTCCTGTTCGACCAGCGCAATATCCTAGAGCCACCCCAAGACTAGGGAAGTACAACCAACAGTTTCGGGGCATGCTTCTCGAAATGCTCCCACAAGCACGCCTGGAGAAAGGCGGCATGAATATACGAATCCACTTTCATGTAGCCGTTAGAGGTGCACATGTTTGAAACCAGCTGATCCAAGTGTGCATACAGAGAACCAAGAAACAGACCGCCAATGGGGAGAACTACACCTTTTGCCAATTTTGTGACAAACTTGATAAGTTCATGTCTTATCTCTTTCTTGCCCGATCCGTCATCAAAAATATCTCTGGATAGCCAAAGAGCCAAGAACGCTGCAACATGAAGTATACTGTTCTTCTGGTTCGACTGTAACGCGTCAGGAAACCACTGAGACACCCACCAGTCATAGAAGCACTTTGTCTCGTTTTATTTCCGAACGAATCCTTTTGATTTCGCAACTAGGGCGACATGCATTTCTTTTTAATCTGCAGACAACTTAACATCAAGGTTTCCAACTTTGGGAAGGTTCATCAATACAGCCACGCTCTCCAAGGAGATGGTCATTTCAACCCATCTGCATACGACCGTGTGGGTGTTCGGACATTATCAGGAAACAAAAACAACCAGGTTTGGAATATCTTTTCTAATCTGGAGCACTGCATAAGCCGCGACAGCACCACCGATTTGCGCCTCAGTCAAATTGATTTTTACATGCTCCTGGCTCATCATGAACCACATCCATTTATCGAAGGGACGCAACGGACTCACAGAGATTTTAAAGTCAATAGGAGAGGCATGTTATTCTTTCCTCTGAAGGCAAAACCTAACTGCGCTTCCTGGCCGAACCGACCGGCCTTCTCCCTCACTTTCCGAGCTGGTCAAAAGAATCGACACATGGTTGGGATGGTTTCTCCTAACCGTGGCCGATGTTGTGAAGAATTCATCATCTACGTTTGGTTTGGAATTGTAAACGTCTTTTGGTACAATAGAACTTTCCTTAAGTGACATCATAATGAAGATTCTCTCACGCTACTTTCACCTTCCAAACAACTACAATGGAACAATACTGTTGATGGTGGATTTCTATTTAAAGGGTAAAATTGTAAAAAGCCAATTTTTGTAAGCTGACGTCCTGCAAAGGATAAAGCCTTCAGGCGGTGAATACTTCTTTCCATATTAATTCATTGGAGCATGTGCAACCATCCCTGAGAATTAAACATACCTACCCAGAACCCGGCAACCATCCCGACGGAGCATGTGGCAACCATCCCGACGGAGCATGTGGCAACCATCCCGGTTTTCTGTAGGTATACATCATTACTATTAATGCTTTAATTAAATCCTTGTGTTCGACGTGCAAACACCCATAGGCTACCTGACGGTAGGTTATACTAGCCCCTTTGAATGCATGATAGACTATCCATGTTAGTCTCACTTGCTGAAAATAAACCCAAAAATATATCTCACCCGTCCAACTTCGCAAGCATAGATGGAGGGTGTAGATATAGATTCAGGGGGTCCTGAGCATGCTACCATGATCACCTCGGACCCACCTTCACACATGACCGAACGGTTAAGACCAACAACGGTTGGTCCTTCCAAAACGTGCGCTCAAAGTGAGCATGACGCACGGCTAGGGTTTCTTTTAATCGTGAGTGTCAAACTTCGCCGGCATAGTTGGACGGCTTATATTATACCCTAAAACAAGTAGTGAAGTGATGGTACACCACTGGCGGGCCTACTTTCTACCTACATGACCGACTCCCTCATAGGCAAGCCGTGGTGCAAGAAACGATTGCCCAAACAAGGCTAGTTTAACGCCTTATGCAGGTTGAGAAGATCCAAAACGATCACGACCATCCGACTTCGCCGGCATAGTTGGATGGCTTAGATTGCGCCCAGGGTCATAGAGCAAGCATGTACATGCTCACCGTCGACCCAAGATGCTGCATACATGGTCGGTCTCCCCAAAAGAGGTGCACGCAACCCAAAACCGATCGCTCAAAGTGGCCGGTCTAAATCCCTAATTAGGGTTTGCGGCGCAGAAACATCTCGAGCGTCCATCTTCGCAGGCTTGGACGGAAGGCCAAGATAGAGACTTATAAGGAACCGAGCATGCTAGCATGACCACCGTGGGCCCGGCTTCACGTCTAGCTGATCGGCCAAGACCGGCGGTGATCAAGCTCCTCGGTACGCGCGCCCAAAGGTGATATGTCACGGCCCCTCCATAAATTCTAATCTCGACCACTCGTCTTTGCCGCCTGAGTCGAGTGGCTTAGATTAAATCTTTGCGAGACAAGCAGGCATGGGCGTGAATACCATTGTACTACCTCCATGCAGGGCTGATCGGTTCCTCCATTGAAACTCTCTAAGCATGCAAACGTTTGGGCCGAAAGAGGCAGCATGCGCGCCTCCCATCCAACAGTCGCAAGCAAGGCTACGAGTCATCTCGTCCATCCATCTTTGCAAGCTTGGACGAATGGCTTAGGGTGCGAATCAACCAGCAAACAAGGTATCACTATGACCACCATCTGTCACTCTTCTTCACAATGTAACCGAACAAGGCATGGCATGTCTATACAGCCTCCAAATGGTTACCTGAAGATGGATGCATGCGATGTTATACCAAGTTCATGGTTCACCCTGTACTATTTTCTGTGGGTCCCACGATCCACACACTCGAGACATTAATCACGTCATAACTGGGGGATACAAACTGGGGTATTGGTCTGGCGGTTTACAGCGTGCAGCGTGCAACGCGCCATCACAAGAATCTGTTAGGAAGACATGGGCGGTTAAGTCAAGATGGGAGAAGTGGGCAGTTCTGATCGTGTGACACTCACACACAACTCCGCTCTTCCCTCACTCCACTTCCTCCACTTCCCATGAGAGACGTGAAGAAGGATTAATGACTTGTATAAATTGGTTCTCCTCCCTATTTCCAAAAACAGAAGTTGGAACAACACAGAAAACCAAGTGTTAATCGTATTCAACACCCAGAGCCTTCCTGCAACATTTTCTAGCCTACTCAACCTTCTGTTAACAAGTCATCAAATATCTTTCACCTTCATAATCTCAACACCTTCTTCGCTTCCCTCCCTAAGATCAACCTCACATCCTTCACCTGTGACCGAAACAAATCTGGAACGGCAGTGTCTTTGGTTTAGGCCAGAATTGTATAGATTACCTCTCGAATCAAAGTGCTCATCGTGAAGCATATTTGTTGAAGGTTTAAACTCACTTCTCATCCACACACACCCAAAATTACCCAAACCGGAAGAAGTAGTTTTCTCCCACAAATAATTGGCGACCACAGTGGGAGGTTAATCTCTCGGTTGTGAAGTCGATTTCTTCAATACCAATTCAATTTCTCTGATTTCAAGAATGGTGGATCTTAGGTCTGGATCAGCAACCAACGATGGAGGTAACACCGACAACACTTCTGGTGGCGCTGATATCCCAATTACTAGTGTTACAGTGCAACCCGCCAGTGCAACCAATGTGTCTCGTGGAATCGCGTCTTCTACCATTAGTACCAGTGGAGCAGGAGCAGACATTCCAAAGCAAAGTGACACCTCCCATTACAAGAGCCAGAGCGGCTGCAAATCCAGGCATTTCCTCAAGCATGACACTTCCGTCCGTCACCAGAACAACTGTTACTTCCCTTTCAGGATGAGGATCTGGAGGACCCAGAGGAGGACAACCTACTATCACCATGGTGGACTTGATGGAGAGACAAGAAACCCTCGCTAAAGCTCAGGCAGACATGGAAACCACTCAGAAGGAGGTACTCACCTTCCTTAAAACATTAACCGATCGATTACCACAAGAGTCGAGACAGCCTCAAAGGTCATCAAGAGATACGTTCAGCACACCTGGAGCAGATGCCTCAGCTACGCAAGCCTACCTGAACGAAGAGTCTTATGCTTCCGACCACGCAAGAGAAAGGGACCAGGAGCGTCTCAGGGAAAGGATCCGATCATCCAAATTTATTACACGTGAAGATCTGGAGAGACTCCTCCAAAATCGTGGCAAAGAAAATACGATGGACGCGCATCGACACCAACCTCCATATCCACAAGACGTGCAGCAGATTCCTCTTCCTAGGGGATACACCTCCCCTCAATTCATCCTTTACGATGGTACCGGTAATGCTCGTGAACACGTCTCTCGATTTTTAGAATCCTTAGGAGAACACGAATACAATCACGTTCTCCGCTTGAAGGAATTCTCCAAATCACTTACGGGGAGAGCCTATACGTGGTACAACAATATTGCACCCGACAACATATCCAATTGGAGTGAGATGGTCAACGCGTTTTACAAGAAGTACTTCTTTGTATCTGAGCAAGTTACTTTCTCAGACTTGGGGAGAATCTCCCAACGGAACAATGAACATCCAAATGATTTTGTCAAAAGGTTCAGAACACAAGCATTGGACTGCCATGAACCAAATGTCACGAACGAACGACAAATGGTGGAATTATGCATCAACGGAATGATACCCATATATCGCGCCTGCTGAAAACTTGGGATTCCGTACAACATTCTCGAGCTCCATGAATCATCCAAACGTTCGGCCACTACCGCCCCAGCATTATTGGAAAGAACCAGGATCGTTCGGAGTGACGATTCACGAGATAATCGGGGAAACAGGCGCCTCATCAACAAGCAATATAATATTGTCCCTTCTGTCAGTGTAGTAAACGAAGGCGGAAAGAGAAAAGCTCCATCGGCGGCAGAACAACTACCCAAGCGTGCGACTCAAACGCATAAAGATTCGCCTCGAAAGGGAACAGGCAAAGATCCTGCGCAGAGCACCGAAGACACAGGCTTCTCGTTTCCGATAAGTGAAGTAATAGAACTCTTGGAGGCATGGATTCAGGATGATGCTATCAGACTACCTCTATCAAACGTCCACCAACTGAGAAAGACATGGCAGACCCTAAGTACTGCTGTTATCATAGGTTTGTCCACCACCTAACTAAGGATTGTAAAAAGATGAAAGAAATCTTCAGGTAAAAGATAGCAGCAGGAGAGCTCCAATTGGGAAATGAAGGAGTTCACACAGACCCCCTTCCCTTCCGAAGTTGCATGATCTCTGGAAGCTATGTGCGCAAGAATGTACAATCCATGATGCAACACCTGTGTGAAATCTTGTACCTTTCCAAGGTACAACGTCAAGATATATTCATGGCCCTCAATCGTATTGTGTCAGGCAGGCGATTGTATCCAGAAAAGGAAGTCGTTCCAGCGTCTCAAGCCTCCTTGGAAAATAGCATCAACAAAGGAAATTGGGGACTTTTGACCGTCGCCCATCTGAAAGATGTCAAGTTCGATAGCACATTAATCGATTCATCTTCTTAATTCAACATCGTTACTATCAAGACCCTGCAAGCTGCGAAAATCTCAAAGCGGGAAGCTACCCGTAGTCCGACTGTGATCAAGAGCCCAACAGGAGAATTTGTGGATGTCTACGGATACATTTACCTTGATGTCAAGATTGGTAACACTCCAACACAAGCTAGATTCCATATAATTAAGGAACATCCGGATTACGACATGATTCTGGGGCGCCCTTGGGTACACAAGGCGCATTCCTTACCAATCTCAGTACCTGAAAGAATCTCCAACAAGCCAGCTCTGATGATTTCCGACAAACCTTGGAGAATCGAAGACTGCCTGTTTCCCATATACCAACAACTCACAGGCATAACGCAACTCCCTGGTGAAATCCCTTTGTCCTGCGTCAAGAGATTTCGAGCCCAAGTAAGTCTCATTGAACGACCCTCTTTGCAAGTAGTGGATGATTGTCCTGTTAGACCACCGGGGACTGTTTCACCTGACAGGAGGGCCACCACCAAGAGATGTGAATGGAGTACTGGCCCCTTTAAGCGCTTCACCAAAAGCTTGGAAGAAGTCAAGAATGATACGTGTCAGAAGCAAGCGGTTATGCCAAGCCCAAATCCGTTTCAAGTCGGAGATATGGTAGCAAAGGTAACCACGTTCCAAGTTGGAAAGATGGCAGTAAAGATAACTGCCAAGTCTGATATGCCTGCAAAGGAAGAGGAAATATTCTTAGTGGCAGATGTTATCTTGGGCGGTTACTGCAAGATCATCAATACAGACAAACTCGAAGGTGTGGTTGTTCACTCACGGTGGCTCAAGCCCTACCTTACTTGAAGATACGACACCACCTCTCTAATCCCCCCGGGGGATTCCTCCAACAATTTTCCTTTTCATAATATTTGTAATTCCTTCAAAATGATGGCACTGCTTGCCTTCATATTTATTAGGGTTTCAATATTTCTTCAAGTAATCAAGATTTCATTCCTTTTACAATTTCTCATAAAATCACACAAAGTTATGAGTCACCTTCAAAACACCATTACCCAGAAAGAAAACCCTAAATCCTCATACCAAATCTTCATACCGGCCTGGTAATATGGGAGGAATAAAACATGTAAAAAGGGAGGAGGAAGGTATCCTACATGATCTACTTCAACAGAGCCAGACTCACGTCCGGGGGCACAAGCAGGAAAAAAAAATGCATGTTTCGAAAAGCAACATTGAATACAACTTTGTTCAATACAAGCAAGCAAAGAAGAAAACTTCAAACTCAGCCGCCACTGAGTATATAAAAGAAAAACACTACAAAGAAGAATAACATGGAAACTCAATTGCCGGTTGCGTCTTCATCACTACTGGAATCCACATCTTGTGCCGTTTTCTCCAGAGACGCCTCGACTTCTTCTTCGGACACAGCAGCTGCCGCCTTAACATCTTCAGCATGCGTATCTTCTGCACCTTCTACAGAATCAATTGCAACCTTGGAAATCGCGCTAATCACTTTCGGGCGTTCAATCTCGTCAGTATCAGGGTCAAGGATTATTACACCACCACGTATTGGGTAATCACACTTCCCATCGCCTGCATGACGTTCATGTTCAACCCTCCGTCTCTTCAACCGAGCCACAAACCTTTCAGTTCTCGAGCCTGTTGGTGCTTGTGACGCCTCGCGTTTCCACTTCACTCGCAACTCTTCTTCATGTCTTTGTTTCTCCTCCATATCAATTGCAGCTGAAAGAGCACGGAGTCGCCCCTTGACAATGGTTAAATGCAAGACAGACATTCCCTGTACGGCATGGCCGACTTCACGAAGTGGCAAATCAATTTTAGACATCACTTCTTCATGTGCGTAAGCTTCTGGTTTATCAACTTCAAAACTTTTTCTCGAGAAGTCGCAGAGTTATCATCACCAACTCCTTTCATGATGTACTGCAATAAGATTGGAAGTTTTAGCATGTTTCCAAGGGGTCATACAGAAATAAAAGATTCTCGTGATTCCCAACTTCATTGTTAGGCACCTAATACGGAGATTACATGGGATTGGGATGGTTCAAGCGTCCTCCAAACAAACTCAGTTGAGGGAAATTTACACTACCTTGTGTTCAATTATGAGCTGGGAGCAATGGGTATGGAATCTAGTGTTATGTTATGTGAAATTCTCTTCATATGGAAGTTACCTACAACATATCAAAATTTCACGACAATCGGATGAAAGGGAAAGAATGGGTGGCCAAAACATCAGAAGACACGCAACCTGAAAAAATTCTGAAAACCTCCTGGAAGTTTGCTATTTCGCGGTTTTTATCCCCTAAACACGCTCAAAATACAAAAATATTCTTTGTTAAAGCTTGGAAATTTTCTGGGCTTGAAGTTACATATGCGGAATGTCGAAGTCCGAGTTTGTATGAAGATTCTACAGCAATTTCGGTAAATGCAAGCGCAAGAGTACCTCAAAATCACGCAGGCGGGCACTAAGGTTTTGCATGCGTGTCCCTAAAGCTAAGCCAACATGTCAAAATATTTTTCTACAGTTGGCTATCATGTCTATAAGTTCAAGACAGCGGTTCTACCAAGCTACAACCTGGGTTTTAACATGCAAGGGTAAAGGGAACAAACAACATGTTTATGATTTCTTTTACTACGCAACCCTAACAGGCGGTAAATGAATTAATCATGGTATGTTTTGCTGCACCTACAATCCTCTCAAAATGCAAAATAAACTCTAACTAAATAATTAGGGTTTGCAAAAAAAAAAAAAAAAAAAACCTACCTGACAAACGGCGTCAGCGGCGACAAAACCAACAGCGCTGACGGTGAACTCCGGCTGGAGTGACGGCGGCGCGGGAGAGAGCTGGACGTCCACTCGAGAAGAAAAAAAAAAATCGTGAAGAAAAAATGGAAAAAGGGTTCTCCCTTTTTATAGGCAAAATTTGAAGAATCCTGATTAGAAAAGGATCCCTTTCTGCTTCCAAAAAACCAAGAAGGGAAACCGGCTCACCCAAGATTTCATGCTTGTGACGGTACATCCACATGGACAATCACTAGCGGCTGCCTTCCAAGGCTAGTTACCTTTATTTCTTTTACATATATTTGTCACCATCTCATGCCTACCCTACAATAGTGTAACCATTGCATGCTAGGCAGGGGACTTAATGTTGATGGTGGATTTCTATTTAAAAGGTAAAATTGTCAAAAGCCAATTTTTGTAAGCTGACGTCCTGCAAAGGATAAAGCCTTCAGTGGGTGAATACTTCTCGCCATATTAATTCATTGGAGCATGTGCAACCATCCCTGAGAATTAAACATACCTACCCAGAACGGAGCATGTGGCAACCATCCCGACGGAGCATGTGGCAACCATCCCGGTTTTCTGTAGGTATACAACATTACTATTAATGCTTTAATTAAAACCTTGTGTTCGACATGCAAACACCCATAGGCTACCCGATGGTAGGTTATACTAGCCCCGTTGAACGCATGAAAGACTATCCATGTTAGTCTCACTTGTTGAAAACAAACCCAAAAATATATCTCACCCATCCAACTTCGCAAGCATAGATGGAGGGTGTAGATATAGATTCAGGGGGTCCTGAGCATGCTGCCATGATCACCTCGGACCCACCTTCACACATGACTGAACGGTCAAGACCAACCACGGTTGGTCCTTCCAAAACGTGCGCTCAAAGTGATCATGACGCACGGCTAGGGTTTCTTTTAATCGTGAGCGTCCAACTTCGCCGGCATAGTTGGACGGCTTAGATTATACCCTAAAACAAGTAGTGAAGTGATGGTACACCATTGGAGGGCCTACTTTCTACCTACATGACCGACTCCCTCATAGGCAAGCCGTGGTGCAAGAAACGATTGCCCAAACAAGGCTAGTTTAACGCCTTATGCAGGTTGAGAAGATCCAAAACGATCACGACCATCCGACTTCGCCGGCATAGTTGGATGGCTTAGATTTCTCCCAGGGTCATAGAGCAAGCATGTACATGCTCACCGTCGACCCAATATGCTGCATACATGGTCGGTCTCCCCAAAAGAGGTGCACGCAACCCAAAACCGATCGCTCAAAGTGGCCGGTCTAAAGCCCTAATTAGGGTTTGCGGCGCAGAAACATCTTGAGCGTCCATCTTCGCAGGCTTGGACGGAAGGCCAAGATGGAGACTTAGAAGGAACCGAGCATGCAAGCATGACCACCGTGGGCCCGGCTTCACGTCTAGCTGATCGTCCAAGACCGGCGGTGATCAATCTCCTCGGTACGCGCGCCCAAAGGTGATATGTCACGGCCCCTCCATAAATTCTAATCTCGACCACTCGTCTTTTCCGCCTGAGTGGAGTGGCTTAGATTAAATCTTTGCGAGACAAGCAGGCATGGGCGTGAACACCATTGTACTACCTCCATGCAGGGATGATCGGTTCCTCCATTGGAACTCTCTAAGCATGCAAACATTTGGGACGAAAGAGGCAGCATGCGCGCCTCCCATCCAACGGTCGCAAGCAAGGCTACGAGTCATCTCGTCCATCCATCTTTGCAAGCTTGGACGAATGGCTTAGGGTGCGAATCAACCAGCAAACAAGGTATCACTATGACCACCATCCATCACTCTTCTTCACAAGGTAACCGACCAAGGCATGGCATGTCTATACAGCCTCCAAATGGTTACCTGAAGATGGCTGCATGCGATGTTATACCAAGTTCATGGTTCACCCTGCACTATTTTCTGTGGGTCCCACGATCCACACACTCGAGACATTAATCACGTCACAACCGGGGGATACAAACTGGGGTATTGGTCTGGCAGTTTACAGCGTGCAACGCGCCATCACAAGAACGTGTTAGGAAGACATGGGCGGTTAAGTCAAGATGGGAGAAGTGGGAAGTTCTGATCGTGTGACACTCACACACAACTCCGCTCTTCCATCACTCCACTTCCTCCACTTCCTATGAGAGATGTGAAGAAGGCTTAATGACTTGTATAAATAGGTTCTCCTCCCTATTTCCAAAAATAGAAGTTGGAACAACACAGAAAACCAAGTGTTAATCGTATTCAACACCCAGAGCCTGCCTGCAACATTTGCTAGCCTGCTCAACCTTCTATTAACAAGTCATCAAATAGCTTTTACCTTCATACTCTCAACACCTTCTTCGCTTCCCTCCCTAAGATCAACCTCACATCCTTCACCTGTGACCGAAACAAATCTGGAACGGCAGTGTCTTCGGTTTAGGCCAGAATTGTATAGATTACCTCTTGAATCAAAGTGCTCATCATGCAGCACATTTGTTGAAGGTTTAAACTCACTTCTCATCCACACACACCCAATATTACCCAAACCGGCAGAAGTAGTTTTCTCCCATAAACAAATACAAATAGAAATTATTACGGAAATTATTTTTTCACCTAAGACGCAAGCCAGTTTGTTTCAAGGCCGTACCCTGCAGCATAAAATTCTTATCCAACCGAGGAGGTACGCCCCACCATGGCAACCATGCACATGGCCACACCAAAACAAGGAGTAAATTCTAAAAACTAGGTTTTCGTGGGAAAGGGATGTCAATTGCGTACTTACTTTGCACAGTGAGTTGAGACGATCAACATTACTATGGTATTCATGCCTAAGTACTACTACGAGCTCGTGCAAAACATACATACGGCTAGGATTCGCACCAACATTTTCTACAAGGTCATGAAAAGGTACGCTTACAACCAGGGTTTACACCAACACAAAAGAAAATAGAAAACAAGTTAAAGAAGAAGTGTTGGAAGGCATACCTTGGATTTGCTCGTCCGCTCTGCTTTACTGCTACCATACGGCTGGGATAAATAAATAGGCGTGAAACAAAAGGTAAGTCGGCCCTCCTTTTATATATATATGGTACGTGGGAGTTTGAACAAGAAAAGGATTTCTTATTTTGATCCAAGAAAGGAAAAGAGGAAACCGGTCCCGTAAAGACCAATTTTCACGCCCAAGACCACTCACGCCACGCCTTAGCCCCACATCCTAAGCCATCCACTATGCTTGCCTTCCCAAGACCAATCCATCTTCTCCATTGCCGCGGCCCCACCATGCCTAGCCGTGCCCTGCCACGCCTAGTCGTGCCCTGCCATGTCCGCACCAGGCCAAGCCATCCACTCCATTGTCGCGGCCCCACCACCCCTAGCCATCCGTGTACGCCTCACCTCACCGAGTCGCGCCCTGCCATGGCCGCACTAGGCCAAGCCATCCGCTCTATTGTCGCCGTCCCACCACGCCTATCCGTCCGTGCACGCCTCACCTCATCGAGCCGCGTCCTTCCATGGCCGTACCAGGGCAAGCCATCCACTCCATTGTCGCGGCCCCACCATGCCTAGTCGTCCGTGCATGCCTCGCCTCACCGAGCCGCGCCATGCCATGGCCGCACCATGCCAAGCCATCCGCTCCATTTCCGCGGCCGCACCATGCCTAGTCGTCCGTATAAGTCTCGCCTTTCCATGCCCGTACCATGCCAGGCCTCCTGCTCCATTTCCGCGGCCCTATCATGCCAAGTCATCCACGCGCGATTAGCTTCCAAGACCGCGCCACCCCTTGGCCCCGCGTGCCAAGCCGACCGCTATTCTTTGCCTCTCCAAGCCGCTATGCTTCGCATTCCAAGACCACGCCCGTTGTGCCTCGGTGATGTAAAACTAGACCAAGCCGGCAACTTTCGTCTCACCACTCCACGGTATGCATCCCCAGTACAACTCATACAGGGCTGCCAGTACAGGAAGCAAAAACTCTCTTCACCTCTTGAAAAGGTTAGTCGGATTTTCCTGACCATATTTGCAATGATTTACGTCTCGATCCCTCCCTTGTTTGTTACCATTATATGCTTACCTCGCAACAAGGCACCTGTTCCGAGCTAAGCATGGGACTTAATGTTGATGGTGGTATTTAACTTAGGGTTAAAATCGTAAAACCCTAAACCCTAGTCATACAGTGACGTCGCAACATTTAAGTAATAATCTTTTATTAGGCGCATTTATTGAAACCTTTAATGTGTTTGTGAAAAATTACCGGGGTATCTTTTTCTTTTAATACTAATTAGGTTTACGACAAACCAAACCCTAATTCCCACGTGTGCCAATGGCAAACCATGCCAGCCACACCTACCGCGCCAAGGCATGCCGACCATGCTAGCCGCACCCCTGTGCCAATGGCAAACCATGCCAGCCACACCTACAGCGCCAAGGCATGTCAACTCTAATAGCCGCACCCCTATGCCAATGGAAAATCATGCCAGCCACACCTACCGCGCCAAGTGTCACACCTTCAAACGCCCTAGGAATTTGCTACGAAAGTGTAACCCGGAAGCACAATGGTTCTGTGAATAAAGCTTCACCCACTTGCACTTCAGCCTTATAAGTTTGCACCTTTGCAAACAGCCGACACTTTAGGTTAACAGCGGAAGACTTTGAAGCCTTCTTTCACTTCTCTAAACTCATCAAATGCACCCCCATAATGCACCCAATTCATGCCATAATTTACCAACAACAATCATCCAACCAAGAACACTTAGAACATGACATAATCAACTCCTTTTATTGCATCAAAGGGAAGAAATACAAAACTTGCCCACTTGCGGACTTACACAGACTTGTTCACTCCTTGAACCAAGTCTAAGTCTTACAAAAACTCTCCTACTCACTCACATATGAAAACTTCACTCTCACATATGTTAGGCTAACTCTCACACATGCTAGCTACCAAATTTACCATGCCTTAGGATTATTTATACAGTAGCTTTGCTTGGCAAAACCGTGTAAAACCGTTGCACACGCATGGGACAACTATCTGTCACTTGGAGAAAATCTGTAACTGCCGAAAACCGTGCCAACTGACCAGTTTTCCTCTAACTGACGCCAATCATCCAACACCTGTTCTATTGTAGTTAGGAATCTTGCTCCCACGTTTATAAACTCCTTTATAACCGTTCTACTTCATCACACGTCATTGGAATGCTTGTGAAGCTCGTAACCAACTTGTAACCGTCACTTGAGCTGTATTGCGACACTTGTTGCGCCATAATGAATTCTTTCATGCTCCAACGTTCAGCCCTCTTGGCCCTGCATTTTTATTACTCTAAGATAATGCATGGACACTCTTCAGGCTTTACTTGTCGAGGCCAACTCCTTAAGCTCACTCTAGTTACTCATGTGTCATATATGCTTCACTACGCCAATTCGCTTGACAACAGCAATACAACTCTTGCATTACCAACTTGTTTGCATTGTTCAAGCTTTGGCCAGCCTTGAACAAATGCCATAGACTAACTCCTAGTCTATTTCACTATTCTTGCATCATCCTTGAGTTTGGGAAAACTCAACTTCACGGATACGCTTCAATGCCAACATCGCATGTTGCATTTGTCACTTTGGCCTTGTCTTTCCTTCCCTTAATGAAGCCTCATTGTGTCGACCAATAAGCTTCATTCCTTAGCCAAATATCTTTACAATGTAGTTCTGCACTTGCAATACATTTTCCCTGTGGGATCATGCCATTCTCAGCACTTAACAGTCTGTACAGTAATACCGTTATTATGGCTTGCGTTGCGCTATTATGGCTTTGCAATGCGCCATTACGGATGAACACTAACTTGGCCTGCAACTCTGTGATGCGCCATCATTATTCAACACTTGCAGCACTATAATAGACCTCCCCCACCTAATCCGTTCAACGCCCTCATTGAACGCAACCAAGTATTCTCAACATACTCGTTCTTCGGCCTTGTACACTTCTGAGCCACTCAGAATTCAACAAATTTGTTTGGCTTTCCTTCTTGCCAAATCTTCATGCCTAGTACCACATGCCATCACTTAGCTTTACTTCTTTGCTATTGATCCTATTGACTTGCACTGTAGTTTTTCACGTTGCGCATACGTTCCAACTCCCACTACAACCGTATATTCTCACCCAAATGCAATTTCGAAATCCTTTTTGCCAATTCCCTGAATTGTACTTGAACTTCGCATAAATCATTTGTGACTAAGTGTACGCACTTAATGATTCTTCTCTATCTGATCACCATGATCATTGCCATCGCTTCCTGACTTTGCCTCTTGTATCTCACTCAACGTGACAAGGACTTATAAACGACTTGGCTTCATTTTCAATATATTTTGTTAGGAAACTTTCTGTTGAACTGTTGTTCTCCGCGCTCCTCATTAAGCACGTCACAAAGTGAATAGGGGTTCTATTCGCATTAGACACCCGAATTTAACACTTCATGCCTCGCCAAACTCAAATTATGCAAGTATCATTCAAGAACTCATTTATCTGAATGTGGCTACCAAGTATAAACTCTATACTTATGCCATATTGCATACCCATACTAGAATGGTGAGTTTTCTTTGCTTAACTTCCATGCAACAAAACTATTGAGTTGCACAACCCATTTAAAATTGTGACTAACTATCTCTTGGACATATCATTAGCTAACCCTTTAGTTGTCCATATGCGATGCCTTCAAAGCCAATATGTCTCCAAATACTTCTTTGAACTGCATTGCTAATTGCCTGGAAAGTGTGTGTGTCTTTCTCTAAGGACATGAGTTCTACCCAACTCATGCTTGTTGATAAAATGATTTCTTACTTGCTGCATTGCTTGCACTGTCGCTTCCCATCTGCCGTCGTGCCATTTTGCAATCCCCAAACAGCAACATCATTTCTGCGTCAACTAGGACCCTTGTCCTATGCTTTGCTTATTATCTTCCAACTTGTCTTGCTATTGCATACTTTAGACTAAGTATGCTACTTGCATCATCTCCCAATGAACTAGTTTTACATCGTAAATAAAGAGGCAAGACTTTATAAACGAAAACACGCTCATTCATTACTGCTCTTACATAACATGACCATGTACCATTACATGATTGATCATTCACTTGATCACTTTTGGAAAGCTAAAACTTCATTAACAAAGCAACTTGCTTACACCAAAGAAAAGTATATACAAACTTGAAGACCCAAATAAAAGTTTGTACAACCAAACTCTACACACAGAGTTTGCATCAACCAACAACTAAAGCTACATAGAACAAGGCTAGGAACACTCTTTGTTCTGGCATCAAAGTGTAGCCAATAGAGACAGCAACACTTACTCTTGTTCTTAGCTTAGTTTTTAACTTTGTCGAAGTGAGCAACGAATTCGTTGCGTGGTCTCTTCCTTGAACCTTCACGAGTTTTGCTAGAATGACCCCCATATTCATTCACAACTGATGCATTAAGTTGTGCTTTGAGTGGACAGCTTCTAGCAAAATGAAAACCTTTGCAAATGAAACATCCCCTATACTCCTCGAACTTGCGCCATCCAGAAATTAGAACATCTGATCTTCTTCACTCATGCCACGTACTTCTTGCACCAATGCAAGGAAGTTTTAAGCATAGGCCTGTGGTGTACTCATCATTTTTAGCCTACGTAAACTTTCTCTTGCATACCAAGCACCATTGCTCGCATAACCTGACTCATCATTTTTAGCCATCTTTCATGTCATTCCATGACATAGGATTGGCATAACTAGCCTCTTCATCTTCTTGCAGCATAGTTCTCCACCAAACCTTTGCATCACCACCAAGGTAATTGCCTGCGAGAGTTACTTTTTGTTCTTCCCTAGTTTCATTCGCTTCAAAGTATGTCTCAACGTCATACAAGAAATTCTCAATTTCTCTAGCATTACCGGAACCTGCGTAAATTCTTGGCTCGGAGACTCGATTTGAGCTTTCTCAATGCACGTTTGCTCCTACAAACATGCAATTACTGATTAACCCGCGAATGCTTTCCACTTCCTCAGACATTTTCTTCGCATGGCTTGTTAGTATGGTCTTTATGTCACTGAATTTCTCCTTAAATTCAGTCACTTCAGCATTGGTTTCACAATTCAACAAGGTTGCATCAGACACCTTGTCCTCGACTGCACCTACCCTTTCGTCAAATTCTTTAAACCAATCTGATGTCCTTCCTTCAAGTAGGTCTAGTCTGCCCTTATATTCAGAAACAAGAGGATTTTCAAAGCCATTATAGCCCATGTCTATGACAAAATCATCAAGATTACTGCCATACTCCTCAAGCTGATCAAACGTACCCGGAAGTTCTTCGTCGATCATCATGCCATTAGAACTCATTTATAATGCAACATTCTGAAAATAATGCGCCACTTACTTGCTGATAGGAAAATAGATTAAGAGAGAAAGAAGTCTTAGTGTATTATCCAACAAATACACTTGAACTGTGCACCAAACACAGCTCTGATACCCGAATTGTCACACCTTCAAACGCCCTAGGAATGTTCTGTGAAAGTGTAACCCGGTAGCACAATGGTTCTGTGAATAAAGCTTCTCCCACTTGCACTTCAGCCTTATAAGTTTTCACCTTTGTAAATAGCCAATGCTTCAGGTTAACAGCGGATGTCTTTACAGCCTTCTTTCACTTCTCTAAACTCATCAAATGCACCCCATAATGCACCCAATTCATGCCATACTTTACCAACAACAATCAGCCAACCAAGAACACTTAGAACATGACACAATCAACTCCTTTTATTGCATCAAATGGAATAAATACAAAACTTGCCCACTTGGGGACTTACACGGACTTGTTCCCTCCTTGAACCAAGTCTAAGTCTTACAAAAACTCTCATACTCACTCACATATGCAAACTTCACTCTCATATATGTTAGGCTAACTCTCACACAGGCTAGCTACCGAATTTCCCATGCCTTAGGACTATTTATATAGTAGCTTTTCTTGGCCAAACCGTGTACAACCGTTGCACATGCATGGACATCCATCTGTCCATTGGAGCAGTTATGTAACCGCCAGAAACCGTGCCAACTGACCAGTTTTCCTCTAACTGACGCCAATCATCCAACACATGTTCTATTGCAGTTAGAACTCTTGATCCCACATTTATAAACTCCTTTATAACCGTTCTACTTCATCACGCGTCATTGGCATGCTTGTGAAGCTCGTAACCAACTTGTAACCGTCACTTGAGCTGTATTGCGCCACTTGTTGCGCCATACTGAATTATTCCATGCTTCAACGTTCAGCCTTCTTGGCCTTGCATTTTTATTACTCTAAGCTAATGCACGGACACTCTTCAGGCTTTACTTGTCGAGGCCAACTCCTTAAGCTCACTCTAGTTACTCATGTGTCATATATGCTTCACTACGCCAATTCGCTTGACAACAGCAATACAAATCTTGCATTACCAACTTGTTTGCATTGTTCAAGCTTTGGCCAGCCTTGAACCAATGCCATAGACTAAATCCTAGTCTATTTCACTCTTCTTGCATCATCCTTTAGTTTGGGCCAACTCAACTTCACGGATACGCTTCAATGCCAACATCACATGTTGCATTTGTCACTTTGGCCTTATCTTGCCTTCCCTTAATGAAGCATCATTGTGTCGGCCAATAAGCTTCATTCCTTAGCCAAATATCTTTACAATGTAGTGCTGCACTTACAATACATTGGCCCTGTGGGATCATGCCATTCTCAGCACTTAACAGTCTGTACAGTAATACCGCTATTATGGCTTGCGTTGCGCTATCATGGCTTCGCAATGCGCCATTATGGCTAAACACTGACTTGGCCTGCAACTCTGTGATGCGCTATCATTATGCGACACTTGCAGCACCGTAGTACCAAGGCATGCCAACCATGCTAGCCGCACCTCTGTGCCAATGGAAAACCATGTCAGCCACACCTATCGCGCCATGCCAAACGCACCTTGCCATGGCCCCATGCCAACCTAGCCACGCCACCATGCTGGCCTTCCTTATGCGGCTACCAAAACGAAGGCATGCGATAATAAACGGTCGCCCTTCAATCCCAGGAGAAAATCCTAGACGTCCAAGGTACCAAACGACCTTTAGCCCAAAACCCTAGCTTGGTCACACCAAACCCTTGGCCCCACATGCCAAGCCAAACCGCACCTAGACAAGCTAGCTGTTCCATGCGCCCATGGAAAACCCTTGGACCCACATTCCAAGCCAAGCTATCCGCGCCATGCGCCCATGGCAAACCCTTAGCCCCACGTGCCAAGCCAAACTCCCCCTAACTTAGCCCTAGCCGCGCTATCATGCTTGCCTTCCCTACGCGGCTACCAAAAACGAAGGCGTGCAACAATCAACGGTTTCCCTTCAATCCCAGAATTGAATCCTAGCCATCTAAGGTTACCAGACAACACATGGTAACCTTTGGCCCAAAAACCTAAGTTCGGCCACGCCACCATGGCATGCCAACCTGGCCGCGCCATCATGCCATATCAGCGTCATGCCAATATAGCCGCGCCACCATGCTGGCCTTCCCTACCCGGCTACCCAAGTGAAGGCATGCAACAATCAACGGTTGCCCTTCAATCTCAAGAGCAAATCTTAGCCATCCAAGGTTACCAGACAACACATGGTAACCTTTGGCCCGAAAACCTAAGTTTGGACGCGCCACCATGGCATACCAACCTAGCCGCGCCATCATGCCATGCCAATCTAGCCGCGCCACCATGCTGACCTTCCCTACACGGCTACCCACTTGAAGGCATGCAACAATCAACGGTTGCCATTCAATCTCAGGAGCAAATCCTAGCCATCCAAGGTTACCAGACAACATATGGTAACCTTTGGCCCGAAAACCTAAGTTTGTCCATGCCACCATGCCAATGGCATCCCAACCTAGCCGCGTCACCATGTTGGCCTTCCCTATGCAGCCACCAATGAACGAAGGCGTGCGACGATCAACGGTTACCTTTCCTCTTAAGATGCAAAATCTCGACCGTTGAAGGTCACCAATCTACCAAGTCTTCCAAGCTAGACTTTCTAGGAAACAACAATATGCTACATATTTTCCACAAAAACATTCAAGACATCAACACATATCACAAACTGGGGGATCCTCTTTGGGTATTGGTTTGGCGGTTTACAGCATGCGGCGTACACTATGCCCATCATAAGGAAGTGTCATAAGGGTGAGACGGTTATTAAATACAGGGAGTTAATGGTGAAACGCTCTGGGACATCAATTCCAAGCGTTAACGATTTTATGGAACATCAATTCCATGTATTAACGGTTTTATGGAACATCAATTCCATGCATACGGTTACCACCTCCTCCCATTTACTTACCTATTTTTCCATTCCTTAATGAGACCAGGGTACGTTTCACTTCGACTTGTATAAATAGGTCTTACCTATTTCCACAGAACAGGAAGTTTAGTGAGGAGCATACAATACTCAGAAAATACTTGCTAGCTTACCATTGGTTGGCCTTCCCACTTTTCTGATACAAGTCGTAGTAACACAACTACTCTTCCAGAAACCAACTATTTTGGTCTCATCACATTCCTTACTTCCCTCCCAAAAACCAACCCATTCTCCTTCACTTTGTGATCGAAGCAAGTATGGAACGGCCATTTCTTGGTTTAGGCTGGACTTGTACATATTGATCTCTCGAATCTAAAGTACTCCCGTGCAGTACATTATTTAGGGTTTAGACTCGTTTCTCACCCCACACACCCGAAATTACCGAAATCAGCAGAAACTATTTTCACCCTCAAACACCTGGATTTTATTACATTGTCAGGGTTATTCAGGATACTACCCACTATTCGCCGAATGGTCTCTCGAGAAATTACCGCTTATTATGGATTTCTGATAGTTATATTAAGTTACTTATTTAGCTTATCCGTCTGTCTAAGACCTGTTGAGGAAATTGGCACCCCAAGCACAACAAAACATAGGATCACAGAGGGCAGTTGGTGATTTGAATCAAACATGAATAAATAATAAGTGATTCAGAAGATAAACAAACACATAACATAAGATATGCATGGTTCACCTTTATAGGCTACATCCACGGCCACCACCACAACAAAAACTTCCATTATAAACAAAGACCATTACATACTCTTTCAAAAACCCATAGAAGAATTGAATATGTTGTTTTCTTAATGGGAAAGTGGAGCTATTAGTGATTTTTCTAAATGGTTTTCTTGAATACTCTGAGGTCGTTCCGACTTAGGACATAGAAGTTATGAGGAAAAGGAGCTTAAAAGATTTAATACACATAGAGAGATTAAGCTTGGAATTTTTCTTTTCAACCTAGCCAAATCTGGATCTTAAAAATCATGTCTTTAGAATATCTTAAAGAGAGAAATTCGGGTAAAAACTTTTTCATCCAAGCTACATGAATCAAAAGTCTAGAAATCAAGTTTTTAAAAGAGTTTACAGGAGAATATTCATCTAGGAAGTCAGCCAATGGACCTAACCGAACTTAAAAGTAAGTTTTGGAGAAGGTCTAAAAGTAATGCCACCTATGAGAAGTTCCAAAGACTTAGTTAAACTTCAGGGTGAATTTTTCGACGAAAAACTCAAGTCTACGATATAAAGCTCGGCTAGGAGAAGTTCATAGACTTAACAGAACTTTGGGATGAGTTTTGACAGGAAAAATATCAAGTTCTCGTTGAAATAGACTAGGAAAATGTCCCAAGAAACCTAACTGAACCTGGAATTATCTAGGGGGGAAATATTTATATCAGGTGTGGCTTGTTGGGAATAATTTATTATATCCAAAGCTGACAGCACCATAGGACATATTTGTGACATATTTTCACTCTAACTTGAGTAAACACGGACCTAGAAGAATTTAAAGGCATAAATCTAAGAGCACTTTATAAGAAAACTCCCAAGACTTTGAGAAGAGACATTCTACATCACTTTGCAAGTCTTGGAGGAGAAAAAACACAATGACCAAAAACTAAGGTTTCTGAGTGGTTTCACTATCATAATGAATTCTCTTTTATTTTCTCTTATGTATATCATGGGTTTTACTAAATCCATGAGTACCAAAAAATATAATTGATTGATGATGAATTCTAAATTCTAAGCATGACTTGAATGAATACATAATAATCTATTTTAAGTTCTTCATATGATTATCGTTTGCATTTACTTGAATTTTTGTGATTCAATTGATTAATTGTTTAACTGGATGCCAAAATTAGTTTTTTAATTATTCTAAAGATAGTAAATAGTCATGCACGGGTAGAAACCGTGAGATGGTGCAGAGGGATTATGTTGAGCAATCACGTGTATAAACAACACTATAACGTGAACCGAGCGCACTAAATTTAACTACTTGGATAAAACCTAATTAAATTCACAAACCATGAAGCATTCAAATGAGTTACACCTTGAGATCATACTTCTTGGTAGCTCAGATAAATATAAAACGGTGACTAAGCCTACCTGTTATCCGATGATACCAGGAATTTTAGGGACAACCAAGCGAACTTTTTATCATATGATTAGTGATAATCTATGATGAATGAAAAATAGAGGTGTATATAAGTTCAATGTTTTCTTTGTAATAAGAAGCAATCCTCGATCATATTTCTCTCAATTGCTTATAACCTAATCAATTGCAGTTACTTTATTATTTACTTTTCCATATAGCCTGAACAAAAACCTCTTATTGGTTACTTTTGACAACTAAAATCTCATTGATTTTCATGCGAGCAAACTTTTCTTCTACCATATTATTTGTTAATTGAGGGAAACAAAGTGAATTAGTTTACGATGGTTACGACAAGCATCAATAATGAAAAAAATTATCCAAATTCATCGACTCAAGCGTAAATATTAATATATATTTACAATCTCATTCAAGAAGGTGTAATACTGGTAATTAATGTGAATATTGATACAACATTGGTAATTAGAAAAAAGCTAATGATACACCACATTCATTTATTTATGTTATTGTATGGTCAGTTGGATTATTTATATGACATTATGTAGTTACATGACTTCCAATTTTCCAATGTGTTTATAGTTTGGAGTCTTTGGAAAGTGTATACTAGGTTTGTTGCGCTTAATGTATAATGGAAATGGAGAACCTTTCCAAACTTGGAAGTTTATCAAGGTATTCACAATTCGGTGATACGTACGCACAAATGAGAATTAAATAATTTTGCACACTTAGATAACTTTCATAGATGAATGTTTGCATTACAAAGGGAAAATTATATGAATAATTGAGTATAGTTTTGGCTTAAAAGGGAAAGATATATTAAAGAACAAAGAGTCACTCGAGGTGACAGAGTTACAAGGAGAGTGACAAAATGAAGAAATTGTCAAGGACAATTGATAATTACATCCCAGTTACAAATTTTAATAGAGAAAGAAAAACCAGCAATGAGCTTTGTACGAAGAGCCCAATTGAACATAATAAAGTTGGCATCCATGATTAGCTGCTTACTATTTCTAAACTTACTTGAGAAGCATCTATTATTTTTTTCTGCCAAATAATCCACCAAATATATAGCAAAAGGAAGAAAATACCAAATTTTCTGTTTTTTTTTTTTAGAATTTGATTTAGAGGATTTCTAATTCCAAATTGACTGACTCGGGGAAACCCTGCTCAACCAAAATTATCAAAGAAATAACTCTCGATTTAGGTTATAGTTATCAAAAACTAAAAGAGTGCATCCATAGTATCTTAACTTGTTATAATAATTGACTATTTATTAATGGAACAAGCTCATTCATAGTATCACATATGCACACACAAGGCAATAGTCACTTCCTGATTTAAATAAATCCTCTTGTGATACAAAATTAAGTGTAATTATAAGAACATAAACCCCATAGAATTTAGTTTCACTGAATTTCGAATTTTAAAGAAAGATGAGCATTGGCAGAGTTGGGCCCATAAAATTTCTATTGTTCGTTGGAGATTGCCTCAAGGTTCAGGCGATGATGAAAAGCGCGTTAACTGTAAATTAACATTGTTAACCTTTATATTTGTAATTATTTTATTTTATTTTCTGAAAATTTAATTAGTCAATGGTAGTTAAAGTACGATTCAGGTACCAAACTCCAACCTGGACCAACGTTGGTACCGGGTGTAAGTTCTGGACGAAATCTAGGTATCAAACGACAAAAACTCTAAATTTTCTTCAGTAATTTCAAAACTGGATTAATAAAAAAGAGCAAATGGTGTCGATATTCATCTTTGTTCATGCAAGGATAACGAGAAATAATAGAAACTTCAAATCCAAACCAAGATCAAGTCTTATTTTCATCAAATATAGTTTTCCTTCATATCAATAATGACATGAATTGCGGCCTAAACCTAAACCTAAACCTATAAATATTAGTATGATATATATGTAACGACATGTTTGTTTTTTCATCATTACATAGTGGATATTCGCTATCTATCACCATGTAGTGGTGGGATTCGCAATAAGAGATGTTTGTTTTTAGTGTTTCCTCTATCAAGATAGTGGGTAATTACTATCCCGGGAGTGAATATCAAATATGACTTCCTTTCCGCTTTCTCCTTAATATTACCTTAACCTCATATAAAAAGTATTTTTTCTAATTTCAAAGATATACAATTTTCTTGCTTATTGTCCTTCACAAAAACCCTCAAATTCTCCATATAGTCTTCTTAATCATCAGTTACAAGCCCTTAATCTCAATTAAAAGAACTGATCCAACCGAATCTTGACAGATTGATCTCCTATTTTCTAAATACTCTACAGTAATATTTTGTTTTTCTTTAACCATGAAAATCAAATCAAATAAACACAATAACTACACTATTTGAGTCATCAGTTACATATTCGTCATGTTTGGTTGGGAGAATCTAACCCCTAGTGATCGAAATGCAAGGTAATTCAACGGATTCACCCAACCAAACAAAAATGTCCCAGTATCTATTTTTATTTGAATGAGATTCTCACAGAATCCTTGATTTCGATCGTACGGTTTCATGAGATTCCGACAAAATCCTTGATTTTGATTGCACTGTTTCACAAATGGAGTGAAAACGAATTCCGTCGAACTGACCATACTGTTATTTGAAATTACTTAACTACCCTTGGTTTTCAGTTTTAAACATGTGAGACAACCAGCCTGAGATGTAGAGATGTTACGGAAAATCTTTTTGAGCCACCAGTAGGTCATTAAAACAGACATACTATTCTTTGTGCGTTAAATCAAACATTCTTTCCCTTAAGCTAAAACATATTAAAGATTTTGTTGTTCATCATCTTCTTGTTTTTTACAAAGATGAACTTAAGCCTGTTCTTGCTTTCTTGAGGCATATAAAGTACAATAATGGACCCTTCTCGTATATTTATCATTCTATATGATCGGAAGTTGTGGTTTCTAATTTGATGGGTTTTAACTAGATTTGTGCCCGTGCTACGCACCGGGCATATTTTTTCTTGGTGTGCGCGGGGTTTCTTCTCTCCCCGTGACGATGTATTTTTGAGTTAGTGTGCGTGAGACATCGCCCCGTGGCGATGTATTTTTGATTTGGCGAGCGCGGGGCTTCGCCTCGCCCCGTGGCGATGTATTTATGAATTAGTGTGCGCGGGGCTTCGCCCCTTCCCGTGGCGATGTATTTTTGATTTGGCGAGCGCGGGGCTTCGCCCCGCCCCGTGGAGGTGTATTTTTGATTTGGTGTGGCGGGGCAATTACATTAAATAGGTGGGAAATATGTGCATATTTTATTTGGTTATTCCTTTTAATTTGGTGTGCACGGGGCTTCGCTCCGCCCCGTGGCAATGCATTTTTGATTTGGTGTGCGCGGGGCTTTGCCCCTCCCCGTGGAGATGATTTTATATAGGTAGAGGATATGTGCCGATTTTATTTATTTATTCTTTTTATTTTCGTAGAACTAATCATACATTGCCAAGTGTCCTCACATTAATACTGTCACCTCATGAATTTCCAAATTGAATTTGGTTTCCTTTTTTAATCTTTTTCTTATTTCTTTTTAAACCAATCATACATTGCCAAGTTTCCTCACCAAAACGTTCGTTTCACAAAACTCAAAAAAAACCTATTTCGGCCAAAAAATGAACCAGATGGAGGACAAAGACAATAATAATATATATACAAAAATTTAGTGTGGGGAGGCATCGTATTTATCTATATATATTATTTTTAACTATCAAAAACGGACCAACTACGAATCACTTAATCACGTTGTGATGTGCATGTGCAAAGTAAAGCCAGGTATATATAGTGTCGCATATGTACATATGTTTGCTCATCATGTTTACTATCACATGATGTGCATGTGCAAAGTAAAGTAAAGCCAAGTATAGTGTCGCATATGTACATATGTTTGCTCGTCATGTTTACTATCCCAAAAATCAATTAATTATGGGCTAATGGTCATGTATCAACTAATTTAACTAATTGTATATTCCTTCAAACATACGTGAGTACCTTTTATGATGTCAAATTCCTTATGCTAAAGCACAGGTACGCTATTGTTATTCCTAATCTACGTACTTACAGTTTGTTTATATTACAGACGTTAAGTACTCTTATTAAAGAAAGGATAATTCTATTTTTAGCACGATCTCCTGATTTTAACCGATTTCCTTTTTTAGTGTGTAAGGATTTTCTTTTTAAAAGGAATTCCTATTTAAGAGTTTCACGTTTTTTTCTAATCTTTTTTCTTTTAATTTATTTAACGGTTTGGAAGTTAGTTTTGTCCACCCTTATTAAAATACAGTTAAATATAGGTGTAAACACGGTGTAACTAAATAATTCAAGCTTAAATTCTAACATAAGTATTGTTTACCCACTTTTTTTTTAACACCATTACTAACGGACAATTAAGTATATTAATGTAACCAAATTATAATTATTACAACCAATAGAGTTATGCCAAGTGTCTCATCATAGCTTCTGCATTAGAAAAAGTCTTTTTAGGCCAATAGGAAGCGAGGGTTTCATCATCATTTAATGTGAGAGGTTTATTTGTCTAGGCCTTTAGGGGATAAGATTTTGATTATTACGTGACCAGTTGATCATTAGATTTGGGTTATTAAAGACATCTTTAAGAAGTGGTACATATCCATTTCCTAATAACTTGAGTGGATTCTTCCGACCAAACACCTTTATTTATAATCAAAAAAATTGTTTCCTCGTAATTCGATTCTTGAAATCCAATTAGACCACTGATTCTCCCAACCAAACATTGTGATTGTCTTAAAATCATGGGCTGTTTATTGCCAAAAAGATAGTTTTTAAAGATCTTTTCGGACTGCCGCGTAATTTGCTAGTGCAGACATTTTTCCACTGTATGTTTGTTGTTGTTTGACCGTCATAAGCATACTGATGTTTTCCCACTAAAACTTTGGTGATTGCTAGACGTAGTGCCATTGCTACAATAGTCGTAGTTTAAGGGATTTCCCATAAAAAAAATCCCCTATTGGTTTGACGTTACAGTTGATGGCGAAAAAAATAAAATATAAAACAAAATCTTCAAATTGGAAAAGAGCAAATCAAGTATCAACTCTTTGAAGTAAAAGAAAAAGTATTTCGTGTTGGTTATTAACAAGAAGCAATCTAGAGAGAGTAGAAAAACAGTTTTTTATGTGGTTCAAAATAAATAAAAATAGTGGGATTTGATTAAGAATTAATCTTCTGATGATACTCCTCAGATTTGATAAGAATTTACTGAAAGAGGACATCCAAATTAGTTTGAAGAGAATTGTCCAATGTAAGAGCCTACCTACAGCAAAGAAGACAAACAAAAAAGATAAAGAAGCTGTAAAGAAAACATTGGTGCCTCAAGAATTTGAGCTCTAGCCTAGCTGGCCTAGACTCTACAAGAGTAACAAGACAGCTCTGCCAACATAAAAACAAAACTGCAGTACTTAATAATCAGAAAGAAAATCAAACTGTAATCGATATAAGTTTGCGACAGACCCCTCTCAACAAGACAATAAAAGTAACAATAAGCATAACTTCTCTAATCTCTCTACCAGAAAATTTAAGAAAACAGAAAATGACGCAATTGCTTGTACTCCACAAAATTACCTGCAAATCAAATGGAGAAAACGCTTATTCATAGGAATACTTAGATAAACTGACCCAACAAAACATGTAAATTAAGTAGATATCTTAAAGAATTTGACAGATATCCTAATGAAACATACAGACAATTTTATATTTCATAAAGAATTTGATGATCTTCTAACAAGTTTCATAAAGTTCACATACAGCTAAATCTATCAGATTTCAGCAAGTTATATAAAGCAGGAATATAAACAACCAAAAAGATGAACCAACTTAAGAAACAACTGAAAACACCAAAGGTAGAGAAAACGGTCCATTACCTTAGCTATCTTAACGTCTATCGGTCTTTCCAACTCCATGCTTCCCAGAGAATAAATGCTTTGGTCTGAGAGTTGGAATTGTCCTATCTGCTTCTCCCCTCTTAGCCTCCTTGTTCCTCTTCTTGGATGCTCCATGTGCAAGTTTCAAAGCCTTACTCTTCTGGAGTGCATCTCTGAAACCATCTCCAGGAACAATTTCACCAGGTGGTCGTGAGCTTGACCTTGACCTTGGGCGTGATTGAGACCTCAGTCGCAACTTTTTGTTGGCCCAATCATCATCCATTTCCATAGCATCAACATCACTGTCTCCCCTAGACATCTCCCTCTTTCTTCCCCTTTCTATGGATTTACTACGGCACGGTTAATAGCTTTAGAAGGATCAATACCCAATGCAGACAGCTGCCTCCCCATCCTCTGTGTTGTGAACTTGTTGTCCTTGTCATGTTTTCTTGGTACAACAGGCCTACTCTCTGCTGTGCTCTTCTTGATCATATGCTGTTGAATGAGCAAACTTTTCTTCTTCCTGATGGCAGCTAAAGCGTCTTTTTCTTCTGGAGTCAACTCCTTAGTATCCATCTCAACATCCTCCTCATCCCCTTCCTGTTCTAGACGAAGTCCCTCTTCCCTTTCCAACTCTTCAAGCCTTTCTAAAATATCAGGATCGACGAAATCATAGACGTTATGGCCATCAAGAATCTCTGGCATAGTATCTTCTTTCCACTCCTCGTGTGCTAAGATATAGTGTTTTTTCAAGCTAGCGGAGTAAACACCAGCCCCACCATTCTCTTCCTCCAAATCCCTTTCAAGCTTCTTCTTTTCCTTCTCGGCAGCTGCCTTAGCTTTTGCCTCTAGAACTTGCTGAGGTATACAAGCTGGCCTCTCTTTCTGATCTCTTGGCTTTGGAACTGCTACATGAAACCGATTTAAGCAATCATTGATCTTCTTTGACTTCATTTTTAGTTCCACCCTTTGATTTAACAGTCTTTCACAGGCTGCATTCTTCACAGATATCACTCCCTCCTCTGTCAAAGTGCTCATAGTCAGTAGAACATTCTCATTATCATTTGGTTCACCTCCTGCACCTATCACAGTCTTTATAGCTTCTGCTTTCATCTCCTTCACCAAATTCATGTCTTCCTCTGAGAGACCATCCAACGGCTGCAAATCAGTCTTGGTGCACACAATAATCAAAGGCTTGTTCATAAACAGCGATTTGATGCTGTGGAAGAGAGCCGCCTGTTGAGCAATGCTGTACCCACACGATCCAGATATATCCAAGAAGAACAACACAGCAGCTCTCAGATGAGCAAGAGCCGTAATACTGCACATCTCAATAATATTCCTGTCTTCGAAAGGGCGATCCAAGATCCCTGGAGTATCAATCACCTGGTACCTCAAGTACTTGTAATCAGTATGTCCGACAAAGAGGGACTTTGTGGTGAAGGCATATGGCTGAACATCAACATCAGCCCTGGTAATTTTGTTGATAAAAGAGCTTTTACCAACATTTGGGTACCCACAAATCAAGATAGTACAGGTGTTGGGGTCTATAGATGGGAGCCTTGCCATGTGTTGTCTAATCTGCTCTAAGTAAGCCAAACTAGGGCCTATACGCTTAATGACAGTACACATTCTTCCAAGTGCAGCAACTTTCAGTGACTTGCATCTATAAAGTGAATCCCCATACTTCAAAAGCTTCACATAATCCTTGGATATTTTACTAATGAGATTTCTTGCAGTGTTAATCTGACCAAGGGCAAGCTTGTAATGATCTTTGTTGTATAAAACATGAAGGAGATCTCCATAGAAAGGATGGATATCATCTAGACGAGGAAACTCATCGACAATGGTTGAAAGCTTGTCATGAAAGTTTGTCTGTGTGTATTTTACCTTACGCATGTAGAACTGTCTTAATCTGTTGATAGCATATCCCTTGTGAACAACAGTCTGGCGCTGAGTACGAGAGAGTATGATGTCAACGAAGTCCTTCCCAGTGGGAACCACTGTAATCTTCTTAAAATTGTATTGCACATCTTTTACAACCTCCTAAGTACCCTATACAGCACGTACAGGGAAGAATATAACTCAGTTAAACAAAAAATGTATGAAACAACATAAACGAACAATACAGGACTAAAGTCATTAAGCCAGAAACATAAACAAGCAATATTAATCAGAAATCTAATAAAAATAATCACAAGTAGAAGTGGTAATAAGAACTCTATAGTAGCCTAAATTTTCCTGATAAATTTAAATAAACCATTATAGATTGAAATAAGTCTAGTCACGGTCCAAAATCCAAATAGATAACAGTTTCTAACTACTAAAATTAATCAATTACAACTTTAACATAGAGAATCAATCAACCAAAATGAAGTAATTCTTATCAACTACTTCTAAGCTTGAAATTAACTAGCATGAGCAAACACTTGAAATCAAAACTAATATAAGTTATTCATTATATAAAACCCTAAGCTGATATTACAGAATCATAGGTAGCTTAACAAATATTGAATCGTACAAAAATCTAAAACCCTAAAAATAAAATTGTAATAAAAGAAAAAATAACAAACCTTAGATGATAAATCTGATTCGAGTTCGAGAAGATAGTTTTAAAGAAATACGTTTTAGGGTCGGCCGTAGATGGAGAGAAAGATGGCCTTTGAGAAGACAAAGAAGATGAATGTCAGGGTTTAAAGCTTTATAGCTGTCTCTCGTTGGATCTTTTAACACTCATTTTACTTGAGCACCTAGGAAGAAAAAACTTGCGGCAGTCTTGCGCACCTCTTGTTTACTTCCCTATCCTATGATGGACAAAAGACGGCCAAAATTATTTCTAGGCTGGACTGCTGAGATGATGCCGTGGCCGTGGCCTACGTAATTCATAACTCTGACCCCAGTGACATCTAATGTGACCTTATAGCTAACAAACACTGTGTTACCGTGCTACCAGTTTATACGTGTGTAATATTGTCAGAACTAATTAGCAATGACACCGATGAAGGTGGTGTTATTGCAAAAGAAGATGAAAGCCATGGTGATCGGATGAATAGGTACAAAGATGTTAGTGCAAAAGACTTGCAAAAGCTAATTGACAAACAAAGCAGATTGAGGTATCAGATAAAGTGATGTTATATGATTCTGTCGTTCCATGGGCTTCACAAATGTGGCAAAAAAAGCTCGGTTTAATATACTCAGTCATGTTCTGTTAATGCAATTTATTGCACTATATACAAAGAATTGGTTCGTACCCCAATTGAAGAGCCAATAACGGCAATACCCAGACTCCCGCTAATCGAAGCTGAAGATTTTCCATCATTTGCATACAAGATTGATTCGTACCTGGATATACTCAATTTGCAATTCGCGAACATGGATAACGATGATTAGCATTTTCTAAACACCTTTGACAAATTGGAGGATGAGGTATGTGTCTGCTACTGCATTGCATGAATCAAAGGAAAAATAATGGATAGAAATTGAAGATGATATATTGATAAAATGTGAAAAGCATTGCATGAATACCATGACTAACCTTAAAAATCGGCTAATCACAAAAAGGATGAAGCCCATCCGCAGGTCGAGGTGATGCCTATTTAATAGCATAAATGGATAGAGAGTGTGTGTTGTGTGAAAGGTGTGATTTCTTGTATGTGCCAATAGCACGTGAGACTACAGTGTTAGTTAAAAGGAGTCGAGTCTATAAGCTCTTGTAAGAACGCATCGTAAAACTATCATCTTCTAATCAATTTATTGATCAAATCATCTTAAATAAACAATGTAGAATTCATGCATTGAATATTTAGCAATGTTATCTGACTCGCGAATTCAAATTATCAGCGGTACCGATTCATAATTTCATTGTTCTTCGTCTTTGATTCATCTTCATGGAGATTTTTTCCCCAAATTGATAAGGTTTTCTTTGAAGAGAATATTTGCTACTGGAATTGGTGAGGAGTTGGATTGATCCTGATGCTTTACTGCAACGTCTTCAAACAAGACTAAATATGTATTTTGGATCTAAAATTCAATTTTTAAACTTGACCTCTTGGTTGTTTCGGATTTTCAGTTTGGTTTGGATCTGGAATTTCTCTACCTCAACTGGCAAAAATTCGAATCACTATTGTAATCTCCAACTTAATCTTTAGATTATACTTTAGAGATTTCATGTGTTCAATTTTTACATCACTATCTCAACAACCTTCAATTTTTCATCTTCAAATTTCGTTTTCATCATAACTTGGTTTGATTTTGACCTAGTTCTTTTATCAAATCTTATGGAACTGATTCCTGAATCAATTCAATCTAAGCATGCATATTTTTTTCTCCAATAATTAGCTAAGAAGAAGCGTAATTTTGTTTCATTGGATAGTGGAGAAAGATTTCTTCTTAAATTTAGTAGAATGTTGGATACATTTGTGAGTTGACGGTTTGTTGAACTACTGTGTGCCTAATCTTGCTTCGGTTAGCTCCTCATCTCTATATTACTTTGGTACAATCCTCACGGTAGTGGTATGTGAGTGAGTTGGTTTGGGTATGTGATGATAAAACTGAAGATGATGCTCTGGTATTGAAACTGGTTTGGTACTGGTATACGAGTTGAACTTCTCTTTGATGAGTCTGCATTCAATTGAGAATGTGGCCTGATTTCTTTATCAATTACTATTGTTCATCTTTATCTTGGTTATTTGTTAGAAATAAGAAGATCAAATTCTTCAATATGTTTTTCAGTTTATGTTGTGTCTTGTATGAGGGAGAATGCTGAGATATATTGGGATTGGTTTCTTCTTATGCTGAGATTGAGTTTATCTTAATGCTGAATGTTAGAGATTAGTTGTCGTTGTTGAACAATAAATCTTTTGTTGCTGCCACATACTGCAACATGTGGCGATCCAATAGTAGCTCCAGTTTTTTCATCTGTCAGACTCAGCTTTATGGTGCAACTTTGGTTCTACGTAGACTTGTGACGGTCTGAACTGCGAGATTGGGGTACATTACAGGTATTGTTACATAAAATTTATATAATGCAAGCTATAGTGGTTAGCGAATGTTGTTCGATTTACTTTAAATGTTAGTTTAAGGGTTTATCAATTTGTGCAAGATTGTACATGCCTTACTTCAAGCAATATTCGTTCAACTAGTCTTGCAATTAGTATGATGTTGGAATTGACCGCAAGACTTCTGAGCTATTGTAGTAAGTTTTTTATATATATTGAAAGTTGTAATCCTCTACAATCAGTTTCATCTTCTTCGAGTCCTTGTAAATTTCTAGCTAATGAACTGTTTACTTTTATACTGTTATAGAGTCAATTGGGATTTTTTGATCCAAACTTGCCTTTGGCTTTAGTGATGACTAGCGCAGTCTAATTCACTAAAGTGTCTCTAATGCTTCCATTGCAGTCTTATTGAATGGTACTCATGGCAGTTTCTTTACTCCTTCTAGAGGTTTGAGGCAAGGAAATCCATTATCTCCTTACTTTTTATTAATTTGTATGGATGGTTTCTCAAAACTACTCACAGCTAGGGAAAAAACTGTTAGAGCATTCCCACATGTTTTTCTATCTCAAGCTTATTGTCAATGTTAGGTGATCAAAACTATATGTTGATTTCTAGTCTACTAAGTCAAGTCTCAGATTAAGTTAGAATTTGTAGTTGAGTATCAGACATCACCCTTGAATGGACCATTCTATTTTACTCACTATCTTATCTATTGAGACTATGTTGTATGACTTTTAGTAGATTTACAAAAATAAAAGTTTCGATTCAAGCTTGTCTTGTGAAACATTTTGAAATATGATTCTAAGCAAAGATGTTCAACGGTCTTGAACAATATTAGTTCTATGAATCAATTTGTGGATCAATTGAAAATTTCCAATGCAAATGATTTTATCACTTGGGAATGTTTCAAACATCATAAGAGAAAAATAATGAACTTACTTATATTTTTACTCAGGGTAGGTTTGCAAACCAGATTACAAACCAAAGATATCTGAGTTTCATATATACAGGAAGGTTGGAGAACCAGTTCGCAAACCGCAAGTTCAGTTTGGAATAGTTCACGAACCCGGTTGGAGAACTGTGGTAAACTGAATTTTTCACAGTTGGAATAATAGGATGGCAGTAGCGAACCCGGTTCATGAACTGTTGCACCCTGACTCATGAACAAGCCATACGGTTGGATAACTATTAGAGCACTACTTGGTCGAACTCGCAAGCGTTGTTATCTCAAATTTGTTTGTCACGTTTAGTTGTCAAAACTATAAGTCTTGATTTCTAGTCTACTTATAGCTATGTCTCGGATTATGATAAAATGTGTAGTTGAGCTTTAGACTTCACGGTGTTCATCGATTGAAGACGAAGAAATACTAAGGGGAGATTGTGGAACTTCATCAACAAAAGGTATGTGGAGACTTGAACTCATCTATCACTCAAAAGTCTATTTCTACTCTATCTCCTATTTGAGACAAAAGTCGTATAGATATATAGACTTCGATTATACACATTTGATATTTCGAGTTGAATTTAACTCGCTTACATATTTCTCGAAATATGTGTTGGTAAGCTTTCACTTTAACCAAGTTCATCTTTATTCTTGACGAAAGTCAAAAGATGATCATGTGAAAATTGCATGGTAATATCTTACATGATTTGTGTGAGACAGTCATTTGATGTAGACTCTGAATATTTCGTATTGATCTATTGATCACTTGAAAATTTCTTTGAAGCTAATAGTTTGTGTGAGACAGCTATTCCCGTCTTTTAAGAATGTTTCAATGATTAAAATGGAGTTTAGAACAATTAACCATTGATTGGATATAGCACAGTATGCGTACTTGTTTATATTTGAAGTCTGGGAACTTAGTAAGCATACCCGTATGCATACCGACTTAACAGTTCAAGTCCGGGAATTCAACTGAGTTTGGTCATGAACGATAGTATGCATACCCTCTCGCATACTGGCGAACCCAGACCAAGTCCGACTACTTAGGTATGCATACCCGTTTGCATACTTGAGTGGGTTAAGTTCTAAAATCGGTTTGTTCATGAACAAATACATATGTATAATAAGGAATGCAACAATCTTTTGCAAACCATGGATATAATGTTCATGAATTGATTCGAGTGAATCAAAATCGATTTTTCTTCAATTGTGTATTGTATACTTCTATGAGAATGATAAGTGCATAATTCATATGATTTCAGTATTCATTTCATAATTGTTTTAGCTATTATTCTTGCATGTATTTGTATTATTACTTTTGTTTTATCTTATTTCTCTCTATTAGGTGAATCATCTAAAAATGAGCTACAAAGTGCTAAAAATATATATGAAGAGAAGTATTCCGAGTATCCAAGTGCCCAAGTCAAAGAGAAGTGGAAGAAGTGCAACGAAAAGGAGCAAAACGGTCAAAATCAGGAGACGTGCCAAAGACCAAGATTAAATCACTCAAATTCACGATTTCTCATCACCATCTTGAAGAGAATTGAAAGAGGAAAAGAATTCAAAAATAATTAGGTCATTCCGAGTGCGGACGAAGAAGTTACGGCTAAAAAGTGTTTTACCAAATACCGGAGACAAGCAAGTATGCAAACGGGTATGCATACTTATTTCCCTGGATTTAACTGAAATTTAAGTTTGCAAACGGGTATGCGTACTGTTGAAGGCCAAAATTCACGGTTAGGGTCTTTATTTCGTATTTTTTGGTCGGGTTATTGAACCGACTAGGATACTTGGAGACCAAGCATTATAAACCTATATAAATAGGTATTAGGCCTTTCACATCATAGAATCTCATATCACAAGCTAGGGTTTATTCTACATCAAAAACTAGGGTTTGCCCCTTTAGGGGGAAACCATCGTTATACATCTTCTTTGTAATATGAGTAGCTAAATCCTTTGTTGATTAAGGATGAATTCAATATTCTAAGAGTGAAGTTCTATTATTGATACAAATCTATTGAGAGTTTTAATCGTCATCATTTGTTTTCACTATATTTAGGGTTTATGATTGATTTCTAGATTTTTCAAGTGTACAATTGGATTAATATTTTATTCATTCTATTTCTATTGCTATTAAAGGGTTAGGATATCTGTGTAATTGTTGAATAACCATTACATAAATAGAGAACATGAGACCTCGCAGAGGGATTCTGTGGAGAAATCGTGTGTGACGACAACACTAGTAAGTGGACCTTGCGCTAAGAGTCTAACTGCTAGGATCAACCTAAGTTCACATAGCTTAAAGCTTCTGATTGGGTCACACCTTGAGTGCGCTACTAATTGGTGGTTCGGTTGGATAGAAATTGATATGCAAGCGCTTTGGTATCCGGTTACATAAGGAACTTTGGGATAACACTGCTCTAACTGTTATTGTACGGTTGGTGATGAATGGTTCTAACTTAAGATATATAAGTATTATAATCCTGTTAAAGCTTGGTATTCCTTGGTCATCTATTTTCTTTATTATTGTCTTTATATTTATCTTAAAACCAATCCCCCTTTGTTATTTACTTTATTTTTCTGATTCAAATAACCTATCAATTACACAGCTCTCTATGGGATCGATTTCTTACGCTATATTACGAGTTAATTAGTGGGAAATATCTTTATTAATTTTGTATGCTCACGACGGCCATCAAAGAATATAAAAAATGAACAACTCTATAGCTAGTTTCATTTGAGTCATTTGAACTAGTTGTGATTAAGATGAACAAGGTTGATATGAAAGTGTTCATATGGCTAACTTCGGGTAACTATTGTTGATCCAACTAAGTGTACACGTTTAGGTATGATTACCCATATCTAAATGAAGTAACATTTTATTTGTGTATAACAAGCTAAGTTCGATCTAACGGTTGACAGATATTAGCTTGAATCTAATCAGGTTTTCATCTAACAGTGAATATTTAATGCTTTGTTACCAAGGTAACATTGATTGCAAACCATGATTTGAAGACTATATAAGGGAGAACTCTAGCAACTGGGAAACCTAATCCCCATACATCTTATGTGATACTAGTTGCGACTAGAGTCAATTCTCCTTTAACCTAGATTTTTCTAAAACAATATAGGCTAATGACTTAAAGACTTCATTGGGATCCTGAAGCCAAACCCAACTATTTTCTCTACAATTGCGTGTTCTGATCTTACTTTGTTTTATCGTATTAAGTACTATCTTATCTAATATTTTCTCTAAATTCAATCTCCGATAGGTAAGATAAAAAGTAGTCACAAATATCTTCGCCTCATCATTTGTGATTCCACAATATCTTGTTCCGCTTCCATACGGTTAAGATCATTGTGAGGTGATTGATATTACTAGGCTATTCTTCGGGAATATAAGGCTGGTGTATCAATTGGTTCATGTTCACCTTGATTTATCAAAAGACGGAACAAAAACTCGTAGGTATTTCTGTAGGAGACAGATTTATCTATTCAATAGGCTTTTCTATGTGAGACGGATTTTTTTATCAAGTCTTCGACTTTGGGTCGTAGCAACTCTTAGCTGTGGGTGAGATAAGCTAAGGGAATCAAGTGCGTAGAGTCCTACTGGGATTCATAGGCATAAGGAACGCGACTGTACCTTAATAAGTGTGCGATTGGTTAGGGCTCAACTACATTCTAGTTCAAAGTTAACTTATAGTAGGCTAGAGTCTGTAACGGGTTAATACAATTTGGTGTTCAAATCTGGACTAGGTCCCGGGGTTTTATGCATTTTTGGTCTCCTAGTTAACAAAATTTATGTTGTCTGTGTTATTTTTTTTTCCGCATTATATTTTCTATATAATTTCACAGGTTGTGCATAGTTCAATCAATTAGATAATCCAACCTTTGGTTTTTGATATAATTGATTGGCAAGTTGAATATTGGTCTTTGGTACCGTTCAAGTTATTTCTCATAATAATTAGGCTCACGGGTTTCTATTTGTTTGATTTGTTGATTACATTGAGAAACAAAGATATAACTCTTGGATGTATTTTCCTTGATTAAGTTTGACTGTCTAGTTGATTCTCTTGGAAGTATATTGGATTTAGTCCATACAGATTATGTAAACTAAGTATTGGGTGTGGTTGTTAGACCCCCTCTTTTTCAATTGGTATTAGAGCAGGCAAACACATTTAACACCTCATAAGCCTGTGTTTGTTACAATCTAAATCTGTGGATAGAATATTGTCTCATTATTACGCATACAAAAATGTCTTCCAAAGTTTTTAACTATGCCAAATGTCTTGGGCTTACCTCAAAGGATAACTACTTAGTTGATTCTTCAGAATCCCGAGGTAGAAAATTGTTGCTATCAAAATATGATAACATTTACCCTGATGTGACATTTGACACTATGTCAGAAGCTGAAATGGAACTCACCAGAACTTTAAAAAAATCTGCTGAGATTATTGATATTCAAGATTCTAAAATAAAATCTCTTGAAGAAAAACATCCTCAGCTCATTGATGAACTTGAGAAGTCTCTTGATCGAGAACGGGAAATCTACAGTATTGTTGAATCCTTTTCTAACAAAATCAAAAATCTTATTCAAGAAACTACTCTACAGCGTGAAAATATTAATGTTCTTGAAGATATTGTTAAGAAGATTAAGTTAGATAAAAATGTTTGATTGAGACTCATTCATCAGATCTGAACAACATTGGTGTTGAAAAGGAGAAAATGGTTGCATCACTTCTTCTAGCCCAAGAAAAATGCAAATCCCTGGAAAAGGAAAACTTTGTTCTAATGAGTAAACCCTCTTCTGTCAATCTCTATGGATTAAAGTACGCGAAGAAAATTACTACAAATGAAGAGTCTGCTAAGAAATGTTTTCATAACTTGCAATCTTCTAATAGGGCTATGAGTCTAAAACAGGTTCCTTCCGATGTCTCTCTTTCACGAACCTGTTCTTTCTGCGGGAAAAGAAATCATTATGATTTCACATTGTTTTGCCAGAAATAAACAGATTTCTGATCTTCAAAATCTACTTATTTTTGTTGTCGACAGAGTGGATTGTCTGACGACATCTACAATGGATTTCATTCCTACAGAAAATCAGAATTCTCATGTATAAGGTTTCCAAAGTCACCCCTCTAGAAATAGCTACAGGAATCGTGTCCCTCTTAATGATGCTAATGTTTGCGCTACAAATGTACACATTCCCAGTGCTATTGAGAATAAGTATGGTAAACCTAAGTCTAGAATATGGAATTCTCTCAATTCTGATCCTCTGGAACCAATCTCTAGTGGTCCTAGATTTAGTCCTCAGAAAAATCCTTCTAATGGATACTCAAAAAGGTCTATGTCTTATTTCGATGGAATTAGAAATAACCAAAGGAAGATAAGGAATACAAATATCAAACATTTAGATGGTATTTACAACTCATTTTCCAATGCTTATGGTGGGATTACATCTCACTTAGGTACCTAGCTCTAGGTAATTTCATCCTTGTGTCTAAATTGAGAGTTGCAAGGATGACAATTGCGAGATGCTCAAGTCTACTGTAGGTTACCATCTGTCTTGTGTCTGATTTAGTTGTTTTCTTCTTTTGTGAAAGTTGAGTCGTATCTTGACTCAAAGTAACTAATGCATTTTTTTCCTTTTGCTCTAATTAAATCTTTTAATTATTGAGCTTTGAAGGTAAGAGATATCTGAAAACAGAGAGTATTTCCTTATTTGTGGATCTTTTCTTGATTCATTAACCCTTCATAACAGGTCCACGAACGTTCGTGTCCTTCTTGGGAGTTTTTAGGATTTCCATAAAAGCATATATGTATTTTATTGTTTTTCCTTCCCTAAAAAAAGAAAGAAAGATGGATAACTCCTCAAAACCTCAGGATGTGGTGAATCTTGAGATGGAAGAAGACATTAAAGTATGTGATTTAGTTTAAGAACTTGTCTTGAAAAAGATGCATGAAAGGAAAGAGTACAACTCCTGGATTGGAGAATCTGTTAAGGATTTAAATTTTTTTTTCAGAATGACTCTAGGGTCAAATTTGCAAATCTTCATCTGCAAATAAATCAACCCATTGATGCTCAGACCAAAATCCTTGAAAATCAAAAGATCTTGATTCAGAATCAGAAAAACTCATCGTGGACTGTGTCAAAGCTAGGAAGCTTCCCCGCATTGTTGATCGAAAAGTTAATGTTCTAACTCATGAACATGGAGTCTCTATGGTCAAAAGAATCAAGAATATCAGTGATACCTTTTATAATGAAGCCTTTCAAAGGTATGAAGTTATAAAAGAAACTTGATTTTTTCTAGGAAACTTCTTATGAGAATTTATTCCTAAGTTTAAGAAGTATAACTAGGGTTTGGAATAGCATATATTGTGATTACACATTGCTATTGCCAACGATTTTCATCTTGCAGTGTTTTTAGATTTATTTATTTAAATTCTAAAGTTTATTTGGAAGATGATTTTGCAGTATTAATCTTTTTTTGTTTTATATATTGCAAAATCATTGTTATGATATATGTGTGTTTACGTCCGTGAACTGAAAAGGCGAGGGTACCCCAATATACTTTAATCTAAAACTTTTTCTTCCTATAAGTCCTTTCTCCGAAAGTGATTGTCTATGGACTGGGTCGAGACAATGCAAATAATCGGTTCATACTTCGGGTGATCGTCAATGGATACGAGATCGAGACAATACAGTAACGAAGTATGTTTACTTGATACAAAGGTTCGGACATAACCAAACACAATAGGATTCACGTATCAAGTAAATAGGAATTAATATTTGTGCAATTTACTTTAATTATAGTAAAACAATTATAATGCAGAAATGTAAAGTAAATGACACAGCAAGATTTTGTTGACGAGGAAACCGCAAATGCAGAAAAACCTCGGAACCTAATCCAGAATTAAATACTCTCGGGATTAAGCCGCTATACAAAATAAACCAACTTCGTGTAGTTGAGACCAAGCAACTAAACCTATAGTTAACCTAGTTCAGTTTGTATTCCCATGCCTCCAACCTGTAAACAAGTCACGTACTTGGACCAATTCCTTTGGTTCGTATTCCAAACAGTAAAGGAACAACAAATCTGTTTGATATCAACTCTCTTCAACCAAGTGATATGAGTTGCACAAAGGCTCTTATGTTTATCTTAACATAAACTCCTTTGCCAGGTTCCAAAATTTATCTTATGTTCAATCACCAAAAGTTAATCGTTAAGATTAAGCCAATCAACACTCTTAATCCAAAGAACTGTGTTGATGCCAATCTTCTCAATTAATCAATCCAATCTACCACGAGGATAAACCGATTATTAATTGGATCCTCTTTTACCAAAACAAGTATTGTGCACACCAAAGATTATAAAACCAAGTCTGAAATCTTCTATCTCTTCTTTGGCTTCAAATCTTCTTAGATCTTCAATAAACACCTGCACACAACTACTTGAATCTCTTGTGATCAATTACACATAGAACGGAGTCTGTTAACAATGGATTATCACAAGATAATCTTTAGATCTAACAACAGTCTGAAGATCCCTGTCGAAACCTTGAACTAGTTTGAGTGAATCTTATATCAGAAGAGAAGATTCTCAAGCATAAAGAAACTAGGTGCAATCAAAGTTCAACCACCTTTAGTCAATCAAATCAATACGAAAACTAAAGATAAACCGCAATATCTAGTTTCCCACCAACGGGTCATGCTAGAGCTTTTCAATCCCAAAGAAGACTTTAAATTGAGCGGCCGTAAGAGATTTCACCTAATTAGATTACTCTCCTCTCCAATAGGCGGCTTCACCAATAGCAGTACAACAGAGGAATTTTACTGTCACGGAGGATTAGTTTGCTTGAAATGAAAACTAAAAGTATTTATAGACAAGGAAGTTTGGACACCAAGGAATTTCAAAAACCGAAAATATTATCAAGATATTTTTCCATATTAACCCAAATTCGGTTTTCATAATTCTTGTGAATGCACTGTCCAAAAATAATGATCGAAATCTCCTTGGAAAATCTTTAACTAGCAAATGCACATTACTAATTCTTATTTTCCATATATAATTAAAAAATTCTTAACTTATTTAAATTCGATCTTGGGATTTACTTCCTTCTTAGCTGTTAAGGAATATCTCTAAACAATAAAAGAATACGCATTAATGCGCGTGTTCAAAGTGTGTCGACATCTTACTCTTGCAAGTCCTTTTTCATACTTACTCACTTGAAACCGATTTACCATACTTCCAAACAAGTTTAGAATTGGTTCATCTGAGTTTCAAGAACTATGTGATTGATCAAGTAACACTCAATCAAAAACCATGGGTGTAACGGTTCTACCAAAACAAGTTTCGGTTCTACCTCCATGTGAGTATTGTGTATAGTCACACTAGCTTACCAAAATTCGGCTGACTAGGTACTAGGATCGGTTCCCCACATATATTTGATATCTAACTTGTATGCACTGCACATGTCCATAGGATCGGTTCCCCCTTTCCTAAAAACGTGTTACACATGTTCATAGGATCGGTTCCCCTTTTTTCTATAAACCTTGTTGCACCTCATAAAAGGATCGGTTCCCCCTTGTATGTACTTCACCTCTCACTAGGATCGGTTCCCCCTATCCAAATATTTCTCAGACACTCACAAACCTGGTCATACCCCAGGTGATTACTTAAGATAGATTTCACTAATAAAAGTTATACCAATACATAAGTCAGGCCTCATGTGAATAGTTTTACCAAGAACACAAACAAGTCATGAGCGGTTATACTAATCACACATATTGGTCGTTCATAAGATTTGCAATGAAGAACAACCCCAATAACGCCTAGCGATTTCCTTTTCGGTTCAAAACACATATCATGAACTTAATTCCTTAAAACACATGTAAAAACATTGTTTCCTAGGATGAAATCCTCACCTCATACCCATACATAATCACAATAGCATTCATAAGATTATATCGATGTCTTATATACAAAGTTTAATGGTTAAGCAAGAAACTTCATATTGTATTCCTTAATACTATGTATATCTAGAGTGTTCATGCTTCGCAGTTTTGTGTTTTCAATATGCACGACTTGAAAGATATGTTAGGGAATGAAACAGTTCAAGTAAAATATCACTAACCTCAAGTGGAAGGATGATGTTGTGGTTGTAGCTCCATACTTCTTCTAGTCTTCGCAATACTTGTAATGTCTCATCCTAATACTTTCAAGCTAACCTATACGAAGTTGACACTAGTACATTTAAATCAAGCGACTCTTAAATGAGTTTTGGTTCACTAAAATATGACAACCAAACTTGACATACCAACGCTTGGTGGGTTCATGAGCTATGCTCTAAAAATCTCCCCCTTTGTCAATTTTAGTGACAAACTCTTACAATCATATGGATAAACAAATTACAATAATTCATTACACATACGCTTGATTCCCGAATTCAACAACACATAACCTGCATTAATTCCATCCTTAAAATACAGCAGCAGCATTATAATAACAAAGCTCATACTCCCCCTAAAGGTGAGATAGGTAAATTTTCAAACCGCGCGTCTTTTGAAAAAGCGGGGGTCTAATAACCACACCCAATATTTCGATTAGCAATCTGTATAAACAACTCCGAGTTACTTTCTAGAGAGTCAACTAGACAGACAGACTCAATCAATAGAAAATATCTCAAGGAGTTTATTATCTCTATCTCTCAATTTGATATTTACTCAAGCAAATACAATATGTGAGTCTTTATCAAAGAGATAACTTGGATGGTACCAAAGACCAATATCCAAGTTTCAATCAATTTAAATCAATAACCAAGAAGGCCGGATATTCTAATTGATTGAACAATGCATAACCTATATTATTTCAATTGTATAACAAAATATAATGCGGAAAAGAAACAACACAGACACCAGAATTTTGTTAACGAGGAAAACGCAAATGCAGAAAAACCCCGAGACCTAGTCCAAATTAAACATACACTGTATTAAGCCGCTACAGACACTAGCCTACTCCAAGCTAACTTCAGTCTGGACTGTAGTTGAACCCCAATCAATCTCACACTGATCCAAGGTACAATAATGCTCATACGCCTCTGATCCCAGCATGATACTACGCACTTGATTCCCTTAGTTGATTTCACCCATAATCAAGACTTTCTACGACCCAAAGTCGAAGACTTTAATAAACAAATCTGTCTCACACAAAAAAGTCTACAAGATAGATAAATTCATCTCCCACGAATAAACCTATGAGTTTTGTTCCGTCTTTTGATAAATCAAGGTGAACAGGAACCAATTGATAAAACCAGACTTATATTCCCGAAGAACGGCTCAGCTTTATCAATCACCTCACAATAAACTTAATCGATGCAGCGAATAAGATTATTGAGGAATCACAAATGATGAGACGAAGTGTTTGTGACTACTTTTATATCTTGCCTATCGGATATAGAAATCTCAAGCCAATTATTAAAATTGCACTCGTACGATAGAAGATGCAAGATCAGATCACACAACTATGATAAAAGTAGTATCGGTCTGGCTTCACAATCCCAATGAAGTCTTTAAGTCGTTAACCTGGTTTTAGAAGAAGAAAATCAAAGGTTAAAGGAGAATCGACTATAGCATAGCAAACTAGTATCGCACAGAATGTGTAGGGATTAGGTTTCCCAGTTGCTAGAGTTCTCCCCTATATAGTCTTTCAAATCAGGGTTTTCTATCAATGTTAGCTTAGTAACAAATCATTTAATATTCACCGTTAGATAAAAGCTTGATTAGATTCAAGCTAATATTTATCAACCGTTAGATCGAAAACATAGCTTGTTATACACACTTGTAATGCATGTTTCTATGCTTGTGTAACCGTACCCAAACTTGTATATTAGTTGGTTCAATACTAGTTAACCAAGTGGTTAGCCGTATGATAATTTTTATATCAACCATATTATTCTTCACCATAACTATTCCAAATGACTCAAATGAACGACTAGTTAGAGAGTTGTTCAATTGCTTAGATCTTTATGTACTACACAAGACACAATCGAAGCAAAAACGATGTGATTCACTCAAATAGATTCATGAACTATAAAGTCACGGTTTGCAATAGCATTCCTTAGCTTATTAAGATAAGTTCACAAACATTGTTTTTAGACATAACCTGCTCAAGTTCGCGAACTGGGTTCGTGGATGGAGTTCACAAACTCTAGCAGAAATTCTTGGTCGAGAACTTCCGCTAGTTCGCGGACTGAAGCTCACGCACTACACCGGTTTCACTTGATCAATAAAGTTCGTAAACTTCGGTTCAAGCACTAAGGACTTATACATATATGTGTTTCCACAACAATGCTTATATTGTCTAAACTCTCACTTCAATCATTGAAACATTCTCATAGGATGTTATATAATTGTTATTCACAAACTATTTTTCGTTAGAGCAATTTCCAAAATGATTGAAACATAAAATGACTTTCGTCACTAGGTAAAGATGAACTTGGCTAAAGCGAAAGATTTACCAACATATATTTCGAGAAATAGATAAGCGAGATATACTCATCTCAAAATATCATATATGTATAATCTTAGTCTATATAGTAATACGACTTTTGTCTCAAGATAGGAGATAAAATAGATAGACTTTTGAGTGATAGATAAGTTCAAGTCTCCACATACCTTTTAGTCGATGAAGATCCACTGGTTCCTTGATTAGTCCTTCGTCTTGTATGATGATCGCTATGGAGTTCTTGAGCTCAACTAACTTTTTATACTAGTCCGAGACCTTAGCTATAGTAGACTACAAATCAAAGACTTTATAGTTTTGATCACTAATATTGACAAACATGCTTGAGATAGCAACACATGCGAGTTCGACCGAGAATATCCCCCTTTGTCAATTTTAGTGGCAAAACTATTAACATATATGGAATACAAAAAATATATAAATAAACTTTGTAGCTCCTATTCTACATGTCGTATAATCTTCAACAATACTCGAAATCTTCGTCACTTCCAAGTAATCCAATGATCCCAAAGGTTATAAGTTTAGCATCATCGTTGTTGAAAATCCATAGCTATAACAACAAGAAAACAAAAGTTCTCAATCATTGTTATACAGTGTCATAGTATCATTACACAACGTCAAAGTCCAATTGCATCACAACTTTAACAACAATACTATGGTGATACTTCACTCCCCCTTAGTCAATACTCCATCTCACATGGAAACCACTCCCCCTTACAAAATGATCTGAAAACCATATGTATTTGTAGTGTTGAACTACATATTAATTCTCCCCCTTTTGGTCAATAAAATTGGCAAAGGTACAAGAACGTGATCCTAATGAAATTTCCGTAAGAGACATTTCATGACCAAAGGTAAATGTATATCATCTTGTTTAGATGAAATCATAAATCCTAAGCTAAATGCATTCATCAAGGAGTTCATAAAGATACAATATAACCCCCTCTAATATTCCACAGCCGCACTCCCTACAAAGATTTGGCAATTAAGCACAAGTTCAAAAGAACTCTCCCCCATAAAATGTCATTCCCAAGGGAACAAAAAGAGCGACCTTAATTTCAAAAAAAAAGAAGAATTTTGAACAAAAAACACACTACAGAAAAAAAATCTATGTGAATCAAATATTAACATGGCGTAAACTACTGGAGTTCCAACTCAATTCCCCAAAAGATAGAGATAAGCACAAGGGCAAGAGTTATGGGAATAGCTAATAAACTGAAACAACACCAATAAACTGTCGTAAGTGCTGAAAAGTGGCAGTGTCTAATGGTTTGGTGAGAATGTCAGCCAATTGTTGTTCAGAAGGCATAAATTCCATATTTATGATACCATTCTCATAAATATCTCGAATAAAATGGCACCTTATGTCAATGTGCTTTGTTATTAGTGATCAATGGTATTCTCAGTGATTCGAATCGCACTAGAGTTATCACAAAAGGTCTTCATTATTCCAGTATCAACTCCGTAGTCAGCCAACATATGTTTCATCCATAGGATTTGAGTACAACATGACCCAGCAACAATATACTATGCTTCGCATGTAGACTGGGATTGTGAATTTTGTTTTTTGCTATGCCAAGCAACTAGATTCAGTCCTACATAGTAGAAACCCCCTGATGTACTTTTTCATTTCTTCTACACATCCTGCCCGATCAGCATCAGAATAAGCGGAAAGGTCAGTATTCGTATCAAAAGTGGAGGATAGACCATACCCGACCGTGTGATTGACAGATCGCATGATCCTTTTTGCATCTGCAAGATGAGATTCCTTTGGATCGGCTTGAAACCTGGCACAACAACCAACACTAAAAGAAATATCAGGTCTAGTAGCTGTTAGATATAAAAGGCTTCCAATAATAGATCGATATAATTTTTGATCTACTTTTACTCCTTTCTCATCTCTATGTAGTTTACCAGTAGTAGGCATAGGTGTTAATTTTGGAGAAGACTTATCCAAGATCTAGTTACAAGATCTCTTGCATACTTTTCTTGGGATAAGTAAATTCCATCCTTATGTTGTTGAATTTGCAATCCTAAGAAGAATTTTAATTCACCAACATTGCTCATTTCAAATTTTCTAGAAAGTGAAACTTGAAAATCCTTTGCTAGATTCTCAGAAGTTGATCCATAGATGATATCTTCTACATAGACTTGAGCAATGACAACATTTTTCCCACTCCATTTGGTAAACAAGGTCTTATCAGCTCCTCCTCTTGAGAACCCTTTCCTAATAAGGTAAATGGTAAATTTTTCATACCAGGCTCTAGGTGCTTGTTTTAACCCATATAATGCATTTTTGAGTTTGACACATGATCTAGGAAATCACAGTTTTCAAATCCCTTAGGTTGAGCAACATAAACTTCTTCCTTTAAAATTCCGTTTAGGAATACGGATTTAACATCCATTTGGAAAATCTTAACCTTGAGAAAACAAGCATGAGATAATAAGAGTCTAATGGACTCAAGGCGTGCCACAGGTGCAAAGGCTTCGTCAAATTCGATACCTTCAATTTGTGAATATCCTTGAGTGACAAGTCTGTCTTTATTTCTGACAATGGTGCCAAATTCATCAAACTTGTTCTTGAATATCCATTTTGTACCAACAATATTAACATTGGAGGGACAAGGTACAAGTTCCCATACATCTTGTCTTTGAAATTGATTTAAATCTTCATGCATTGTATTCACCCATGCGGGATCGCTAAGAGCTTCATCAATATTTCTTGGTTCTACTAGAGACAGATAGCAACCAAAATTACAAATATTTTGAAGTTGTCCTCTTGTTTTGGCTGTAGAATCTCTTCCTACAATAATACTGTTTGGATCATGATTCCTTTGAACCCAGAGGTATCGTGGAGGGACACGTTCTTATTCTTCAGAAGCAACTTGATTAGTGTTCTTCTCCTCGTCACTAGAAATATCAGGATCAGTAACAGTTGGGATAACTTCAACTGATTCAGGTATTTCTTTGACTTTCTCAATTGTCTCTGTTGGAGGCAATTCAGCAGGAGAATTATCATGATGAAAATTACTAATATCATTGATGATAACATTAACATATTCCATCATGACTTGGGTTCTGAGATTGAATACTCGGAAACCACGACTATCAGAAGCATAGCCAAGGAAAATACCTTCATCACTTTTGGTGTCAAACTTCCCTCTCTGTTCTCGATGTTTTATAATGTAGCACTTACTACCAAACACTCTAAGATTGTACAAGTTGGGTTTTCTTCCGTACCACAACTCATAAGGAGTGTTGAGGGTTTTGGACTGTAAGTAGACACGGTTGATCAAATAACATGTTGTGAAAACAGCTTCTCCCCAAAACCTTAAGGGTGGGTTTTTGTTATGGAGCATTACCCTGGCCATTTCCTGAATATTTATGTTCTTTCTCTCTGCAAATCCATTAGATTGAGGAGCAATAGGTGGAGAATATTGTTGAATAATTCCCAGTTTGTCACAGAATTCAAACACTTTAGTGTCCTTGAATTCAGTTCCACGGTCTCTCATAAATTTTTTTAGTTTGCGACCTTGTTCGTTCTGGATTCTATTAACACTAATCTTGAATTCTCCAAGGGTTTCATTCTTATGAGATACAAATGCAACCCAAGTGAATCTGGTGTAATCATCTACCATAACCAAAGCATACTTTTTACCAGTAATGGTGGATTGTTGAATTGGTCCGAAGAGATCCATATGAATTAAATCAAGTGGAGCTTTAGTGAGAATATCTCGAGATGATTTATGGTGAACTTTTGTTTGTTTACCTTTTTGACAGGCACCACATACACTTTCAATCTTTGCATTGATTTTGGGAACACCTCTTACAAGTTCTTTGTTAATGATCTTAGTTAGAAGGCGATAATTGATGTGACCAAAACGTTCATGCCAAAGATGTGTAGAATTCACCTTAGTCAAATTGTAACAATTGCTGAACTGAGTATCAAGAAGATAACAATTATTTTTACAACGAGTTCCTTGAAAAATTACTTTCCCAGTTTTGTCTACAATGTCACATCCATTTGCATTGAAGACAACTCAATGGCTTTTGTCACTAGTTTGACTAACAGAAAGAAGATTTGCAGTCATACCTTTTACATAGACTACATCATGGATTTCAGGTACGCCAGGTACCTTCTTGATTATGTAGCAACATCTCCCATCTCCGAATGTTACTGGTTCACCTTCATAGTCGTCTGAAGAAACAAACCAAGTGAGGTCACCTGTCATGTGTCTGCTACATCCACTATCAAGAAACCATTGGAAGGGTGATGTTGATTTTAAAGCAAATGCTCACATACTATTAATACTATTCTGTTTGGAATTTCCCAATAGTTCTGTATGTTTTTTTAGAGACGCAAGGAGTTGTTTAGTTCTCTTGTAAAGGTCACTTGCAACTTTTAATCTCTTTTGAAAATACACACAATTATGTTGAAAGTTATTGGAGGAATCACAAAACAAACATGGGCCAACACCTTTTAGTTTGGTAGAGAAGTTCTGAGTCATATCAGTTTTCATAACTTTTAATCGTTGTTTAACAGCTGATGTATGACGGTTCTTGAGAGAGGAACTACTGGAGTTACTCATATCCATTAAGGGATTTAAAATGGGTTTCAAATCCTTTAGTATTGCAATTTCCGCAACAAGATTAGAATTGATCCAGATTTGTTCATCCAACCTTTTCTGTAGAATAACCAGTTTTATCAGAACTCCTTCTACGATTTGTTTTTAAACCAGGTGAAACGTTACAAGAGACATTATAGTCCATAGAGTCATATCGCTACAAACACAGACTTGTAAGGTCTTGAACGTGTTTTACTGCTCTGATACCAATTAAAAAAGCATGGGTCTAACAACCACACCCAATATTTCGATTAGAAATCTGTATGGAAAACTCCGATTTACTTTCTAGAGAGTCAACTAGACGGTCAGACTCAATCAATAGAAAATATCTCAAGGAGTTTATTATCTCTGTCTCTCAATTTGATATTTACTCAAGCAAATACAATATGTGAGTCTTTATCAAAGAGAGATAACTTGGATGGTACCAAAGACCAATATCCAAGTGTCTATCAATTTAAATAAACAACCAATAAGGTCGGATATTCTAATTGATTGAACAACGCACAACCTGTATTATTTTAATTATATAACAAAATATAATGCTAAAAATAAATAACACAGACACCAGAATTTTGTTAACGAGGAAACCGCAAATGCAGAAAATCCTCGGGACCTAGTCTAGATTAAACATACACTATATTAAGCCATTACAGACATTATCCTACTCCAAGCTAACTTCAGTCTGGACTGTAGTTGAATCCCAATCAATCTCACACTGATCCAAGGTACAGTTATGCTCCTACACCTCTGACCCCAGTAGGATAATGCGCACTTGATTCCCCTAGTTGATCTCACCCATAACCAAGAGGTGCTACGACCCAAAGTCGAAGACTCTAATAAACAAATTTGTCTCACACAGAAAAGTATACAAGGATAGATAAATTCGTCACCCACGAATAAACCTATGAGTTTTGTTCCGTATTTTAATAAATCAAGGTGAACATGAACCAACTAATAAAACCAGACTTATATTCCCGAAGAACAGCTCAGCTTTATCAATCACCTCACAATAAACTTAATCGACGCAGCGAAGAAGATTATTGAGGAATAACAAATGATAAGACTAAGTGTTTATGACTACTTTTATATCTTGCCTATCGGAGATAGAAATCTCAAGCCAATTATTACAATTGTACTCGTATGGTAGAAGATGCAAGATCAGATCACACAACTACGATAAAAGTAGTATCGGTCTGGCTTCACAATCCCAATGAAGTCTTTAAGTCGTTAACCTGGTTTTACAAGAAGAAAACCAAAGGTTAAAGGAGAACCGACTTTAGCTTAGAAAACTAGTATCATGCAGAATGTGTGGGGATTAGGTTTCCAAGTTGCTAGAGATCTCCCTTATGTAGTCTTTCAAATCAGAGTTTGCAATCAATGTTAACTTAGTAACAAAGCATTTAATATTCACCGTTAGATGAAAACCTGATTAGATTCAAGCTAATATTTATCAACCGTTAGATCGAAAACATATCTTGTTATATGATCGATGTCGTATGCGTCAAAAATAATTTACACTTTCTTACTACTCAAAATATAAATATAGCAAGGGCAAGAAAGGATCGATCCCACAAAGAGGACTAGGTTGTCTCGTTGTTTCGGTTTCCTATATAAAACACCGGGTATTTTTCTGATTTTTATATACTAAAATAAAATAAAAGCAAAATAATAAAAGGTAAACAAATCAAAGTAGTGAGAATATTGGTTAAGGATTCATCTTCATTCACTAACATACTTTCAAAACAATAATTAGAATTGATATTTTAATCTCAACTTTTATCAAAAGCCCTAGAATATCTTGATCGCAAGAATATCCCGCTAATCTCCTTTTGTCATCAACAAACACATTAAAAGATGCGAATATGAGTTCTATCTAAAAGAACAACCTAACGTGTAAAAGCACTAATCAAGTTTAATTCCCTAGATGCATTAAGTTCTATGAAATCAGGCCAATCAAAGCAATCGAACGTGGAAAACGCACTAATTCAATTTAACAAAGGTTACGATTCACATATGATCATAAGAATATATCACTACAAACTATAATCATATTTATGCTACTTGTATTCAAGGAATATCACTTTTACGTATAATAAACCCTAAACTAGCAATAGATGTGATTAGAAGTTCTACCAATTTGCAACTTGACAAAACAATCAATCAAATCATGTAACTATATTTCCATAGAATTGCAAACGATAAATATGAGACAAAACTAATATATTGAATCAAAGAATCATGCTTTGTGAAATCCAACTATTCCATAACCAATAATAAACTTAAGTACTCATGTTAATGGAGTTCATAACAAGAAGAAAGAGAAATCCTATCATGTTCACAAACCCTAGAACAAAGCAGAAGATAAGATATTATTCTAAGATTTAGAGAAAAGTTTTTATTTATATGCCTCTCCCAAAAGGATACCCAAAAGTAGGTCAAGTATTCTCCAAACCTGTCTCAATTTCATCCACCAAGCCCATGTGTGAAAATAAGTCTCTGGAAAGTTTGGGTCCAAAATTGTCGCCGGAATCCGGTCATCGGAAATTTGTCTCTAGCAACCTTTGTCATCGAAACTTTTCACCAGCAAGTATGTACTTCCAGAAACTCATATTTCCTTCTCTGCATTTCAAACATTCACAAAAATCATCCAAACCAATTCTTTCTCTCTTGCGAAAACGCACCCAAAAGCGTGGTCCGTAGCTCATATGTCCGGCCGCCAACTCTTTCGTTTGACTCATACCCCCTTCGCGATTCACTGAAATATTGCAACTCATACTTTAACTTCCGAAATTCGGCAACCGGAACTATGCTCACCGACGCGCCATTTTTACTCCGTTTTCGCACTATTTTCTGCAGCTTCAAAATCCATTCCCTGCAGTTTCGAACGTCAGTTTACTTCCCATCTTATAACGAGCTTCAATCCCTGCAGTTTTGAGTTCCACCATCTCCATTGCATGCCTGCAATCATGCACAACTACCAACACCCCCTGCAACAACAGCAGCAACACAGCTCCACCTCCATTCTCACAGTGCCACAACCTACCACCTGCAATACCTTTGTAACCAGCTGCAACTTACTCTTCACAGCACCATCACTTCTTGCCAAGCCATTGCAACAGCTGATCAGCAGCATCAGGGCCTCGAGCCATGACCACCTGCAATTCCAGACCTGCTCTTGCTTTACATCTCCATGCCTGGCACCACCAATACTGTCACATCCACCAGTCCTTCCCTGTAATCTCTCAACTACACTTGAATTTTCACCTGCAACTTCAATACCTTCACAGCTACAGACCATCACCAGTTTTTCACTTCTGTCCCAATTCAGCTGCATCTTCAAGCCAGAACCAAAATCCTTTACTCACTGTCACATCCCTCTCAATTCCTTGCCACAACAATGCATCACTCAACCAATTGCAGATGCACCAAACTGGTGAACCAGTACTGCCATCAGCTACCACAACCAATCTCACTCGCAGCTTTTCGAGATTGTATCACCTGCTACATCAGCTTGTACTCCATATGCATATCTGCCTCAAACCATTCCACTAGTTAGTCCTCAACTGGTTACCACTGCCAGCAGCCATATATCAGTGGTTGTACAGCCAATTCTGTCCAACCCAGCCAAGTCTCGCCTCCAGCTACCCATCGCGCCATCTGTAGCTACAAATCCATTTGCAACATCATCTCTGCTTGATACCCTGCACACAATCAACCTATGCATTCATCTAAACTTATTACAACTTCCACTCAGCTTACTACCATCACTTCAATTCAGTACCCCATTTAGCACCCTCTCAGCCTTTCATTTCAGCTCAAAAGCAGCTGCTCTACCTGCACTGCACCTACATGCTGGTCTTCAAGCTACGCACCACCTGAATTGCAGCTCCAAAATCTGTCAAAACCCATTCCATCTCAATATCATCTCAACAATTTAGACTTGCAACCTTCCATAGCCTCACTGCAACTTCACTTCCATTGCACCCAGCTACCAGCAACAGCTCCCCTTCACTGCCTCATGTGCATCATCTATGCCGCTTCAGCAACATCACTTGTATCTTCTAATCCCATCACCTACATCTCTACAACTGCACTTCTATTTCACAGTATCAGCATATACCATCTCAATAACATCTTCCTCCCTGAACTGCACAGAAAGCGGTAAAGTAATATGAAATTGTTAAGAACAGTCATTCCGGCATTTTCTCAAACAGCATGCCTGCATTCTTCTTCTGATACAGACACAATCTTCTTGTTGTTTTATAATCCGATCTCTGCTCCTTCCATGCACATTTGAGATACAAACAAACATCCACCCACATTCCTAACTAATTCAAAACCATTCATCCATAACTCAAACGGCAAAAAGTTCATTTCCTCCCTGTGTTCTAGGTTAGAAACCAAACCCAAAACAGCATAATTGGAGCTGCTCTCTTTACTTTTACTGCCAACTTCTAATTTAGCTGAAACCCATCTTCAATTAGTGCTCAAGCTCGTCATTTATTCATGAATTATCTCATCCATTTACCTGGGAATCAATGGCGTCAACTCATCTTTCAGGCATGTATTCTCCATGTTTTTCTCGACCACCACAAACTTCTCTTCCATCTCACAGCCACTGAATTCACCACTCGAATCATAAAACTCAGATCCATTCAAACTCCTATCTGAATATTATCGATCTCTGGTTCTTTCCCTTCAGTTATGTGCCGTCCAAATTATCTAAATTTCACAAAGTAGGAGCAGCAAATGATAACCTTCTGATTTTTAGGTCCTGTGTAAGAACCAGTATTACTCCACGCACTCAGAAAATGGATAAGGGGCACTAAATGTGGATATTCCAGCTTTGTAACACTGTTGTGTATATGCATTTTCTCTTTTCGCTCCGCCCATGATGATTTCTTATTTTTCCGCTCTAAATGACTCCATAGTACCTAATAACTCAAAACGAAACATAGGATACATAATTTGCATGAAAACTCGCAAAGAAAGCATAAATACTCGATATAAAATTAGGTGTTTTAGACACCTATCAAATTCCCCCACACTTAGACTTTGCTAGTCCTCGAGCAAATCAAATAAAACAATTATAAAACATACATACAACTCCGTCTCGTCGAGGCTACGGTCACTTTTAGCATAAATAACAAGCCTTTAAACCCCTAGGTGTCCCTAGTGGACGAGTTATATTCTTGTGAAGGTTTACTAGAGATATACCTACAAAACCTATATTTCCAACTCCGTCTATTTGTGACAAATCAATGAATGAATCCAAAATGACTACAAGAGGAGGTACCTTGAAAATTCAGTTCATATATTAGTAAATAAACTCTAATTAGATAGTCGAACAAGCCACAATACTCGGAAACTAACAAACCACAATCACAATGAAAAGATTAAGAAGATGGATATAGATGTAGATGTTGGCGAATGTTCACAAGTGATAGATGTTTCCCATATCTGTCTGAAGGTCACTGCCAAAATGAACCTATGCATATTGGATTGAGCTACTTGGATGAATTCTACATCAACTCACTATAATATACAAGGGAACCAGGAGTGACTTTATTCAACCAATATAATACTTTCTTTTCTTTTTCTTTTCTTTTTCACTTTTTATTTCACTTTTTATTTTTATTTTTAAAGACAACATGATTGGATCAAACTGGATCCAAGCGCATGATTCTTGTCAGCAGATTACACGATAGTTCCCTTGGATCCTGCATTCCACGCTTGTTTAGGCGACGGAGACAGGGAGAACACACACATATTGCTTTATCCAAGTGTCTTTTATTCTGTTTGGTCTTTATTGGTCGGTCTTTTTTTTTTCTTTTCTTTATTTTTATAGTAACTCAATCACTCTATTTCATCCTAGCAGTAATAACACGTCGATGTTTAGTGACCCACCAAAACACTTAGAGAACAATAGATAAATATGGAAAAATAAAAATAGAATGTGATATGGTGATATTCCGAGATATGGTAACAACTATCATGGTATGATTTTTGAGCTATGTTCGTCCCTTTTAGTTAATCGGTTCCTCAGCTCCTGCATTCAAAATGGTTCCATCCACTAATGGTGTCATCCTAAAAGCACAAGTTTCTAGATTTCGGAGTTCAAAAAGCACATTTTTTTTTGTTTTTTCTATTTTTCTGATTTTGTTTTTTTATAAATGCATAAAACACACTAAAACAAACTATACAAACATATAAATGTTCCCCCACACTTAAACTTTACATTGTCCTCAATGTAAAATTGAATCATCCAAAGAGAGTTCAAGGTGGGAAATTCCGCAAATGATATGCAAAAACAAGAAAATAAAGATAAAATGCTTAAAAATAAAAAGATAAAGGTAAAGATACAAAACCGGTGGGTTGCCTCCCACTTAGCGCTTGGTTTAAAGTCGTCAGCCCGATGTTCTCCTTGTTTGTTACGCCTTAGCCGGCTTCCAACACATTATGGAAATCTGATTGTATGTTCCTTGAGTGTTTCCTCGCCTCAAAGATGTTGAAGTGAATGACTTATTCATCAAACTCCATAGTCAAGGTGCCATTGTAGACATCAATCTTCGTTCTAGCGGTACTCAAAAATGGTCTACCCAATAGTAACGGTGTAGACGAGGATGAATTCACATTACCCATGTCTAGAACATAGAAATCCGCTGGAAATATTAGTCCTTTTACCTGCACCAAAACATCCTCAACAATCCCTTTTGGGTAAACGTTAGATCTATCGGCAAGTTGAATAACTATGCCGGTTTCCTTAAGAGGACCAAGATTTAAAGCATCATAAATGGAAGTAGGCATAACATTAATGGAAGCTCCTAAATCTAGCATAGCTTTTGTAAACCGTGTTTTACCAATTGTGCATGGAATAGTGAAACTACCGGGATCTTTTAATTTAGGTGGGAGTTTCTTTTTAAGATACGCCGAAGCGTTCTCCCCCACACTCATTACCTCATTACCGGTTAGCTTGTGCTTATTAGTGCACAATTCCTTTACACACTTTGCATAGCGAGGAGATTGCCTAATTACTTCAATGAGTGGAATATTCACTTGGACCTTCTTAAAAACATCCCAAATATCACTATCTTGTTCCACCTTCTCATTAGCTTTAGCGAACCTGCCAGGAAAAGGTAGAGGAGGAACATAAGTAGAAACAAGAGGTTTAGAGTTTGATTTAGTTACCTCGGGAGTTTGGGGAAAATCTGCGTTCTTTTCCTCCAAAATTGGTTCCTTTGGCGCTTCTTCTTCACCCGAATATGTAACTTCGGGTTGCACAAATTGTGTACCACTTCCCAACTTAATAGCATTGACACCCTCACTTGAGTTAAGAGGTTGGGAAGGGAGTTTCTCACTATTTTGTACATGCAACTGATTAATCTCCTCGACCATTGAACCTACTTGTGTTTGCAAGTCCTGGACCACACCCTCCGTTCTTTGCATAAAATATTTCAGCAACTCTTCCATATTGGACCCTTGATTTTCAGGTGGTTGTTGTTGTTGGAATTGTTGTTGTTGCGGTAGAACAACTTGTGATTGCAACTCCTTAATTGCATTATCCATTTTCTGCTGATTTAAGATCGCTAGTTGTTGATTTTGTTGTACCACGGACATTAGAGCCTCCATCAAAGTAACCATCTTCTCCAATTCTGGATTATGCCCTTGTTGTGGTTGTTGCACTTGTTGTTGGAACTCATGCGGATGGATGTAAACAGAACTTGCACTTGCAACTTGCTCGTAAGTGTTGGAGTAAATACCATACGGCTGAGTTGAGAATATAGCATTGACATGCTCTACGTTCTCATAAGCTGGGCGTGACGGTTTTACAACCACCGCTGCAATTTGTTGCATCATTGCCATCATATTGCTCATTTGTTGACGTAATTCAATAATCTCGTCAACTTGATTAACTCCCTTGGTAGGTGGTTCTGATCCTCGGCTTGAAAATTGTTGAGAATTTGCTGCCATACTCTCAATCAACTCCCTAGATTGTGTCACCGTCTTGTTCATAAGTGCACCACCACTTGCAGCGTCAATAAGATTCCTATCACTTACTTGGAGACCTTCATAGAAGTATTGGATAATCATTGCGTCACTAAATTGGTGATGAGGGAAGCTTGCCACCAATCTCTTGTATCGTTCCCAACATTCATATAAAGATTCTCCCACATTTTGCTTCATCCCACAAATCTCCTTGCGAATTTGAATAGCCTTTGACGCAGGAATATTGTAGTTGAGGATTATCTCACAACTACACCCTCATAAGAATCCATTAAAATGATTCCTAAATCTAATTAATTTGATATGAAACTAAGAATTAAAGTACTAAAATTGTAAAGAGACACAAAGATTTTTACGTGGTTCGATCAATGTGATCTACATCCACAGTTCTTCACTAGTGATTGTATGTAATTACATGATTTTACAATTGAGACTCCATTAATGAATATTTGGAGCTCTAGAATTTTGGGGAAGAAGATGATAAAGAAAATAAATCCCTCTCTAAAATTTTCTCTCTCCTCCTAAAATTATCCTCCTTAATAAAAAGATCTCTCTCCTACTTCTCATACCTAAATGGCTATTTATATGATTTTACAATAGATGACAGTTGTGTTGTCCCGCCATTCCGGATTTGAAGATTATCTTGCGAACCTTCGTGGTTTCCTTTGCTCGCAAAATGTCCTTCTTGCTCGCAAAATATTCTTTGCTCGCAAAATGTATTTTCTCTCCACAATTTCGTAAGTTATCATTTGTTGTGATATTCCGCTCCTACATCTTGCCTCTTTTTTCTTGAATATTGCTTGAAGAGCGATCTTTAAGAAAAAATCTGTTGTAGTAGTCTTTGATCTTTGTTGGTGAAGGAACAAGTGAAAGAATATCAAACTCAAAAAGTATATACTTGCCTCTATTCTTTTGCGAAGTTCTGAAGCTTTAAAAAGTAATTAGAAGTATCATCTTGCGAAGTATGAAGTATGCGAAGTATCTTGAAGAAGTTTGAAGTATAAGAAGTATAATATATCCTTTAAGAAGTATAAGAAGTACTCAATCCTCGAAATATATAAGAAGTATGAAATATCCTTAAGAAGTATTAGAAGCACTTAATCCTCAAAATATATAAGAAGTATTCGTCCTTGAATGAGAGTGATAAATATTGCCTCTGTTCATGTGAAATTATCATTCCATTTTTGGTAAGGATTCTTCTTTGACATAGATAAAGAACATAAAATATTTTCTTGGGTATCCATGGTTGCCTCTGTTCTTTATCTATGAAGGAGAATTCTTGAGAAAATGTTGAATGATTAAATTGCGTCTCTATTCTCTTCTTGCATTTGCCTCAATTGGTAACCCTGTTATCTTATGAATATTTCTGCGAATTTCTGAGTTTTTCCGTGTATTTCTGAACTTCTGAATAGTGTTGCGAATATAGTGTTGTGAATTATGAATGTTTCTGCGAAGTTTCGCGGTATTATCCTGTAAAATTTTGAACAATACTTGTGCGAATATAATATTTATGTTATGAAATGTGTATGCGATACTTATGCCATAAAATGTTTATGCAATGCTTTTATGATGCAAATATGATGCTTGAATGATGCGAATATGATGCAAATATGATGCTTGTATGATGCAAGTATGATACTTGTATGATGTGAATACTTATCTATTATAATGCATAGCTAATGTTTGTGTTACTTAGCTCATTTTGCTGCAGTAAAATTGATATATCTTTGAATTGCCTCTATTCATATAATCATCTTCGCAAGTTTATTTGTGTATTCTCGCGAATGAAATCGCCTCTTCTGGAATGACTTCGTTATATATATTCTTGTAAGAATTCTTCAATGATATTGATGGAATTGTCTTCTTTGATATATATTGTCTTCAAAATTCTTCAATGATCTTGATGGAATTGTCTTCTTTGATATATATTCTCTTCAAAGTTCTTCAATGATCTTGATGGAATTGTCTTCTTTGTTAGGAATTCATGATATATATTCTTGTAAAACTTCTTCAATGATATTGATGGAATTAATTTCATTAATTGTTGTGGTCTTATCATGCCTTCCTAAGTAAAGGTCTTATTTTGCCACCTCTTTTGTAGCGACAAAATCGCAGGACGTTCTTACACTTTCATGCAAAAGCCCATTGATCTTGCCTTATCTTTTTTGTATAGTATTTTAGCCTCTTCAGGAAGTGTTGCGACAATATGACAGGTCTAAATATTCTTGCGAATGTAAAGCCCCATGACATTGCCGTCTTGCGATGAAATCGCAGGACGTCTCTACACTTTCATGTAGTGACCCATTGATCTCATCTTAACTTCTTTGTTTCATTCTGCGAGTTCTTTTTTTTTTTAGAATGCTCGCAGAACTTCATTTGTTGCACAAATATGACAAGCCTTTATGTTTTCGCAAACAAGAAGCCTCGTGACATTTGCGTCTTATAGCACGTATCAGCTCCCTAATGGAGGGTGCTGACCTTTATCTTCCCCCTGGTTGCCCCTTCAAGGAAGCGTACATCAACCATACAAGGTTAGCTCTTCCCATCCGGTTCTGCCAACAACCAGCTTTTGATCGCAACCTCTTGTCCTTTTTGCCTATAGGGCTTATAGTTACGAGGTTGCACCCTATGGGGTATCTTTGGGCCAAGTGCATCATTTGCCAAGACTTGTCAAAAATGGCAGATGTGGTTCAACCTCACCCGGCACTCTTGACTCAACCGTGTACCTCGACGCCTTGATCGTTTTCTGCACTTCTTGGGAAAGACAGTATGCCTTAGTCGCCCAAAATCCATTCCCTGCAGTTTCGAACGTCAGTTTACTTCCCAGCTTATAACGAGCTTCAATCCCTGCAGTATTGAGTTCCACCAGCTCCATTGCATGCCTGCAATCATGCACAACTTCCAACACCCCCTGCAACAACATCAACAACACAGCTCCACCTCCATTCTCACAATGCCACAACCTACCACCTGCAATACCTTTGTAACCAGCTTCAGCTTACTCTTCACATCACCATCACTTCTTGCCAAGCCATTGTAACAGATGAGCAGCAGCATCAGGGCCTCGAGCCATGACCACCTGCAATTCCAGACCTGCTCTTGCTTTTCATCCACCAAGCCCATGTGTGAAAATAAGTCTCTGGAAATTTTGGGTCCAAAATTGTCGCCGGAATCCGGTCATCGGAAATTTGTCTCTAGCAACCTTTGTCATCGGAACTTATCACCAGCAAGTATGTACTTCCAGCAACTCATCTTTCCTTCTCTGCATTTCAAACATTCACAAAAATCATCCAAACCAATTCTTTCTCTCTTGCGAAAACGCACCCAAAAGCGTGGTCCGTAGCTCATATGTCCGACCGCAAACTCTTTCGTTCGACTCATACCCCCTTCGCGATTCACTGAAATATTGCAACTCATACTTTAACTTCCGAAATTCGGAAACCGGAACTATTCTCACCGACGCGCCATTTTTACTCCGTTTTTGCACTATTTTCTGCAGCTTCAAAATCCATTCCCTGCAGTTTCGAACGTCAGTTTACTTCCCAGCTTATAACGAGCTTCAATCCCTACAATATTGAGTTCCACCAGCTCCATTGCATGCCTGCAATCATGCACAACTGCCAACACCCCCTGCAACAACAGCAACAACACAACTCCACCTCCATTCTCACAATGCCACAACCTACCACCTGCAATACCTTTGTAACCAGCTGCAGCTTACTCTTCACAGCACCATCACTTCTTGCCAAGCCATTCCAACAGCTGAGAAGCAGCATTAGGGCCTCAATCCATGACCACCTGCAATTCCAGACCTGCTCTTGCTTTACATCTCCAAGCCTGGCACCACCAATGCTGTCACATCCACCAGTCCTTCCCTGTAATCTCTCAACTACACTTGCATTTGCACCTGCAACTTCAACACCTTCACAGCTACATACCATCACCAGTTTTGCACTTCTGTCCCAATTCAGCTGCATCTTCAAGCCAGAACCCAAATCCTTTACTCACTGTCACATACCTCTCAATTACTTTCCACGACACTGCATCACTCAACCAATTGTAGCTGCACCAAACTGGTGAACCAGTACTTCCATCAGCTACCACAACCAATCTCACTCGCAGCTTTTCGAGCTTGTATCACCTGCTACATCAGCTTGTACTCCATATGCATATCTGCCTCAAACCATTCCACCAGTTAGTCCTCAACTGGTTACCACTGCCAGCAGCCATATATCAGTGGTTGTACAACCAATTCTGTCCAACCCAGCCAAGTCTCGCCTCCATCTAGCCATCGCGCCATATGTAGTTACAACTCCATTAGCAACATCATCTCTGCTTGATACCCTGCACACAATCAACCTATGCATTCATCTAAACTTATTACAGCTTCCACTCATCTTACTACCATCACTGCAATTCAGTACCCCATTTAGCACCCTCTCAGCCTTGCATTTCAGCTCAAAAGCAGCTGTTGTACCTGCACTGCACCTACATGCTGGTCTTCAAGCTACGCACCACCTGAATTGCAGCTCCAAAATCTGTCAAAAACTATTCCATCTCAGTATCATCTCAATAATTCAGACTTGCAACCTTTCATAGCCTCACTGCAACTTCACTTCCATTGCACCCAACTACCAGTAACAGCTCCCCTTCACTGCCTCATGTGCATCATCTATGCCGCTTCAGCAGCATCACTTGTAGCTTCTAATCCCATCACCTACATCTCTACAGCTTCACTTCTATATCACATCATCAGCATATACCATCTCAATAACATCTTCCTCCATGAACTGCACAGGAAGCGGTAAAGTAATCTGAAATTGTTAAGAACAGTCATTCCGGCATTTTCTCAAACAACATGCCTGCATTCTTCTTCTGATACAGACACAATCTTCTTGTTGTTTTATAAGCCGATCTCTGCTCCTTCCCTGCACATTTGAGATACAAACAAACATCCACCCACATTCATAACTAATTCAAAACCATTCAGCCACAACTCAAATGGCAACAAGTTCATTTCCTCCCTGTGTTCTAGGTTAGGAACCAAACCCAAAACAGCATAATTCGAGCTGCTCTCTTTACTTTTACTGCCAACTTCTAATTTAGCTGAAACCCATCTTCAATTAATGCTCAAGCTCGTCATTTATTCATGAATTATCTCATCCATTTACCTGGGAATCAATGGCGTCAACTCATCTTTCAGGCATTTATTCTCTATGTTCTTCTCGACCACCACAGACTTCTCTTCCATCTCACAGCCACTGAATTCACCACTCGAATCATAAAACTCAGATCCATTCAAACTCCCATCTGAATCTTCTCGATCTTTGGTTCTTTCCCTTCAGTTATGTGTCGCCCAAATTATCTAAATTTCACAAAGTAGGAGCAGCAAATGATAACCTTCTAATTTTTAGGTCATGTGTAAGAACCAGTATTACTCCACGCACTCAGAAAATGGATAAAGGGCACTAAGTGTGGATATTCCAGCTTTGTAACACTGTTGTGTATATGCATTTGCTCTTTTCGCTCTCCGCCCATGATGATTTCTTCTTTTTCCGCTCTAAATGACTCCATAGTACCTAATAAATCAAAACGAAACATAAGATACATAATTTGCATGAAAACTCGCAAAGAAAGCATAAATACTCGATATAAAATTAGGTGTTTTAGACACCTATCATTATACACACTTGTAATGCACGTTTCTAGGCTTGTGTAACCGTACCCAAACTTGTACATTAGTTGGTTCAACACTAGTTAACCAAATGGTTAGCCGTATGATAACTTTCACATCAACCATATTCTTCTTCACCATAACTAGTCCAAATGACTCAAATGAACTAGTTAGAGAGTTGTTTAATTGCTAAGATGTTTATGTACTACACAAGACACAATTGAAGCAAAAACGATGTGATTCACTCGAACCGATTCATGAACTATAAAGTCACGGTTTGCAATAGAATTCCTTAGTTTATTAAGATAAGTTCACAAACATCGTTTTTAGACATAACCTACTCAAGTTCGCGGACTGGTTCGCGGACTTAAGTTCCCAGATGGAGTTCACAAACTCCAGCAGAAATTCTCAGTCGAGAACTTCCGCTAGTTCGCGGACTGAAGCTCACGCACTACACCGGTTTCACTTGATCAACAAAGTTCGCAAACTTCGGTTCAAGCACTAAGGACTTATACATATATGTGTTGCCACAATAATGCTTATATCATACAATGGTTATGTTGTCTAAATTCTCATTTCAATCATTGAAACATTCTCAGAGGACGTTATATAGTTGTTATTCACAAACTATTTTTTGTCAGAGAAATTTCCAAAGTGATTGAAACATAACATGACTTTCGTTACTAGGTACAGATGAACTTGCCTAAAGCGAAAGCTTTACTAAGACATATTTCGAGAAATAGATAAGCGAGATATACTCAGCTCAAAATATCATATGTGTATAATCTTAGTCTATATAGTAATACGACTTTTGTCTCGAGATGGGAGATAGAGTAGATAGACTTTTGAGTGATAGATAAGTTCAAGTCTCCACATACATTTTAGTCAATAAAGATCCACTGGTTCCTTGAGTAGTCCTTCGTCTTGTTTGATGATCTCCATGGAGTTCTCGAGATCAACTACACTTTTTATCCTAGTCCGAGACCTTAGCTATAGTAGACTAGAAATCAAAGACTTTATAATTTTGATCACTAATATTGACAAACATGCTTGAGATAGCAACGCATGCGAGTTCGACCGAGCAATGCTCTAACATCTTTGTTATCCCAATCATATGTTATGTTACTCCCCCTTAGTCTGTGCTTTTCCTCATTCATTAGATAAACGTTTCAAGCACCATTGTCCTCTTCCCTAGTGACACCAATCAAGATAAAATTGATACTAGCATCACCTGTTTACTCCATATATTTCTCCGCCTTTTTGTCACAAAAATGACAAAGAAACGAAAAATAAAAGACAACACGAAAAGGATCTTACAAATCTCAAAATAGACTTGCAACTTGTTGAGTCAAGCACGAGGGTTCCACATACCATTTTTGATTACCAATATCAAAACCGAAACAACAAAGTAATTATTTTTTGATATGTTATCATGGAAATAATTTCCCGAAGCAATTTTCCCAACTAGTTTAGCAAACCAAATATCTACTAAGAAACTTAGTTCCTTTGCTAAACCGATTGTATAAATACAACCGCTTAATTCGATAAGACCAAAACAAAGATAAACTCCATTTTTCTCATCAGTAACTAATTATCCATATAACTTAGACCTTTAGATTTTAAACAATCCAAATACTAGGTTAGTTAACTAGCATTTGCTTGTTTAGGAATTCGGCTAGACTTGAATAACCGAAACCTCCACTTTGATAAGTCTAACTAAGATCAGAATTAACTTAGTTTAGCTTATCCGGAATTGAATTGGACTAAACAACTCATCCCGTCAATATATTCATTCGTTAAGCCATAAATAATTCATACAGACCAATAAATCAACTTGCATAATTATTCACCTCAACCGGAAGCAATTGAAACAACATATATCATTAAAGTTCTACTATTGCACCGAAATTTTGTAAGCCTAAACAATTGATACCATACAATAAAGAAAAATAACAATTGTTTTACTTAACTAGAAGCAATTGAAATAACATAAACATTAAAGCACCGCTATTGCACCAAACTTTCGTAAGCCTAAACGATTGATATCACACAACAAAGCAAGATAACAATAGTTTTACTTATCCGGAACCAATTGAATCACACAAACATCCACACATACATAATGGAATAAACACATCAGTTGTACTGACAATTTCGTTTAAGCAAAAACAATATATATATCAAATAACAATAGGCTTTTCTTAAAACAGGAAAATAATTAACTAACAAGATTGTTACCTCAATTTCGCATCCAACTTCTCCAATATGATCGCATCTTCTTCTTCCAAGGAGAATTGATATTGAAATTCCATTATGTTGTCATCCTTATGCCAAAAAAATAATAATAACAACAACCAACCTTTACAAGAGAAAGGTTGAAAATCGGTTTTAATAATTGCAAGCAAAAGTTGAAAACCGTCGAAACCCATTTGCTTTTATGCTAAACGAAAACCGGTTCAACATATTGTGAATTTTTCACATATTGTTTCTACATGAACCCCTCATGATCCTTTGATAAAGCCTACCAACATGGACTAGAACTTGATCCTGCTAAATCAAAAAGTCACCCAAACCATAAGGTGAGATCGAATATCAAGGTAATAAAACCGAAATCAAACATCCCATAAACATACATAACAAATAAATTAAGCATTAAAGCACTGGCTATGTAAAACAAAAACTATCACAAGAAAAATTATAACTCAAATAACTTTATTCATAATGGTTTTTATTCAATTGACTTATACAATCAATAAAAGAAATAAAAAATTGATGTCTATTTTTCTAGATTAAGTATTACAACATATAACTTAATCTCTAGTGGTGCTTTTGTTGTTCACCGATGTTTTTTCAGTGTTCAAACTATTAAAGCATGTCTCAAGAGACTTGTCTGCAACCACTTCCTGTTTCTCAAGCTTCTCAACTTGAATTCTCATGTCAGCAATTTCAGCTTTTGTTTCCTCAATCTTATCCTTGAGCCAATCTTGATTTCGAAATGTTGTTATGAGATTGGTTCTTAGTTCTTCAAAACCATGGATATACTCAATCAAACTATCAGAACGAACCTACTTGGTTTTTGTTGGATCTTGTAGATTGTAGGCCAACATACATGACTCATCTTGTGATCCAACCGAACCTTCAGAATCATAATCAGACATGATTTTTGATCTTCTTCTTTTCTTCTTCTCAGTATTTCCTTGACAATCTTTAATCCTTTGAGCCTCCTCCTTTTTAGTCTTTAAAACACTTCGAGTTATTGGAGGCATGCTTGGTTATATATAAGATGATTGATCAGGGTATCGATATACTGGAAGAGATAGTTTCCCTATACAAGGGGACAACTTTCAGACCGAAATATATCATAAGAATCCGAAAATATTAAAGAATATATTTCGTTTCCTTTTGTCCGAACTTCTTAGTTTTATTCAAAAATTCCAAATAAAACTTTTATAGAAAATCATGATAAACATGAACAATTTTTGGATCTACAAATATCCATAAAACTTACAACTTTTCTGATAATCAATTACACAAACATATGTGCTCCAGATTTATTGTGCCATTCCCATCCATAAATACGAGCACAGATGAGGATGAGAATGCACAATTTTGATACAACTAAGTTGCATCGGAATAAGCTTTTTTAAGCTTAAATTGATTATCAGAACCAAAGTTCATGTTTCTTCTAGGGAATTTTTGTCCAATATATTTTCCCCTAAGACGGTGATCTTTTCTAACGCTAGAGATATGATCATGTGGAGAAATTGTACCGATGTGAGAATTCTAAAAGATTGATAGATCTCTCTTAATTCTTACAATGAGATTTTCATAAGATTTTCTCATTCTAAGGACTTCCTTATGATTCACATCAGTATGATTGTATGAAACAATTAATGGACATTCCTCATTGTTCCTTTTGGCAGAGATTCTCTCTTTCCATTCCTTCTGGAATCGTTATTCATCAAAAAAATAATTGTTTCGACATGGATGAGGAGGAATCTTCTTCCAGAAGTTGTTGTCAACTCTTTCCTCTGATTTTGAGTTGATCTTACAGGGTTGTGGCACAATCTGTCTTTCTACTGAGGAATGATCTTTCAGTTTTTTAAGATAAGAAACTTCCTTCAATATTTTCACCATAGTATGTTGAAGAAGTATAAGTTTCATGTCAAGTGACTGAAGAGTGTATTCCTTAAGATCATTTTCATGGAATCGGTTCAAAGTTTCCTTTGGGCAAGATTTTATTTGATCATCAGTAGATGTAGAATCTTGTTTCTCATCCTCTCCTGACTTGATGTAGTTCGGAAAACCACCATCATCTTGATATGTTTGACAAAAAAACATCATCATCATTCTTCAGAGTCATTAGTGTAGGACCAGAATATCGCTACAACACTTCTCTGCGAGATTAACAACGTTTCCCAGCGAGCATCACCGCAATATTTTTAACAACACTTTGCGAATGTCACAAAAGCAGTCAAGAGAGCGACGTAATAGCTGACGAATGAAGAAAACATGAGAAAAGCATGTTTGTTCCGCGATGGTTACAAAGCTTGCGAGAATGAATATTGTAACTATCGCGGTACAATCGCAGAACAAATCCGAGATAATAGGAAAACTTAGATGTTATCCATTATGTAACTACCCTATAAATAGAGACCCAATATGTCCAGAAAAGGATGATGTATTTTTGAGAGTTCAGAAAGTCTTGAGGAGAGAGAAACTTCAAGAGAATAGTTGTAATCTTGAATTCTTCCATTTCTGAGAACAAAATAATAAAGTGTCGTTTTTAATCTTCAATTGTGAGTTGATTATAGCAAAATCTTAACAAGGGTGTAGTGTGGGATTTACTGCAACTACATTTTGGCGCCCAAAACAGGGAGTGAATTAGCGAAATCATAGAAAAAAATGAAGAAGAAGATAAGAATTGTTCAAGATTAAGAAAATCATAAAACAAATGGGTGAGATATTTGAAGTAAGAATGGTCAGAATCAAAAAGGATTGTAGAAAATTGGAGTGTGGTATGGTAACAAGAACAATGATTGATAGATTTCATGAAAATATTAAGGGGAAGATACACAAACGGGATTTTGAAGGAAGGAAAATTATGACGGTGGAAAAAATATCACCATTGAAAGATTGGGAAAAGCAAGAGATCACATTTACAGCAGCAGAAATACCAGAAGAAAATCTAAGTCATACATCTCCATTGGTAATCACAGTATCCACTATACCAATGAGAAAGGAGGAATCAATAAAATCTGTAGAAGAATGGGCTATGAATAGAACTTTGGTGGATGCAGAAAGTTCGATAGATATAATATTTTATCATACTTTTAAGAAAATGGGATATAAGGATGAAGAAATGTCTTATTCAACATATCATGTTCATGGCTTTGGAAAATCTTTAACAAAACCTAAAGGCGGGATAGTGGTACGAATTCCACTAGGGGAGATTGAAACACAAGTAACGTTATGTGTGGTAGACGTGGAATCACCATATAACATGATATTAGGAAGACCGTGGATACACGCAATCAAGGCTGTAGCATCAACATTGCATCAATGCATCAAATTTCCTATACCCAGTGGAATTGGAGAAATTAGAGGAGACACAGATTTTGCGAAATTGTGTTACCAAATAGAAGTAAGAAATTATGAAGAACATCCAAAGCTACGAAAGGCTCATAGGAAATTGGCGAGAGAAACAAAGAAGGAAGAAGAATTTAAAGTTTACATGATAAGAACAAAAGAAGGAAAAGGAATACCCAGCGAAATCTCGCGAGAAGGAGATGAACTCGCGAGAGTTATGAAAACACCAACACCCATGGGAGAACCTGAAACCAGTTATACTGCAGCAGAACCAACAAAGGAAATAAATATTGGGAGTGAAGAAGAGCCTAAAATGCTGAAAATTGGGACTAGAATGGAGGCAGATGAAGAAGAAAAAACTATAAACCTCTTGCGAGAATATAAAGATATCTTCGCGTGGAGCATGGATGAGATACCAGGGATAGATCCATCAATAGCATGTCGTAAATTAGAATTCAACAAAAACATAAGACCATTTAAGCAAAGAATAAGAAAAATCGCAACAACATACCATTCTCAAATAGAATAAGAATTACAGAAGATGCTCGACGCAGGAATTATAAGGCAAGCAAAATATCCAGAATGGATAGCAAATATGGTGGTGGTCCCAAAGAAGAACAAGGGGATAAGAATTTGCATAGATTTCACTGATTTAAACAAATCTTGTCCTAAAGATAGTTTTCCGTTACCAGATATCCCGCAGATGGTTGAATCAGCAGCGGGAAATGCTAGAATATAATCGTTAGATGGATATAAAGGATATAATCAAATCCCTCTTGCTGAATAAGATCAAGAACATACCGCATTTTTTGCTCCAAGAGGATTATATTGTTATACAAAGATTCTCTTTGGCTTACGAAATGCTGGTGCAATGTATCAAAGAATGGTGGAGAAGGTGTTTGCAAACTGGATCCATAAAACATTAGAACTGTATGTAGATGATATGCTGATCAAAAGCAAAGAAGCTGAGAATCATGTGCAAGATCTGAAAGAGATTTTTTATCAAATGCGATAATTTAATATTAAAGTGAATCCCGATAAGTGTACTTTTGGAGTAACTTCAGGAAAATTTCTGGGGTATATTGTATCAAAAGAAGGAATACAAGTTGATCCAGAAAAAGTGCAAGCAATTTGCGATATGCCAACGCCTGCGACGGTAAAAGATGTGCAAAAATTGAATGGACTCTTATCCTCGTTAGGAAGATTCATCTCGCGATCTTCAGACAAGTGCAAACATTTTTTCGATATACTCAAGAAGGGAACAAAATTCAAGTGGACAGATGAATGTGAAAAGGATTTTCAAGGAATAAAAGAACATTTAATTAACATAACTATCTTACAGAAAGCTGAACCGGGAGAAGAACTATTGATTTATCTCGCAACAACCACATATGCGCTAAGTGTTGTGTTGCTGCGAGTAGATGCAGGGGTAGAAAAACCAATTTATTACATCAGCAAAACATTCAATTCTGCAGAGAGAAATTATTCAAAGATTGAGAAACTAATTCTAGCATTGGTGCATGCAACTTTTAAGCTTCACATCTACTTTCAATCACATAAGGTCAAAGTGTTAATAAAAGTGCCAATTGAGTCAGTAATGAAAAATTCAAAAAGATCAGGCAGAGTTGAGAGATGGAATGCACAAGTAGGACACTTTGATATCCAATATGAAGTTTTATCCTCGCCAAAGTCACAAGTTATCGCAGACTTCTTAGCTGAATTTCCTTTAGAAGATTATGAAGCCGTGGAAGAGATGATGGATGTAGAAGAGGAACATGGAGATCCAAAAGAGCTATTAACAGAACCCGACAGATGGGATATATTGGTGGATGGATCATCCAATAGAGAAGGAAATGGGATTGGAGTTATTTTTATTTCGCCAGAAGGAGAAAAAATAGCTTTTTCATTTAGATTGGAATTTGCATCCACTAATAATGAGACAAACTATGAGGCTGTGATTCATACTTTAAAATTTTGCAGTAGAAATGAAGTTGGAAAATGCTAGAATCACCAGCGATTCACAATTGGTTATTCGCCAGATAAAAGGAGAATACACAACAAACAAGCCATCTTTGAGAAAGTATAAAAGATTAGTCGAATTATCTGCGAGAATTCCAAAAATAAAATGGAGACACATATCAAGGAAAGATAATAGGATCGCAGATGCTTTTGCTTTCATATCCAGTATGATGACAAATCCAGCTGCGAGATGCATAAAAATTCAAAAACTTTTATTACCAGCGATAAACAAGGAAGAAGAAGAGGAAGATGTGATGATGGTAGAAATTGGCGAAGAAGAATTAAAGAGCAATATTACATATTGGCGAGCAGATCTTCATGCATACTTGGCAAGAGGAGAAATCCCAAGAAATCGATTGGAGGCACATAAGTTAAAAAGTAGGGCAACCAATTATGAATTAAGAGATGGAGTATTATATCGCAGATCTTTTAGTGGACCATCGCTAAGATATTTGACGAGGGAGGAAGGACAAAAAATATTGAAGATGTTGCATAGTGGTGTTGCTGGTAATCATAATGGAGGAAGATTATTGGCATATAGAACAAAAATGCAAGGCTATTACTGGCCATATATGCATGAAGATGCAAAACAACTCTCAAGGCGTTGCGAATATTGCCAGCGATATGGAAAGAAGATACACGCACCAGGAGCACCATTATCATCTTCAACAAGTGTACGGCCTTTTGGGAAATGGGGATTAGATATTGTGGGACCATTTGTGCCTGGATCTGGACAAAGAAGATATCTAATCGTCGCAACAGATTATTTCACAAAATGGGAAGAAGTAAAGGCAGTACAACATATACGCGATAAAGATATTTTTACATTCATATTTGAGAATATAATTTATAGATTTGTGGTTCCAGCACAGTTGGTGTCTGATAATGGAAAGCAATTTGAAGGTCAGAATATAGAATTACTCCTCAATGCATTTAAGATAAAATGTGGAAAATCTACTCTTTTATACCCGCAAGCAAATGGTCAAGCTGAAGCAACTAATAAGACACAGAGCATGGTGAGAGCAAGTGCATAATGCAATATGGGCTTACAATACAACTAGACGAGAAGCTATTGGAATGTCACCTTCTTATTTGACATATGGAGTTGAAGCTGTGTTACCAACAGAAGTAGATATTCCTACAACAAAAAGAGAGGCTTGGGAAAGAAATCTAAGTGCTGGAATGATTTTAAATAAATTGGATGAATTAGAAGAAAAAATAGAAAAGACTTTACAACATATAGAAAATTACCAGCGAAGATTATCTCGCGAGTACAACAAACGTGTTAAGAAACGTGAGTTTCAACCTGGCGATTTAGTTCTGCGAGAAACACCAAGTTATCAGCGAGAGAATGGTGGAAAGTTGGCGAGAAAATGGGATGGATAGTACATCATTAAAGAGATTGTTAGAACTGGGGCATACAAACTAATGGACCCTGAAGGGAGAGATGTTGGTCAAAGACTTGATAGATCATGGAATAGACTATTTATGAAAAAATATTATCAATGACAACTTCTGCAAGATAAGAGATACCGGTACGTTGAATGATGAAAAAAATAATAATTTTTTATTTCTCTACTACAACTGAGAAATTCTTCTGATAACAAAGCAAAACAAGATCTGCGAGCATAATCGCAAGAAAGGCGAATAAAATTTCACAGAGATTAATAGAATGGGACGAACCTTTATGGCGTGCGCCCTAGTTCGCGAATAAAATTTCGCAAGAGGCAAATGTAAGACCTAATAGTGCGTCATATAAGGGGGTATCTCTTTACATGACTCAGGGATAAGGTTATACCGCTGCTGGAACCTGAGTCATGAAGATGTTGGGGTTAAAGAAAACCTATCCAGGAGAGGGATTTTGGATTTCCAACTATATAAGGTTATGCCCTGGTTGGACAACTAAGAACCTCTTCTAAGGAGTGCAGAGTATGACCAAGGCTCCGAGGTACAAGGTTGAGTCAAGGGTGCCCGGGGCGTACGAAACTACCCTAGCCATCGTTGGCAAGTCTTGGATATGATGCACTAGGCCCGAAGAAAACTCCACTTAGGGTGCAGTCTTGTAACTATAATCCATATAGGCATAAAGGACAAGAGGCTGCGAAAACAAATGGTTGTTGGAAAATCTGGATGGGAGGAGCTAGTCTTGTATGGCCGATGTGCCCTCCTTGAATGGGATACCAGGGGGAAGATAAGGGAGGCACCCTCCATTATGGAGTTGATAAGTGTCTTAAGACGGCAATGTCATGGGGCTTTATGATCGCAAGAAAATTTAGGCCTGTCATATTGTCGCGTGACGAAAAATATATCAAGGAAACAAGCCAAAAGAGAAAAGTTAAGATGAGATCAATGGGTTTTTACACGAAAGTATAAAGACGTCCTGCGATTTCATCGCAAGATGGCAATGTCATAGGACTTCATTCTCACAAGAGAATATAGACTTGTCATATTGTTGCAGAAAATTCGAAGAAGCAAAGATAATGCAAGATCAATGGGTTTTTACAAACAAATGTAAAGGCGTCCTACAATTTTGTCGCAGAAAGAAAAGTTTGGCAAAATAAGACCTTTAACTAGGAAGGCAAAATAATACCAATAGAATAATCTCAAACATTAACTATTTGTTTCTCACAGGAGAATATATGAGAAAGAAGATTCCTTCAAGATTTTACAGAGACATTATTTACAGATCAGTATTTTTAGCGGAAGATATCTCAAGAAATATTCATTACATTGCAGATCTATTTCTATAATCGCAGATACAGGAAATAATTCACCATCACAAGAAAGATAATGAAGGGCAAATAGAGGAGTGGATAAACAAAAATCTCATTATCTTTCTTGAAACATTCAAGATAGCAAAAGTAAAGTTAGATTCTAACGTTGCAAAAGGTTACATTGCTCGCAAGGAAGAAGAAGGAAAAGAAAAGAAAAAATAAAATTTAATCTTCAGCGTTGGCCTCGCCAGATTCATTATTTTTTCCAGCATGATCAACCTCATCAATATTCGTATCTTTGCGAATCTCTCCTTCATTGTTCACAGTTACTTCACCACCTGTAGTTACTTTTTTAGGAGGACTTTTTTCTTTTGGATCTTCCTGAGAAAAATCTTCTTCACTATCTTCTTCAGCGTAGGCATATTCTAATTCCTTATCCATGGGAAGAGGAACTTCATCATCATCAACTTCTAGAGGAGGGACAGATACATTAGGAAGAGATTGATAAATTAGAATCTTGTTCACAAGAACTTCAACACTAAGGTGGACCTTGCGAAGGAAACCCCTATCACGATTTCTAATCTTTATATTTTTGAAGTATTCGAGATAATCAAGTCTTCTTTCTGCCACATCGCGATATTTAACAAGATCAGAAATGAGAACCCTGTTTTCTTTGCGAACTTTTTCTAGTTTATCAGTCAAATCAGAGATAGTAGAGTGAAGGCTTCTTTCAGATTCTGCGAGCAACATAAATGGCAAAATATTACTCAGATAAGGATTTCGCAAGAAATGTAACATAAAATTTGACAAAAAAAAAAATCAGCAAGTGAAGCAGTCAAATGACTACCTTCTTTTTGAGAAGTTAAATTTTGAATTAATGAGCAACAATTCTCCCATTGATTCATGGCATCGTCAAACTTATCCCCAACTATACCCTTCAAAGTAGATTTTATGTTTTCTTCTTTGGAATGGAGATATGAATTTTCTTTTGCCAATAAAGAATAAGATTCTTTTAATTGGGAGTATTGATCTTGAAGCTTGCTGGCCTTTAAACTAAGAGTTAACCTATCCTTGATGAGTTTATCCTTCTCAATAGCAGATGATTCAGTTACTTCCTTGAGTTCATCCTTAAGAGAACGAAGAGATTGCTCTTGATTATCGCTTATTCTTTGGAGATTACTCAATTGTTGTGAGGAAATCGCCATCAAACTTGAAAATTTATGTTTTTCTTGAGATAAAGTTCTATTTTCATCTGATAAAGATTCCGTCGCCAAATTAGATTTGATTAACAAGTATGAGAGGCGAGTAACCTCGCTATTTAATAAATGTTGGCTCTGTGATAATTGATTATTCTCATTAGTGAGATTATCTATTTGATCAATCGAATATGTGTAGAGATTATCTAGTCTATTAAACTGATCCATCCAAGAATCTTTTTCAACATGAGCTTCTTCAGCGATAGATTCAAATTTAAGTCTTTCAATGAATCGACTCTGACTTAAAACTAAATATGCAAGCCAAGAATTTAAGAAAGAAACTTAAGAAAAGGGAAGATGAAAAGTTACTAAAAATAGAAAAACAAAAAGACAGAGGCAAGAGGATTATACCTTTCAGTTCCTTATTTTTTCCGCGAAGAATCTCGCAATTAAGAGAAGAGTTGCGAAGCTGTTGATGGAGAACATCACATTCTGAAGTCTTAACGTGAAGATCTCTCTTTAAAACTTCAATTTCATTTTCTAAAGATGCTCGTGAGGCATAACTATCAGAACCAAAATATTTGGTTAAAGTATCGCAAACAATATGTTTGAGAGGTTCAGTAGAAGATTTTCTAGCATCATCTAAAATATTAGATAGAACTTCTAAAGCAACATCGACCCCAATTGATATTTCTTTAGATGAAGGAAGAGGTGTAGAAGAAAGGGTGTTAAAAATGGCGAGTTGGAGATTTAGGTTGTTTATAATAGTGGCATCATCAGAGGGAGGGGTGTTTGGGAAAGTAACAGTTGAAGGTTGTAAAGGACTGGAGGGAATATTATTAAAAACAACTGTGGGGGTTTTATTTAACGAAGAGTCAAGGATGTTAACAGCGATATTCTCGCAAACAGAAGAATGAAGGTTTGATTGCAAGGAAATGGGGGTAGCTCTCGCAGACTTTAACTCTAGAATGATGAAGTCAGCCTCAAGAGTTTTGTTTTGGCGAAATCTTTTAGGAGGTCTAGCGATGCGCTCATTATTCTGCGAATAATAACTTAGATAAGAAATAGAGGCAACAATATTGTTATTAAGAGATAAAATGTGTTTCTTACAACACTTTGCGAATGTCACAAAAGCAATCAAGAGAGCGACGTAATAGCTAACGAATGAAGAAAACATGAGAAAAACACGTTTGTTCCGCAATGGTTACAAATCTTGCGAGAATGAATATTTTAACTATCGCGGTACAATCACAGAACAAATCCGAGATAAGAGGAAAACTTAGTTGTCATCCATTATGTAACTACCCTATAAATAGAGACCCAATATGTCCAGAAAAGGATGATGTATTTTTGAGAGTTAAGAAAGTCTTGAGGAGAGAGAAACTTCAAGAGAATAGTTGTAATCTTGAATTCTTTCATTTCTGTAAAAATTTCTGAGAACAAAATAATAAAGTGTCGTTTTTAATCTTCAATTGTGAGTTGATTATAGCAAAATCTTAACAAGGGTGTAGTGTGGGATTTTCTGCAACTACAATTAGACATGTCTCTTTATTAAGAGAATTAACAAGAGCTTCTAATTTGACAGTGAGATTCATATTCTATTCTGCCAGACTATCAAGTTGACTGTTTTTATTTCTGATATCCTGTTTTAGATGATTTGACCCTGTCTATAAAATAACCATTTTAGAAGACAAAGATTTTATAGGCTTTAGGAGTTTTACCAAATCTTTATCAGCATCTTCTTTTTCATCAGAAAAAGACACATATGTTTTCGCAACTCCTGGATCATGAGTCAACGAAGTAGTAACATCTTCAACCTTTGAGTAGTCATACTCATGCTTAAAGTTAACTGAATCAAACATGGATTCAATTCTTATAGGATGGATCGCACCAAACACAGATTGTTAGATCTTTTCGTGTTTGCTTGCTCTGATACCAATTGAAAAGGCAATGGTATAGGAAGAGAATGATCTTAACCCTGACGTCCACCTCACAATTTCAAACTTCCTAGGCACCCCATCAATGGAAGTCCCTGACTTTTCTTGGACCTAAACATTTAGTTTCTTGTACTTTATGTTATTTTAGACTACATTTTGTTTAATGTTGCATCTATGGTTTATCTACAAGTACTTATTTTATTATGTTCTATAAAATTTTGTTTTTATTTTATGATAATCTATTGTATATTAGAATGAAATGGACATCATTATAGTATGACATTGATAGGTGTCCAAAACACCTTGATATTTATTTATTGTTTATGCTTTCTTTGCTAAGTTTTCTTGTAAATTATGTATCTTATGTTTGCTCTTGAGTTTTAGGTACTTTGGAGTAATTTAGAACAAAAGAAGAAGAAACGCCGCTTAAAAGACAAAAAGGTGCAACTGTTGTTGGAGGCGGATTATTTCTCATTATTTGCTTTTATTTCTTCATCTTTGTCTGAAAAGTATGTCGGCTTTAGTGATGCAAATTTATCTGTCTGAAAAGCACGACAACTTTAGTGATGAAGAGATATTAAAGAGAAGAAGTGAATCTGAGAAGTAAGAGATGGCTGTCGTTCATGGAAGAATTCGAAGAAGAGCAAAAGTGACATTTTTCACGTGCAAATACTATTGGAAGCACAATGGAGGAAAAAGAGCTATCATTCTCTGGTTGTTCGTGTCAACTTTTAGGGTGCCTTGAGTTATCTGAGTACCCCTTATCTACCTCACCAGGGTGGCTATATCGACTAGCCTTATTCCTACACCCACTATGAAAGAGAGGAAATCATTTTTCTCCTCTTTATTACTCTCCACCTCAATTTCAGAGAACTGAGACAAGTCATGGTTGCTTCTATCTGAGATTTGGAGATGCAGATAAGGAATTCAGGATTCATAGAGAGGAGATTAAGATATGAATTGAGGTGCTATTTAAATCGAGAAGTTTATGCTTAATCTGGATGAATTTGAGTATTTGTTGTTGTTGATATTCATGGGAAGTTAGGGTTTTGAACAAATAATGATACCGTGAATTCGATGGAGGTTGCCTACGGATCTGTTAATGGCTAAATTTCGAAGAGTGAAAGGAGATTGAAGATGGGTTCGATCAGCGGCGAATCCAGAACAAAAGTTCAGAGGGGGCAAAAAAAAATCTTGAACAAATAACTAAAAACTTAACTTGAAAATAATTCAAAACCCACCATTATAATAAACTCAAGTTAAATTAATAGGTAAGAAATGATACATAAATCAAGTGATTGAAGAAGAGAATATCAAAACTTAATGTACTTAGAGAGGTGCGAGTAAAAACCCTTACTTGAAAATGGAATCAACATTGAGGAAACAGATTAGTCTTTAGAAGTTCGTATGAATCATATACGAACTTCAAACCTAAGGAAGTTGTTTGATTTCGGTAGATTAGAGATTATCTATGAAACCATCCTAAATTTTAGAGAAGTTAGTAGTCTGTGGAAGGTGGAATCTGGTTAAATGAATAAGGTTTTTCATAACTACATCTTAGGGATACCGTTGTAGTTTTTGGTGTAAATAATGAGGGGCTCACGATTATCCTGGGAAAAATTAAAAGTGAATTTATTTTTCCAGAAAATTTAAGTGGGGGCCAATGACCCAGTGGCCCCACTATGGATTCGCCACTGGGTTCGATCTGTTGATGATGAATATGTGATTTGAGGGTTCAGAGAAGTAGCTGAGTGCAATTGGTTAACATGGGTTCGTGGTTGGTGTTGAGAATCAAGAAGAAGAGAATAATTGAAGATATGGTTTATGAAATTGGGGATCAAATGTTGCTGATGTTGGGAATTTCAGCAAGAACAATAGAGGAGAAAGAACTGAAGTTTCTCAATGATGTATGAAGAATGATGGAGAATATGATGAACTTCTTGAGTTCAGTTATGAAATGGAATTGGGTCTGTTTGGTTTTCAATATCAGTTTAAGTTTGGGTTGTTGATTGTCAAGGGTTGTAGCTATTGATGTCGAAGGAACTGAAGATGTTTGTGTTGCCATGGAGGTGTACTGCAATAAGCTATAGGTTATTAGTGGGCATAAAATGGAGTTGAAGTAACTGCGGGGTCTAGTGCAGTCGGAACCGTTCGACGGAGGTGATTGCAGCTCAGATGGAGTAGCGGGTGGAGGTTTTGTTAACTGAACTAGAAGCTCATATGGAGGAATTAGTTTGTTTTGCAGTCTAAGATGGTGGCAGTATTGAATTGATGTAATGGTTATATGTATGCTTAGGTCACATGTGGTGGATTTGTGTTGATGTTGTGCAAGGAACTGAAATTGTAGGCAGAAATGGGCCATTAATGATTTCTTGCTACTGAGATTTCAAGAATGGATGCAGTGGAGTTATTTTGGTGCTACTACCATGGTCACAGTGATGGCACTGCAGTTGTAGGTGCATGCTGGGAATGTAGAGAAGAAATGGGATCTAAGAAGATGCAGATACAGCTGAAGTGGTGCCATGATGGGTACATTGAAGTCATGGGAGATTGCAGAGCTAAAATGGTGTTTGTTTTGTATCTAGGCTAGAGTTGATGCTACTATAGGTTTTTGATCTGAACTATAGATGATGCAGTTGGGAGTGCAGTTGCCGAATCAGAATGGAATACATGCAGAGAATGAGTTCATGGAGCTACAACATTGGAGAATGGATTGTAGGTGTTTTTGGTGATTATCATGGGGGTTTGAAGCTCATCCAGACAATGGTGCTATGCAAGCATTTGAACTGCAGCTGAATAGGGAACAGTGAAGCTGTAAAGGGACACAATGGCGCATCATTTGCTATGGCTAGCACAACTTTAAGTATATGCAATGGCCTTGGCCAGAACCAACTCAGCTAAGTCCGATGGATAACTCAGAACCCGACTCAGATGTTTGATCATCACTCAACTGTCTACTTTGACGGTTGACCGTTACTTGACTCTAATGAACAATGACCGGCGACACAACTTCTAGTCACCTGATATGACTTTTCTGGTCAGCTTCCGGCCAACTTCCGGCATGGACCCCGTTATCCTGCGGCATTTTTAAGCATATTTTCTACATGGGTATTCTTATATATGGGCTTGGTGGACCTTTAAATACTAGACATAATTTTGGAACAAGAGGAGCTATAAAAGAGAAGTCTTTATACAACTTGGATATCACGTATTCTACTTGGAGTTTTGGAGAGAGAGAGTCGTAACTAGGGTTTGCTTTCAATTTTATATTTTCATCTTCTTTGATTTATTATTATTATGATGATGAACTCCATACTTATGAGTAACTAAAACTATTTTTAATTAAGGGTGATTTCAAAGCCCGAAATATGAACCTATAATTGATATGAAATAACTTGTTCTCTTGCATATATTCTCATTATTGTTTGATTTCTACCATGCTAATAATGCTTATGGATTATTTGTTGATTGTTGTTTGAAATTAAATAGTTTATTCATAATCCTATTGCTAGTTTAGATTTTCTTCGACCTGTAATTGTCTAGAAATATAAACACAGGTAGCAATATATGGGTATTGATGATGGGACTTTGTTAAGTACCCATATGTAGAGATTGACACTAGTATGTGATTCATGCTTTTGAGTTCATCACTAGGAGAAACATTATCTTAGAAAACTTAGAGCACTTGTTTAAGTCACACTTAGTAAGCGTACCTCTAGGAAACTTGACAAGTAGAAACCGGTAGTCGAGCGCTTCCGTATCCGGTGAGCTTAAGAGATAATAATGGAATAGTTGAGCGTACTAATTATTCTAGGGTTGTTAGTAACGAGATAATGCGAAGAACTTGGCTATATATCAATTAGGTTTATATTTCGTGGTCTAGAATGAATCCTTAATTAATTTCATCTCATATTTGAATACAACTTTACAATTTCAGAATTTGTGAAACAAAATCCTCTTTGCTAAGAATACTTTAACAACAACTTTTGCTTAATACACCTCCCTTGGGACAATCCTGCTTTCATTATATTACTTGCTAGTGTAAAGAGAAGTAAATAAATATTATTTGCGAGTTGACACCTCGTCAGACATAAATTCTTTAAAGGAAGTGAGATAAACATTTTGTTTATGTAGCATTCTTACTTAATTTACTTATATGAATGTATCAAGGAGAGATATAATGTCCAGGTGATTATGGAAGCACCCAAATTATTCTAAGAAATTAATAATTATTTGTTGATTACTCATGATAACATAGTGTGACTACGATGCATGATTAGATCATTAAGCGAAGAACTACTCAAACTTTGTTGCTAAAATGGAACAAAGATTAAAAGTCACAAAAGCCCTATATGTACCGAAAGCTAATCACCCCTTGTAAAATTCCATAGAAACCCATTCAAGTGGATATCATATGGAAACTCACAGTGATGAGAATGTAATTGATTGCATATTTTATTGTCTTTAATGAATATGGAAGAAAGCATATTCTTAGAGAAATTTATGAGTCAATTTGGTGAAATGTAAATCACTAGTATTTGAATTACTGGATCCATATTGACCCTGACAATAAAATATTGGGTATTGAATCATACAGGCTTTTGCATAAACATAAATCCATTTTGGTTATGACATGATGATCATTTTGAAAGGACTCATACGTACATCTATTTATTTGAGTGGACGAGACAACGGGAAAAAAGATTGACAGAATGCAAAGTGACAGCATATCTCTCAATAATGTGTTTTCTAAAGTACTAGATGCACCCCCCCCCCTTCCCATTATGCTTTTAAGTAAGAAAGTGCATCACTCATTTTACAAAGTCTTTAGTAAAACAGGATTGATACCATCCTTAGATACAAATGGTAAAAAAATCCATAGAAAACAAGGTGAAATTTAGAAAAATATTCATGGAAAATGCGGACCATTAAAGTGATTCATGGCTCTAGTGAATGTCTTGTTGGATTGGTTATAGTTCACAGGAAATTTGTGTTTGGAAAAATACTATCACATATTTTACATGTAAGGGCTCACCATCCCTTGTAAATGCTAGAGAGTATACATCAAAAAGAATTGATGTTTATTGCATGTTTAATAGGATCAATGTAGAGCATCATATACCCCATGGTCTCGCGAAGGATATCATCAAAGGTTACAAATGGTGCCTAAGGCATGGTTATGCGTACAAACCTACCTTTAACTGCTTAGGGAATATGCAATATTACACGCATCTTCACTTATTTGGTTTAGACCCACAATTGGTCAACCATTCTTTGCGTACCAGTTGGTAACTGAATATAAGCCTGAAATTTTGTGTTCTTATGCATTTTTTGGTTGCACTATATATGTGCCCTTACGACTCCACATCGTACTATGACGGGTCAACAAAATGATTAAGTGCCTATGTTGGACAAGAGTTTTCCAACGATTATCCGCATTTTTAAACTTTTTGACAGGCGATCTCTCAACCGCTGATTTGCGGATAGTCACTTTAATGGGATAGTCTTCCCGTCGTTAGGGGGAGACAGGAAAAGGTATTTTCTGAGGGAATGTCATGTTGTGTTCCCATTTTGTCTCATATAGACTCATATACTCCAAAAATGGAAATGTGAAGTGAAAAAAGGATTATAAATTTTTGGAATGTACACTGATAGCGCTAAACTAACGAGATCGCACATACCAACTGCAAACGTGCATGTAAGGTTAAAAATCCTTAGTAAAGGATATGCATCGTAAACTATGGATTTACAACTACACTTGGTGGAAGTGTGGTTTAGGTCGTGGATCCATAAAGGAAGATGGATAGACCACTAGGTTCGATCAGTGCTCAGCCAGAAAGGAAATAGATGAGTTAGGCACAACCTAATTATATCATCTGAAACCATCTCATAAGATTGTATCTAAATATTTCCATGAATCAAATGGGAGGACGCTCCGAAGTTTTAAATGATTGTAGAGAACAATGAAATCTTGACGGATTATGAGAATGCACATGAGTCAATGGAAGGATCATGCGTACACAATGATGATATGATCCATAAATAGTTTCTTCAGAAGTAGAGTACAATGAGATCGGACCATGCTTTATTATGATTAGTTTCAAATAAAGAGCATATTTGGCCTATGTAATCTAGGTAGAACTTAGTTCTTTGACAAATATACGGGTATTTGGTGTGGTAGTGCTAACCAACCAAGTGTAAAGCCTATGGTACATATGTTGTTATTTATCACAAAGTGCAGTGAGAATAATGGGGTCTTAAAGTATACAGAATCACCTTGTGGCGCGAGGTTTATCACAAACCCCTGGATCGCTTATTCTTTTGAACATCAGAATATTCGGTTAATTTGTTTTCTTGGTAGTTCAAAAGAACTTGAAACATAATAGATATGGTTATATCTCTGGAGATAAAGACTCAAAGATATTTGTAAAAGTGCATGATGGCCTTTTGCTTCCCAGGTCGAATGACTTTAAACCATGGAGTGTGTTTGCAGTTACACTGGAACACTCACTTATTGATTTAAACAATCAGGCGGATGTGGTATACCCTTCTAAGTGACTATTTGAATGAGAAGGGATAAATAACTAAGATTTTGTGTCATGCATATTAAATAAGTTCCTGATTCAGAATTATAGTTTTTTCGACGGTATGGACATGATAAGTACTCTTAATGGAATAAGAGATCTTACAAGCTATTTAAAATATGAATTTGAGATGAAAATCCAGGTGAAAAGACGAGGGTACCCAAATATACCTCAATCTAAAACTTTTCCACCTATAAGTCCTTTTCCGAAAGTGATTGTCTATAAACTGAGTCGAGACAATACAACTAATCGGTTCACACTTCGTGTGATCGTCCATGGATACAAGATCGAGACAATATAACAACGAAGTATGTTTACTTGATAATATGCTAGGACTTAACCAACCTCTAGGGATTGTCTATCAAGTAAAAATAGGAATTAACGTTTGTGTATTTTACTTCTAATTATAATAAAACAAGTATAATTGCGGAAATAAAAAAGTAAAAGACACATCAATATTTTGTTAACGAGAAAACCGCATATGCAGAAAAACCCAGGGACCTAGTCCAGAATTGAATACTCTCATAATTAATCCGCCATAAAAAATCAAACCAACTTCGTATAGTTGAGACCAAGCAACTAAACCTATATTTCACCTAGTTCCCTCAATATTCCCATGCCTCCAACTTGTAATAAGTCACGTCCTTGGTAAAAAGGCGAGGGTACCCAAATATACCTCAAGCTAAAACTTTTCCTTCCTATAAGTCCTTTCTCCGAAAGTGATTGTTTATGGACTGAGTCCAGACAATGCAACTAATCGGTTCACACTTCGTGTGATCGTCTATGGATACAAGATCGAGACAATACAACAACGAAGTATGTTTACTTGATACAAAGGTTCAGACTTAACCAAATTCAATAGGATTCACGTATCAAGTAAATAAGAATTAAAGTTTGTGTAATTTACTTTAATTATAATAAAACAATTATAATGCGGAAATATAAAGTAAATGACACAACAATATTTTGTTAACGGGGAAATCGCAAATGCAGAAAAACTGCGGGACCTTGTCCAGAATTGAATACTCTCAGGATTAAGCCGCTATACAAAATAAACCAACTTCGTATAGTTGAGACCAAGCAACTAAACCTATAGTTCACCTAGTTCCGTATGTATTCCCACACCTCCAACCTGTAAATAAGTCACGTACTTGGACCAATTCCTTTGGTTCGTATTCCAAACAGTAAAGGAACAACAAATCTGTTTGGTATCAACTCTCTTTAACCAAGTGATATGAGTTTCACAAAGGCTCTTCTGTTTATCTTAACATAAACTCCTTTGCCAGGTTCCAAGATCTATCTTATGTTCAATCACCAAAAGGTAATCGTTAAGATTAAGCCAACAACACTCTTAATCCAAAGAATTGTGTTGATGTCGATCTTCTCAATTAATCAATCCAATCTACAACAAGGATAAACCGATTATTAATTGGATCCTCTTTTACCAAAACAAGTATTGTGCACACCAAAGATTATAAAACCAAGTCTGAAATCTCCTATCTCTTTTTTGTCTTCAAATCTTCTTAGATCTTCAATAAACACCTGCACACAACTACTTGAATCTCTTGTGATCAATCACGCACAAAACAAAGTCTGTTAACAATGGATTATCACAAGATCATCTTTAGATCTAACAAAAATCTAAATATCCATGTCGAAACCTTGAACTAGTTTGAGTGAATCTTATATCAGAAGAGAAGATTTTCAAGCATAAACAAATTAGGTGCAATCAAAGTGCAACCACCGTTAGTCAATCAAATAAACAAGAAAACTAAAGATAAACCGCAATATCTGGTTTCCCACCAACGGTACGCAGTAGAGCTTCTCAATCCCAAAGAAGACTTTAAACTGAGCGACCGTAAGAGATTTCACCTAATTAGATTACTGTCCTCTCCGATAGGCGGCTTCACCAAAAACAGTACAACATAGGAAGTTTACTGTCACGAAGGATTAGTTTGCTAGAAATGTAAACTTAAAGTATTTATAGACAAGGAAGTTTGGACACCAAGGAATTTCCAAAACCGAAAATATTCTCAAGATATTTACCATATTAACCCAAATTCGGTTTTCATAATTCCTTTGAATGCACTGTCCAAAATAATGATCGAAATCTCCTTGGAAAATCTTTAAATAGGAAATACACATTACTAATTCTTATTTTCCATATATAATTAAAAACCTTAATTAAAAGATTCTTAATTTATTTAAATCCGATCTTGGGATTTACTCCCTTCTTAGCTGTTAAGGGATATCTTCGAACAATAAAAGAATACACATTAATGCGCGTGTTCAAAGTGCGTCGACATCTTTCTCTTGCAAGTCCTTTTTCATACTTACTCACTTGAAACCGATTTACCACACTTCTAAACAAGTTTTGAATTGGTTCATCTGACTTTCAAGAACTATGAGATTGATCAAGTAACACTCAATCACGAACCATGGGTGCAACGGTTCTACCAAAAAAAGTTTCGGTTCTACCTCCATGTGAGTACCATGCATAGTCACACTAGCTTACCAAAATTCGGATGACTAGGTACTAGGATCGGTTACCCACATATATTTGGTATCTAACTTGTATGCACTGCACATGTCCATAGGATCGGTTACCCACATATATTTGGTATCTAACTTGTATGCACTGCGCATGTCCATAGGATCGGTTCCCCCTTGCCTAAAAACGTGTTGCACATGTTCATAGGATCGGTTCCCCTTTTTTCTATAAACCTTGTTGCACCTCTGTTGATGGTGGATTTTAGACAAGGGGTAAAATCGTAAAACCCCATGACCTAATGTTACCCATAACACATTAACTGAGAGCATTTAATTCAGGTGTAAATAATTAATAGGGGTATTTTTTCAAAATACCGGATTAGGGTTTTCGACACATAACACTAATTCCAAACCAAGCCGCATATTGCGCACCATGGCAACGACGCCAAAACCAAGCCGCATACTGCGCACCATGGAAATAATGCCAAAACCAAGTCGCATACTGCGCACCATGGCAACGACGCCAAAACCAAGCTGCATATTGCACACCATGGCAACGACGCCAAAACCAAGCCGCATACTGCGCACCATGGCAACGACGCCAAAACCAAGTCGCATACTGTGCACCATGGCAACGACGCCAAAACCAAGTCGCATACTGCGCACCATGGCAACGACGCCAAAACCAAGACGCATTACTGGGCTCCATGGAAATGATGCCAAAACCAAACCACATACTGCACTCATAGGCAACCATGCTAAACTAAGCCGCTATGCCGTTTGGCACATGCCAAAAATAGCGTCCTAGGCTTGCAAACCATGCAACTAGGTCAACTTGGTCGTGCGTGCCATTGGCACATGCCAACAAGCACCACTAGCCAATTTCTAAGCCGCTATGCCGTTTGGCACATGCCAAAAATAGCGCCCTAGGCTTGCAAACCGTGCAACTAGGTCAACTTGGCCTTGCATTCCATTGGCACATGCCAACATGCACCACTAGCCAATTTCCCAAGTCGCTATGCCGTTTGGTACATGCCACAAATAGCGCCCTAGGCTTGAAAACCGTGCAACTAGGTCAACATGGCCGTTCCATTGGCACATGCCAAACACGCACCACTAACCATTTTCTAAACCGCTACCAAGCCAAAAACTCAAGGACCAAGTGGTCGTATGCGCCATTGGCACATGCCAACACACAAACCACTAGCCACTTTCTACTCCAAGCCGCTATGCCATAGTAGCGCCCACAAATTGGCCAAAGTGTCCGTGCGTGCCATTGGCACATGCCAACACGCAACCACTAGACAATCCTCATTCCAAGTCTCTATGCCATTGGCACATGCCAAAGTAGCGCCCGCAACTTGGCCAAAGTGGCCGTACGTGCCATTGGCACATGCCAAACACGTTACCACTAGCCACTTTCTATTCCAAGGAATTCCATGCGTGCCATTGGCACATGCCAACACGCAACCACTAGCCAATCCCCATTCCAAGTCGCTATGCCATTGGCACATGCCAAAGTAGCGCCCGAAACTTGGCCAAAGTGGTCATGCATGCCATTTGCACATGCCAACACGCAACCACTAGCCAATCCCCATTCCAAGTCTCTATGCCATTGGCACATGCCAAAGTAGCGCCCGAAACTTGGCCAAAGTGGCCGTACGTGCCATTGGCACATGCCAAACACATTACCACTAGCCACTTTCTATTCCAAGGAATTCTGCGCATGCCATTGGCACATGCCACATGCTCCACTAAGCGACTTTTGTAGGTACCGAATATCGCAAGGCATTAACTTACGAACATCGTGACAAATATAGGTACCGAATATCGCAAGGCATTAACTTACGAACATCGTGACAAATATAAGAGGAAAAAGTTACAAAACAATACGAAGATAGAGGAAGCACAGGGAAGTATGAAGATTTGCGAAGATAGAATAATCGTACGAAGATGTGTTGCGATACTTCGCAATACATATACAGCTGTACAAAGTTCATTATAAATAGAAGTTCAAATGTAAAATTCGAGAGGTTCTTTTGGTGAGTATTAGAAATTATCTTAGGAAAGAGAATAGAGAAAGTGGTAACTATTCTAGTTCCATTTAGATACTTCTTTGTAATCAATTGAAAGAATTAATAAAAAAGTTGTCATTCAACATCAAGAACTTCTCAAGTTTTACTAATTCTACTGAGGGTGTAGTTGTAGGTTATTCTGCAACTACATAATTGGCGCTAGAAACAGGGAACTTGAGGATTGTGATAGCCAAAATTTGAAGGAATTGTGGAAAATTTGAAGATCAAATGGAGTCAGTGGATGGAGATTGCAAAAAAGAAGAATGCAATATGATCACAAAGACAATGATTGATGAATTTCATAATAACATGAAGGGAAAGATATACAAGCGAGATTGTAGAGGAAGAAAGATCATGGAGGAGGAGAAAATAACAACTTTAGAAGAATGGGAAAAACATAAAATCACATTTTCGAGCAAAATTCCAAATGAAGACTTGAACCACACTTCACCATTGGTGATCACAGTTCCAGTCATGCGAGAAGAGAAGAAAGCTATAGAAAAATGGAAATTAAACCGAATCTTGATTGATACAGGAAGTTATGTTAATATCATATTCTATCATGCACTTAAAGGGATGGGAATTAAAGATGAAGAAATCACAAATTCAAAATGTCTCATTCATGGATTAGGAAAATCTACAACAAAATCTAAAGGGGAAATAGCACTGCGAATATTGCTAGGAGAAATCGAAACACATATAGTCTTATGTGTGATAGATATGGAATCTCCATATAATATGCTGATAGGAAGGTCGTGGATTCATGCGATCAAAGTCAAGTTGCTTCAACATTACATCGAAAATCAAATTTCCTACACCAAATGGAATACAAGAAATAAAAGGAGATCTTGATAGTGCAAAATTTTGTTATCAGATTGAAGTAAAACAGTGTGGGGGGAGAGCGAGAAAGAAACAGTTTCATAGAAAACTTGCGAAGGAGGTAAAAAAGGAAGAAGAATTCAGAGTGTATACAATAAGAGCAAAGGAAGGGAGAGGAATACCAAGTGAGATTCCAGAAAAATAAGGGGAACCAGCAAAAAATAATCAAAGAACCAACACCTATGGGGAGCAAAGACCAAGCTATGTTGCAAATTTAACCAACTAAAGAAGTAAATATTGGAAGTAAAGAGGAGCCTTTATTCTTGCGAATTGGAACTAAGATGGATGAAGAAGAAGAAAAGAGAACTATTGATCTCTTACGAGAATATAAAGATATATTCGCAGGAAGTGTAGATGAGATACCAGGAATTGATCCATCGGTGGCGTGTCATAGATTGAACATCGATAAAAACGTAAGACCATTCAAACAAAGAATAAGGAAGATATCATAAAGTTATCATGCACAGATAAAAGAAGAATTACAAAAGATGCTGGATGCAGGAATCATAAGGGAAGCAAAATACCCAGAATGGATTGCGAATATGGTCATTGTTCCGAAAAAGAATAAAGGGATAAGAATTTGTATAGATTTCACTGATCTAAACAAAGCCTGACCCAAAGATATCTTTCCATTACCAGACATACCACAAATGGTGGAATCAGCTGCAGGACATGATAGAGTCACTTCACTTGATGGATATAAAGGGTATAATCAAATATCACTCGCAGAAGAAGATCAAGAACATACTGACTTTTTTGCTCCAAGAGGTTTGTATTGTTATGTGAAGATGCCATTTGGTTTGCGAAATGCGGGCGCTACATATCAACGAATGGTTGAAAAAATGTTCGCAAAGTGGATACATAAAACTTTGGAAGTATATGTAGATGATATGTTGATAAAAATCAAAGAAGCCAAAGATCATGTGCAATATTTGAAAGAAATATTTGAACAAATGAGAAAGTTCAACATCAAATTAAATCCTGAGAAATGTATAATTGGAGTTGCGTCTGGAAAATTCTTGGGATATATAGTATCAAAAGAGGGAATACAAGTTGATCCAGAAAAAGTACAAGCAGTTCGTGACATGCCAACACCTGCAACAGTAAAGGAAGTACAAAAGCTAAATGGACTCTTGGCTTCACTCGGAAGATTTATTTCGCGAATGTCAGATAAGTGCAAACATTTTTTCAACATATTTAAGAATGGAGCAAAATTCAAGTGAACTGATGAATGTGAAAAAGATTTTCAAGGAATCAAAGAATATCTCACAAATACATCCATATTACAGAAACCAGAGAAAAACGAAGAATTATTGGTATACCTCGCAACAACTCCATATGCTCTAAGTGCAGTTCTGTTGCGAACAGACGCAAGAATATAAAGGCCCATTTACTACATCAGTAAAACTTTTAACGCAGCAGAGAGAAATTATTCTAAAATGTAGAAGTTAATCTTAGCCCTGGTTTATGCATCATTCAAGTTACGAATATACTTCCAAGCACATGTGATAAAAGTGGTAACAAAAGTGCCAATTGAATCAGTTATGAAGAACACCAAAAGGTCAGGGAGAATCGAAAGGTGGAATGCACAAGTAAACCATTACAAGATAAAATACGAAGTATTATCATCGCAAAAGTCACAAGTTGTCGCAGATTTCTTGGCAGAATTTCCTTTGGAAGAAGATGAAGCAGTAGAAGAAATGATGGATGTTGAAGAAGAGTTTGGGAATCCAAAAGACTTGTTAACAGAACCAAATAGATGTGAAATTTTAGTAGACGGATCATCCAACAGTGAGGGGAATGGAATTGGAGTTGTGTTGATCTCACCAGAAGGAGAAAGAACAGCATTCTCATTCAGACTATAATTTGCATCCACGAACAATGAAACAGAGTACGAAGCTGTAGTGCACGCATTGAAGATCACAATAGAAAAGAAGCTTGAAAGTATAAGGATAACAAGTGATTCGCAGCTGGTAATTTATCAAATTAAAGGGGAATATACCACAAATGAGTCTTCCTTGAAGAAATACAAGAAACTTGTTGCTGAATTATCTGCGAAGATACCAAAATTAAAGTGGAGGCATATAACAAGGAAATACAATCGACTCGCAGATGCTTTTGCATTCATTCCAAGTATGATGACAAATCCTAATACAAGAAATATCAAAATTCAGACGATTCAACACCCATCGGTGAACAAAGAAGAAGAAATTGAGGAGGCAGTTTCGATGGAAGTAGAAAGAGAATTACCAAATAACATCGCAGATTGGAGAAAAGAAATTCATGCATATCTCACAACAGGAGAAGTATCCAGGAACATACTAAAAGCACATAAATTAAAGAGTCGTGCAACAAACTATGAGCTGCGAGAAGGAATTTTATACAGAAAATATTTCAATGGACCACCTCTCAGGTGCTTAACTCGTGAAGAAGGAGAAAAAATATTGAAGATGTTACATGGAGGAGAAGATGGAAATCATAGTGGGGGAAGATCTCTAGTGTACAGAGCAAAGATACAAGGATATTACTAGCCTTATATGCATACAGACACAAAATTGTTCGTACGAAGATGCAAGGAATGTCAACGACATGGTAAAAGAATTCATGCACCAGGGGCAACATTAACTTCTTCAACAAGCTGCTAGCCTTTTGGGAAATGGGGGTTGGATATTGTTGGACCATTTCTGCCTGGATCCGGACAAAGGAGATATTTGATAGTCGCAACAGATTATTTCACGAAGCTCAGCGAAGTAAAAGCGATGTAATATTCGTGATAACGATGTTTTTACGTTCATATTTGAGAACATCATTTGCAGATACGGAGTTCCAGCACAGTTAGTATCTGATAATGGAAAACAATTTGAAGGGCAGAATATAGAGATGTTATTAAGTGCTTTTATGATAAAATGTGGGAAATCAACTCTGTTATATCCACAAGATAATGGAGAGGCAGAGGAAACAAATAAACAATCGCAGATACAATCAAAAAGAAATTAGAAGGACATATCAAAGGGTGGTGCGAGCAAGTACCTAGTGCAGTCTGGGCATACAATACAACTAGAAGAGAGGCAACTGGAATGTCTACTTATTGCTTAACATATGGAGTAGAAGCAGTATTACCAACAGAGGTTGTAATTCCGACAACAAAGAAAGAAGCTTGGGAAAGAAATTTAAGTGCAGGGGTAATATTAAGTGAACTGGATGATTTGGAAGAAAAAAGAGAAAAGGTGTTGCACCATATGAAGATTTATCAGGAACGATTAGCTCGAGAATACAACAAGAGAGTCATTGAACGTGAATATCAACCAGGTGATTTGGTCATGTGAGAAACACCTCCATATCAGAAAGAAAATGGATGAAAATTAGCACCAAAATGGGATGGACCATATGTTATCAAATAGGTTGTGGGAAGCGGAGCTTATCGGCTGATGGATCCAGAAGGGAGAGACATGGGTTTGAGACTTGGTAGACCTTGGAATAGACTGTATTTGAAAAGGTATTATCCATAAAAATCATGATAAATTTTACGAATATTGTTTGCTCGTAGGAAATATGCAAAAATTACGAATTTCAAAATTTTTATTGCGATTAACTTTCATTAAAGAAAGACGCACACATTAACTTGCGAAGAAAAGACCGCAATTTGCGAATAAAAGACCGCAATCTGTGATCAGCTTTCAAAAAAGAAAGAAAGCCGCAGAAATATTACACAGGCAAACCTTTGTGGCGTACAACTTAGTTCACGAAGAAACATTTCGTAAGAGGCAAAGTCCTAAAGTACGTCATTTAAGGGGGTACCTATAAGCATGGCTCAGGGACACCGGAACACCACCAAGGCACCTGAGTACATGGAACTTTACGGGGTACAACCCAATAACGGGGTACCTATCCGGGTTAGACACCTTGGATTCTCACCTAATCTTGCGACATTACGCAATATTATGCGGTGTAACATGATTTAGGTTGGGCGACTAAGGCATACTGTCTTTCCAAAGAAGTGCAGAAAACGATCAAGGCGCCGAGGTACACGGTTGAGTCAAGAGTGTCGGGTGGGCTTGAAGCACATCTGCCATTTTTGACAAGTCTTGGCAAATGATGCACTTGGCCCAAAGATACCCCATATGGTGCAACCTCGTAACTATAAGCCCTATAGGCAAAAAGGATAAGAGGTTGCGATCAAAAGTTGGTTGTTTGCAGAACCGGATGGGAAGAGCTAACCTTGTATGGTCGATGTACGCTTCCTTGAAGGGGCAACCAAGGGGAAGATAAAGGGCAGCACCCTCCATTAGGGAGCTGATACGTGCTATAAGACGCAAATGTCACGAGGCTTCTTGTTTGCAAAAACATAAAGGCTTGTCATATTTGTGCAACAACTGCGATCATTCTAAGAGAGAAACAAAACATACAAAGAGAACTCACAGAACATAACAAACAAGTTAAGATGAGATCAATGGGTTATTACATGAAAGTGTAAAAACGTCCTGCGATTTCATTGCAAGACGACAATGTCACGAGATTGTATATTCGCAAGAATGTTCAAACTTGTCATATTATCGCAAATACAAAAATATTATCACAAAAGAGGTGGCAAAATAAGACCTTTACTTAGGAAGGCATGATAAGACCACAGCAATTAATGAAAATTATTACATCAATATCATTGGAAAATTTTTACAAGAGTATATATATCATGAAGTTCTGACAAAGAAGATAGCTCCGTCAATATCATTGAAGAATTTTTACAAGAATATAAATCATGAAGTCCTAAAAAAGAAGACATCCCTATTGAAGAATTTTCATGAAGATATAACAAAAGATGCGATTTTGCTCGCAATCAAAAACAGATAGTTCGTATTCATTAAATTTTACGAGAATTACATACTTCTTATACTTCTTCATATACTGAATATTTCTCCACAACTTGAATACTTCTTATAATTCTTCAAGAACGTCTCATATTTATTATACTTCTTCAACGGATACTTCATTTTGCGAAGGTTAAGTACTTATTATACTTCTTCATACATTGAGTAATTCTTCATAGATTGAATAATTCTTATACTTCTTCATACATTGGATAATTCTTTACGGATTGAATACTTCTAATACTTCTTTAAAGATATTTTATACTTCTTATACTTCTTAAGTATATTTCATACCTCGTATTTCTTATACTTCAAAGGGAGGATTTCTTGTTCACAATCGCAACAAGCTGAAGCTTCGTAAGTTGAATTAGGGCAGATATTCTAATACTTCCAACAATGTTTAATCATCTGAAGAGCAATAATAGGGGGAAAGGAGATACTAAATTATATTATTTGAGTTATATTATTTCTCTTCATATGATCAAATGATGCAAATAAGGAAAGCATTCAATTTAAGAAAGGTCAAATCAAGAAAGGTAAAATAACCTTCGCAAAATATCAAATGTACTTCTTAAAAGAACAAAAATAGTAGGCATAATTGTTTGCAAAAAGAAAACCAACAGTAGCTGAGAGAAGGAGTTCAAAGGAAAGGAGAACAAGAGAATAAATGATAATTTGAGAAAGAATATTATTATGCTTCATCAACACTCTTGTCTTTGGATCTTTAAGATGAGCAGGGTCATTAGCAACTTTCGACTTTTGCGAAATATCATCCTTTGAAGAATCTGCAACAGGAACATCTCCTTGAGGAATAGATTCTTTTTCATCATCAAGTCCTTCATCATCACTCTCATAATCAAAATCACTATCAAGATCACGAACAACTTCATCGTCAGATATTTTCAGAGGAGTAATTTTCACAGGAGGCAAGGCTCTTGATAAGAGAATGTTATTCGCAAAGACTTGAGCTTTCAAATGACTTTCACGAAGTATAGCTTTCTGATGGTTGGTATCCTCGATATATTTGGAATAAGCAAGATAGTTGAATCTCCGAGTAGCACGATCACGAGAGTTGATAAATCGAGTAGAAAGCAAAGCATTTTTCTTACGAAGCACAGAACAGGAGGCTTCTAATCCAGCCTTAGCATTGCGAAGGTTGTTCTCAGATTCTGCGAGTAAAACAAAATTTAAAGGGTCAAATTTGCGAATATAACAAAATTTAAAGATACATCAGAGGCAATCAAATTTTAATGACTACCTTCTCTTTGAGAAATAAGAGATTTAGCTAAAGATAGACAACAATTCTTCATCTGATCCATCGCATTATCAAAACCATCACCAACTAATCCTTTAAGTCTAGATTGAAGCTTCTGATCTTTAGAAAGAAGAAAATTTTTATCCTTCGCAAGTTTGGTATTAAGACTTTTTAGTTCAGAATAATCTTCTTCAAGTTGATTCTTCTTAGTACTTAAGATTATATTCTTATTAATAAGGGACTTCTTCTCAACGGCAAAAGAACTTCTCTCTGCATCTGAAGACTTCTTTAATTCCTCAAGTTCACCTTTTAACAAAGAAAGAAGATTTTCTTGATCGCAACATTTATTCTGAAGAGTATCTAATTTTTGCGAAGAAACGATCATTGTATTCAATACGAGCATTTCTCTTCTGATAAGGTTTTGTTCTCTTCTAATAAGGTTTCTACTCTCAAGCCAGCTTTAGTTAAAGAAGAAGTAAGTTGAGATATGTCATCATTTAAAAAATTTCGGTCGTAATCAGTTGGGTATTCTCTTGAAAAATGGCATCAAAATTATCAAGAGCACACGAATAAAGATTAGATAAATGGGAGAATTGGTTCAAGAGGCTTTCATGCTTGGCTTGATATTCTGTTGCATCTGATTCATGGCGAAGTACCAATCTTCTACATTTCTGGATGGATTCTATAAAGGGGAATGGGTTTTAATGGGTGTTTCAAACATATGAAGAACAAAAGTAAACAAAAGGGGAAAATATGAAGATAGTAATCATACCTTTCAATTCATCATTCCTTTTGCGAAGGATTTCACAATCAAGAGAATCATTCTGAAGCTGATAATTCTCTTTGGGGAGATTCTCACATTCTGCTCTTGAAGACTTCAGAGATTGGCGAAGCAATTCAACTTCTTTTTCCAAGGATTGGCGTGAAGTAGAAATATCAGGATTGATGAAACTATTTAGTGCTTCGCAAAACTCATATTGCGAACGAACATTAGTAGACTTCGCAATATTATTCAAAACCTCAAATAACGTTCTAAAAGTTGAGTAAATTCCATCTCGAATTTCTTGAGGAAGAGGAGAAGAATTTGAAGGAATAAGAGCAAGTTGTAAATTGTCTGGAGCAATAGCACTCAAAGGATTAGTAGTCAAGATAGGATTTTTAAGAGAAGATGTTGAAGAAGTATTTTTCGAGGGTTGATCTTGAATAAGTGTTGATAAATTGACATTGGTGGGAGATTGAAAACTGGGTAATGGAGTAGAGGCAGGAGTTTGCGAAGAAGTATTTTCACGAGGAGGAGAGGGAAATTCCTTATCCATCTCAGGAAGGAAGTCATCAATTGAAATTATTGGTGTGGGTTTAATCACTCGAGATCTCTTATTGGGATTGGATTTTTCACCAGCCTACGAATCAAAATGTAGATTAAAAACTGAGGCAACAATATATTGTTCAAAAAAAGAAGACAGAGTATTTTAACTACCTTTTGATTCTCGGATTTTCTTCTTCGAAGATTAGGGCTTGAATTTCTGGGTGGAGATTTCACCTGAGGAATAGTTTTGCTGAAATAAACCAAAATCAAACAATAAATTATACATAAATCAAAGAGGAAAACAAGTGAAAAACGTGAAGATAGAAGAAAATTACCTTGGAAAACTCATGATGATATGAACAAGAGGAGAAAATGGTAACAGTGAGTGTAATCAGAAGACAAAATTGCAGAAGTAAAAAGAGAAAATAAGAAGAAGAAAAGGAAGAGAATATAAAAGAGTTTATATAAGGGAATAACTAGAAAATGACGGTTACAAAAGACGTGTACAAATTCTAAAAGACTAAGTAACGGTTATGTTCTCACGATCATTTCTTCTTCGCAGAATTGACATGAGAAGAGGCAAGATGTAGGTACCGAATATCGCAAGGCATTAACTTACGAACATCGTGACAAATATAAGAGGAAAGAGTTACAAAACAATACGAAGATAGAGGAAGCACAGGGAAGTATGAAGATTTGCGAAGATAGAATAATTGTACGAAGATGTGTTGCGATACTTCGCAACACATATACAGCTGTACAAAGTTCATTATAAATAGAAGTTCAAATGTAAAATTCGAGAGGTTCTTTTGGTGAGTATTAGAAATTATCTTAGGAAAGAGAATAGAGAAAGTGGTAACTATTCTAGTTCCATTTAGATACTTCTTTGTAATCAATTGAGAGAATTAATAAAAAAGTTGTCATTCAACATCAAGAACTTCTCAAGTTTTACTAATTCTACTGAGGGTGTAGTTGTAGGTTATTCTGTAACTACAACTTTGGTATTTCCATCCGCACTCAAAGTGCAACTTGAGGCCAAGGCATTCCGCACATGCCATTGGCACATGCCAAATGCTCCACTAAGCGACTTTGGCACTACCATCCACACTCAAAGTACAACTCGCGGCCAAGGCATTCCGCACATGCCATTTGCACATGCCAAATGCTCCACTAAGCGACTTTGGCATTGCCATCCGCACTCAAAGTACAACTCGCAGCCAAGGCATTCCGCACATGTCATTGGCACATGCCAAATACTCCACTAAGAGACTTTGGCATTGCCATCCGCACTCAAAGTACAACTCGCGGCCAAGGCATTCCGCACATGCCATTTGCACATGCCAAATGCTCCACTAAGCGACTTTGGCATTGCCATCCGCACTCAAAGTATAACTCGCAACCAAGGCATTCCGCACATGCCATTGGCACATGCCAAATGCTCCACTAAGCGACTTTGGCATTGCCATCCGCACTCAAAGTACAACTCGCGGCCAAGGAATTCCGAACATGCCATTGGCACATGCCAAATGCTCCACTAAGCGACTTTGGCATTGCAATCCGCACTCAAAGTTCAACTCGCGGCCAAGGCATTCCGCACATGCCAAATGCTCCACTAAGCGACTTTGGCATTGCCATCCGCATTCAAAGTACAACTCGCGGCCAAGGCATTCCGCACATGCAAAATGCTCCACTAAGCGACTTTGGAATTTCCATCCGCACTCAAAGTAAAACTCGCAGCCAAGGCATTCCGCACATGCCAAATGCTCCACTAAGTGACTTTGGCATTGCCATCCGCACTCAAAGTACAACTCGTGGTCGAGATATCCCGCACATGCCATTGGCACATGCTACCACGCTTCACTAGAAACTTTGGCATTGCCACTTACGCCCAACTCTCGAGACATCAACACAAACTTGGGGCAGCGTGCAGCGTACACTACGCTCGCAATAAAGCAAGGCGTGCAAGGAATGAATACAATCAATTAAATAAGGAAATTTATGGTGAAAACGTTTTTCACCATAAAGCCAACGGTTTCCACCTCCTATGTTTTAATTGACACATTTACTCAATTCTTTAATGAGGCCAAGGTACGTTTAATCTCACTTGTATAAATAGGTTTCACCTATTCTGCCAAAACACACAAGTCTTGGTCAGGAAAAATACAACACTATCAGACAGCAACTTTGCAAGCTCTCTCAAAAGCTTCCATCACTAGCAAGCTTCCACAAGCTTGTACACTTCTGATAAAAGTAAAGATACTACCTAGCCAGAACTCTCTGGTCTCATCACCCTTCTTCGATATCCTCCCAAAATCAACCCTTCTCCTCCACTTTGTGACCGAAGCAAATCTGGAACGACCATCTTCTTGGTTTAGGCCAGCGTTGTACATATTGATATCTCGAATCAAAAGTGCTCACGTGCAGCACATTTGTTTAAGGGTTTAAACCAGTCTCTCCATCATCGAATTTACCAAGTTCGCTAGAGGCGATTTTCTCCCATAAACAATTGGCGACCACAACGGGAGTTTCAATCTCTCGGTTACAAAAACTGATCTTTAGTTCAAAATCTGCTTTCCCATTCGCTCAACATGGTAGAACTAAGATCTGGGTCCGCGATAACTCTAAAAGCACCAACATAGAAGCCACCCCTAGCACAAATGCTCCTTCCACCAATGCCTCTGTGTTACCTGCCAATATTGGCAGCATGGAAAGTACCCCTCCAAGTGTTACACCTCCTGTTACCAGCGCCAGGGCTACTTCCGTTCCAAATGTCTCTGCACCATCTGCCAACTCAAACGGCACTGAGGGCATACCTTCAGGTGTCACGTTTCCAGTCACCGGGGCTTGTGCCGCCGCTGCCACCACTAGTATTTCAGCAAGCATGACACCTCCAATTACCACTCGAGCCACAACATCCACTCAATCTCCAGGGCGAGATAACAGAGGAGGCAAACCTTATTTCACAATCACGGATTTGATGGAAAGGCATGAGGCTTTATACAGGGCTCAAACAGATATGGTTTCAACCCAGAAGGAGGTGATCGTCTTCCTCAAAGCCTTGACGGAGCAACTTCCACGGGAGCCATGGTAGCCTGAATCAAGAACAGATGCTCCCGACAACCTTGATGCTAATATCATACCCCCAGGAAGGATACGCCAGACTGTTCCAAGGTCAAGTGCTCCCAATTATCTTGGAATTGGCACCGCAACTGAGCACACCAACACAAACGAGGAAATCCGCATTAGGAACCCAGTGGCAGGAAATCTCCCACTGGATTTCGTAACACGTGAAGACCTGGAACGACTCATACAAAACCGATTAAAAAGAACGACACGGATGTGCATCAACACTAACCTCCTTATCCAATTGAAATCCAGAGAATTCTCCTCCCAAGAGGATACTCATCCCCTCAGTTTTCCTTATATGACGGAACTGGCAACGCAAGGGAACATGTCTCACGATTTCTAAAGTCTCTAGGTGAGCACGAATACAACCATGTTCTTCTCCTGCGAGAATTTTCAAAGTCACTCACTGGAAGAGAATACACGTGGTACAACTGCATCACCCCAGGAAGCATCCGCGATTGGGGTGAAATAGTTACGTCCTTTTACAAGAAGTATTTCTTTGTGTCCGAGAAAGTCACTCTCTCGGATCTGGGAAGAATGTTCCAACATAATGACGAACATCCAAACGATTTTGTCAAGAGATTCAGAATTCAAGCACTGGACTACCACGACCCGGGTGCGACTGAGCAGCAACTAGTGAATTTGTGCATCAATGGCATGACTCCCATCTATCGTGCTTTACTGGAAAACTTATGATTCCATACCTTCTCCGAACTCCACGAAGCTGCTAAACGATCAGCCACGACAGCGCTAGCCCTGTTGGAAAGAACTAGGCCTCCCAGAAATAAAGATACACAAGAAGTTCGAAGAAGCCCGCATTTTCTTAACAAGCCATACAACACCAGCCCCTCCTCCGTGAGCGTGGTAGACGAAATGAGAAAGATGAAAACACCTCCAACGGATCAACACCCTGGGCGCACGGCCCCAACATGAAGGGAAGCCCCGCAAAAGGCCCCAACCAAGCCCTCTGAACATCGACCTGAATCAATAGGAGACGACTCAGACTTCCCCTTTCCGATCGAGAAAGTAATCGAACTTCTGGAAACATGGGTCCATGATGATGTCATCAGGCTACCGGCTCCTCGGCACCCACCTACTGAAGAGGAGATGGCAAATCCCAGATTTTGTCACTACCACAGATTCGTCAGTCATCCAACCAGCGAATGCAACAGATTGAAAAGCATTTTAAAAGAAAAGATAGAGGCAGGGGAGTTACGACTAAGGAATGAAGGAGTACATAGAAATCCGCTTCCCATAAGAAACTGTGAAATCTCTGGGGACTCCATACACGAAAAAGTGCAGTCCATGATGCAACACATGCGAAATCCTCTACTTTTCCAAGGAGCAACGTCGAGACGCTTTCGTAGCCCTCAACCACATAGTATCTGGGAAGCGACTCCACTCTGCCACAAAAAACACACCTGAGGAACAGATCTCGCCAGGCGTCCCTGCCGAGAAGCACAACTGGGGACTTCTCACCATGGCCCGCTTAAAGGACGCCGAGTTCGATAACACGCTCATCGACGCAGCCTCAGAGTTCAATATTGTTACGTTCAATACCCTGAAAGTGGCAGCAGTAGCAAAATAAGAGGCAACTCACTCCCCATCGTCTATCAAAGACCACGAGAGGAATCACCTGCATGCGCTTGGATACACTAGTCTTGGGATCAACATAGGAAATATCGCAATGCGCGGGACTTTCTACATTGTCAAGAATCTAAATTACGACATGGTTTTGGGGCGCCTGTGGGTACTCGACAACAAAACGGAATTAGGAGCGTCACCCTTGACCGTGTCAACGCCAGAGAGGGTATCCAACAAGCCGGCTAACTTGCTACCCTGTCAACAGCTTACCAGCAATACTTTACTACTGGGAAAGGATTCGCCAAAGCCACATGCCAAACTCCAAACTCAAGTAAGCCTGACTAAGATGCTTTCTTTATCACCAACCATTTCTCACCGCAACCCGCCATAGGGACTCGACACGATTTTCGAGCACAACACTGTCAAGAGATATGAATGGAACGCAGAACCTTTTAAGCGTTTCACCAAGGATCTGAAAGTCACCCTGGAAGACTGCGGGAACAACCACCAGGAGATCGTACCACAACCCAATCCTTTCCAGATAGGGGATATAGTAATCAGAGCCGCCTCATTTCAAGTCGGAAAGATGACTGTGAAGATTCCGATTCAGAAAAGTTCCCCCGAAGAAGAGGAAGATGAACCATACCTAGTAGCCGACATCCTCTTGGGTGGCTATTGCAAACTTATCAATGCGGATAAACTGGAAGGCATAGTGATTCATTCGCGCTAGTTGGAGGCTGCCGGCATCTGAAAGGTCAAGATATTCAATTTCCTGACACTTGCTCCTCAATACCTCTTTAGCAATTTTCCTTTTCACTACTACTATGTATTGCATCAGGATGGATGCATCACTTACATTCATTCAGCAAAATTTCAATTGTCGCTCCTGTTGAGCAATCTAATATATCCTCTCCAGTGAAATAAAAGAACCCTTTTTTTTCCTTGAAAATTTCTCAAGATCAACCCAAAATTCAAAACCCGTTACCAATTAAAAAAAAAAAAAAAAAAAAGGAAACAACACACAGAAGACAAAATGTTTATCTTTTCGGCGGAATTTTCAAGCTCACAAATTATTACAAGACCAAGCTACGGAGGCTCATCACAAGATACAATGAAAGGAAAATTGTAAGACATTAAAAGGCGACTTGGCCATAAGAGAAACAAAAGAAAGAAGATTCGCCTCATTAAGACTTCTTCCTACACTTCCCCCGGCAATCCTCCGGGCAACAAAGGTTCCACAAAGAAGAAACATCAACAGCAGCAACGACCTCCGTTTCCCATCCAGATGCCTTTCCATCAGCGCCAACCAACGCTTCTTTCCCCTCCGACGTGGATTCAATGTGCGCAATCATGATTCCTACAGAATCACCAACGCTATCAACAAAGTTTTCACCAAGATTATCCTCAGCATCCCTACAAGAAATAACTTGACTCGCTCATGTCAGAATCCATGGGAACCTGTGATTTTTTGCGTACATCACCCGGAGGAACATAAGGGATATCTTGGATGATGGATCTAATCTCGCAGAGTAATGATCCAATCCTACCCAATGACTCTTTGTAAGAAGATCGAGCTCCATTTATCCTATGATGCTTCTCGGAGAAACCAATAATACCATCGCCATTGTCACTATTGGCTGCCATCGCAAAATTATGAAAACAGTGTAGTCGCCTCACTATACGACCAGTAGAGAGGGAGAAGATAACGAAATCTTGCCAGCAATATTTATGTGAGAAGGAAGGGCGTGCTTCATGGCTGTAACGGCCCTAGGAAATCACACATCAATAAAGGATCCCCAATCAGAGCCGTGCACAAAGAAGACAATTCAACTCATAAAGAAATTTTGCATCAAGCGATTATTCTTCCCTCACTTGAACCGTCCCCACCGGCTAGCATGCTCAATTTTACAACTCGTGCCAACTTTCCAAAATTCATGCCGGTCCCACCAATCGCGCCGACCTGTCAATGCCGCCCAAGTTGCACCAGCTATCACGTCCATCTCCCACCGGCCTCACCAGCCAGCACGCTCAGTTTCTCAACTCGCGCCAGCAGCTCAATGCTTCCCAGCCGTCTATTTCCGCCAATTTGTGCCAACCTCCCGATTCGTGCAAAAACTGCCAAGGATAAGGATTCCAAGTCCAGTTCGCATCTTAGAAAAAAAGGTTAGATAAATCTCCCGCTTCACTCTCAGATTTTGTCTTAGCACCATCTTATGCTTACCTCGAAACAAAGCTCATGTTCCGAGCTAAGCAGGGGACTTAATGTTGATGGTGGATTTTAGATAAAGGGTAAAATCGTAAAATCCCATGACCTAATGTTACCCGCAACACATTAACTGAGAGCATTTAATTCATGTGTAAATAATTAATAGGGGTATTTTTTCAAAATACCGGATTAGGGTTTTCCACGCAGAACCCTTATTCCAAACCAAGCCGCATACTGCGCACCATGGAAACGACGCCAAAACCAAGCCGCATACTACGCACCATGGCAACGACGCCAAAACCAAGCCGCATACTGCGCACCATGCCAACGATGCCAAAACCAAGCCGCATACTGCGCACCATGGCAACGACGCCAAAACCAAGCCGCATTACTGCGCACCATGGAAATGACGCCAAAAACAAGTCGCATTACTATGAACCATGGCAACGACGCCAAAACCAAACCACATACTGCACCCACAGGAAACAATGCCAAACTAAGCCGCTATGCCGTTTGGCACATGCCAAAAATAGCGCCCTAGGATTGCAAACCGTGCAACTATGTCAACTTGGCCGTGCGTGCCATTGGCACAAGCCAACACGCACTACTAGCCAATTTCTAAGCCGCTATACTGTTTGGCACATGCAAAAAATAGCGTCCTAGGCTTGCAAACCGTGCAACTAGGTCAACTTGGCCGTGCGTGCCATTGGCACATGCCAACACGCACCACTAGCCAATTTCTAAGCCGTTATGTCGTTTGGCACATGCCAAAAATAGCGCCCTAGGCTTGCAAACCGTGCAACTAGGTCAACATGGCCGTGCGTGCCATTGGCACATGCCAACACACACTACTAGCCAATTTCCCAAGTCGCTATGCCGTTTGGCACATGCCACAAGCGCCCTAGGCTTGAAAACCATGCAACTAGGTCAACATGGCCGTGCGTTCCATTGGCACATGCCAAACACGCACCACTAGCCATTTTCCAAACCTCTACCAAGCCCAAAACTCAAGGCCCAAGTGGCCGTATGCGCCATTGGCACATGCCAACACACAAACCACTAGCCACTTTCTATTCCAAGCCGCTATGCCATTGGTACATGCCAAAGTAGCGCCTGCAACTTGGCCAAAGTGGCCATGCGTGTCATTGGCACATGCCAACACGCAACCACTATCTAATCCCCATTCCAAGTCGTTATGCCATTGGCACATGCCAAAGTAGCGCCCGCAACTTGGCCAAAGTGGCCGTACGTGCCAATGGCACATGCCAAACACGTCACCACTAGCCACTTTCTATTCCAAGGCATTCCGTGCGTGCCATTGGCACATGCCAACACGCAACCACTAGCCAATCCTCATTCCAAGTCGCTATGCCATTGGCACATGCCAAAGTAGCGCCCGCAACTTGGCCAAAGTGGTCGTGCGTGCCATTGGCACATGCCAAAACTCAACCACTAGCCAATCCCCATTCCAAGTCGCTATGCCATTGGCACATGCCAAAGTAGCGCCCGCAACTTGGCCAAAGTGGCCGTACATGCCATTGGCACATGCCAAACACGTTACCACTAGCCACTTTCTATTCCAAGGAATTCTGCGCATGCCATTGGCACATGCCACATGCTCCACTAAGCGAATTTATTTCCATCCGCACTCAAAGTTCAACTTGCGGCCAAGGCATTACGCACATGACAAATGCTTCACTAAGCGACTTTGGCATTGCCATCCGCACTCAAAGTACAATTCGCGGCCAAGGCATTCCGTACATGCCAAATGCTCCACTAAGCGACTTTGGCATTGCCATACACACTCAAAGTACAACTCGCAGCCAAGGCATTCCGCACATGCCATTGGCACATGCTAAATGCTCCACTAAGCGACTTTGGCATTGCCATCCGCACTCAAAGTACAACTCGCGGCTAAGGCATTCCGCACATGCCATTTGCACATACCAAATGCTCCACTAAGCGACTTTGGCATTTCCATCCTCACTCAAAGTACAACTCGCGGTCGAGACATCTCGTACATGCCGCAATGCTTCACTAGCAACTTTGGCATTGCCACTTGCGCCCAACTCTCGAGACATCAACACAAACTGGGGGATGCTTTCTTGGGGTTTTGGTTTGGCGGTCATAGCATGCAGCATACACTATGCTCACAATAAAGCAAGGCGTGGAAGGAATGAATACGGTCAATTAAATAAGAAAATTCATGGTGAAAACGTTTTTCACCATAAAGCCAACGGTTTCCACCTCCTCTGTTTTAATTGACACATTTACTCAATTCCTTAATGAGGCCAGGGTACATTCAATCTCACTTGTATAAATAGGTTTCACCTATTCTTCCAAAACACACAAGTCTTGGTCAGGAAAAATACAACACTATCAGATAGCAACTTTGCAAGCTCTCTCAAAAGCTTCCATCACTAGCAAGCTTCTACACTTCTGATACAAGTCGAGATAATACCTAGCCAGAACTCTCTGGTCTCATCACCCTTCTTCGCTATCCTCCCCATATCAACCCTTCTCCTCCACTTTGTGACCGAAGAAAATATGGAACGGCCATCTTCTTGGTTAGGCCAGAGTTGTACAGATTGATATCTCGCATCAAAAGTGCTCACGTGAAGCAAATTTGTTTAAGGGTTTAAACCAGTCTCTTCATCATCGAATTTACCAAGTTCGGCAGAGGCGATTTTCTCCCATAAACAACCTCATACAAGGATCGGTTCCCCTTGTGATGTAGTGCACCTCTTACTTGGATCGGTTCCCCTCTCCCAAAATTTGGTTAGACACTCACAAACCCGATCATACCCTAGATGATTACTTAAGATCGGTTTCACTACTAAAATTCATACCAATACATAAGTCAGGCCTCATGTGAATACTTTACCAAGAACACAAACAAGTCATGAGCGGTTATACTAATAACATATATTGGTCGTTCATAAGATTTGCAATGAAGAACAGCCCCAATAACACCTGGAGATTTCCTTTTCGGTTCACAACACATATCATGAACTTTCTTCCTTAATATACATGTAAAAACATTGTTTCCTAGGATGAAATCCTCACCTTATACCCATATATAATCACAATAGCATTCATACGATTATGTTGATGTCTTATTATTTGAGGAAAATGGTTTCTGCTGATTTTGGTAATTTCGGGTGTGTGGATGAGAAACAAATTTAAACCCTAAACAATGTACTGCAAGGGATTACTTTAGATTCGAGAGATCAATCTGTACAAATCCAGCCTAAACCAAGAAATGGCCGTTCCAGACTTGCTTTGGTCACAAAGTGAAGGAGAAGGGTTGGTTTTGGGGAGGGAAGCGAAGAGAGTGTTGAGACCAGAATAGTTGATTCTAGAAGAGTAGTAGTTTTACGACTTATATCAGAAAGCGGGAAGCTAACAGATGGGAAAGCTAGCAAATTATTTTCTGAGTATTGTATTCTCCTGATGAGAACTTGTTCTTATGATGAAATAGGTAAGACCTATTTATACAAGTCATAACCCAAACATACTCTGGTCTCGTAAGAAATAGAAACGGCTGAGTAAAGTGGAAGGAGGTGGTAACGGATAACGTCTGGAATTGATGTTCCATAATGAAAGAAATGTTTCACCATTACTCCTTGTATTTACTAACCGACTCATTCTTATGACACTTTCTTGTAACATGCATAGTGTACGCCGCACGCTGTAAACCGCCAAACCAAAACCCTAATGAGCATCCCCCAGTTTGTGACATGTGTTGATGTCTCGAGTGTTTTTCATGAGAAAACGTGTAGCATGGCATTATGTGTGGCATGGTGGCATGCCAGTGGCCATGGTAGAGTCGGTGTGTTTTCACTATAGAATAGGCGCGGTCAAATTAGGTTTCATATGAAAACCATGGTGTTTGGCCTTGGACCGGAGTTTGCCATGAATTTTGGTGGAAAACTTGGAGGACCGAGATCTGTATCTTAGGTAGAAGGGTGGTCGTTAATCGTTGCAACCCTTCTGGTAGCCAGCAACATATTTTAGGCCGACATGGCTTTTCCATAGAGTGGGCGTGGCCAAATTAGGGTTTAGGTGCAAACCGTGTTATTCGACCTTGGTCCGGAAGTTTGCCATGTATTTTGGTGGCAAACTTGGGGGTCCGAGATCTGCATCTCAGGTGGAAGGGTGGCCATTCATCGTTGCAACCCTTCTGGTATCCAGCGGAATAGTTTAGGCCGGCATGGCTTTGCCATAGGGTGGGCGCGTCCAAATTAGGGTTTAGGTGCAAACCGTGTTATTTTAGTGTAGTTGCGGATTATCTCACAACTACACCCTCATTAGAATCCATTAAAATGATTCCTAAACCTAATTAATTTGATATGAAACTAAGAATTAAGGTACTAAAATTATAAAGAGACACAAAGATTTTTACGTGGTTCGATCAATGTGATCTACATCCACGGTGCTTCACTAGTGATTGTATGTGATTACATGATTTTACAATTGAGACTCCATTAATGAATATTTGGAGCTCTAGGATTTTTGGGGAAGAAGATGATAAAGATAATAAATCTCTCCTAACATTTTTCTCTCTCCTCCTAAAATCATCCCCTCTCTCAAAATGTGTCTCTCCTTTCCTCTCATGCCTAAATGGCTATTTATATGATTTTACAATAGATGACAGTTGTGTTGTCCCGCCATTTCGGATTTGAAGATTATCTTGCGAACCTTCGTGGCTTCCTTTGCTCGCAAAATGTCCTTCTTGCTCGCAAAATGTATTTTCTCTCCACAATTTCGTAAGTTATTATTTGTTGTGATATTCCGCTCCTACATCTTTCCTCTTTTTTCTTGAATATTGCTTGAAGAGTGATCTTTAAGAAAAAATCACTTGTTGTGGTTGTTGGAGTAGTCTTTGATCTTTGTTGATGAAGGAACGAGCTAAAGAATATCAAACTCAAAAAGTATATACTTGCCTCTATTCTTTTGCGAAGTTCTGAAGCTTTAAGAAGTAATTAGAAGTATCATCTTGCGAAGTATGAAGTATGCGAATATCTTGAAGAAGTATGAAGTATAAGAAATATAAAATATCCTTGAAGAAGTATAACAAGTACTTAATCCTCGAAATATATAAGAAGTATGAAGTATCCTTAAGAAGTATAAGAAGTATTTAATCCTTGAATTATATAAGAAGTATAAAATATCCTTGATGAGAGTGATAAATATTTCCTCTGTTCATGTGAAATTATTATTCCACTTTTGGTGAGGATTCTTGCTGAGAAGATAAAGAACATCAAATATTTTCTTGGGTATCCATAGTTGCCTCTGTTCTTTATCTTCGAAAGAAAATTCTTGAGAAAATGTTGAATAATTAAATTGCATCTCTATTGTTATGTTGCCTCTGCCTCAAGTGGTAACCCTGTTATCTTCTGAATATTTCTATGAATTCCTGAGTTTTTCTGCGCATTTCTGAACTTCTGAATAGTGCTGTGAATAGTGCTGCGAACATACTGTTGCGAATCATACTGTTGCGAATGTACTATTGCGAATATAGTGTTACGAACATAGTGTTGCGAATATAGTGTTACGAACTTTGAATAATCCTGCGAATTATGAACTTTTCTGCGATGTTTCGTGGTATTTTCCTGTAAAATTTTGTACAATACTTGTGCGAATATAATATTTATGTAATGATTATGTTATGAAATGCGTATGCGATTCTTATGCCATGAAATGTTTATGCAATGCATTTATGATGCTTGGATGATGCGAGTATGATGCTTGTATGATGCAAATATGATGCTTGTATGATGCAAGTATGATGCTTGTATGATGTGAATACTTATCTATTATAATGCATAGCTAATGTTTGTGTTACTTAGCTCATTTTGCTGCGGTAAAATTGATATATCTTTGAATTGCCTCTATTCATATAATTATCTTCGTAAGTTTATTTGTGTATTTTCTTATATAAATTAAGTCTTTGATCGCGAATGAAATCGCCTCTTTTTCTATGACTTCATGATATATATTCTTGTAAAAATTCTTCAATGATATTGATGGAATTGTCTTCTTTGATATATATTGTCTTCAAAATTCTTCAATGATCTTGATGGAATTGTCTTCTTTGATATATATTCTCTTCAAAATTCTTCAATGATCTTGACGAAGTTGTCTTCTCTTCAAAACTTCATGATGTATATTCTTGTATAATTTCTTCAATGATTGTAATGAATTTCATTAATTGCTGTGGTCTTATCATGCCTTCCTAAGTAAAGGTCTTATTTTGCCACCTCTTTTGTAGCGACAAAATCGCAGGACGTTCTTACACTTTCATGCAAAAACCCATTGATCTTGCCTTATCTTTTTTGTATAGTATTTTAGCCTCTTCAGGAATTGTTGCGACAATATGACAGGCCTAAATATTCTTGCGAACATAAATCCCCATGACATTGCCGTCTTGCGATGAAATCGCAGGACGTCTCTACACTTTCATGTAGTGACCCATTGATCTCATCTTAACTTCTTTATTATGTTCTGCGAGTTCTTTTTTTTTTTTTTTTTTTTTTTTTTTTTTTTTTTTTTTTTTTTAGAAGGCTCGCAAAACTTCATTTGTTGCACAAATATGACAAGCCTTTATGTTTTCACAAACAAGAAGCCTCGTGACATTTGCGTCTTATAGAACGTATCAGCTCCCTAATGGAGGGTGCTGCCCTTTATCTTCCCCCCGATTGCCCCTTCAAGGAAGCGTACATCGACCATACAAGGTTAGCTCTTCCCATCCGGTTCTGCCAACAACCAGCTTTTGTTCGCAACCTCTTATCCTTTTTGCCTATAGGGCTTATAGTTACAAGATTGCACCCTATGGGGTATCTTTGGGCCAAGTGCATCATTTGCCAAGACTTGTCAAAAATGGCAAATGTGGTTCAACCTCACCCGTCACTCTTGACTCAACCGTGTACCTCGACGCCTTGATCGTTTTCTGCACTTCTTGGGAAAGACAGTATGCCTTAGTCGCCCAACCTAAATATTCTTACACCGCATTTTATATTGCGTAATGTCGCTAGATTAGGTGATAATCCAAGGTGTCTAACCCGGATAGGTACCCCATTATTGGGTTGTACCCCTAAATTTTTACCATGTACTAAGGGACCTTGGTGGTGTTCCGGTTACCCTTAGCCACGTTTAGGTACCCCCTTAAATGAAGTACTTTAGGACTTTGCCTCTTACGAAATATAGCTTCGCGAACTAGGGTGTACGCCACAAAGGTTTGCCTATATAAAATTTTCTGCGGCTCTCTTTCTTTTTTGGAGGCTGATCACAGATTGCGGTCTTTTATTCGCAAGTTAATCGTAAATGGCGGTATTTTTTCGCCTTTTAAAAATTCATCGTAAATTTTTCATGTATATAAAATGTTGAATGTTTTCATGAAATGTTTAGTATAAGAAGTATGAAAAGTATGAGAAGTATTAATCAAAATTGTTCTATAGAAATATAGGAATTTAATTTTCTCTATTTTTTGTAATTTTGAAGTCTTTGAAAAATTTTGAGATCGTTAATTTTTTGCGATAAACTCATTTTTGAATCTTGCGATTGTATCACTTTTCACCAATCTAAAAAAAAAAAAAGTCTTTGATATGTTTTGAAATCTTAGAAATTGTAGAAATTTTGCGAGTATATCGGTTTTAGTAAATAAAATCAAAATTCTTTTGTCTTCAGTAAATAAAGTATTCAAGGAAATGGTACTTACCTTTTTACGGCTTGTTGTTGTCTCTTGCGAAGTAAATGGCTTGCGAAATGAGAAGGAATGAGAATTGAATTTTTGACCTGCTATGACACTCATTATTCTGGTGGATTGCTGGCTGTTCACGAAGTAGTTTTCTTCTTCTCGAAGTGGGTTATGTTGACGCAAATCTTGGAAAATATTAGTTACGATCTTCCCTTTTTTACGAAGTAATGTTGTGGTATAATCTTTCCATTGATCTTTGTTGTTAGTTCTTCTTGCGTATTAATCATAGGCTTTGTGAAGTAAACCTCCGTATGAAATCCAAGTTCGTATGAAGTATCTATTTGTGCTGTGAATGTTCGCAAGATACATACCTGCAAAGAAAGAATGAATGGAATTTTATGTCAAAAATTGGAATCCAAGTTTGCAAAAAACTAGGGTTCAAAAATTCTACGAATGTTGGGATTCGAATATGTGTCTTCCAACTCTCTGTTTTCACCCTGAATCATCTGTCTGTGTGCTGATTGATGTTTATGCTTTAGCCTGTGTGATTGAATAGTAAACACCTATTGGTTGCTGTTAGATATCATTTCGTGCTGCTCTCTTATTTTACCGTGTTCTCATCCTTTACTTTCGTCTGCACCTTGTCTTTAATTCAAAATAATGAGTTCATTTCTTTGCCAGAAAAATTTCATTTCGTGATGCCTTTCTAGCTGGCTGTGTTGTTGTGCAAGTACTAAGTTTTCTAATTTTTGCTGAATTAATTTTTCCGTTAAAAATTTGTGTGTATCCTTTCCTCGCTGATGTTCCACTAGCTTTGTTACTTTGCGAAGAAAATTCTTGAATTGCCTGTGATAATAAGCTTGTTGCGAATATTAAGCCTCCTGTGAATAATCATTCCGGACTTGGATTTGCGAAGTGAATGGATGAAACGTGTTGTTTCCCTGGGATTGATAAGCTGAGTAGTATTCGCTGAAATGTTACTCTCAGTTCTTCATAAGCTACTATTACACATATGACGAAGTTAACTTCAGTTCTTATTCGCTTGAGATGATTCCCACTCATTCCTTAATTGATCTTGGATGCTTTAAAATTTTTGACAAATTGTGCTTCGCAAAATTTCTCCCTCGTCATGTTTCTTCTTCATCTTCGCAGAAACTTACCCTTTTTGGATATAAAGATTGGACAATTTCTTCTACTAATCTTGATGAACCACGATTAATACCATCACCTAGACGTATGGATCCTGCTCATCACCACGCTAAGTATAATCACTGCCCTATTACGTTCTTCATAAATTGGGAACATCAGCAAAGACCCTCCACCTAGAGTACAAAGTTTCTGCTACTTCATTATAGAGTATATTAGATGGATGTTCCCTAATATAAATTTCACGTATGATCTGGAACTCCTTTAGGTGAACATCAACGTGTTTCCTGATGAATCCAGCTGGTGAATTCATGCGTACAAAAATCTTATCTGCATCAGCTTTTCAGGTTCCTATTTTGTAACAGTCATAACAAACTGTTCATGAAGTTTCGACGCGTCCCATGAAAACTTAGGTTTGTCATCAAACGAAGAAGATTCTTGAATTGCCCTCTCAACTGTGTTGCTCATTGCCCTTGAACTTTTATTGATTTGGAAAAGATTTTTACGAAGTTCGCAACAGACAACATAGTCACAAAAATTATAATAGTTTGATGAGGAGATTTTTGCTGTCCGCTGCTCTTATGGTCGTCATGGGTTGCTTCATTGGAGGTGATGAATTGTGCCTGATTTTGCGTATTCACTAGATTTTAGCTAGTTTATCTTCACCAGACTAATGGATGAAGTAAATTTAATGATGTTGCTGACAACGCTCTTTGACCTTCTTTTGTATTTTTGGTTATAATATTTTTGAATCATTTAGTCATTTGGGTTGTGCCTGTTGAACCTGAGCTAATCTAAACATAGATGAGTTTCACTTGGTTCTGCCCAGAGATCACTGAATTCTCCACATCTCGTTCAATTGACTTGTTCACTCGTGAAAGTACCCTTGTTTTTGTCTATGAAGAATAGCCTTTCGCTGAAAGGATTGATCATCGTTGTTTTATTCTTTTGTATGCAAAATTTTCTCCTTTGCGAATTGTGGCACGTCTCATTCCATATTTTGTTATTCTATTCCACGAAGTGGTTATTTGAATGACATTTACTTCGCAGCTCTGAAGGTACTTAATACTCAATCGAATTTATAGGCCAAGATGGTATATTCGTTGAATCGTTGACTTGAGTTCGTCTGTTCGTTGGATTCCTCATGCCCATTTTTATGCGAATAAATTCCCTTTCTGTTATATTCGTTGCCACAATATGCAAAGTTTTTGTCTCTCTGCGTCACTGGAAGTGATTTTTCTTTTGCTCTATTGGTTGCTTTTTGTCTTTATACTTTGACTATTACTTTCTTCGCAATTCTGATCATTATCAACACCTCGCAGTATTCCAGAGCTGAGATAATTTATTTTTCATTGATGAATCCGTACTCTTTCCATCACCGCTAGAATTGATTTTGCAAACTGATATCACCAAATTATGTAAATCCAGTTTTTCGTCTTATTTGTTCGCAGAAACTCATCCCATTTCTTCGCAGAAACTTAATATTCTTCGGTCATATATGAAATTTTGTTGCAAGAGGCGTGTTTTGATTCTGCTTTGCGTTGATTTTGTTGTTGTTAATTTCTTCCCTGAATCTGTCCCTGCATCATCATCTTGTAAATTATTGCTTCTCCTTTCCTGAAGATGTACATTCCATATAAACCTCCTTGTTTTCCTTTTGCTGAAGATCCAATTGAATTTTTCACCAACAATGGATAATTTCTTTAAACTTTCTTGAACCAACAAGATTAGGTCCCTGTTTCTAGTGCCAATTATGTAGTTGCGGATTATCTCACAACTACACCCTCATTAGAATCCATTAAAATGATTCCTAAACCTAATTAATTTTATATGAAACTAAGAATTAAGGTACTAAAATTATAAAGAGACACAAAGATTTTTACGTGGTTCGATCAATGTGATCTACATCCACGGTGCTTCACTAGTGATTGTATGTGATTACATGATTTTACAATTGAGACTCCATTAATGAATATTTGGAGCTCTAGGATTTTTGGGGAAGAAGATGATAAAGATAATAAATCTCTCCTAACATTTTTCTCTCTCCTCCTAAAATCATCCCCTCTCTCAAAATGTGTCTCTCCTTTCCTCTCATGCCTAAATGGCTATTTATATGATTTTACAATAGATGACAGTTGTGTTGTCCCGCCATTTCGGATTTGAAGATTATCTTGCGAACCTTCGTGGCTTCCTTTGCTCCCAAAATGTCCTTCTTGCTCGCAAAATATTCTTTGCTCACAAAATGTATTTTCTCTCCACAATTTCGTAAGTTATTATTTGCTGTGATATTCCGCTCCTACATTTAGCCTTGGGCCGGAAGTTTGCCATGCGGTTTTGGTGGAAAACTTAGAGGGCCGAGATCTGCATCTCAGGTGGAAGGGTGGCCATTGATCGTTGCAACCCTTCTGGTAGCCAGCGGCATAGTTTAGGCCGGAATGGCTTTGCCATAGAGTGGGCGTGGCCAAATTAGGGTTTAGTTGCAAACCGTGTTATTTTGGCCTTGGGCCGGAAGTTTGCCATGCGTTTTTGGTGGCAAACTTGGAGGGCCGAGATCTGCATCTCAGGTGGAAGGGTGGTCATTAATCGTTGCAACCCTTCTGGTATCCAGTGGCATAGTTTAGGCCGACATGGCTTTGGTATTGGCACAATGGTGTGGTTGGCATGGTTTGCATGCCTTAGCGCAGAGACATGGCTGGCATGGTTTTGAATTGGCACGGTGGTGCGGCTAGCATGGTTGGCATGCCTTGGTTCAGGGATGTGGCTACCATTGTTTGCCATTGGCACTGTGGTGCGGCTGGCAGGGTTGGAATGCCTTGGAGAAGGGATGTGGCTGGCACGGTTGTGCGGTTGGCAGGGTTGAGATGCCTTGGCGCAGGGATGTGGCTGGTACTGTTTTCCATTGGCACGGTGGTGCGGCTGGCATGCCTTGGCACAGAGACGTGGCTGTCATGGTGTTCCATTGGCACGGTGGTGCATCTGGCATGGTTGGCATGCCTTGGCGCAGGGACGTGGTTGGCACGGTTTTCCATTGGCACGGTGGTGCGGCTGGCATGGTAGGCATGCATTAGCGCATGGACGCGGCTGGCATGGTTTTCCATTAGCACGGTGGTGCGGCTGGCATGCCTTGGCACAGAGACGTGGCTGTCATGGTGTTCCATTGGCACGGTGGTGCATCTGGCATGGTTGGCATGCCTTGGCGCAGGGACGTGGTTGGCACGGTTTTCCATTGGCTCGGTGGTGCGACTGGCATGATTGGTATGCCTTGGCGCAGGGATATGGCTGGCATGCTTTGTCATTGGCACGGTGAGAGAATTAGGGTTATGTATATACAGAGGTGATGTCAATTAATACTAAGGGTTCCTCCGTGGAACATGACACATGTATATATAAAAAAAAAGGTACACTGGTAATTCTTACGTAAGCACGTTGATTGGTTCAATAAATGCGCTATTGTTCATAGTGACATCATGTCAGATACGTGGTTTTACGATTTTATCCCTAAGCTAAAGACCACCATCAACATTAAGTCCCCTACTTAGCGTGCGAGGTAAGCATGAGATGGTGATAGACAAGAGCCAAATCGAGAGAGCAAAACGTGAGAAGATTGTCGAGGAAAATCAAATAACCTTTAGCGAAGTTATTAGAAGCCTGTGATCCTTATGCCAGTGGATTTTAGATAGGTTCACTTTGATCATAGGATGTTGGCACCGTTGGCTTGAAGTAGCGAATGTGCGACTTGGGTGCGATTTGGACGCAAATTGTCTTGGCATTGCTTGGGCGCGACTTAGCTTGGATACGGCTCGGGTGTGGTTCGGGAGTGGCTTGTCTCGGTACAGCTTGGAAGCGACTTGTCTTGAGAGGCTTGGATCGGCGCGGCTTGGACGGCTTGGGAGCGACTTGGTCAAGGAGGTGGTGGCGTTGTCTTGGCCACGGATTGGTGGCTCCATGGAGCGTTGCCTTCGCGGGCCCAGTTTCCTTCTCGTTGTGTATCTCGAATAGGAAGCCTCTCCCTCATTAAATTTTGAAAAGTGTTACATCCTTGTGTTTCTTTGGTGAGGGACTCCGTTTGCGGCTAATTTTTGGTGAGGGACTCCGTTTCCTTCACCTTTCATTAGGGTTTTTGGTGAGGGACTCCGTTTGCGGCTGATTTTCCGTCCGTGATGCAATCACGTTATGTTTTCTCGGCCTATGTTTCTCTTTTTTCCTTTAGGGTTTCCACAGTATTTATGCTGGTGAAGCTGCACCATCTTCCTCATTTTACAACAGATATTTCCCCCTGTTGAGTCCGTATCTCTTCCTCATGTCAGTCAGAAGTGAATCATCCTCGAGTCAGCTAGATTCTCCAGTCAAACACGAGAGGCCTGACTCTTGCAACAGTTCCCCCATCCGGGTCACCCGAGTCAAGAAGATTATACCGGTATGTTTTCATCGACCGACAGACGTTTCATTGTTTGCTGATGAATGAAAAAATATTTCTTATGTGCAGAGGTATCCCGTCGGAGCATGCGTCACCATCATTGATGAGGATGATTTGGTTACCCCCTTTCCTTCAAGCCGGATCCCACCAACCGTCACAGATTTGGAGAATGCCGACTTAGGGATTTCTTATCATGAGTATCCCAATGCAGGTTTGTCGTTCGGAACCCACATGAGGTCTTGTAGATGGTGGATTCTTGACAAGGGATAAAATCATAAAACCATAATTATACATGCTCCTGATCTAGCAATCAGATGAGTATTGAGGCTCATGTCTCCCATTAAAAGCATGAAAGCTCATGCCACGAGAATCTCTGACTGAGAATACTGTCTCTCAGAGTATATGTAGATGTGTTGTCTCTCAACTGAGGCAAAGGAATATCTCATGAATACTGAGGAATTTCAGTAATTACTTCTATATATAATCGCAGATTAGACGGCTCCTAGACAACATGCCTGCTAGTATAGAGCAATAACGTCTTCCGAATGTAACAATGTTTTCCATGACTATATAAAAGAAATATGACGCTTCAACAAGCTCATATCACTCAATTCCTGAATAATTAATGCTCATAGACGATCGTACTAGTACTAGTATAGAGTCATCAATTAATTATTCTTAAATCATTAGATTCATTAACTGAATCCCTGGAAAATATTCAATGTTTTTCATAATATTTCATTACTTCAATTTATGGTTCTTCCTAGCAGAATTCCATGGGTTAGTAATAAATATTCAACACATGGGCATCTGGGCTACCTTCGAATAAGCCTCGACCAAAATGGTGCAAGTGTACTTAGCAATAATGCACTAACGAGCATCTGAACGCACGAATGAGTATTTCAAAATATGATGAGACGATGAACCTATGCAAAATAGGAAAGAAGATAATAAATAATAAAATATTAACCAAGACGCTGAGGGACTGGGCCCATCGGCCGGCCAGTCACACCGTGGCTAGTCCCACGTCCAATTCTATAGTTTATCATATTTTTATTATTTTCCTTGATCTCATGAAAATCCTTTCATTTGAACAAATATCCTTCGTTTTAAGGAAACTCCTCAGTTCGATGGTGTTTCCTTCGCATCAAGGAAATAATATAAAATTGGGAAAGGTGTCACGGGACCGTGCCTACTAGTTGGCCGGATTTTCCCTGGTCACGGCCGGTCCCATGCCTCATGATTCCTCAATATTTTATTATTATTTCCTTCATCTCATGAAAACTCCTTAATCTCATGATATTAAATTGATCCCATAAAAATAATATATAAAATTAGGAAAACGTGTGGGACCGGGCCCTAACCGGCCGGTCCCACACACACCCCTTATTTTATTATTATTATTGTTTATGATTCCTTGATCCCATGAAATTCCTTGATTTCATGATGTTTCCCTCAAACTATGAAAATTCCTTCAAATCATGAAATAATACATAAAATAAGGGAAAACTCATGGGACCGGGCCCTAGTCGGCCAACCATGCCCAAGCCAGTCCCACACGCCCTTATTTTATTATTCTTAATATTTTTATTTCCTTCATCTCATGGAAACTCCTTGATTTCAACAAAACTCATTGTTTTCAACAAACTCCTTGGTTTTATGATATTTCCCTAAAATCATGAAAAATATTATAAAATTAAGAAAATACCGTGGGACCGGGCTCTTTGGTCGGTCGGCCATGCCTTGGCCTTAGCCGGTCCCACACTTCATGATTCATTCATTTTTTTTTTCCTTCATCTCATGAAGTTTTCACGGTTTCAGCAAAAATACCTGATTTCTTCATATTTTCTCAAAATATTGCTCGAACACACATCAGAAAATATCAAAATTCTCAGAACTGAGATACAAACACCTTGGTGATGTGAGCATGTTATCTTGACTGACCAAGGTTGGTTATTTGGCTTGCAAGGAGCTGGTCCCACGCATTGGCACCATTTTGACCTAATTTGCACAATTGCACGTATTAGGTCCAAAACTCTTCCAAACAACTTGGAACTTCATAAGATGATCGTCAGTTGATCCCGTGACCACCCATGGTGGGTTTCATGATCCCTTGTACGGTCCCTCATCTCTTCATAAATTAATTAGGTTTTACCACCTAAGGCTCAGACCATCATTATTTTAATAAATGATTAAACCACCATTAATCATCCTTTCACCAACTGGTCTTCAAGAGACTTTGATATATTTTTCTCACGTGAGCATCTGGGCGCTACATGGTCGACCCATAATTCCATGTAGCTGGTCCCTTCTTCACTCTGTGATTTATTTTCAATAAATCATCAATTGATCAAATTAGGGTTTTGAGTCCAAGGTTCATAATTCCAGATTCAAACGCTAATAATTTTATGTTGATCTCATGATCAACATTTTATTAATTATACTCAGTTCAGTTTCCAGTATTCTGATCTAATACTTTATTTGGTCATGTTGCCAATAATTCATTAAACGAGCAATATTTACTCAGATGAGCAACATTTTCTCAAACCAAGGAATAATGGTTCAACTATCAATATTCAACAAATCATCGACTGAGCAATATTTTCTCACGTTAACTATGTTATTCATACATTGTACTTCTATCTCAATTCGTGAGTCTCAGAACATTTGCAAATCACGTTCGACTTAACAATACAAGGACTCATCATCCCATGAAGTCATGAAGTCAAAAACTGACTAACTAAATACATGTCTGCTTCGCAGACTCCACAATCACACGAGACATCAATCGCGTTACATGGGGGAATATTAACTAGGGTTTTGGTCTGGCGGTCTACGACATGTGTGTTCATACACATGGTGAGAATGTGAGCAAGTCTTGCAATCAGTTGGAGGAGTTAACAAAGTAGTGGATGGAAAATTAACCAAGTCCCGCATATTGAGCAACTAGTTTTAACACGATTTTCATTTCCCCATTCTTTGATTCCATCAACTGTCACACTTCATTGGATCACGGTGTTTATAATTCCACCAATGTAAATAAGTATCTGAATCATAATTGAAACAAGGATGATCTCACGCCAAACAGATAACAAGAGATTAACAACTCAACATCTGAGCAATTACTCTCAACAAAGTAAAATTCAATCATTCAGAACTTATCTTATTTTCAGAATACGCAACACACCTACAATACCAATCACCATTGATCTCATACATTTATCAGCTTCCCTCCTACAGATCGACCCATCTTCTCTTGTGACCGAATTTACTCTGGAATGGCCATTTTCTTGGTTTAGGTCGGACTACTACAGATTAATCTCTCGAATTCAAAGCACTCCCTTCTTGCAGTGCATCTGCTGAGGTTTAACAGTTCGCTCAGTTCAAGGAGTTCCCTCCGTACGGTTGTCTCCTCAATTCCGTAAAAACCAGCAACTCGTTTTTCCTTATCTACAGATTGGCGACCACAGTGGGAGATCATTCTCTCTGTTACAATCTCAATTCTCACAAAGATGGTCGGTCTTAGGTATGGTTCAGTTACCAATCCGGGTTAAACACCCAACTCTAACATAGCAAGTTATAGTGGTACACCCACTTCAAGTATTACTCCTCTTAACGTTGCAGGCTCTAGTGGTACCGCTAACACCACTCCTCCGACTAGCAATTCCACGCCACATGTTACTACTACTCCTCCGAGTGCTGGTGCTCCACTCCTATTAATGCTGCAAGAAATGATACTGGCACTACCAATAATCCACCTCCTAACGGATCTCCTGAAGAAACCAGAGGAAATCAGACTAACATGGCTGTAACATAGAAATAGTTATGTGCTTATCTCAAAAATCTTACGAACAAGCTTGCCTCTTAACTAACTCAGCCTCAGCGCGAGAAAGGAAAAGCTTAAGAGACATCTTTAACTGTTGATCCTGAAATATCCCCAATCCATGTTGTACATGATGAAGAAGTCCGCAAAGCCGCAGATGACTCGCCAGCAATGGATCCTGCAAGTTTCATCATTCGTGAAGACCTGGAGCGCTTTTTGAGGATCGAGGAAAAAACAAGACATCATCTGTCCACCGTCACCAACCTCCATATCTTGATGCCATATAGAGGATTCCGCTTCCAAAAGGTTATACCTCTCCAACATTCACCCTTTATGACGGAACGGGTGGCTGAACATGAGCACAACCATACTGTCCATCTGAAGGAATTTTCAAAGTCTCTGAAAGGCAGGGCATATACCTGGTACAACAACATCGCACCAGGAAGTATTAAAAGTTGGGGAGAAATAGTTAATTCTTTCTACAGAAAGTATTTCTCCGTTTCAGAGAAAATCACCCTCTCAGATTTCGGAAGGATGTTCCAAAAGAACAACGAACATCCTAATGATTATGTGAAAAGGTTCAGAGCTCTAGCCTTGGATTTCCATTATCCGAATGTCACAGAGCAACAACCGTGGACTTGTGCATCAATGGAATGATTCCAGTCTACAGAGCTTTATTGGAAAATCTCAGGTTCCAGATTTTCTCAGAACTTCATGAAGCGGCCAAGAGATTAACAACTATTGCACCTGATTTATTGAAGAGGGCTAAGGCTACAAAATATGAAGAGCCACGAAAAACTCGAAGTAGCAGACGTTTAATCAACAAGCAGTATAACCTCCAACCTTCCAAAAATGTTGTTGCGGAAGGGGGGAAATGAAAGACTGAGCCACAGAACAAACATACTTCCTCATCTCCTTAAAAGACACAAAGGAAAGATAATACGCAAGTTCCTGCTCAACACACATAAGCTGATCCAGAGGCACCTGATTTCCCCTGCTCCATTGAGGAATTTATTGAACTTCTAGATGCCTGGGTTCAAGACGGCGCAATCAAACTTCCATATATCAAGAAAGAGCCAACTGAAGAAGCCATGGAAAATACTCGTTACTGTCACTTTCATAGGTTCGTCAACCATCCCAAAAGTGATTGCAGAACCTTGAAGCGCATATTTAAGGAAAAGATCGAATCAGGAGAACTCAACTTGGGGACTGAAGGAGTGTACAGAGATCCTCTCCCAGTCAGAAACTTCACTATTTATGAACCACTCGTCAAAGAAACAGTTCAATCTTTAATTGAACATGTCTGCAAATTGATGTACTTATCAAGAGCTCAAAAGAAAGACATGTTTTCCGCATTCAACCACATCGTGTCAGGAAACCGTTTGTCGATTCAAGAAACATTTCCTGAGCCTTCAGTAATAGACAGAGAAATGTACAACTTGGGACTTCTCACCATAGTTTATGTCAAAGGAAATGAGTTCAAACGAGAATTGATTGATGTTGTCACTGCTGTCAATATTATCCCTATGAAAACTCTCAGAGCTGCTAGTATCACATGATAAGAAGCCATTCATGCTCCGGCCTCAATCATAGATCATGAAGGAACGCCCAGAGATGCTTATGGATACATCACTCTCAAGATGAAGGTGAACTCAACTTGGACAGAAACCAAGTTTTACATAATCCGAGAAGATCCAGGATATGACATGATCCTTGGACGTACATGGGTTCATACTGGAAAGGTAACCCAAACACCTTCAAATTCAGTTGCACATTCCCCCATTGAGGAATGTTCTAATTCAGAGGAAAAAATAGAGAATACTCCATTTGAGTATCTGAAGGAAGTCAAAGCCTTGACGGAGCTGACGCAAAAGAAAATGCAAATGCTTTCATCAAAAGGTTTCGTGATCAGGAAAATCTTATTCCTCCTCATGTGTCTATATTATCAGTTTTCAAACATGCTGCTTTGGTTCGAGGGCTCTACTCTACAAATAACTTGGAAATTGCAAAATGCTATGAATGGATAACCTCTCCCCAACAATATTTTATCAAATGGTTAAGTTCAGAGCTTCTTCAAATTGAGCATACTATCAAAAGGTTTATCGCTAAAGACATAGCCAAGCATGACAAACAGTATCTCAAATACTCCTATGCATGAGAGTCCATACATACTACAACATAAGAACGCTCCTCCAATCTCCCAGGCTCCTATAAAAGCGCAAATAAAGGATAACCTATCCCGAAATGCACAAACCTCGACCTAGCATCAAAAAACGGGGAAATGATCATACATACTCAAACTTCTCTTCTCATGAAGGAGTGATCGAGTTACTGGAATTCTGGGTTCAAGATGGTGCAATCAAATTTTCGTTCATCAGGAGAGAGCCAACTGAAGAAGAAATGGATAATTCCATATACTGTCGCCTTCATAGGTTAATCGATCATCCAACAAGTAACTACTATATTTTAAAGCACATCTTCAAAGAGAAGGTTGATCCAGCTTCAACTGGGGACTGAAGGAGTACACAAGAGTCCTCTCCCAGTCAGAACCTTTATACTCTCTGAACAACAAGTCAAAGAAGCAGTTCAATCGTTGATCGAGCATATATGTGAAATTTCTCTATCTGTCTGAGACACGAAGGAAGGACATGTTCACAACACCAAATTACATTGTTTCAGATGTCTGTCCATCCCTGAAATACTCCTTGAACCTTCATCCACAGATAAGGAGATGCACGACTGGGTACTGCTTACCATAGTCCATATCAGAAGAGATGAACTCGGAAGAATGTTGATCAATGCTGACACCGCCACCAACAACATTCCACTGAAAACCCTCAGATCCACAGGAAAGAAGATACTCGTGATCCCATCTCAATCATATACCTTGAAGGAATGCTTGGAAATGCTTATGGATACATCAATCTCAAAGTGAACATAAGTTCAACCTGGACAGAATCTATGTTTCACATAATCGAGAAGATCCATGGTATGACATGTTCTTCAGAAGAGAATGGATCCACGCTGAAAATATGGGTACTGACAAAGGGCCTTTAGTTACACATCGCTCCAACAAAGAAAGTGTAGTTGCAGGAATTTCTACACTACACCCCACACAAGAATCCACAATTATCAACACATATTTGTAGATTAAGAACAACACTTTTATTGATTAATTCTCAGAAATGTTACAAGAAATGGAAGAAATCAAGAATACAATCGCTCACAAGAATTTTCTCTCTCCTCAAAATTTTCTCAACAGTCTAAAAATTATCTCTCCCTCTCAAGTTTACTCATCCCATATATATAGGGTATTACATAATGGATTACAGTTCATAGACAGCTAAGCTATCCCTTAATTTCGGGTTTAACTTGCGATATTTTCGCGAGTGCAATAATGTTAATCTCGCAAACACTCTAATCTTCGCAGAGTCTTTAAGTTTTTTTCATGTTTCTACCATCGTTATTTGTTGCGTCGTTCTTTTAATCTTTTCTGCGACGCTCGCCAGTGTCTTTAATGAAAACTTCGCAAGAATGTTCTTGCTGCGATATTCTGATCCTACATCTTGCCGCTTTTTCCTTGAATATTGCTTGAAAAGCGATTTTAAGGAAAAATCTTCCTTGTTGTAGCTATTGAAGGAACGAGTGAAAGAATATTTGGACTTGAAAAGTACGTACTTGCCTCTATTCTTTTGAGAAGTTCTAGAATATTGCTTCTACTCTTTCAAAACTATCACTTTAACTTATCCACTTTGGAAATGATTCTTGCCAAGAAGATAAAGAATATATGATGTTTTCTTAATAATCTATACTAGCCTCTATTATTGATCTTATAAGAGTAGAATCTTTGAGAAAGTGAGTTAATGATTTATTCACCCTTATCTTGCCTTTGCCTCAAGGTAATATAATCCTTTAAGGATGTCTTTAAGTTTGCAAAATAACCATACTCTGCGAATCTTTTACATATTCTGCGAGGTTGTATCCATTTCTGCGAAACAATGTTTCTCAAAAAACTCTGACATATATTTTTATAATTTCCGCAGAATATATCACACGTATCTTTTCTTCCATTCAATTCTTGACATGCCTTTTTCAACCATTCACGTGTCTCCTCGCATTAATTGCATTTATCTTTTCGAGAACTTTCCCTCTCTATAAATATCCCTTTCATTCTCCTTTTTTCCTCTTTTTATCTTCTTCCCTATCTCTATGCAATTTTACTATTCCTTCGTAATTTGCGCTTCTGCTACTGTAACTCTTCATTCTTTTCTTTCTTCCAAACTTCATCCTCGTTCTTTAAATATGGCTCCCGCTGGTCGCAGAAACGAAATTGCTTTTGAAAAAGTTCAGAAGAAACTTCAAAGTAAGGGTTTTACTTTATCCACTATCCCAGGTCAAGGCCCTAAATCTGAACTCACTGCAAAGTTATTTTCTGATCATCAATCCCATCATAGTAAGATCATAATATCGTTGGGTCAACTTCTCGCCGGCCTTCCCATTCCTATATATGATCCTGAACTTCCCTTGTTTTACGAGATACTTTCTCATAAGAAATTCTCGCGAGCTGTATATCAACTAAGTGGTGATTGCATTCATCTAATGCATGAGTTTGCCACTCGCGGTGCAGGTAAAGAATCTCTTTACTCTGATGACGCCAAAAACCCTAAATTCAAAGACATTGTGATTGTTCCTGTGAAGTATACCGTGGAAAACGTTTTTGCGAATTATGAGATAATTTCCATGAAGAGAGATAACACTTATTGGGGAGTTCGTTTAAACAAGAAAAGTAATGTTGCTGCTGACAAGATATTGATGCAAGACATTGACTGGCATCCTGGTAATAATTCATGCCCACGTCACCCTAATGATGATAGATGGCATATTTTCCCCTTAATCCTGGAAGGTCCATATATTTCTGGCACTCTTGCTTTACCTGCGAACCTCGCAGAGTATAATCCTTGGGAATTCTATTGGCCTGATAGAGATTTGGAGGTATATTTCTGAACTCCTCTTGAATTATTATCTTTTGTACTCTTTATCTCTTTTTTCTGATTACTTTTATATCTTCACATGTTTACAAAATTGTCAGATTGAGAGATTAAAGAAGAATTATAGCAATACTGGGAAACCCATCATTTTATCTTCTCTTCGTTCTATCACAGATGAGGTAAGAAATTCTCTTTCAAAATTTTTAATAATATATTATTGACTCCATTCTCTCTGTTTCTTATCTTTATTTCTGGTATAGGTTATCACTGAGATAGAACCTATTGAAGTTGCGAAGACCACTAATAAAGGTAAAGGCAAAAGTTTTCCTCGCAAAGAGAAATCCAGTAAAGATGTTACTCGCAATGGGAAATCTGCTGCTCCTCCTTCAAAAAAAAGAAAAACTTGTTCTCCCTCCCCTTCAAATTCTCAATCTGGCGAAAGTTCTACTAAGGATAATGTTGATGATAGTGATGATGATGGTAATGCTGACATTTCTTCTGCGAATGAAACTTATCAACCTGAGTCTTCAATGGCTCTACTATCCAACATATTCTCAGATTCATTGCATGGCATTGGAGATGATAGTGAGGCTCTTACTAATCCTTGACAAGCTCTCGTAAATATCTGCGATGCTCCCCTGCTGACCAACAATGATTCACTTCGCGGAGTTTCTAAATCAGTATATCATAGCCTTTTAAACTCCCTTGGTGCTCTGGTATGTTCTTATCTCTTTGATTCTTCTTGATTTAAAAATTTCAACTATATATATGTCCTTGTAATCCCCTTTTTTTAGGTTGGTAGAGCTGCTTTCGCAGTTTCTTCAAATTTGGATAAGAGACGATCAACTCTCTTAAAGAAAAATGTTGATCTTTGCAGGGAGAACGAAAAGCTAAAATCTGAATCTGCCATCCTTCGCAAGCAATTAAAATCTGAATCTGCTAACCTTCGCGAGGAAAACAAGTGATTGGGAATTGAACTCTCCTCTTCGCAAGATAAAATTGCTAACCTTCAAGCTGCGAATGATCAAATTTATGGTATGGAATTTTTCCCTCTTTCTTTTGTCCTCTTATCCTTTTAATTCATCTTATTTGATCAACCACTCTTGCAGATATTTATGTTTTATCTGATGAAGCTGCGACCCTTTGTTATTTTCCCAATTCTATAGATGATGATACCCTTCTTGAAAATCTGAATAAATCTTTGAATAATTTTTCTAATGACCGAATTACTTCCCTTTCCATAGATGAACTTTGATCAAAATTTAGCCTTTTAGAGATTGAACACAGGTCCAATTTAGGGCTAGCCAATAAGTATAAGCGTTTTTATGTTGATTCCAAAGAGGAGATTGGTAAATCTAGATCCAAATACAGTAAGCTTATTGATGAAAATGATCATATTACTAAATAAGGTGTTCAATCTCTAGCGAAATTCCACAAGACTCTTCTCGAAACTCAAATTGAGAGGGATCGGCTTATCTGCGAGAATTCAACTCTTCTTGAGATGGAAACCCAAGTTCGCTCCCATCTTATTATAGATAATGATGATGAATTCGCTTGGGCTGCGAAAGTATTAGACGATGCTAGAAGTAATCTAGGTGTAAATGTTAGTCTTCACGCTGACCAAACAGCCTTGATTAAAGATTTGATTTCTGAGAGAGAATGTTGTCAACTATTCTTTCCTACTTACTCTTTGTCTTTCACAAATTTTCATCAAATTACTAATTATTATACATTCGCAGATTCTGAAAAGAGACTCCGTCAAAGAATTGAAGAATAAGAAAATGAAAAAGGAACTCTCGCGAACTCCCTTTCTTCTCGCAATGATAAGTGCTTAAGATTGAAGAATCAACTGAAGATAACTATTACTAACTTTAAGAATGATGCTCTTTCTTATCGCAATAATACTATCAGGTCAATCTGCAATAATCACGACATTCCTCTCTCTAATTACACTTCTATTGAAGAAAAAGTTCCGGAGAATATTCATTCTATAGTGATTTCTGATAGTGAAGCTGATGAAGATGAAAAAGAATCTGAAGATGAAGAATCTGATAATATAGAAAAATCTGATGAAGAGGAAAATGAATCAACCAAGAAGTAATTCTGCTTTGCTGAATATAAAACTTGTAAAACTTGTATATTCGTTCTTTAATCTTCCGATCTTTTTGCTGCGAATTTCTCTTTCTTCCTGCATGTGTTAGTAAAAAAACTCTTTCTTGCGATATAATCAATCAATATATAATTAACTTTTTCAATCTATGTATAAATCTGCGTAAATCTATCATGCAGAGTCAAAAAATACTCTCTCATGATAAAAATTAATCATATATTCCCATATTTGCCTCTGTTTTTTGTATCCAAATGAGAGATTAAGCAATTTGCAAAGTGAATATTGCAAAATCTCGCAATTCTTTACTTATATTCTTATGTGGTCTTATTTTTCCTTCCTAAGTAAAGGTCTTATTTAGCCACTCTTTCTTTTGGGACAAAATCGCAGGACGTTTTTGCATTTTCATGCAAAAACCCATTGATCTTGCCTTATCTTTTTGTATTCTTTTGCTTCAACAATATGATAGGCCTAAATTTTCTTGCGAAAATAAAGCCCCATGACATTGTCGTCTTGCGATGAAATCGCAGGACGTCTTTACATTTTCATTCAATGAACCATTGATCTCATCTTATCTTTTTCTCTTGGATTTTTGCCTCTTTTGATATTTGTTGCACAAATACGATAAGCCTAAATTTTCTTACGAAAATAAAGCCTCATGATATTTGCGTCTTAAGACACTTATCAGCTCCCTAATGGAGGGTTCCGCCCTTATCTTCCCCCTGGTTGCCCCTTTAAGGATGCGTACATCGGCCATATAAGACTAGCTCCTCCCATTCGGATTTACCAACAACCAGTTGTTTTTCGCAGCCTCTTATCCTTTTTTCCTATATGGCTCATAGTTACGAGACTGCACCCTAAGTGGGGTTTTCTTCAGGCCGAGTGCATCATAGTCAAAACTTGCCAAGAATGGCCAGGGTATGTTCATCTGACTCAGGCACTCTTGGATCAACCGTGTACCGCGGTGCCTTGATCATATTCTTCATACCTTAAAAGAGACCATCGGTCGTCCAACCAGGGTATAACCTTATATATAGTTGGAAATCCAAGGTATCTCTCCCGGATAGGCTTTCTTGAGCCCCACATCTCCATGACTCAAGTTCCAGTAGCGGTATAACCTTATCTTTGAGCCATGCAATCAGATACCCCCTTAAATGATGTACTTTAGGTCTTACATTTCTGATAGGTGTAGAATACACCTAATCTACTATCTAGTAGTTTATGCTTTCTTTGCTATTTTTCTTGTAAATTATGTATTCTAAGTGTGTTTTTGAGTTATTAGGTACTCTGGAGTCGCACGGAGGAAAAGGAGAAGAAATCACCAAAATAAAGCAACAAAGGGCATAATTGTCATTTCACAAAAAAAACATTCTCCGGAGCCAATACAAAGCTAAGGGGAAACTATGTTTGGAGAAGAATTAAAGGGCAGCCAGCTATGGTTAAGAGGTTACCATCTAGGGTATCCCTTATAAGTTATCAGTGGGTGAAATTATCACTGGGTACCCCTTATCCAGAAAATATGGGTGTTATTAGCACCCAAACTGGGATGGTCTTATCCCTGAGGTGTACCATCCAGACCCAATTTTAATACCCTAACCCTAAGTCGAAGAGGCATTTCTTTCCCAAATCATTTGGGGATGAAACCGAGAGCAGCTGCTGCTGTTAAAATCTAGAACCAGAAGATCGATATACGCTGTCAAATTGAGAGAAGAATATCAAAGAGCTGTTAATGGTGTTGAGAGGAAACATTCAAGACGATGCTGTTGTTGAGAAGTAATTTCTGTTGCTGCAATTAATTCATAGAGGTTAGGGAATCGGTGGAAGAACGATATGGGTTTTTGTTCAATTTTAAATCTAGAAGAGATGGGTAAGGGTTCGTGATGAGAAATGGAACTCAGGGAAGAAGAAATTGATGATTATGTTAAAAGCTTGAGAAGCTAGGGTTCGAGAAACAAAGGGGATCTGTATTGAACATAAGATGATGGCAGTGGAGATTGAATTAAAGGAAGGAGATAAGGGTTTGTTGTCCAGCTCGAGATTTGATGCTCAAATTACAGATATTATCTTCTTTTGGAGACCTCATAGATAAAGAGAGGACGAGTCTGCTACTGCTATAGATGGATATTTGGTTTTGAAATCAGGGTTCGATTTGAAGCTGTTGCTGTTCAAATCAATGAGTGAATGAAGGTGTTGTTGCTGTAAAGATCTCAGAGGAGGAACTGATTTACAAGGGTTTCGTGAATTTAGTGGGGATTTTGGTATAAAGAGCATATGGGTTTTGCTGAACAAATTGAAGCTGAGAAGATAATGGTGATTTTGAGTTTCAGCGGCTAAAGAAAAAAGGGTTTGAAGAGTTTGTAAAGATTTAGAGCATGGGTCGGTGTTGGAATCGTTATTAGAACTGAAATCGAATTAGGAGCATTGAATCTGCTGAGAAGACCATGATTTGTTGAATGAATTAGAGGATTGATGAGATTGTCTCAAGAACTTAGTTCATTGCAGCTTAGTGGTGCTGAGATTGGAATGATTTCTGGTGGTAATTGATACAGGGATGAGATGTTGTAAATTTATTTGGGTTTGATTCACTGAGATGGTGTGAAGCTGCAGGGGAGATGTATGCAGGGATGTGTGCCTACGACAATGAATGAAACTCTACTGCAGTGAAGAATGGTTTGAATGAGTTAGATGTATGCCTAGGTGTGTCACAGGAATTGAAGAAAAATGGCATGAAATTATGGTCGGGAAGTCCTGTAATTAAACAGAACTCGGCCGGATTTTGATTCTGGCGAGTCAACTCGGAAGCCAGCGTTTCAACTCGATTCAGCCCAGTGACTCAGCAAATTAAGACCAATTAGACAGCTGACTCGGCTGATTCAGCTTCCTCCCTTTGATTAATTGACTGACGGAAGACTGACGGTTTAACCTCTTTGACCGTTAGTCCTAACGGTGAACTGACAAAATATTCCTTCGACGGGCATAATTTTCAGGTGGCCGACGGTGATGGATTCCGGCTGAATTTCAGCCAAAAACCCAGTTTTTCGGTGACCAAAAATGCAGAATTTTGTGTGGACTTCTCTCATGTGTGTGAAGACTTAGAATTGGGAATTTGATGAAACTATGAAGTTTTGGAGAATTGGACTTGAAGTTGGAATATGGCTCAAATTGGGAAAGTGGTGTTCTTATGGAATGTGGATTCTTTTCCTACAAAGATATGGAGAGTATTGAAGCCTATAAATAAAAGAGTTCTCTACAACTTTACATACACATCTACTTTGGAGAATGAGTTAAAGTGCACAAGGATTGGAGGAAGGATCAACCATCATCTTTTCAATAAGTTTTTCTTTCTTCCTTAATTATTATTATTATTATTATTGTGTGAACTCTAAACTATGAGTAGATAATTTTCTTATTGATTGAGGATGGATTCCTAGCTCTTAATATATGATTTGAGTTTTGTTTCAATTCTATCTTGAAGTTTTTCATATGATTATCGATTGTTTTTACTAATATTAATGTTTATGTTTGATTGATAGGTCGTTTGGGTGGCCAACTAAATTGATTTGTTAATTAATCTAAAGCAAGTGAAAGTTAGGGGATAAGTAATCATTTCTTGACTATTTACATAAGTAGAAAACACAAGACCTTGCGGAGGGATTCCGTGGAGCAATTGTGTGTGAAAACAACGTTAGCAAGTGGACCTTGATCTAAGAGTCTAACTACTAATATCAACCTAATAAATTCATAAATCTTAATTCGTTTAACTAAATTACATCTTGAGTGATCTACTAGTAGGTGGTTTGGTAAATAGAATCCGGTAGTCGAGAACTTCCGTGTCCGGTGATACAAGGGATTTAGGGGTTAGCACTGATCTAGCTGCTATACCTACGGTTGGTGATAATCTATGACTAATAAAAAGTGGAAAAGAACATAACTTTAATCATTGTTTTGCAGCGAAGAAGGATTCCTTGATCTATTCTCTCTTATTGAATTCAACTTACACTTTTAATTACTTTGTTTAATTCTTTTTCTTTTTAAATATAAGAACCAATACCCCCCTTTTGTGACAATTTTACAACTAATAATCTCTTGCTCCTCGTGGGATCGATCTTGACTGCCCTATATTACTTATTAATTAGGTAGTAAAATATTAATTAATTTGTTGTGGTTACGACACGCATCAAATTTTGGCGCCGTTGCTGGGGAGCAACGGACGATTTTAGTTGTTTTTATTTTTATTTTTGCTTTATTCCTGCTTTGTTAGATTCTATACCGTATCTTGTTGTAGGTGCTATATCTTTGGTAAATGCTTAAAAAGGGAAGACCGAGTCCAATACGTCTTCGATCCGGCACTCAACTAAAGGATTTCATTCGAGCGGTTAACACTCCGTTTCCTCGTTCTACATCAAGTGAATTCGCAGATTCGGACATAGAAGAAGAAACAATGTGTGATCGTACACTCAAGGACCTAGCTTCTCCCAAGCTCGATACACAACAATGGTGTATCCAAACTAACTCAACTTTTGAGATCAATCCGGGGTTGATTAGAGAATTACCAAAGTTTCATGGCATGGTGAATGAAGACCCAAACAAACATCTTATGGACTTAAATACCATAGTCATGGTCATGCTTCCACCGGATATTAATGCGGATGGAGCAAAGTTGAAAGCTTTTCCGTTCTCTTTGGCGGGCAATGTTAAGGAATCGTTGTACTATTTGCCTTCCGGAAGTATCACAACATGGAATGGGATGAAGAAAATTTTCCTTGAGAGATATTTTCCCGCATCGAAAGCTACTCAAATTCGCAAGGAGATTTGTGGGATGAAACAACATGTGGGAGAGTCATTATATGAATGTTGGGATCGGTACAAGAGATTGGTGGCAAGTTGTCCACACCATCAATTTAGTGACGCCATGATAATCCAATACTTTTATGAAGGTGTTTGTGGGAGAAAACTACTTCTGCAGGTTTAGGTAATTTTGGGTGTATGTGGATGAGAAGTGAATTTAAACCTTCAACAAATGTGCTGCACGATGAGCACTTTGATTCGAGAGATAATCTATACAATTCTGGCCTAAACCGAAGACACGGCCGTTCCAGATTTGTTTCGGTCACAGGTGAAGGATGTGAGGTTGATCTTAGGGAGGGAAGCGAAGAAAGTGTTGAGAGTGTGAAGGTGAATGCTATTTGATGACTTATTAACAGAAGGTTGAGCAGGCTAGCAAATGTTGTAGGCAGTCTCTGGGTGTTGAATACGATGGTATTAACACTTGGTTTTCTGTGTTGTTCGAACTCTGGTCTTTGGAAATAGGGAGGAGAACCTATTTATACAAGTCGATAAGCCTTCATTACGTCTCTCGTGGAAAAGTGGAGGAAGTGGAGTGATGGAGGAAGTGGAGTTATTTGTTAGTGCCACACGGTTACTTGCCCACTTCTCCTATCATCGCTAACCGCCCATGTTTCCCTGACACGATCTTGTGATGGCGTGTTGCACGCTGCACATTGTAAACCACCAGACCAATACCCCAGTTTTTATCCCCCAGTTGTGACGTGATTAATGTCTCGAGTGTGTGGATTGCGGGACCCACAGGAAATAGTGCAGGGTGAACCGTGAACTTGGTATAACATCGCATGCAGCCATCTTCAGGTGACCATTTGGAGGCTGTATAGACAAGCCATGCCTTGGTCGGTTACCCTGTGATGAAGAGTGACGGATGGTGATCATGGTGATACCTTGTTTGCTGGTTGATTCGTACCCTAAGTCATTCGTCCAAGCTTGCAAAGTTGAACGGACGAGATGGTTTGCAACCCTACCGGCGATCGTTGGATGAGAGGCGCGCATGCTGCCTCTTTCAACCCAAACGTTTGCATGCTAGGAGATTTCCAATGGAGGAACCAATCAGCCCTGCATGGAGGCGGTACAATGGTGTAGTTGCAGAATAACCTACAACTACACCCTCAGTAGAATTTGTAAAACTTAAGAAGTTCTTGATGATGAATTACAATTTTCTCATTAATTCTCTCAATTGATTACATAAAAGTATCTAAATGGAACTAGAATAGTTACAACTTTCTCTATTCTCTTTCCTAAGATATTTTCTAACACTCACTAAAAGAACCTCTCGAATTTTACATTTGAACTCCTATTTATAATGAACTTTGTACAGCTGTATATGTGTTGCGAAGTATCGCAACACATCTTCGTACGATTATTCCATATTTGAAAATCTTCATACTTCCCTGTGCTTCCTCTATCTTTGTATTATTTTGTAACTCTTTCCTCTTATATTTGTCACGATGTTCGTAAGTTAATTCCTTGTGATATTCGGTACCTACATCTTGCCTCTTCTCATGTCAATTCTGCGAAGAAGAAATGATCGTGAGAACATAACCGTTACTTAGTCTTTTAGAATTTGGACACGTATTTTGTAACCGTCCTTTTTTAGTTATTCCCTTATATAAACTCTTTTATACTCTCTTCCTTTTCTTCTTCTTATTTTCTCTTTTTACTTCTGAAATTTTGTCTTCTTATCACACTCTCCGTTACCATTTTCTCCTCCTGTTCATATCATCATGAGTTCTCCAAGGTAATTTTCTTCTATCTTCACGTTTTTCACTTGTTTTCCTCTTTGATTTCTGTATAATTTATTGTTTGATTTTGGTTTATTTCAGCAAAACTATTCCTCAGGTGAAATCTCCACCCAGAAATTCAAGCCCTAATCTTCATAGAAGAAAATCCGAGAATCAAAAGGTAGTTAAAATACTCTGTCTTCTTTTTTGAACAATATATTGTTGCCTCAGTTTTTAATCTACATTTTTATTCATAGGCTGGTGAAAAACCCAATCCCAACAAGAGATCTCGAGTGATTAAACCTACACCAATAATTTCAATTGATGACTTCCTTCCTGAGATGGATAAGGAATTTCCCTCTCCTCCTCGTGAAAATACTTCTTCGCAAACTCCTGCCTCTACTCCATTACCCAGTTTTCAATCTCCCACCAATGTCAATTTATCAACACTTCTTCAAGATCAACCCTCGCAAAATACTTCTTCAACATCTTCTCTTGAAAAGCCTATCTTGACTCCTAATCCTTTGAGTGCTATTGCTCCAGAAAATTTACAACTTGCTCTTATTCCTTCAAATTATTCTCCTCTTCCTCAAGAAATTCGAGATGGAATTTATTCAACTTTTCGAATGTTATCTGAGGTTTTGAATAATACTGCGAAGTATACTAATGTTCGTTCGCAATATGAGTTTTGCGAACAACTAAATAATTTCATCAATCCTGATATTTCTACTTCACACCAATCCTTGGAAAAAGAAGTTGAATTGCTTTGCCAATCCCTGAAGTCTTCAAGAGCAGAATGTGAGAATCTTCGCAAAGAGAATTATCAGCTTCAGAATGATTCTATTGATTGTGTGATCCTTCGCAAAAGGAATGATGAATTGAAAGGTATGATTACTATCTTCATATTTTCCCCTTTTGTTTACTTTTGTTCTTCATATGTTTGAAACACCCATTAAAACCCATTCCCCTTTATAGAATCCATCCAGAAATGTAGAAGATTGGTACTTCACCATGAATCAGATGCAACAGAATATCAAGCCAAGCATGAAAGCCTCTTGAACCAATTCTCCCATTTATCTAATCTTTATTCGTGTGCTCTTGATAATTTTGATGCCCTTTTTCAAGAGAATACCCAACTGATTTACGACCGATTTTTTTTTAAATGATGACATATCTCAACTTACTTCTTCTTTAACTAAAGCCGGCTTGAGAGTAGAAACCTTATTAGAAGAGAACAAAACCTTATCAGAAGAGAAATGCTCGTATTTGAATACAATGATCGTTTCTTCGCAAAAATTAGATACTCTTCAGAATAAATGTTGCGATCAAGAAAATCTTGTTTCTTTGTTAAAAGGTGAACTTGAGGAATTAAAGAAGTCTTCAGCTGCAGAGAGAAGCTCTTTTGCCATTGAGAAGAAATCCCTTATTAATAAGAGTATAATCTTAAGTACCAAGAAGAATCAACTTGAAGAAGATTATTCTGAACTAAAAAGTCTTAATACCAAACTTGCGAAGGATAAAAATTTTCTTCTTTCTAAAGATCAGAAGCTTCAATCTAGATTTAAAGGATTAGTTGGTGATGGTTTTGATAATGCGATGGATCAGATGAAGAATTGTTGTATATCTTTAGCTCAATCTCTTATTTCTCAAAGAGAAGGTAGTCATTAAAATTTGACTTCCTCTGATGTATCTTTAAATTTTGTTATATTCGCAAATTTGACCCTTTAAATTTTGTTTTACTCGCAGAATCTGAGAACAACCTTCACAATGCTAAGGCTGGATTAGAAGCCTCCTGTTCTGAGCTTCGTAAGAAAAATACTTTGCTTTCTACTCGCTTAATCAACTCTCGTGATCGTGCTACTCGGAGATTCAACTATCTTGCTTATTCCAAAGATATCGAGGATACCAACCATCAGAAAGCTATACTTCGTGAAAGTCATCTGAAATCTCAAGTCTTTGCGAATAACATTCTCTTATCAAGAGGCTTGCCTCCTGTGAAAATTACTCCTCTGAAAATATCTGACGATGAAGTTGTTCGTGAGCCTGATAGTGATTTTGATTATGAGAGTGATGATGAAGGACTTGATGATGAAAAAGAATCTATTCCTCAAGGAGATGTTCCTGTTGCAGATTCTTCAAAGGATGATATTTCGCAAAAGTCAAAAGTTGCTAATGACCCTGCTCATCTTAAAGATCCAGCACAGAGTGTTGATGAAGCATAATAATATTATTTCTCAAATTATCATTTATTCTCTTGTTCTCCTTTCTTTTGAACTCCTTCTCTCAGCTACCGTTGGTTTTCTTTTTTCAAACAATTATGCCTACTATTTTTTTTCTTTTAAGAAGTACATTTGATATTTTGCGAAGGTGATTTGACCTTTCTTGATTTGACCTTTCTTAAATTGAATGCTTTCCTTATCTGCATCATTTGATCATATGAAGAGAAATAATATAACTCAAAGAATATAGTTTAGTATCTCCTTTCCCCCTATTATTTCTCTTCAGATGATTAAACATTGTTGGAAGTATTCGAATATCTGCCCTAATTCAACTTACGAAGCTTCAGCTTGTTGCGATTGTGAACAAGAAATCCTCCCTTTGAAGTATAAGAAATACGAAGTATGAAATATCCTTAAGAAGTATAAAATATCTTTAAAGAAATATTAGAAGTATTCAATCCGTAAAGAATTATCCAATGTATGAAGAAGTATAAGAATTACTCAATGTATGAAGAAGTATAATAAGTACTTAACCTTCGCAAAATGAAGTATCCGTTGAAGAAGTATAATAAATATGAGACGTTCTTGAAGAATTATAAGAAGTATTCAAGTTGTGGAGAAATATTCAGTATATGAAGAAGTATAAGAAGTATGTAATTCTCGTAAAATTTAATGAATACGAACTATCTGTTTTTGATTGCGAGAAAAATCGCATCTTTTTTTATATCTTCATAAAAATTCTTCAATAGGGTTGTCTTCTTTTTTAGGACTTCATGATATATATACTCTTGTAAAAATTCTTCAATGATATTGACGGAGCTGTCTTCTTTGTCAGAACTTCATGATATATATACTCTTGTAAAAATTCTCCAATGATATCGATGTAATAATTTTCATTAATTGCTGTGGTCTTATCATGCCTTCCTAAGTAAAGGTCTTATTTTGCCACCTCTTTTGTGATAATATTTTTGTATTTGCGATAATATGACAAGTTTGAACATTCTTGCGAATATGCAACTTCATGACATTATCGTCTTGCGATGAAATCGCAGGACGTTTTTACACTTTCATGTAATAACCCATTGATCCCATCTTAACTTATTTGTTATGTTCTGCGAGTTCTCTTTGGATATTTTCTTTCTCTTTTTTTTTTTTTTTTTTTTTTTAGAATGCTCGCAGAAATTCAGTTGTTGCACAAATATGACAAGCCTTTATGTTTTTGCAAACAAAAAGCCTCGTGACATTTGCGTCTTATAGCACGTATCAGCTCCCTAATGGAGGGTGCTTCCCTTTATCTTCCCCTTGGTTGCCCCTTCAAGGAAGCGTACATCGACCATACAAGGTTAGCTCTTCCCATCCGGTTCTGCAAACAACCAGCTTTTGATCGCAACCTCTTATCCTTTTTGCCTATAGGGCTTATAGTTACGAGGTTGCACCCTATGGGGTATCTTTGGGCCAAGTGCATCATTTGCCAAGACTTGTCAAAAATGGCAGATGTGCTTCAAGCCCACCCGGCACTCTTGACTCAACCGTGTACCTCGGCGCCTTGATCGTTTTCTTCACTTCTTGTGAAAGACAGTATGCCTTAGTCGCCCAACCTAAATCATGTTACACCGTATAATATTGCGTAAAGTCGCAAGATTAGGTGAGAATCCAAGGTGTCTAACCCGGATAGGTACCCCGTTATTGGGTTGTACCCCGTAAAGTTCCATGTACTCAGGTGCCTTGGTGGTGCTCCGGTGTCCCTGAGCCATGTTTATAGGTACCCCCTTAAATGACATACTTTAGGACTTTGCCTCTTACGAAATGTTGCTTCGCGAACTTGGGTGTACGCCACAAAGGTTTGCTTGTGTAATATTTCTGCGGCTTTCTTTCTTTTTTGAAAGCTGATCACAGATTGCGGTCTTTTATTCGCAAATTGCGGTTTTTTCTTCGCAAGTTAATGTGCGTCTTTCTTTAATGAAAGTTAATCGCAATAAAATTTTGAAACTCGTAACTTTTGCAAATTTCCTGTGGGTAAACAATATTCGTAAAATTTATCAAATTTTTTTTTTTGTTGCAACATACCTCATTTCAACTTCTTTTTTCTGAATGGATATCTTGATATACTTCCCGAGCAAACATATTGATTACCTTATTGTTTCATTACTTTGTTTCTCCTTTCTTCACAAATCACAACCCTTTGTTATCATCGTAAATTCCCTGCATGATTAATATCATAATTTTATTCTTTCCTGTCTTAATCCTCTGCCATTAAATTTTCACTTCTTTTCACAGCCTTTGCTCTTTTTCTCCAATTTTATTTCTTAGTAGTTTTTCCTTCGCAAACTTCTACCTCTGTATCGTAACATTTCTTTCCTTCAGCCCAATCACCCTTGATAACTCCAACACCCTTCATATGAGGAAATTTTATGCATTGATGTAGAGTGGAAGCTATGCCCAGAATTCCATGGAGCCAGGTTCTTCCTATCAAAGCATTATACGGTGATTCGACATCAACAACGCAAAACAGAATTTCAGTTCGCATTCCACTTAATGGAATTCGCATGCTTATTTCTCCTTTAGGCTTATTAGCAGTTCCATTAAAACCATAAATCATGTAGGTTGAAGGTATTAAATCTGCGTCTTTTCCCCCCATAGTTTTGTAAGCAGAATAGAACAGGATATTGACAGAACTTCCCGTATCAATCAAAATTCTATTAAGACCAATTGATTCTTCCTCCATATCATCTTCGCTTTCTTCCATATTCATGTAAATTGCTAATTTTACTACCAATGGATTATCATGTGCTTCACAACCTTCTGGAATTTCAGTGGCTTCAAAAGAAATTTCACGTTTCTGCCAATCTTCAAGTCGTGAAATTTTTGCGATGTTCATTACTTCCTTTCCTTCACCATACCTCGCAAATACCCTGCTTAACACATTATCATGAAAATCCTCTATGGTTTTATATGAGTGAACAATATAATTATAGAAAACATTCATTGCTTTTGATTCCACTTCTATATGTAGGGTTTCTTCTCCCTTTTCTTGTGCTGTGTTCTCCTTGCGAGTTATGACTGGAGCCTGTGGTAATTGTTGCGACTGTGTTTGCTTAAGTAAAAAGTGATTCAGTTTTCCTTGATCAATCATTCGCAAGATTATCCTCTTGATATTATTGCAGTTATTTGTAGAATGTCCATGAAAATGATGATATGAACAAAATTCATGACTTCTTGGACCCATTGGTGGTTCCTTTCCCATATTCCATGGAGTTGGTATATGTTCTATCAGAATAATTGCCTGCCATATCTTATCTACACTTGTATTCAAAGGTGGCAACTTTATTTCTTCCCTTATCATTCTTTGACTTCCTTGACCATTGTTATAATTTTGTCTCTGATTTCCTTGTCCAAAATAATTTTGCCTTTGTCCCCCATAATTTTCTTGCTGTCGATCTAATCTTGGGATCTGGTTATTTCCTCCTCGATTATATAAATTCCTCTCTCTATCATACTCTTATTGATCTTTACTACCCATTGCTACTATTTTTGGCTGGCTATTATTGATTTTATTCTCTTCTGAAATTTGCGAAGAAGTTTGCGAGGATGTTTGCGTAAGTACCTTTCTGACGTTAATTATTTTGGGAAGTAAATTTGCTCCTGCGTCTTGATTGTTAGCGTTTGCTACTGGATATGACTCCATATTGTTTTGCTTTTCCTCTAGTGTAATGTACTCTTCTTGCAATTCTCATAACTCTGTCATCATTATGGAATTATTTCTTCTGAAGATTTGAACATACAGTTGTTCAGTTGCGAACATCGCATTTATGAAAGACAGAATCAAGTATCTCTCATCCATGCACCCTGCCATATCACTGCACATAGTCTTCCATCTTCTTCCCAAATGCTTCAAACTTTCACCAATTCTTTGTTTTAAACCAAACACATCTTCAATACCAAGCCGTGAGGAATGATTTGTGATATATGCTTCAAGGAAAGTTGCTTGTAAATGATTAAATGACGTAATAGTGTTCTTAGGAAGTCCTTCAAACCACTTTAGAGCTTCCCCTGTTAAGCTTGATGCGAAGTACTTGCATAATACAGCATCATGATTCTCCCATTGTAACATGCATCTTATGTATGCTTTAATGTGCTGAATAGCACATGAAATCCCATCAAAGATACTGATAAGTGTAGGCAAATTGCATTTTGGTGGAATCCCTCCCAATTGTACTTCTCTAGCAAATGGAGTCCTCGCAGCTTCTTCTATTGCTTCATCTAATTACCTTCTATCTCCTCCTCTTCTATTGTTTATCATCCCTCTCATTTCCGCTAATTCTCGAAAGATCCATGCATTTGCTTCAGAATTCTCATCCATTGGCCTCTTCAACGCAGCCTCTCTTCTTCTACGTTCTTGCGTCTCTTCTCTTGCGATCCTTCGCATTCTATCATATTCTTCATTAATGTTTTCATTTGTACAATTTTGCAAATATGTTCTTTCTAAATTATCACAATTGTTTTGTTGCAGAGCATCTTGAAATTCTTGTTCTTCCCTTTCTATTCTTCTCATCCTTCTCATGCGAATATCGGGAATTTCTTCTTCTTCATTTCTCCTTCTTCTATGATTTATTTCTTCTTGATTTGCATGTATTTTAGTTCGAAAATTTGGTTCATTCCTCGTTGTTTCTGTTCGTTGATTTCCAATTCTTCTCTGTATTCTTTCATACTCAACATTTTGATTATTACGAGCCTCTTCACGTCTTCTTACTCCACTCTTTTAATTGTTCTGATGTACTGCTTGTTGTCTCTCAGCTGACTCTTCTTCTTGGTTTTCTTCACCATTTTGATTGTTTTCTCTAGGATTTGGCCTAGTTCGTAAATTCTCCATGTTTTGTTCATGGTTTGGTATTAAAATGAAGCTATTCTCTTAATTTCTTTCAACTTGAGTCTGTGCTTGTACTTGCATAGTACTTTCATCATTGATTGTTGGTGAATTCTGCCCTTCTCTCTCTGGTCTAGCATTTGATCTTGCAACACTTTGATATTTTCTCCTTTGTAACATCTCATTCTCCATCATCAATTCTTGATTAGGTCTTGTTAGATTAGCACGTTCTTCAGCTTCTAACCTTCATTCTTCTTGAATTCCTTGTCTCAATGTTTCTAACATCTCCCTTTCTCTTTCAAGAATTGTTCCTCCCATCAACCTCCCATTTTCTATGATTTGTGGTTCTCTATATTCTTCTGCTGGTGTATCAGTTCTCCAAGTGTGTATACTCACTCGATCATGATCTATTATTTTTTTTGCTTGATTTCTTCGATTACTCCCTCTCCTACTAGGTTCTCCTATTATATTTGCTTCTCCTCCTGCGAGTCTCACACTTCTTCTTACTGCAGTTAATGGTTCTGATATATTTCTTCTTCTTGCCATTTTTATGATACAGGAATCCTTCAAATCCCTGTTTCTAGCGCCAATTATGTAGTTGCAGAATAACCTACAACTACACCCTCAGTAGAATTTGTAAAACTTAAGAAGTTCTTGATGATGAATGATAATTTTCTCATTAATTCTCTCAATTGATTACATAAAAGTATCTAAATGGAACTAGAATAGTTACAACTTTCTCTATTCTCTTTCCTAAGATATTTTCTAACACTCACTAAAAGAACCTCTCGAATTTTACATTTTAACTCCTATTTATAATGAACTTTGTATAGCTATATATGTATTGCGAAGTATCGCAACACATCTTCGTACGATTATTCCATATTCGCAAATCTTCATACTTCCATGTGCTTCCTCTATCTTCGTATTGTTTTGTAACTCTTTCCTCTAATATTTGTCACGATGTTCGTAAGTTAATGCCTTGTGATATTCGGTACCTACAAATGGTGTTCACGCCCATGCCTGCTTGACTCGCAAAGATTTAATCTGAGCCACTCGACTCAGGTGGCAAAGACGAGTGGTCGAGATTAGAACTTATGGAGGGGCCGTGACATGCCACCTTTGGGCATGCGTACCGAGGAGATTGACCACTGCCGGTATTGTCCGATCAGCTAGGCGTGAAGTCGGGCCCACGGCGGTCATGCTAGCATGCTCAGATCATTCTAAGTCTCCATCTTTGCATTTCATCCAAGCCTGCGAATATGGACGCTCGAGATGTTTCTGCGCCGCAAACCCTAATTATGGTTTTGGGCCGGCCACTTTGGGAGACCGATTTTGGGTTGCGTGCGCCTCCTTTGGGGAGACCGACCATGTATGCAACATCTTGGGTCGACAGTGAGCATGTACATGCTTGCTCTATGACCCTGGGCGCAATCTAACCCATCCAACTATGCCTGCGAAGTCGGATGGTCGTGATCGTTTTGGATCTTCTCAACCTGCATAAGGCGTTAATCTAGCCTTGTTTGGGCAATCGTTTCTTGCACCACGGATTGCCTATGAGGGAGTCGGTCATGTAGGTAGAAAGTGGGCCCGCCAATGGTGTACCATCACTTCACTACTTGTTTTAGGGTATAATCTAAGCCGTCCAACTATGCCTGCGAAGTTGGACGTTCACGAGTAAAAGGAACACTAGCTGTGCGTCATGCTCACTTTGAGCGCACGTTTTTGGAAGGACCAACTGTAGTTGGCCTTAACCGTTCGGTCATGTATGAAGGTGGGTCTGCGGTGATCATGGTAGCATGCTCAGGACCCCCTGAATCTATATATAAACCCTCCATCTATGCATGCGAAGTTGGACGGATGAGATATATTTCTGAGTTTGTTTTCAGCAAGTGAGACTAACATGGGTAGTCTTGCATGCGTTCGACGGGGCTAGTATAACCTGCCGTCAGGTAGCCTAAGGGTGTTTGCATGTCGAACACAAGGATTTAATTAAAGCATTAATAGTAATGATGTATACCTACAGAAAATCGGGATGGTTGCCACATGCTCTGTCGGGATGGTTGCCACATGCTCCATTCTGGGTAGGTTTTAATTTTCAGGGATGGTTGCACATGCTCCAATGAATTAATATGGCGAGAAGTATTCATCGCCTGAAGGCTTTATCCTTTGTAGGACGTCAACTTACAAAAATTGGCTTTTTTACAATCTTAGCCTTGAACAGAATTCCACCATCAACATTAAGTCCCCTGCCTAGCATGCAATGATTACACTATTGTAGGGTAGGCATGAGATGGTGACAATTTGCATACAAAATAATTAAATCCAATTAATTCCAGAGTAAATACATGTTTACCGTGAGGGAGAAGGTACGTCACTTGCGTCAAATGCCTTGGAGACAGTTGAGTTGACCCTTCCAATGGCAAAGCTCGGCCGGGGAAGTACAGCTTGATGGGTCGATCCACCTTGGCCTTCCTCTTTTTGTGTGCCTTCTCATATGCCTAGCAAGCATCGTGCATTCGATAAGCATTGTTGATCACAATCCCGACTCTACATCCTCAGAAAGTGGTAAGGCAGACTTCTTTTCTCCTGGGGATCTTTTTGGATCGTGAAGCATATAAAGAAGTTTTCTGTATTCTTCTAATTAGGCGATATTCTTCAACATCTCAGGTATTGCTTCACACGTTGATTTCTTAATCGATTGGCGATAGTTGTGATTAGAATATTCTTTATATGCCACCGTAACTCACCTTCATCTCTTTTTTGCAGTACATCATGAAAGGAGTTGGTGATGATCACTCTGCAGCTTCTTCAGAAAAAAGTTTTGAAGTTGACAAACCAGAAGCTAAAGTACATGAAGAGGTGATGGCTAAAATTGATTTGCCACTTCGTGAAGTCGGCCATACCGTACAGGGAATGTCTGTCTTGCATTTAACCATTGTCAGGGGGCGTCTCCGTGATCTTTCAGTTGCGATCGATATATAGGAGAAACAAAGACATGAAGAAGCGTTGCGGGAGAAGTGGAAACGCGAGGCGTCACAATCACCAGTAAGCTCGAGAGATGGAGTGATGACATCTCGGTTGAAGAGATTGAGGGTTAAACACGAAGGTCCTGCGGGTAATGGGAAGTGTGATTACCCAATACGTGGTGGTGTGATAATCCTTGACCCTGATACTGATGAGACTGAACGTCCGAAAGTGATTGGTGCGATTTCCACGATTGTAATGGATTCTGTAGAAGGTGCAGAGGATACGCATGCTGAAGATGTTGAGGCGGTAGCTGCTGTGCCTGAAGAAGTTGAGGCGTCTCTGGAGAAAGCGGTACAAGATGTGGATCCCAACAGTGATGAAGACGCAACCAGCAATTGAGTTTCCCTGTTATTCTTCTTTGTATTTTTTTTAATATACTCAGTGGCGGCTGAGTTTGAAGTTTTCTTCTTTGCTTTTGCTTGCTTGTCTTGAACAAAGTTTTATTCAGTGCTGCTTCCGAAACATGCATATTTTTATGTTTGTGCCCCTTGACATGAGTCTGGCTCCGTTGAAGTAGATCATGTAGGATACCTTCCTCCTCCCCTTTTACATGTTTTATTCCTCCCATATTACCAGGATGGTATGAAGATTTGGTATGAGGGTTTAGGGTTTTCTTTCTGGGTAATGGTGGTTTGAAGGTGACTCATAACTTTGTGTAATTTTATGAGAAATTGTAAAAGGAATGAAATCTTGATTACTTGAAGAAATATTGGAACCCTAATAAGTATGAAGGCAAGCAGTGCCACCATTTTGAAGGAATTACAAATATTGTGAAAAGGAAAATTGTTGGAGGAATCCCACGGGGGGATTAGAGAGGTGATGTCGTGTCTTCAGGTAAGGTAGGGCTTGAGCCATCGTGAGTGAACAACCACACCTTCGAGTTCGTCTGCATTGATGATCTTGCAGTAACCGCCCAAGATAACATCTGCCACTAAGAATATTTCCTCTTCCTTTGCAGACTGGGCAGTTATTCTTACTACCATGTTTCCAACTTGGAACGTGGTTACCTTTGCTACCATATCTCGGATTTGAAACGGATTTGGACTTGGTATAACAGCTTGCTTTTGACATGTGTCATTCTTGACTGCTTCCAAACTTTTAGTAAAGCGCTTAAAGGGGCCAGCACTCTATTCACATCTCTTGGTGGTGGCCCGCCTGTCAGGTGAAACAGTCCACGATGGTCTAGCAGGACAATCATCCACTACTTGCAAAGAGGGTCGTTCAATGAGACTTACTTGGGATCGGAATCTCTTGACGCAGGACGAAGGGCTTTCACCAGGGAGTTGCGTTATGCATGTGAGTTGTTGGTATGGGGGCAACAGGCAGTCTTCGATTCTCCAAGGTTTGTTGGAAATCATCGGAGCTGGCTTGTTGGAGATTCTTTCAGGTACTGAGATTGGTAACGAATGCGCCTTATGTACCCACGGGCGCCCCAGAATCATGTCGTAATCCGGATGTTCCTTAATTATATGGAATATAGCTTGTGTTGGCGTGTTACCAATCTTGACATCAAGGTCAATGTATCCGTAAACATCCACAAATTCTCCTGCTGGGCTCTTGATCACAGTCGGACCACGGGTAGCCTCCTGCTTTGAGATTTTCGTAGCTTGCAGGGTCTTGATAGTAACGATGTTGAATTCATAAGCTGCATCGATTAATGTGCTATCGAACTTGACATATTTCAGATGGGCGACGGTCAAAAGTCCCAGTTTCCTTTGTTGGCGATGTCTTCCAAGGAGGATTGAGATGCTGGAACGACTTCTCTTCCTGGGTATAAGCGCCTGCCTGACACAATACGGTTGAGGGCCATGAACATATCTTGACTTTGTACCTTGGAAAGGTACAAGATTTCACACAGGTGTTCCATCATGGATTGTACAGTCTTGCGCACAGAGCTTCCAGAGATCATGCAACTTCGGACAAGAAGGGGGTCTCTGTGAACTCCTTCATTTACCAATTGGAGCTCTCCTGCTGCTATCCTTTCCTTGAAGGTTTCTTTCAGCTTGTTGCAATCCTTAGTTGGGTGGTGGACAAACCTATGATAACGGCATTACTTAGGGTCTGCCATGTCTTTCTCAGTTGGTGGACGTCTGATAGGAGGTAGCTTGATACCATCATCCTGAATCCATGCCTCCAAGAGCTCTATTACTTCATTTATCGGAAACGGGAAGCCTGTGTCTTCGGTGCTCTGCGCAGTATCTTTGCCTATTCCCTTTCGAGGCGAAGCTTTATGCATTTGAGCCGCACGCTTGGGTAGTTGTTCTGCTGCCGCTGGAGATTTTCTCTTTCCGCCTTCGTTTACTACACTGACAGAAGGGCCAGTATTATATTGCTTGTTGATGAGGCGCCTGTTTCCCCGATTATCTCGTGAATCGTCGCTCCGAACGATCCTGGTTCTTTCCAATAATGTTGGGGCGGTAGTGGCCGAACATTTGGCTGCTTCATGGAGCTCTGATAACGTCTGGAATCCCAAGTTTTCCAGTAAGGCACGATATATGGGTATCATCCTGTTGATGCATAATTCCACCAGCTGTGATTCTGTGACATTCGGTTCATGGCAGTACAACGCTTGTGTTCTGAACCTTTTGACAAAATCATTTGGATGTTCGTTGTTCCGTTGGGAGATTCTCCCCAGGTCTGAGAAAGTAACTTGCTCAGATACAAAGAAGTACTTATTGTAAAACACGCTGACCATATCATTCCAATTGGATATGCTGTCGGGTGCGATGTTGTTGTACCACGTATAGGCTCTCCCCATAAGTGATTTGGAGAATTCCTTCAGGCGGAGAACGTGATTGTATTCATGTTCTCCTAAGGATTCTAAGAATCGAGAGACGTGTTCACGAGCATTACCGGTACCATCGTAAAGGATGAATTTAGGGGAGGTGTATCCCCTGGGAAGAGGAATCCGCTGCACGTCTTGTGGATATGGAGGCTGATGTCGATGCGCGTCCATCGTATTTTCTTTGCCACGATTTTGGAGGAGTCTCTCCAGATCTTCACATGTAATAAAGTTGGACGATTGGCTTCTTTCCCTGAGACGCTCGTCCCTTTCTCTTGCGTGGTCAGAAGCATAAGACTCTTCGTTCAGGTAGGCTTGCGTAACTGAGGCACCTGGTCCAAGCGTGCTAAACGTATTTCTTGTTGGCCCTTGAGGGTATCCCGACTCTTGTGGTAATCGATCAGTTAATGTTTTAAGGAAGGTGAGTACCTCCTTCTGAGCGGTTGCCATGTCTGCCTGAGCTTTAACGAGGGTTTCTTGTCTCTCCATCAAGTCCACCATGGTGATAGGAGGTTGTCCTCCTCTAGTTCCTCCAGATCCTCGTCCTGAAGGGGAAGTAACAGTTGTTCTGGTGACGGACGGAAGTGTCATGCTTTAGGAAATGCCTGGATTTGCGGCCGCTCTGGCTCTTGTAATGGGAGGTGTCACGCCTGTTGGAATGTCTGCTCCTTCTCCACTGGTACTGATGATAGAAGATGCGATTCCACGAGACACATTGGTTGCACTGGCGAGTTGCACTGTAACACCAGTAATTGGGATATCAACGCCACCATAAGCGTTGTCGGTGCTAACTCTATCGTTGGTTGCTGATCCAGACCTATGATCCACCATTCTTGAAATTAGAGAAATTGAATTGGTATTGAAGAAATCGACTTCACAACCGAGAGATTAACTTCCCACTATGGTCGCCAATTGTTTGTGGGAGAAAACTACTTCTGCAGGTTTAGGTAATTTTTGGTGTGTGTGGATGAGAAGTGAATTTAAACCTTCAACAAATGTGCTGCACGATGAGCACTTTGATTCGAGAGATAATCTATACAATTCTGGCCTAAACCGAAGACACGGCCGTTCCAGATTTGTTTCGGTCACAGTTGAAGGATGTGAGGTTGATCTTAGGGAGGGAAGCGAAGAAAGTGTTGAGAGTGTGAAGGTGAAGGCTATTTGATGACTTATTAATAGAAGGTTGAGCATGCTAGAAAATGTTGCAGGCAGGCTCTGGGTGTTGAATACGATGGTATTAACACTTGGTTTTTTGTGTTGTTCGAACTTTTGTCTTTGGAAATAGGGAGGAGAACCTATTTATACAAGTCGATAAGCCTTCATTACGTCTCTCGTGGGAAAGTGGAGGAAGTGGAGTGATGGAGGAAGTGGAGTTGTTTGTTAGTGCCACACGGTTGCTTGCCCACTTCTCCTATCATCGCTAACCGCCCATGTTTCCCTGACACGATCTTGTGATGGCGTGTTGCACGCTGCACGCTGTAAACTGCCTGACCAATACCCCAGTTTGTATCCCCCAGTTGTGACGTGATTAATGTCTCGAGTGTGTGGATCGCGGGACCCACAGGAAATATTGCATGGTAAACCGTGAACTTGGTATAACATCGCATGCAGCCATCTTCAGGTGACCGTTTGGAGGCTGTATAGACAAGCCATGCCTTGGTCGGTTACCCTGTGAAGAAGAGTGACGGATGGTGATCATGGTGATACCTTGTTTGCTGGTTGATTCGTACAATAAGTCATTCGTCCAAGCTTGTAAAGTTGGACGGACGAGATGGTTTGCAACCCTACTTGCGATCATTGGATGAGAGGCGTGCATGCTTCCTCTTTCAACCCAAACGTTTGCATGCTAGGAGAGTTCCAATGGAGGAACCGATCAGCCCTGCATGGAGGCGGTACAATGGTGTTCACACCCATGCCTGCTTGACTCGCAAAGATTTAATCTGAGCCACTCGACTCAGGTGGCAAAGATGAGTGGTCGAGATTAGAACTTATGGAGGGGCCGTGACATGCCACTTTTGGGCGCGCATACCGAGGAGCTTGACCACTGCCGGTCTTGGACGATCATCTAGGCATGAAGTCGGGCCCACGGCGGTCATGCTAGCATGCTCGGTTCCTTCTAAGTCTCCATATTTTCCTTTCATCCAAGCCTGCGAAGATGGATGCTCGAGATGTTTCTGCGCCGCAAACCCTAATTATGGTTTTGGACCGGCCACTTTGGGCGACCGGTTTTGGGTTGCGTGCGCCTCCTTTGGGGAGACCGACCATGTATGCAACATCTTGGGTCGACAGTGAGCATGTACATGCTTGATCTATGACCCTGGGCGCAATCTAAGCCACCCAACTATGCCTGCGAAGTCGGATGGTCGTGATCGTTTTGGATCTTCTCAACCTGCATAAGGCGTTAATCTAGCCTTGTTTGGGCAATCGTTTCTTGCACCACGGCTTTCCTATGAGGGAGTCGGTCATGTAGGTATAAAGTGGGCCCGCCAATGGTGTACCATCACTTCACTACTTGCTTTAGGGTATAATCTAAGCCGTCCAACTATGCCTGCGAAGTTGGACGTTCACGATTAAAAGGAACCCTAGCCGTGCGTCATGCTCACTTTGAGCACTCGTGTTTGGAAGGACCAACTGTAGTTGGCCTTGACCGTTCAGTTATGTATGAAGGTGGGTCCGCGGTGATCATGGTAGCATGCTCAGGACCCCCTGAATCTATATCTACACCCTCCATCTATGCATGCGAAGTTGGACGGATGAGATATATTTCTGAGTTTGTTTTCAGCAAGTGAGGCTAACATGGGTAGTCTTTCATGCGTTCGACGGGGATTGTATAACCTGCCGTCAGGTAGCCTACGGGTGTTTGCATGTCGAACACAAGGCTTTAATTAAAGCATTAATAGTAATGCTGTATACCTACAGAAAACCGGGATGGTTGCCACATGCTCCGTCGGTATGGTTGCCACATGCTCCGTTCTGGGTAGGTTTTAATTCTCAGGGATGGTTGCACATGCTCCAATGAATTAATATGGCAAGAAGTATTCATCGCCTGAAGGCTTTATCCTTTGCAGGATGTCAGCTTACAAAAATTGGCTTTTTTACAATTTTAGCCTTGAACAGAATTCCACCATCAACAGAAGGTCTCCAAACAAGTGATAGATATCTTCTTGACGCCGCCGGTGGTGGTGCACTAGTGAACAAGACGGTGGCCGAAGCTACCGAGTTGATTGAAAGTATGGCGGCAAACTCGCAACAATTCTATGTAAGAGGTGATTCAATGGTTAAGTTGGTGCATGAAGTTAGTGACTCGTCTCCACAATCCGATCAACGGTTAAACAACATAGAGAGGGTAGTGCAATGGTTGGCCGCGGTAATTATTCCGGATGATGAAACCGAACAAGTAAATGCTTTATATCCAAATCAAAGGACAAGGTACGATCCATACTCAAATATTTATAATCCCGGTTGGAAGGATCATCCCAACTTTAGCTATGCAAATAAGCAAGCGGAGGCTCCTAATCCATATGCGCAACAAGGTGGATTCCAACAATCACGTTTCCAACCTCAACAACAACAATTCCAACCACAACAAGTCAAGGAGCAAGATTCTTCGAATGATGACAAGTTGAATGTGATAATGCAAAGCATGCAAGGTCTCACTTCTATGTTACAACAAAACCAACAAAAGACCAATTCGGTAATCAAAGTTTTGGAACAAAGGACCGGTTCGGCAATCAAGGATTTACAAACTCAAATGGGTCAATTGGCTACCGATATGAACTTAATGAAAGCTCAAACATCCACAAAACTTCCTTCACAACCATTTGTGAACCCAAGAGAGAATGTTAATGCGGTTACTTTACGAAGTGGAAGACAAGTAGAGAGTCCAAGTCATCATGAAGAAGCTAGTGAAGAGGTAGTCAAAGATAAGGAGAAATCCGAACCAAGGGAGAAAACAACACCAACCGCCCAATCCAAGGAACCGGTTCCTACTTTCACTACTCCACCTCCTTTTCCTAGTCGTTTTGCTAAGTCAAAGAAGGAATCTCAAGATAAGGCACTCGTGGATATCTTCAAGAAGATAGAAATCAACATCCCATTCATCGAGGCCATCAAGACAATGCCAAGGTATGCTAAGTTCATAAAGGAATTATGCACAAAGAAGGATAGGTTGCTTGATAATGAAATTACTAAAGTTGGTGAGAGTGCGTCGGCTATGCTTTTGAAGAAGATGCCTACAAAGTGCACGGATCCCGATGGTTTCACGGATCCAATTACTATTGGTAAGAAAAGGTTTGAACATGCTTTACTTGATTTGGGAGCTTCCATTAGTGTGATGTAGGCCGATATATATGACTCCTTGAATCTTGGACCGTTGAAAGAGACAAGAGTTATTATCCAATTACCAAACAAGTCTAACATTTATCCAAAGGGACTTGTAGAAGACGTTCTAGTGCAAGTGGATGAGTTAATTTTTCCGGTGGATTTCTTTGTGGTGGGTATGGACAACAATGAGAATCGGTCGTCTACTTCTTTACTTCTTGGGAGGCCATTTATGAAGACCGCAAAGATGAAGATTGATGTTGATAAGGATACACTTACTATGGAATTCGACAAGGAAGTAATACACTTCAACATATTCGAAGCCATGCGCTACCCAAGTGTTGTGCATTCCGCTTACTCCATTGATGTGGTTGGTTCATTAGCGCAACAAATGGTGGAATTGAATCAAGAGGAAGAAATTGATGTGGTGTTGCAAAAGAGCATTGAATTGGACGTCCATAGCTTGCCTAACTTAGATGTTGAAATTTCCACGGAATTGGTGTATACGTGTGGTGCTTTGACGGTATTACAAGAAGCTAAGGGTAATGTTTCATATATTTCTTTACCCGTGAATGATGAATTACTTGTACCATCTATTGTGAAGGCGCCTAAACTAGAGTTGAAGCCACTTCCGGATCATTTGAAGTATGCATTCTTGGGAGACAGAGATGAGCTTCCGGTGATTATTTCAAAGAACCTCACGCCAGTACAAGAAGACCGTTTGCTTAGAGTCTTGAAAGAGCACAAAACGGCTACTGGGTGGACAATTGCGGACATCAAAGGCATTAGTCCATCCATGTGCATGCATAGGATTCTAATGGAAAAGAATGTGAAGACGGTACGTGATGCTCAACATAGGCTTAATCCTCGCATGATGGAGGTTGTGAAGAAAGAGATACTCAAATTGCTAAGTGCGGGGGTAATCTACCCAATCTCCGACAGCAAGTGGGTTAGTCTGGTACAAGTGGTGCCAAAGAAGTCCGGTGTTACGGTTGTTAGAAATCAAGACGATGAACTTGTTCCTACAAGAGTTCAAACCGGTTGGAGAGTGTGCATTGACTATAGAAAGCTTAATTCCGCAACCCGGAAGGATCACTTTCCTTTACCTTTCATTGATCAAATGTTGGAGCTGTTAGCGGGGCATTTGCATTATTGTTTCTTGGACGGTTATTCGGGATACAACCAAATTGTGATTGCACCGGAGGACCAAGACAAGACTACTTTCACTTGTCCGTTCAAATTGTGATTATATAGATGGATGCCGTTTGGTCTTTGCAATGCACCGGCTACTTTCCAAAGATGCATGGTAAGTATATTCTCGGATTACGTGGAGCGCATTATTAAGGTATTTATGGATGACTTTAGTGTTTATGGCAATTCTTTTGATAGATGTTTATACAACCTTGAACTAGTTCTTAAACGATGCATAAACACAAACCTTGTCCTTAATTGGGAGAAATGTCATTTTATGGTAAACCATGGCATAGTACTTGGTCACATTGTGTCCTCTCAAGGGATCGAAGTGGACAAGTCAAAGATAGATTTAATAATAAACTTACAATATCCCACTTCGGTGAGGGAGGTTCGTTCTTTTCTTGGCCATGCAGGTTTTTATAGGCGGTTTATCAAGGATTTCTCCAAAATCTCCATGCCGATGTGCAAGTTACTACAAAAGGAGGTACCTTTTGACTTCAACAAGGAATGCAAGGATGCTTTTGACAAATTGAAGGCAATGTTGACAAGTGCGCCGATTATCAAGTCACCGGATTGGAATCTTCCATTTGAACTAATGTGTGATGCTAGTGATTATGCGGTTGGAGCCGTTTTGGGTCAAAGAGTGGACAAGTTGTCCCATGTTATATATTATGCATCTAGGACCCTCAATGATGCACAAATCAACTATTCTACCACGGAAAAGGAGTTATTGTCTATAGTGTTTGCATTGTAAAAATTTCGATCATACTTGGTGGATACAAAGGTTATTGTGTATTCCGATCATGCCGCACTTAAATACTTACTAAAGAAGAAAGAATCTAAGCCAAGATTAATCCGGTGGATCCTATTACTACAAGAGTTCGACATAGAAATTCGAGATAAGAAAGGTGTGGAGAATACCGTTGCGGATCATCTTAGTAGACTTGTTATGTCTCACGAAGAACTTCCATTACAAGACCCCTTTCCGGACGAACAACTTTTCTCCTTAGAAGAATCAACACCTTGGTACACGGATATAGTGAATTACTTGGTGACAAGGAAGGTACCTAGTACAATGTCCAACTTCCAAAAGATGAAACTTAAGAAGATAACGAAGCAATATGTGTGGGATGAACCATACTTATGGAAATATGGCGTTGATCAAATAATACGAAGGTGCGTACCTAACTCCGAATTTCAATCTATTCTCTCCTTTTGTCATACTTTTGCTTGTGGTGGCCATTTTGGTTCTAAACGTACCGCTCTTAAAGTTCTTGAGAGTGGATTTTATTGGCCCACCTTGTTTGAAGATTCATATGTTTTTTGTAAATCGTGTGATAGATGTCAAAGAACGGGCAATCTAGGTGCTCGAAATCAAATGCCACTCACACCAATTCTCGCCGTAGAGATTTTTGATGTGTGGGGAATCGATTTTATGGGCCCTTTTGTCAATTCGAATGGAAACTTTTATATACTTCTTGTCGTAGATAATGTTTCAAAATGGGTGGAAGCTAGAGCCACCAAAACTAATGATTCTCAAGTTGTTTGTGATTTTGTAAGAGAAAACATATTCACTAGGAACGGCATACCAAGAGTGGTGATAAGCGATGGAGGCTCACATTTCAAGAAGTCTTTTCACGCTCTCCTCAAGAAGTACAACATAGCACACAAGATTGGTACGCCTTACCATCCACAAACTAGTGGACAAGCTGAAATTTCAAACCGTGAGATCAAGTCCATTCTTGAGAAAATGGTGAATACCACAAGAAAAGATTGGAGCTTTAAGCTCAATGATGCACTTTGGGCGTATAAAACAGCGTACAAGACACCGATTGGTATGTCTCCATATAGGTTGGTTTATGGCAAAGCTTGTCATCTTCCGGTTGAACTTGAACATAAGGCCTATTGGGCGATAAAGAAATTCAACATGGAGTATGATGAAGCGGGGAAACAAAGAAAGTTACAACTAAATGAGATAGAGGAGATACGTAATGATGCTTACGAGAGTGCCCGGATTTACAAGGAAAAGACCAAGCTTTTTCATGACAAGATGATTTCTCGGAAAAGTTTTGTTGTGGGGAAAAAAGTCCTTTTATTTCATTCTCGCCTTAAACTATTTCCTGGAAAATTAAGGTCCCGTTGGATTGGACCATATGTTGTTACTAATGTTTTTCCTTATGGTGCAGTTGAAATTACTAGTCTTAGAGACAACTCGGTTTCCAAAGTCAACGGCCATAGATTGAAGCCATACTATGAGAACATCACCTATGTGAATGTGGATGAACTTACATTTGAATATTTGCTCCCTATAGAGGAGTAATGTGAAGCAAGAGCTATGTCGGGCCGTCGACTTTAAAACAAGCATTAAGTGGGAGGCAACCCACCGGTTTTGTATTTCTTATCCTTTTGTTTTTTGTTTATTTGCTTTTTGTTTTGTTTTTTTTTCTTGTTCCATATCATATTAAGATTTCCCACCTTGAATTTACTTGGACGATTCAATTACATTGAGGACAATGTAAGGTTTAAGTGTGGGGGAGTGGCTAAGCATATATTTTTGCATAAAAAAAAAAAATTTGCATAAAGCTTCCAACTTTTAGAGATTTTAGAGTCACTAGCATACTTCTAGGTATGTTTACATAGAGAATTCTGACCGACATAATTGAACTTGGAAGTGTTAGGGAACTACGTTCGGATTTCTTGCTTGTTAGAGTGTTAAATAATGGATTTAATCATGTCGGTGATGCAAATTTGGTACAGGGAGAAGTGCGTTATTAGAGTTGATGATCAATCATTAGTGGAGACTACCCATTTTCATATCAACCAAGGCACCGACCAGAAATTCTTCCTTTACTAAAGAGCTTCTTTTGAGTGTGAGTCACCGTACGTTAATTCCGGGTAGAATGGTGAGCTACCCAATTTCACACCAATTTCAGCACTATTTTGATCTCTTGAGTGCTAATTTTTTTCAATCATGAGGGTGACGTCTATGGATGAAAGACTCCTTCTTGTAGTTCGATTTGCAGTTAGCACCATTCTCTCAACAACGAGTCCATAGAAACACCATAATCATCAACAACAAAGGAGCGCCATCAAAATCTACAAGGAAAGTTGAAGACGTTTGAGGTTTACAAACAATAGAACAAGAAAAGAGCAAATTTCATATTCAAGTAAAGCAACATACAATGAGCAGATTTTTACACACAAATTGAAGACTTATTTACAAAAGCGAAGAAAAGCAAAAGGTGAGAATTATTGAAGTTTATGATTTCGAGACGATACAAGTTATGAAGAATCAAGTGGTAAAGTACTTTTCCACGGCCATGGTTGTTTTATTTTTCACTTTAATTTGTATTTTGTTTCTCTTGTTTCTTAAAAAAAAAAAAAAATTTGAAAAAAAAAAATATGAGACAAGAGAAATATCTATTATTGTTTTTGTTTATTTAATAAGCCGTGGGGAAGGGAAATTTATAAGGAAGTTTCAAGCGACAAGGATTTTAAGGAAAAAGGTTACAAGTTGTCAAGGATTTATGAAGTTCAAGTGTTTATCATCAATAGTTGAAGCCGAAGACCAAGAAGATAGGAGCGGAAGACATTTCTATTGGATTCTGTGAGAGTGGTGTTATCATAATTGGCAATCGGATGTGAAGGTAAGTAAGTAATCTCATCCTCGATATAAGTGGTTGATTTCCTTTCTTAGAGATCGTTAGAAAAATGGTTTTTCAAAATGTTAAAAGATGTGGGTTTTTCAAAATTTCGGAAGTTATCCTTCCCACCATTCAACGTGTTGCAGGAATTCTCTCTTCATTCCTACTGCACACATGTGAGACCATAAAAAATCTGTCTTTTTGAGTGCAATTATCATAAAACCCTTTTTAGTATGGCAGAAGTCGAGGAGAAATGCTTATTGATCGTTTCTCAAACACGTGTTCTCTCATTATGGTGTGGTTATTTCTCACTCAACATTTAAGAATGAGAATATGTTCTTTAGTATTTCTAACTTCTTATTACTAGCATGCAGAAACTCTATGTCCTCATAACTCTTTGGATGCTTGGGACACTAGAACGCTTTGAAGTTGTAAGTTTTAGTTTGATTTGATCGAGGACTAGAAAAGTATAAGTGTGGGGGAATTTGATAGGTGTAGAATACACCTAATTTACTATCTAGTAGTTTATGCTTTCTTTGCTATTTTTCTTGTAAATTATGTATTCTAAGTGTGTTTTTGAGTTATTAGGTACTCTGGAGTCGCAAAGAGGAAAAGGAAAAGAAATCACCAAAATAGAGCAACAAAGGGCATAATAGTCATTTCACAGAAAAAAACATTCTCCGGAGCCAAGACAAAGCTAAGGGGCAACTATGTTTGGAGAAGAATTAAAGGGCAGCCAGCTATGGTTAAGGGGTTACCATCTAGGGTATCCCTTATAAGTTATCAGTGGGTGTAATTATCACTGGGTACCCCTCATCCAGAAAATATGGGTGTTATTAGCACCCAAACTGGGATGGTCTTATCCCTGGGGTGTACCATCCAAACCTAATTTTAATACCCTAACCCTAAGTCGAAGAGGCATTTCTTCCCTAAATCATTTGGGGATGAAACCGAGAGCAGCTGCTGCTGTTAAAATCAAGAACCAGAAGATCGATATACGCTGTCAAATTGAGAGAAGAAGCTCAGAGAGCTGTTAATGGTGTTGAGAAGAAACAGTCAAGACGATGTTGTTGTTGAGAAGCAATTTCTGTTGCTGCAATCAATTCAGAGAGGTTAGGGAATCGGTGGAAGAACGAGATGGGTTTTTGTTCAATTTGAAATCTAGAAGAGATGGGTAAGGGTTCGTGATGAGAAATGGAACTCAGGGAAGAAGAAATTGATGATTAGGTTAAAAGCTTGAGAAGCTAGGGTTCGAGAAACAAAGGGGATCTGTGTTGAATATGAGATGATGGCAGTGGAGATTGAATTAAAGGAAGAATTGAAGGTGGAAGAAGAGAAGGGTTTGTTGTCCAGCTCGAGATTTGATGCTCAAATTACAGATATTATCTGCTTTTGGAGACCTCATAGCTGAAGAAAGGACGAGTCTGCTACTGCTATAGATGGATATTTGGCTTTGAAATCATGGTTCGATTTGAAGCTATTGCTGTTCAAATCATTGAGTGAATGAAGGTGTTGTTGCTGTAAAGATCTCAGAAGAGGAACTGATTTACAAGGGTTTCATGAATTTGGTGGGGATTTTGGTATAAAGAGAAGATGGGTTTTTCTGAACAGATTGAAGCTGAGAAGATAATGGTGATTTTGAGTTTCAGCGGCTAAAGAAAAAAGGGTTTGAAGATTTTGTAAAGAGTTAGAGCATGGGTATGTGTTGGAATCGTTATTAGAACTGAAATCGAATTAGGAGCATTGAATCTGCTGAGAAGACCATGATTTGTTGAATGAATTAGAGGATTGTTGAGATTGGCTCAAGAATTTAGTTCATTGCAGCTTAGTGGTGCTGAGATTGGAATGGGTTCTGGTGGTAATTGATACAGGGAAGAGATGTTGTAAATTTATTTGGGTTTGATTCACTGAGATGGTGTGAAGCTTCAGGGGAGATGTATGCAGGGATGTGTGCCTACAACAGTGAATGAAACTCTACTGCAGTGAAGAATGGTTTGAATGAGTTAGATGTATGCCTAGGTGTGTCACAGGAATTGAATAAAAATAGCCTGAAATTATGGCCGGAAAGTCCTGTAATTAAACAGAACTCGGCCGGATTTTGATTCTGGCGAGTCAACTCGGAAGACAGCGTTTCAACTCGATTCAGCAAAGACTCAAAGAAATTAAGACCAATTAGACAAATGACTCGGCTGATTCAGCTTCCTCCCTTTGATTAATTGACTGATTTAAGACCTGATTCGGTTTGACCTCTTTGACCGTTAGTCCTAACGGTGAACTGACAAAATATTCCTTCGACGGGCAGAATTTTCAGGTGGCCGACGGTGATGGATTCCGGCCAAAAACCCAGTTTTTCGGTGACCAAAAATGCATAATTTTTTGTGGACTTCTCTCATGTGTGTGAAGACTTAGAATTGAGAATTTGATGAAAACTATGAAGTTTTGGAGAATTGGACTTGAAATTGGAATATGGCTCAAATTGGGAAAGTGGTGTTCTTATGGAATGTGGATTCTTTTCCTACAAAGATATGGAGAGTATTGAAGCCTATAAATAAAAGAGTTCTCTACAACTTTACATACACATCTACTTTGGAGAAGGAGTTAAAGTGCACAAGGATTGGAGGAAGGAGCAACCATCATTTTTTCAATAAGTTTTTCTTTCTTCCTTAATTATTATTATTATTGTGTGAACTCTAAACTATGAGTAGATAATTTTCTTATTGATTGAGGATGAATTCCTAGCTCTTAATATATGATTTGATTTTTGTTTCAATTCTATCTTGAAGTTTTTCATATGATTATCGATTGTTTTTACTAATATTAATGTTTATGTTTGATTGATAGGTCGTTTGGGTGGCCAACTAAATTGATTTGTTAATTAATCTAAAGCTAGTGAAAGTTAGGGGATAAGTAATCATTTCTTGACTATTTACATAAGTAGAAAACACAAGACCTTGCGGAGGGATTCCGTGGATCAATTGTGTGTGAAAACAACGTTAGCAAGTGGACCTTGATCTAAGAGTCTAACTACTAATATCAACCTAATAAATTCATAAATCTTAATGCATTTAACTAAATTACATCTTGAGTGATCTACTACTAGGTGGTTTGGTAAATAGAATCCGGTAGTCGAGAACTTCCGTGTCCGGTGATACAAGGGATTTAGGGGTTAGCACTGATCTAGCTGAAATACCTACGGTTGGTGATAATCTATGACTAATAAAAAGTGGAAAAGAACATAACTTTAATCATTGTTTTGCAGCGAAGAAGGATTCCTTGATCTATTCTCTCTTATTGAATTCAACTTACACTTTTAATTACTTTGTTTAATTCTTTTGCTTTTTAAATATAAGAACCAATACCCCCCTTTTGTGACAATTTTACAACTAATAATCTCTTGCTCCTCGTGGGATCGATCTTGACTGCCCTATATTACTTGTTAATTAGGTAGTAAAATATTGATTAATTTTTTGTGGTTACGATGCGTATCAATTTGCCTCTTGCGAAATTTTATTCACGAACTAGGGTGTACGCCATAAAGGTTCATCCTATTCTGCGATTTTTTCTTAGCGTTTCTTGCGATATTTTCACATATTCTTGCTTCAATGCTCGTGTAATTTCACAATCTAATATTTTTCATTAAGCAACAATCTGTGAGTCACATCGTTCATACATATCTTTCAATATCATTTCAATATCATAATTTGAAATCTTTTACCTTTGCTTTATTCTGCCCTTGGGATTTTGTTGCGTTTTGCTATGTTGCCCTTGCGAGTCATTCACTAGATACTGTGTTCATTCTTTCCCATATTTTCTTTTTCACGCATCTCTATGGCATCCACCATTAATCTGTCACATCTTTGTCTTTGCTTGATGTTGTGCTTCCAATTGCTATGCTTCGAAGCTCTCTCTTCGCAAGATTTTATATCAATCTCATAACACTTTATGCTTTCACTCCAATCTCCTTTTATGACTCCAACACCATTTGGATGTGGAAACTTAATGCACTGATGGTAAGTGGATGCCACACCTAAAATCCCATGCAGCAAAGGTCTGCCAATTAAGGCATTATAGGGTGACTCCACATCCACTACATAGAATAAGACTTTAGATGTTATTCCTTTTAATGGGATTCTCATCGTGATCTCTCCCATTAAGGGTATTAGATCCCCGTCTCTCCCTCCCATGGTCTTATAGGTGTGATAAAATAAAATATCCACAGAACTACCTGTATCAATCAATACTCTATTAATTGCCCATGAATCTTCATTTTCATCATCTTCAGTTTTATCTTTATCTTCATCTTCATCTTCATCCTCTTTTTGTTTTGGATTTATCTCTAGTCTCACAACCAATGGTTGATCATGCATTTCTCCAGGCTCAGGTACTTCTTGTGCGGTGAAAGAAATAATCTGTTTTTGCCACTCTTTAAGCGGCGAGGCTTTCGCAATGTTCATGATTTCTTTCCTATCAGCATCTCTTGCAAACACTCGACTTAAAACATTATCGTGGAAGTCTTCGATAGTCTTGAATGAATGTATAATGGAGTTACAAAATAAATGTTTTTCCTTTGCTCTAACTTCTATCACAAATGTTTCTCCTCCTTTTGTTGTATTTACTCTGCGAGTCTCTAGTAGAGGTGGTAATGACTGAGATTGCGGGTGCCCTATTAGAAAATGGTTTAATCTTTCCTGATCTATCATCCTTAAAATGATCTTCTTTATATTCCTGCATTCATTTGTTGAGTGACCATGAAAATGATGATAAGAGTAAAATTCTTGATTTCGGTTATTTGGGTGTGGTTCTTTTCCCATGTTCCAGGGTGCTTGTATATTTTCCATTAAGATTATGGCTTCCCAAAAAATTTCTACACTTGCATTCAAAGGTGGCATTTTGATTTCTTCCCATATCATCTTCTGATTTCCCTGCCATCTTTGATAACTTTGTCTCTGTCCACCATAAGTCTCTTGTGGTTGATCAAGTCTCTGAATTTTATTATTCCCCCGCAATAAAAGTTTCTCTCTCTTTCAAACTCTTCTTGATCTCGACTTCCCATAGCTACTAATTTTTGTTGACCATTATCCACATTCATTTCTTGTTTTTCCTGCGAGGAGCTTTCTACTGTATTTATCATCTTGGGAAGTAAACTTGCACTCGCTGCAACTGAACTAGTGTTCGCAATAGGATACGACTCCATCTCATTTTTTTCTTCCTCCAACGCAATATATTCTTCCTGCAATTCTCGCAGCTCTGTCATAGTGATCGTATTTTTGATTCTGAAAATTTGTATATATAACAGGTTGGTTGAGAACATAGCATTAATGAAGGACAAAATGAGGTATCTCTCATTTAATCTTCCATCCATCTCACTGCACATTGTCTTCCATCTTATTGTTAGGTGTAGTTGCGGATTATCTCACAACTACACCCTCATAAGAATCCAATATGATGATCTCAATTATTTGATGTGAAGATGAAGATTAAAGTACTAAAATTATAAAAAGACACAAATATTTTTACGTGGTTCGATCAATGTGATCTACATCCACGATGCTTCACTAGTGATTGTATGTGATTACATGATTTTACAATTGAGACTCCATTAATGAATATTTGGAGCTCTAGAATTTTAGGGAAGAAGATGATAAAGAAAATAAATCCCTCTCTTAACAATTTTCTCTCTCCTCCTAAAATTATCTATCTCTCCCAAAATGTGTCTCTCCTTTCCTCTCATGCCTAAATGGCTATTTATATGATTTTACACATTGGATAACAACTAATCTTTCCCTTAATTTCGGATCAAAGAATCATCATACGAACCTTCGCAAATTTACTTCACGAACTTCCTTTACTCGTAAAACGTTCTTCGTGATTTCTTTATCTTCGCAAAATATTCTATACTCGTAAAATGTATTTTCTCTTCACAATTTCGTAAGTTATCATTTGCTGTGATATTCCGCTCCTACATCTTGCCTTTTTTTTCTTGAATATTGCTTGAAGAGCGATCTTTAAGAAAAAATCCGTTGTTGTAGTAATCTTTGATCTTTGTTGATGAAGGAACGAGCGAAAGTATACTAGTCTTGAAAAGTATATACTTGCTTCTATTCTTTTGCGAAGTCCCGGAATGTTGCGAAGTAAATAAGAAGTATCAACCATTGAAGTATAAGAAGTATGAAGTATCCTTGAAGAAGTATAAGAAGTACTTAATCCTCGAAATATATAAGAAGTATGAAGTATCCTTAAGAAGTACTTAATCCTCTAAATGTAAGAAATATTGCGAACCCATCATGCGAACTCTCACTCCATGTTCTTTGCCTCATGCTATCTTTGTAATGCAAATAAAAATTCAGATTAGTATTCAACATTTCTTTTATCAAAATTTCTTATTTTTTATTTATATGCTACTTCAAAATCTTTTTGTTTGTTTTGATTTCCTTTGTATTATCTATTTCATCTCTCTTGACAAATATTTTTCCATGGAAATGATCCTAATAGGTACCCCCTCATATGACGCACTGAGGTGCTTTGCCTTTTACAAGTATACGCCATAAAGTTTTGCCAGCTACTACTCTCCATGTCGAATATCATATCATTGGAAACAAAGTAAATTTTTCAAGAGAAATATATAAATTGATTTGTGCGAGATGTTTTTCTCGGTTTCTTTTGTAATTGTGAAATCTTGAGATCTTTGTAATTTCTTTTGTAATTGTGAAATCTTTGTAATTCTACAATTGTATAGTGTTTTGTAAATCAAATCAAAAATCTTTTATTTTTTGTAAGTAAAATATTTAAGGAAAGAAGTACTTAGCTTTAATATGATTCGCTGCCTCATGCTTCTAGATGTTGCTTACTGGTTTGTGTGGACTTGGTTTATCTTCCCATTACATAGTTGTTGAATTAAACTTCACGAAGTACTTTGTTGTTGACGTTAATCTCAATACTTCGCATAGAAAATTCTTCAAGAAAAATATTCACGAATTAATTTGGTGCTTCACGAGATAGGTTCTGTTGATGTAACTCTCAGTAAATATTTGCGAAGGAAGCGTTTGCGAAGAAAATTATTCAGAAGAAAATATTTGCGAAGCAAATTCCTGCGAATCAAATTCCTCGCTATGAAACAAATTCTGCGAATATTCGCAAGTAAACTTTTATGACCCAAGAATCTTGCTGCGAACGCTCGTAAGAAACATTCTTCTTGCGAACAGTAGCCTTCTCAAATCACCATTTTCGTAATTAAATACCATCTTCGTATATTTAATTAAACACCATCTTCGTATTTTCCAGCTTGATGTTTACTTCGCATATAGAGTCATGGAGACTGATTGACATCTTCCTTCATACTTGATTTCGTAAAACTTTGTATGAGAATCTTGTTCTTTGCTCTGTCAAAGATCTTCGCCAAGAAGAGCTTCAAGGGGAGATTTGGCCTCTGAATTTTTGAGTGGAACAAAATTCACTTCTAAGATCGGTAGTTCAAAATCCATAGCGAATCGTAAGTTCGTTCAAGAATGTTATTCCCTTTAGCATGACCACCTTCAAGAGAAATCACCGTATCCAGTTTGTCGACATCAACATTCTTGGTATAAATTTTCACATCATCCAAATTCCAAAGAGTTTCAAATTGATTACTTGTTTGACCTTCATAATTCGGATCTGTGAACCAATCTTCATAGATTGGAGTTTGTCTTGGGCATAGATCAATATTTGTCTCACTTGTAACTTCCATCGTTAGTTTTAACTCTTTCCTTGAGAAGGTAAACAAGAAGCTGAATTTGAAGAGTTCTCAACCTCTGTTCAAAATTCCAACAGAAGAGGCTCCTTGATCTGCAAACTGATTCACTAGTAATTGTCGGAGCAAACTGTGATTTTTCGTTTTTGCAAGTAGCTTCACTCGGTGGTTCAAGTTTGGTTGGTTTGTCATTGACATAAAGGCGCAGCAAAACTTTTGCGATGCAAACATTTGTGAAAAGGATAATAAGATATTAATCATTTGGGATCATTTTTTGGTGTAGCTTTATATGGATTTCATTTTATTGCCTCTGCTCTTCGATCCAATTGAATTCATCACCAACAGTAGCTAATTTCTTTGAACTTTTCTGAACCAACAAGTTACAGGAAGGATAAATCCATTTAATCTCTCCCTGTTTCTAGCGCCAATTATGTAGTTGCGGATTATCTCACAACTACACCCTCATAAGAATCCAATATGATGATCTCAATTATTTGATGTGAAGATGAAGATTAAAGTACTAAAATTATAAAAAGACACAAAGATTTTTACGTGGTTCGATCAATGTGATCTACATCCACGATGCTTCACTAGTGATTGTATGTGATTACATGATTTTACAATTGAGACTCCATTAATGAATATTTGGAGCTCTAGAATTTTAGGGAAGAAGATGATAAAGAAAATAAATCCCTCTCTTAACAATTTTCTCTCTCTTCCTAAAATTATCTATCTCTCCCAAAATGTGTCTCTCCTTTCCTCTCATGCCTAAATGGCTATTTATATGATTTTACACATTGGATAACAACTAATCTTTCCCTTAATTTCGGATCAAATAATCATCATACGAACCTTCGAAAATTTACTTCACGAACTTCCTTTACTCGTAAAACGTTCTTCGTGATTTCTTTATCTTCGCAAAATATTTTATACTCGTAAAATGTATTTTCTCTTCACAATTTCGTAAGTTATCATTTGCTGTGATATTCCGCTCCTACATTAGGTGTTTCAAACTTTCGCCAATCCTCTGTTTTAACCCAAATACATCTTCAATACCGGGACGCGAAGAATTGTTGCTTATATATGCTCCCAAAAATGTAGCTTGCAGATGGTCGAAAGAAGTTATAGTTTTATTAGGTAAACCTTCGAACCATTTTAACGCCTCGCTAGTTAAGATAGATGCAAAGTATTTGCATAATACAGCATCATGGTTTTACCACTGTAGCATACACCTAACATAAGCCTTGACATGTTGAACAACACAGGTAGTCCCATCGAAGATACTGGTTAATGCTGGTAAGTTGTACTTTGGGGGTATTCCTCCTAATTGTACTTCATGAGTGAATGGAGTTCTCGCAGCTTCTTCAATGGCTTTATCAAGTTTCCTTCTGCATCCTCCTCTTCTATTATTTAACATTCCCCTCATTTCTGCTAGCTCTCTTAAGATTTGTTCATTCCCAGCTGAGTTTTTCTCCATTGGTATTTTCAGCGCAGCTTCCCTTCTCCTGCGTTCTTTCCTATCTTGTGTTGCGAGATTTTGATTTCTGTCTCCATTATTTTCTTCTTGTCTTTCTCCGCTATCTTCTCTTACATTTCTTTCACGAATGTGCACACCATTATATCTCTCATTTTCTCTTCTACGATTTTCTTCTGCTCTTCTTTGCACCCTATCGTATTCTTTGTTAGTATTACCATTATTGCGGTTTTGTTCGCGTCTTCTTTCTCGATTGTCATGATTATTCTGGCGAATTGCCTCTTAGAATTCTTGCTCTTCCACTTCTTCTCTCAATCTTTCCCTTTCGCAAGCTAAGCGTGCTTGTTCAGCATAATGTCTCTCGATTTCTCTTTCAATTATCTGTTGATTTCTTAGAGTTTCTATTCCATGTAATATCCTCCTCCCTTCCTCTTGATTTTCTTCATTATCTTGGTTATTTCGTGCTTGATGCTGTTCATTATCATGCCTTCTATTGTTTTGTTCGTTTTGTTGAATTTCACCTTGTGGTATATAACGATCTTCCCTTATTTCTCTCCTTTCGCGACGTTCCCCATTTGGATCACGATTTTCTTCTTCAATATTTGCTATAGGTGATCTTCTTCTTATCTCACTTCTGATGGTTCTCGAACTTGATCTCGTTGTACTTCTTGATCTTCTATTTTGTAACCTCATGTTTTCCATTCTCAATTCATGGTTTTGTCTTACCAAATTTGCACGTTCTTCCGCCTATAATCTCCTTTCTTCTTGTATTCTTTGTCTTAAAACCTCTAATGTTTCATTTTCGTCATCACCATATATTAATCCTCCATTTACCTCTTGATTTCTTCCCTCTCGTCTTTCATCTTTTAATTGTCGATCTTCTGGTTCTTCCATTGAATCTGATCACCAAGTATGCACGCTTACTCTATCATAATCCACATCTCTATCTAGTATAGATGTTTGCTGATTCGGCTGTCGAACCTGATTTTCTCCATCATTCCTTGTTCTATTTCTTCTTGTTCTTACTCTTGAAGATTCTCCCATTTCACTTATTTCTCCACCTGCAAGTCTTTTACTCCTCCTTAAGGTTGTTGGTGGTTCTGACATATTTCTTCTTCTTCTAGCTATTAATCTTAGTGAACTATTGGAAATTGTGTAAAATCATGCACTAATTATTTCAAATTCCTTCCATCCACAATATCTATTTTCACCTTTTTCTTCAAATAATCAACAATTCATCCCTGTTTCGGGCGCCAAAAATGTAGTTGCAGGAATTCCTACACTACACCCCACACAAGAATCCACAATTATCAACACATATTTATAGATTAAGAACAACACTTTTATTGATTAATTCTCAGAAATGTTACAAGAAATGGAAGAAATCAAGAATACAATCGCTCACAAGAATTTTCTCTCTCCTCAAGATTTTCTCAACACTCTAAAAATTATCTCTCCCTCTCATGTTTACTCATCCCCTATATATATGGTATTACATAATGGATGACAGTTCATAGACATCTAAGCTATTCCTTAATTTCGGATTTAACTTGCGATATTTTCGCGAGTGCAATAATGTTAATCTCGCAAACACTCTAATCTTCGCAGAGTCTTTAAGTTTTCTTCATGTTTCTACCATCATTATTTGTTGCATTGTTCTTTTAATCTTTTCTGCGACGCTCGCCAGTATCTTTAATAAAAACTTCGCAAGAATGTTCTTGTTGTGATATTCTGATCCAGAAGATTAGGTGGACATTACATCATCAGATCACTTGGAGGAATTTTGAACTTTGACGAGGTTAAAGCTAGAACCTGCAAAATATGCATAGACATTCATCAAGAGGTTCCGCGTTCAGCTCTTTGAATCGAGCATCTCACTAGAACATTCATTACTGAGATAATGTCCAAGCATGGGAAAGAACACTTTGGGCGTTTCTCCATAGCATTGCAGGAGTGTCCATGTGTGCCACAAATCAGAAAGCTTTGGTGTCTGCATAAGTGTTGAATCTCACTGCCGCAACAAAAGGAATGTTGAATCAACAGAAGATACTCAGGGCCGAGATGATCAAACCTAAGACATCCGATGCTTAAGGGATATGATGCTTAAACGCTCAAGCATCTAATAAGTCTTCAAATTATACCCCCAATCAAAGAGTACACCTTCGATACTGGCATGGCGCATCTGGCCTCAGCACAAATATCTAGACACACTGATCTAACACCGGCACGATCAAAGTGTAACTGAACTATAACCGATAAGTCTTCATTATCTCATGGTAAGACTTCTGAAGCAGATACAATACCATTCATACATGGAGGGCACAAACTCCTTCAACATACACTGGGAACTTGATCTTAATGGAGAAATCAATTCAAATACATTTCAATAAATGTTATCCATATAAGAAGTTATGCAACCTGATATGATTCCATGAAACTTCATCAACGTGACCTCTCTACATTACAATCCCCTGCATGACTGATAAACTTCCTCTCTTCGCCAATCATGAAGACCGCTACTGTTATCTACCGCAACAATGTCGATTCATTGAAAAATCTGGTTCACAGTAAAGTCATACTGTTCAGGAGAATTTATGTTACACTCCCAGTACACCTTCGTCTTAGGGATGCTCAACCCACCAACTAGTTCGTGAATGTAAAGGCTTACTGGATGGAGGAGCAACGACTATGTCGATAATCATGGTTCTATCCTTTTCGATCTCTGAAGAAATTATAACCAAATTATATCGACATCAACAAGGATATCTAGTGGAAATCCTTTCATGGTCTCAGCATCAACAAGAATTTATGCAGAAAATTGAATCTGATCTCAGCATCAACAACTGTCTCAGGAGCAACATCTTCATGACAGGGCTTCATCAACTAATCATTCTCTGAAGTTTTGTTACACATGAAGCGGACTTCTCCAAGAACTAATGATTCATATCAAAATGTGTATACCTGATAACATGCTCACATGAAAGTATTCCCAAAGCTTGTACGACTGGTGGGAACAATCTAAAGTCTTCTACAAGATGTTCTCATCACCTCCACAAATGAGATACAACACACTTCAGATGGGTTTACAAAAAAGTACTAATGGGTGAGGAATGGGACAATGCTTCATCAACTAAAGATATTTGTCTATGTATCTTATACAACATACCAAAAGGGAGCATCAATTGGACATACGAGCTGAAATATATAGCCTTTACCGTCAGGTCTATGAAATCTGGAAAAAATTATACGGGATTACAAATGTTCATGCTTTGTTGGATGACCTCTACAAATCCAAATTGAGTTATTCTTTTCTCATGTGATAACTCAGTCTCTTATCTTCAAAAGTTGGGGTCAAGCATCGAATTACGACATCTTCTGAGGTTCCTACAGCTTTTAGAGCATACAACATGCAAACAGAAATTCTTAAACAGGATTCATAACTTCTACAGTCGATTGGTGTCCACCAGGTCTTTTCACTAAGTACTTCATCAAGGTACCTCCAACTTCGACCACTTAGGTGTTTACATCAATTTTATACCTGGGTTCTCTATCCAAGTCTTGCTTGAAGAAGAGAAAGCGAAAAGGAGATATTTAAAAAAATACTGGGGACTGACGGTCCACTGACCATAACGATAAGTTTCACAGTCCATGACCCGTGGCACCAGAATATCATGTGCTAATCATTCATCATAAAAGGAATTCTACCACTGGGACATAAAACCATGGTCATTACACCACCCCCTCTTGAGTGTAACCTCAGTTATGGTCTCGTGACCAGGGTTTCAGAAGTGATGTTTCTACCAGGCAGAAACAAGGTGGATGCAATCACCATGCTCATGTATCAACGAAGGGGTCCTAATCTCAAATGAATAAATGACATTAAAATCCTTTATCAACCATTCAAGACACAAGCGAATGGTCCAAAGACATAACAAGAGTGTTCTACAACAAGCTCGTCTGAGGTGATTTTATACTGTCCCGCACAATGAAGTTATCTGGGAGAATCTGGTGAAGAATATAGGGATGGGTCTTATATCATTCTCTTTGTATGGATGTCCTCTACAACATATACAAAATTCACAGCAATTGGAGGAACCAGCAAAGAAACGTGGCTGAAATATTGGACTACATGCCAGCTGAAAAATTTCTGAAGGTCTCCTGGAAGTTTACCATTTCGCTGATTTAGACCCCTAAACATGCTCAAAACTCAAAAATCTTCTTAAATAAAGTTTGGAAATTTCTTGGTCATCAAAAAACGTGGGTAGATCGCGAAAATCTGACATCGTACGAAGAATCTATAGCGTTTTTACTGAAAGGTTGAAGTCTGAATTTTCTGGTGACGTATTTCGGCAAAATTTTCATTCATTTCATATGGGTACTCGTTCATTCATTCACAAATAAGAAATTTCATACTTCTATGAAGAAAATATACAATGGTTATATACTCGAGTGGTCCCTAAAGTGCTCAAAGGACCGGAACTGCCAACATCACCATTGGAAACATCATTGCTTTCACTCGGTTTCGAAATCCGGGGTTTTGTTCTTCACCATCCTCCGAAAACGAATGGGCATCATCAGTACTCCCTCATTCCATGGAAATATCCTCTGGATGCATCAACAACAATTAGTGATATTTCATTCAAGAGATGCTATGAACGACTATATGAAGAAGTACTTACGTCGACTTCTTCCTCAACAATCGATTCAGAAATCGTTTGTTCACTAGCAGAGAATTGAAGACTGTCAAGGATTGACGAAGAAAAATTCTGAAAACAAATAAAAAACCTTGGTCTCGTGATCCTAATTGCACGGACAAGAAAAAGTCATGATGTAAGGAGCACTAACAACTCACCAAAGAGATAGGGGACTTTACAGTGTTCGAACCTGGATGACATTTTTCGGGTTTATATTGGACCAGGAAGAAGTCGTCATTCGCATTTGGAAAACTCTTAGTCACCACTTCTACCTTTTCATCAACATAAGGAGTCTCATAAATGACATATCTGCAAAGTAGCCGCGGTATCCATGTGATATTTCTACTTCAGAATGTCATTCAGAGGTGCAAATTTCATCAAAGCAGTGAAATTAAAGCATAACAAAGGTGCTCACATCAGCGTCTACAAAAATGGTTACAATCCAACTCTTACCTATTTACAATTTCACTATTTATAGTGATTATAATGTCAGAATTTCGAAAACTTGCTCATTCCTTCAAACCTGCAAAGACAAGAAAAATTCATTATTCAAAATCATGACTTGATGTTCATAAAACCGTGAACGACTCACGTGAATTTTAACATTCACTGGTTTTTCAAAAATTGGACAGACGTCCATTCTACAATTGTGAAAACACACATACAGACATTATTTCACTATGTATAATTGTCTACTTGCAATAGTTGTTCAAAATCAAAACATGATTTTACAAAGTATGTAAATATTTAACGTGAAACTCACATAAATTTTAAAAATATATCTACATATTTTTGCTCCCTCGCACGAGCATCTGTCTTTGAAGCGAGAGTATATTGTTAAAGATTTCCGAAGCTTGAAGATAAAAAACAATTCATGAAAGCTCATAAACAAAATTTTATGACTAACAGATGCATGTCTATTAAAAAAAAAAAACTTTTCTCTCGTACGAGCATCCACTTTTGAAACGAGAGTTTATTCCACTTTGTGAAATATCACATATTTAAAAAATAAAATTTCGGTTTTCGTGAAAGCTCATAGACGAAATTTTATATCATTAGACTCAGGTCTATTTGTTTGTTCCTTAAACTAACGAACGGACGAGCTCCTAAAACAAGGATTTCTTTTCATGGGCCCGGACCCGTGAATCCTAAATCGACTAAGGTTCCATCATCAAATCAGCGGTTCTACACCAATTTATGCTTATCAGATGATGCTTTATCATTCCACTGGGATCTTTGTTCAAGCCGTGGTTCGCTCACGCAATCGAAAATCCGGTAAGATCTTATCTTACGACTAAGTTCAATTACTTATTTCGTTCATAACTAGAAAATCACCATCCGGTGCCGACTAAGGAACATGACTGTCCCTCACTAAGAAGGGGACTTAATGTAGATGGTGGATTTTTGACAAGGGATAAAATCGTAAAACCATAATTATACATGCTCCTGAACCAGCAATCAGATGAGTATTGAGGCTCATGTATCCCATTAAAATCATGAAAGCTCATGCCACGAGAATCTCTGACTGAGAATATTGTCTCTCAGAGTATATGTAGATGTGTAGTCTCTCAGCTGAGGCAACGACATATCTCATGAATACTGAGCAATTTCAGTAACTACTTCTATATATAATCGCAAGATTAGACGGCTCCTAGACAGCATGCCTGCTAGTATAGAGCAATAACGTCTTCAGGATGTAACAATGTTTTCCATGACTATATAAAAGAAATATGACTCTTCAACAAGCTCATATCACTCAATTCCTGAATAATTAATGCTCCTAGACGATCGTACTAGTGCTAGTATAGAGTCATCAATTAATTATTCTTAAATCATTAGATTCATTAACTAAATCCCTGGAAAATATTCAATGTTTTTCATAATATTTCATTACTTCAATTTATGGTTCTTCCTAGCAGAATTCCATGGGTTAGTAATAAATATTCAACACACGGGCATCTGAGCTACCTTCGAATAAGCCTCGACCAAAATGGTGTAAGTGTACTTAGAAATAATGCACTAATGAGCATCTGAACGCACGAATGAGTATTTCAAAATACGACGAGATGGTGAACCTATGCAAAATAAGAATGAAGATAATAAATAATAAAATATTAAACAAGACGCTGAGGGACTGGGCCCACCATCCGGCCAGTCAAGTCGTGGCTAGTCCCACGTCCAATTCTATATTTTATCATTTTTTTTTATTTTCCCTAATCTTATGAAAATCCTTTCATTTGAACAAATATCCTTCGTTTTAAGGAAACTCCTCTGTTTCATGGTGTTTCCTTCGCATCAAGAAAATAATATAAAATTGGGAAAGGTGTCATGGGACCGTGTCTACTAGCAGGCCGGCTATGCCCTGGTCATGTTTGGTCCCACACCTCATGATTCCTCAATATTTTATTATTATTTCCCTAATCTCATGAAAACTCCTTAATCTCATGATATTTCCTTGATCCCATGAAAATAACATATAAAATTAGGGAAACTTGTGGGACCGGGCCCTAGCCGGCCGGTCCCACACACCCCTTATTTTATTATTATTATTATTTATGATTCCTTGATCCCATGAAATTCCTTGATTTCATGATGTTTCCCCCAAATTATGAAAATTCCTTCAAATCATGAAATAATACATAAAATAAGGGAAAACTCATGGGACCGGGCCCTAGCCGACCAACAATGCCCAAGCCGGTCCCACACGCCCTTATTTTATTATTCTTAATATTTTTGTTTCCTTCATCTCATGGAAACTCCTTGATTTCAACAAAACTCATTGATTTCAACAAAACTCCTTGTTTTCAACAAACTCCTTGGTTTTATGATATTTCCCTAAAATCATGAAAAATGTTATAAAATTAAGAAAATACCGTGTGACCGGCTCTCTGGTTGGTCGGCCATGCCTTGGCCTTATCCGGTCCCACACTTCACGATTCATTTATTTTTTATTATTTTTCCTTCATCTCATGAAGTTTTCACGGTTTCAGCAAAAATCCCTGATTTCTTCATATTTTCTCAAAATGTTGCTCGAACGCACATCAGAAAATATCAAAATTCTCAGAACTGGGATACAGACACTTTGGTGATATGAGCATGTTATCTTGACTGACCAAGGTTGGATCTTTGGGTTGGAAGGAGCCGGTCCCACGCATTGGCACCATTTTGACCTAATTTGCACAATTGCACGTATTAAGTCCAAAACTCTTCCAAACAATTTGGAACTTCATAAGATGATCGTCAGTCGTTACCGTGACCACCCAGGGCTGGTTTAATGATCCCTTGGTCGGTCCCTCATATCTTCATAAATTAATTAGGTTTTATCACCTAAGGCTCAGACCATCATTATTTTAATAAATAATTAAACCAGCATTTAATCATCCTTTCACCAACTGGTCCTCAAGAGACTTTGATATATTTTTCTCATGTGAGCACTGGGCGCTACATGGTTGAACCATAATTCCATGTAGCCGGTCCCTTCTTAACTCTGTGATTTATTTTCAATAAACCATCAATTGATCAAATTAGGGTTTTGAGTCCAAGGTTCATAATTCCAGATTCAAACGCTAATAATTTTATGTTGATCTCATGATCAACATTTTATTAATTATACTCGGTTCAGTTGCCATCTAATACTTTATTTGGTCATTTTGCCAATAATTCATTAAACGAGCAATATTTGCTCAGATGAGCAACATTTGCTCAAACCACGGAATATTGGTTCAACTATCAATATTCAATAAATCATCGACTAAGCAATATTTGTTCACATTAAATATGTTATTCATACATTGTACTTCTGTCTCAATTCGTGAGTCTCAGAATATTTGCAAATCACGTTCGACTCAACAATACAAGGACTCATCGTCCCATGAAGTCATGAAGTCAACAAATGACTAACTAAATAAACGTCTGCTTCGCAGACTCCACAATCAAATGAGACATCAATCATGTTACATGGGGGGATATTAACTAGGGTTTTGGTATGGTAGTCTATGACACATGTGTTCATACACATGGTGAGAATGTGAGCAAGTTGTGCAATCAGTTGGAGGAGTTAACAAAGTAGTACATGGAAAATCAACCAAGTCCCGCACATTTATCAACTGGTTTTAACACGATTTCCATTTCCCCATTCTTTGATTCCATCAACTGTCATACTTCATTGGATCACGGTGTTTACAATTCTAGCAATAAAAATAAATCTCTGAATCATGATTGAAACAAGGATGATCTCACGTCAAAAAGACAACAAGAGATTAACAACTCAACATCTGAGAAATTACTCTCAACAGAGTAAAATTCAATCATTTAGAACTTATCTTATTTTCAGAATACGCAACACACCTATAATAACAATCACCATTGATCTCACACATTACTCAGCTTCCATCCTACAGATCGACCCATCCTCTATTGTGACCGAATTTACTCTGGAACGTACATTGTCTTGGTTTAGGCCGGAGTACTACAGATTGATCTCTCGAATTCAAAGCACTCCCTTCTTGCAGTGCATCTGTGTGAGGTTTAACAGTTTTCTCGGTTCAAGGAGTTCCATCTGCACTGTCGTCTCCTCAATTCCGTAAAAACCAGTAATTCGTATTGCCCCATGTACATGTCTATTTCCTCTAATTACCGGAACGTCGGTGGGTTTCTGGTGCGGAAGGAATTCGTGACTCTTTACACAAAGAAATGGAGGGTATATAGCCACATCGCCACCAGGAGTGTGGTGCAATATTGTTCGTCTGCTCTAGTTTCTACAGTGAATTGTCTCTTGTCGATGGTTGCTGAAATGAAAAGTACATCTATCCATGCTGTCGCGGAATCAACCATTAAAAAGTGGGAGAATATGGTGTCTACATGTGAATCCCTGAAGTTCAACATTAGTTGGTTGCGACATCATCTTAATATTGTGAAGGTCTATAGAGACGGTATTCTTGATGGCGTGGTTCCTGCTATGAAAGATATTCTGGAAGAGAAGAATGCTCTGGCCATGGAGTCACAGAAAGTGGAAGAGTCAATCCGGAATTTGAAGAGTAGGAATGACAGGTATCAAAGCGGTTAACGATAATGCTTTCGAGGGATTACAATCTGTTGGATGGGCTTTTCTGAGTTATGTAGTTGCAAGATATTTGGTTTCTTTTTGAGTATTCAGCACGTTTTGCCTCTCTTTTTTCATTTTTCTTTTGCATCGTTTTTTTTTTTTTTTGAAAGAATAAGAGAATTTTATTGATTCGCTTTAATCAAATAAAGAAAAGAAACTTGATAATTGAGATGTGAAATAAAAGTAGAAAGATGCCTGGCTATCCGTGTTTGTGATATGGCATGGCACGAGGTGGTGGTCAGACGTAGTATGCCATAAGCCACTTTCCATTGATGACTGCTTCCAGTTTTCCTCCGTATTCTTTAATGACCTTGTAGTACCCACTGTTGTATGCTTTCGTGACTATATAAGGCCCTTCCCAGTTTGCGGAGGAATTTTGGTGCGGACGTGTCTTGTTGGATGTGTTTGGCAGTCTTCAGTGCCAAATCTCCCACTAGAAAAACCCGAGGCTTCACGGTTTTGTTATATGCTCTGAAAACACTATTCATGTATGCTCGTACATGCTCTTCTACCTTGGATCTTCTAGAATCTACAGTTTCCAATTTCGATATTTTGGCACTCAATGCTTCAGCTTCATTCCATCGAATTTCGCTTGCCCCAATCCTAGCCGATGGAATTTTAACTTCTGCTGGGCGGATGGCGTCTGCGCCATAAATGAGGGAGTAGGGAGAGGTGCTAGTGGAACTTCTTGGTGATGTCCAATATGCCCAGAGTGCCATTGGTAATTGCTCGTGCCATGTCCTAGGATTATCTTACACTTTCCGACTGAGGATTTAGATCAGAGTTTTGTTGGTACTTACAGCCTATCCATTCCCTTGGGGGTAGTACACGATGGATAAGACTTGCCTGATTCCATATTCTTCGAGTAATTCCCGTACTTGATTATTTTCTAAAGGAGTGTCGTTGTCGGTGATGATGTGTTTAGGCATGCCAAATTGGAATATAATGTAATCCTTAATGAATGCCGCGATTGTGGTCCCATTAGTCCCTCGTAAAGGTATGGCTTCGACCCATTTGGTGAAATATTCGGTTGTTGTTATTATGTACTGGTGATGCTTTGAGGACAGTGGGTTGATCTTTCCAATGATGTCGAGTCCCCAGCTGTAGAATGGCCATGGACTTCTTATCGAATGTAGGGGAGTCGATGGTACAAGGATAAGGTTTCCGTGAATTTGGCATTTTTTTCATCCCTGGATGAAAACATCTGCATCATCCTCCATGGTTGGCCAGTAGTATTTCTCGTGTATCTGAAGGAATAATTTCCGTTTTCCTTGATGTTCGCTTTCGTGCATCTCTTTCAGTATGATTGGGATTTCCGCTTCCTTCAAATATCATAGCAAACTTCCTCCAAAGCTTTTACGATATAAGATTCCTTCATGGAATACAAACCTCTCAGACCTTCGTTTTATCTTGGCTGCCTCCTTCCTATTGGTGGGGAGTATGTCGTCGCGAAGGTAACTGAGGTATGGCTCCTTCCAGTCCCCAGCGTGACCAATATTGAAAAATTCTAATTGATGTGGCGGTACTTGACAGTTGGAACAAGTTCTTTGAAGTAACCGAGATTGAGCCTCCATTTCTGGCCAGTAGTAGCCAAGGCATTGCAAACGGCGATAGAGTGTTACCACTAATATTTTCCCGCAGACTTCATCATGGACGCGATTGAGTTATTGTTGTACTTCTCCCTCTCCAAGACATCTTGACAAGGAATCATCTGGATTTCGATGGTACATCATCCCTCGGAGCACGAAGAAATTTTGTAAGTTTTTGAGACTGACATTTCCCTGAGAAAGCGAGTGATCGAATTTTAGATAGTGGTAAGAAGGTTGTCGTTCACTCGGACTTTGTTGAGATTGATTCTAGGCTTAAATATATAATAATACTAAAAATAAGAAAATATATACAAAATATTGTCACAGGATGAAGAGAGTAACTGGGACTAGGATTTCATCGAATTCATAACACACGGTTCAATTAATTTATTCTCAACAATTAAAGCTCAATAAAATTAACATGGACTCTAATTTTGCCAAGGTAGATTCTCAAAAGATTGGTTTTAAATCCTAAGCATGATGTATCAAAACATTTAATATAAGCATACCTCATCAAAGTAAATGACAACCAATTAATTCAAATCATATTTCTATTAAAATTAATGCAAAAGTCTTAAAAAGAATTAAATAATTTTACCCATATATGAAATTCGACTGTCTCCATCGTCCCAGTGTTGGGTTCTAGCTCTGCATGGTTAAAACACACTCAAAGGAATTTTTCATTGATCAAAAAGGTGTTTGCAAGGAGAAAAGGTATAAAGAAGTATGCTTGTAACAGTTATAATTGTTACAAAACCCGCTGTTACAGAGAAACACTAACTGACTGTTGCGGATTCGAAATAATTGTTACAGAAATCGTTACAATTATATTGAATTTGAAACTATAGGTAACGGTTTCTACGACTTTTTTTAACTGATGTTCTGTGTTCTTCTTCTTCTTCAATGGCAGCAGCAGAGACAAGCTCTGCAACTCCCGATTTTCTGCTATATTCTCACCCCTAACTCTCCATCCCCTGTCCTCGGACTCCCGTCGACTATTTATAACTCTCAGCAGCAGGAAAAACACTGTAGTAACTGCCGAATCATTCTCATTAACTATGGCAGCCATGATAAATATTCTTTCCTTTTTATTCTCCTACACACGTCTGTAACTATCCAATTCTTTCTTTTTCTATTTCCCTCACTTGGTCAGTTGGTTTCAAACCCTCGCAGAGAACGAAAACACTCGCTTTCCACAAACAAATCCCGGGTTATCCTCATCTTCCCTGTTTTATTTCACGTGTGTATATATCCCGTTATCTTTGAAACAAAGCCAACTACTAGCCAACGCATTCCATCATGATGCTAATATGTTCCCAACAGAGTCAAGCTTCCTTTTGTCTTACACAAAACTTCCAATGATAAATCAGAAAAATCTCGATAATAAATACTCCATGCTTTATGAAAATCAAGAGAAATATTTCCTCTTTAACGTGCATGGACCATATACCTTCCTTGTTTTGGTCAAACAGGATAATTCCAAGCAAATCCCATGAAAAACTCTAACCAAAACTCTTCCAAATCCTCGCCTGAAATTCTCGCAGAAACTGAATATTTCCCCGCCTTTTTCTGTTGTTTAAACCTTGAAGAAGATTGGACTCCCCCTAACCAGATTTGGGGTGCAAATATCCAAGGGTGTAAATAATAAAGAAGGTGCCCTTTATAAATTGAGATGCCCCTTAGTAATTGAGGCTCCCCTTAACCAACAGTGGGAGACCGAATAACACATGTCTTCCGGGAGAAAATAACAACTTTTCAACCGATTTTTCCAAAAATGTTTATTGCCCAATAACACCTACAAAGAAGTTTATTAGTGATAAAATGAGTCCCAGTTAATGTATTTATGGGTGAAAATGCGTCACACTTGCGTCCTCATCAGCGAGCTGTTAAGATCTTGGATAATTGGTGTTCTCCAGTCTCCGGATTCATCCTCTTTGGGTTGCAAAAGCCATGTTGAAGCCACGGTTCATCTCTTCACTGTCAGGGTTTCCTCAAAACCTTCAAATTGCAGTTTTGATGCTGGCATGGCTAGGCAATAGGCGTGTTAGTTGCTGCTGCGCCCAATGTGCGTTATGGTTGCGTCGACGAAGTACTTTAGTAGTTTTTGTGACTCGGCTCTATATGGGGCTAAGGTTATTTCCTTCAGTGCATATACTACGTTCACCTGGTTGACAAGTAATTTAGAATCCCTTTTTATTTCCAAATGTGTGGATCCAGCTTGTTTAGCCAAGGACAGCCCGATGAGAAGGGCTTCATATTCTGCTGAGTTTTTGGTGCATGGGAAATCTAGTTTAAAGGAGCGTGAGGAGACTTCACCGGCTGGGGATAATAGAACAACACCTACTCCTCCAGTACCGTTGTTAGGGGTAGTGAATCCATCGAAGAATAGTAGCCATGTTTCTCCTTGGATGAAAGATATTTTCGGAAAGTCCCCAAGGAGGTCCTCGTGTAGCGTCATGGTATTATCTCCCGGAAACGCCGCTAGAAAATCTGCAACTTCTTGCCCTTTGATGGCTCTCGGGGAAGCGCATGTTATGTCAAATTCTGACATTTGGAGGAGCCATTTTGCCGGCCTTCCTATCAGGGGCAGTTTTGAGAGGAGTAACTTCACAGGATCGGACTTAGATACCATCACCACTTTATTGGAAAGTAGATAATACTTGAATTTCTGGATGGAGTGGATCAAATCTAAGCATGCCTTTTCCGCTTTAGGATATCTGAGTTCGGCATCTCTTAAAGTTCGACTAAAGTAGTAGATGGGATGCTCAATCCCTTCGTCATTTTCTTGGGCTAGGATAGCTCCGACAGCAGTGTCGCTAAAAGCATTGTAGAGGTGTAGTGGTCTTCCTTGTATGGGAGATTTCATGATGGATGGGGAAGATAATGTTTGCTGAATCTTCCGGAACACCTCATGTTGTAGTATGGTCCAGAAGAAACTCGCTCCTTTCTTCAGCAAGTGAGTAAACGAAGCAACATGTTGAGCCAATCCTGGTATATAGCGGCGAATATAATTTATTTTACAATGAAACTCTGGAGTTCTTTCACGGTTCGCGGTGGTGGTATCATGAGAATGGCTTGTGTTTTGACTGGGTCAACTTTAATTCCCTTGGAAGTCATCTGGAAACCTAGGAACTTGCCCAAAGAGACACCAAAATCACAATACAACGGATTCATCTTCAATTTGTACTCACGACATCTTTCGAATACTTATCGCAGAATCTCCGTATGGGCTGCCCGAGTTCTTGACTTGACCACTATGTCATCTACATAATCTTCCACTTGCTTGTGCATCATGTCGTGAAAAATAGTGGTCATGGCGCGTTGGTATGTGGCACCAGCATTTTTCAAACCGAAAGACATCACAGTGTAGTAAAAGTTTCCAAGAGGAGTTCGAAAAGCCGTCTTACTTGCGTCATGTTCGTACATCTTTATTTGGTTGTAGCCGATGTATCCATCCATGAAAGAGAACATACCATGTCCACTGGTGGTGTCTACCAGCATTTCAATGCTGGGGAGTGGAAAGTCATCTTTAGGACAACATTTGTTTAAATCTCTAAAATCGACACAACACCTGATCTGGTCGTTCTTCTTTTTCACCGGAACTACGTTGGCCAGCCAAGTAGAGTGGTGAATCGGCTTGATGAAACCAGACGCTAGTAGATTTTGAATCTATACCTTAATATTTTCTTCCACATCGTTTCGAAATTGTCTCGGGGTTTGCTTAACCGGTTTGGATCCGGGTATCACGTGTAAATGATGAGTGACCAGCTTCTCATCCAAGCCAATCATTTAATCGTATGTCCATGCGAATACGTCTTGATATTCCTTGATAAGGTTTACTAGCTTTACGCGTTCGTTTGCGCACATAGTCGAGCTGATCGATATGGCCTTGGAGATTCTTCACTCTCGACATTAACAACCTCAAGTTCTTCTATGGTAGAGTTGGTCCCGTCTTGTAGCTGTCATGGTGCATCGGGTACTTACTCATGCGGCTCGTTACTATGTTTGCGTTCTATTTTGCGGAGTGACTGTGTGGTAGTCTCTCCTGTTAATTTCTAACATTGGCGCTGACATACGATTTTCCCTTTTTAATCATGGCCCGTGATAAAGGCACGTTCTCGTTTGGTATGGGTGCGAGCCAAATTCCGGTTTGGCAGGTGGGGGCTGACGTGTCTCTATTTCAAATGGGTGATGTGAGACTGGTTTTCTCCATGAAGTGGTGCAAGATCATCGCGTTCTTCAATGGATGTCCATTTTGGCAGTGGGATGTGGTGAACCTTGTTGGTTGTGGCCTACGGGCCCTTTCTTGGCTCAAAAATCTCCATGCCGCAGATCGACGCATATGGAGATAATGATGCGGTTATGCGGATGACTTCTCTATTTAGCATGGTTTTCAAGCACTGGTGATACTTTAAAGGAATAATTATGTTATCGTGGAGCCATGGTCTTCCCAGTATCATGTGGTAATCTGGCTCCTTTTCGATTACCTCGAAGCTCACTTTTGACTGGACAATTCCTACTGATAGATTCAGGTCGATGTATCCATACGTGTTGGTCTGGTTTCCTTCGAAATCAGTTATTGTAGTGGACTATCGCATGAATTCGTTCGGTCGTACCCTGGCCATCCTGAGTGTCCTGAGGGTAACAATGTTGGAGGATGCTATCATGTAGATGAGAGCCCTTATGAATTCCACATCCTTGATATGGGCGGTGACGTGTAGTGCCCAGTTATGTCCTTCATATGCCATCATGTCGTCACTGGTAAATATGATATTGTTGATGGACATCTCTGGCATTCTTGATATTTTCCAGCGCAAAGGAACCAGGGGCGCTTTCAGCGCTATTCGATTGAGGGCGGTGAACGTCTTTATCCGTTTATCTTTTGAAATATGTAAGAGTTCACATAAACTTTCCACCAGTGAGGCCGCTTCCTGGCCTACTGGTTTCTGATTAGTAGTGAAGTTGTTGACTTGGGAGTGATCATCTAGGATGTTAGTCCCCAGTCCTGGAGTTTCCGGGGTAAGTGGATCGTTCAATTCTGTCGTTAAGCTGATGAGGAAGTCCAGTATGACGATGATCGCTTCTTTCATTAGACCCATGTTCTTGGTGTGGATCTCTTGAATCCACACCAAGTCATCCAGCCTTGGAATTCCTTCGTCGATTGCGTTGTTGGGCGCTGCGTTAGGAGAGGAAACATGGCCATTCTCCTGAGTGGAGTTTGGGGGAATGGATTCAGTCCTAAAACCGACCATCTTCTTGAATTGGAGTTATGAAGCGTAATCTGAAATTGGTATTGCAACCGAGAGATTGATCCTCCCACTGTGGTCGCTAATTGTTTGAGGGTGAAAACGGTTTCTGCTGATTATGGTAATTTCTAGTGTGTGGGTGAGAAACAAATTTAAACCCTAAACAATATACTGCAAGGGAGTACTTTAGATTCGAGAGATCAATCTGTACAAATCCATCCTAAACCAAGAAATGGCCGTTCCAGACTTGCTTCGGTCACAAAGTGAAGGAGAAGGGTTGGTTTTGGGGAGGGAAGCGAAGAGAGTGTTGAGACCAGAATAGTTGATTCTGAAAGAGTAGTAGTTTTACAACTTGTATCAGAAAGCGGGAAGCTAACAAATTATTTTCTGAGTATTGTATGCTCCTGATGAGAACTTGTTCTTCTGATGAAATATGTAAGACCTATTTATACAAGTCGTGATCCAAACGTACTCTGGTCTCGTAAGAAATAGAAACGGCTGATTAAAGTGGAAGGAGGTGGTAGCGGGTAATGTCTGGAATTGATGTTCCATAATGAAATAAACATTTCACCATTACTCATTGTATTTACTAACCAACTCATTCTTATGATACTTTCTTGTAACAGGTGTAGTGTACGCCGCACGCTGTAAACCGCCAAACCATCCCCCAGTTTGTGACATGTGTTGATGTCTCGAGTGTTTTTCATGGGAAAACGTGTAACATGGCGTTATGTTTGGCATGGTGGCATGCCAGTGGCCATGGTGGAGTCGGCGTGTCTTTGTTATAGAAAAGGCGCGGTCAAATTAGGTTTCAGATGCAAACCGTGGTGTTTGGCCTTGGACAAGAATTTTGCCATGCGTTTTGGTGGAAAACTTGGAGGACCGAGATCTGTATCTCAAGTGGAAGGGTTTCCGTTGATCGTTTCAACCCTTCTGGTAGCCAACGGCATAGTTTAGGCCGGTATGGATTTTCCATAGAGTGGGCGCGACCAAAATTAGGGTTTAGGTGCAAACCTTGTTATTCGACCTTGGGCCGGAAGTTTTCCATGCATTTTGGTGGCAAACTTTGAGGGCCAAGATCTGCATATCAGGTGGAAGGGTGGTCGTTGATCGTTGCAACCCTTCTGGTAGGCAGCGGAATAGTTTAGGCTGGCATGGCTTTTCCATAGAGTGGGCACGCCCAAATTAGGGTTTAGGTGCAAACCGTGTTATTTTGGACTTGGGCCGGAAGTTGCCATGAGTTTTTGGTGGAAAACTTGGAGGGCCGAGATCTGAATCTCAGGTGGAAGGGTGGTCTTTGATCATTGCAACCCTTCTGGTAGCCAGCGGCATATTTTAAGCCGACATGGCTTTGGTATTGGCAAGATAGTGCGGTAGGCATGGCTGGCATGCCTTGGCGCAGAGACATGGCTGGCATGGTTTTCCATTGGCACGATGGTGCGGCTAGCATGGTTGGCATGCCTTGGCACAGGGACGTGGCTGGCATGGTTTTCCATTGGCATGGTGGTGCGGCTGGCATGGTTGGAATGCCTTGGCGCAGGGACGTGGTTGGCACGGTGATATAGCTGGCATGGTTTGCATGCCTTGGTGCAGGGATGTGGCTGGCATGGTTTGCCATTGGCACGGTGAGAGAATTAGGGTTATGTATATATAGAGGTGATGTCAGTTAATACTACGGGTTCTGCCGTGGAATATGACGCTTATATATATAAAAAAAAAATGTACCCTGGTAATTCTTACGTAAGCACGTTGATTGGTTCAATAAATGCACTATTGTTCATAGTGACGTCATGTCAGATATGTGGTTTTACGATTTTATCCCTAAGTTAAAAATCACCATCAACACTTATATACAAAGTTTAATGGTTAAGCAAGAAACTTCATATTGTATTCCTTAATACTATGTCTATCTAGAGTGTTCATGCTTCGCAGTTTTATGTTTTCAATATGCACGACTTGAAAGATACGTTAGAGAATGAAATAGTTCAAGTCAAATATCACTAACCTCAAGTGGAAGGATGATGTTGTGGTTGTATCTCCATACTTCTTCAAGTCTTCGCAATACTTGTAATGTCTCATCCTAATACTTTCAAGATAACCTATACGAAGTTGACTCTAGTACATTCAAATCAAGCGACTCTTAAATGAGTTTTGGTTCACTAAAATATGACAACAAAACTTGACATACCAACGCTTGGTGGGTTCAATCGATCTATGCTCTAACAATATCCCCCTTTTTCAATTTTAATGACAAAACTCTTACAATTATATGGATAAAAAAATTACAATAATTCATTACACATACGCTTGATTCCCGAATTCAACAACACATAACATGTATTAATTCAATCCTTAAAATGCAGCAGTGGCATTATAATAACAAAGCTTATACTCCCCTCTAAAGGTGATATAGGTATATTTTCAATCCGCACGTCTTTGTTATCCCAATCATATGATATGTTACTCCCCCTTAGTCTGTGCTTTTCCTCATTCATTAGATAAACGTTCAAGCACCATTATCCTCTTCCCTAGTGACACCAATCAATATAAAATTGATACCAGCATCACCTGTTTACTCCATATATTTTTCCCTTTTTTTGTCACAAATATGACAAAGAAAAAAAAAAAAAAAAAAAAAAAGGACAACACGAAAAGGATCTTACAAATCTCAAAATAGACTTGCAACATGTTGGGTCAAGCACGAGGGTTCCACATACCATTTTTGATAACCAATATCAAAACCAAAATTACAAAGTAATTATGTTTTGATATGTTATCATGGAAATAATTGCCCGAAGCAATTTTCCCAACTAGTGTAGCAAACCAAAAATCAACTAAGCAACTTAGTCCCTTTGCTAAACCGATTGTATAAATACAACCGCTTTATTCGCTAAGACCAAAAAAAAAGATAAACTCCATTTTTCTCATCAGGTTCTAATTATCCATTTTTCTCTGTGAATTTTAATATTATTGATTAATGCATAGAAGGCCTTGTATTTCCTGTGTTGTTCCTAGCAGAACTCTCATTGTTGGTGTGGCATGATGACTGATTGTTGCTCGCAGCAGAGTAGCATGAATATCCAAGTACCAACAGTGAGGCATGCACGAAATGCCCATATATGCTATAACTCTCGGTGTGTTATACTAGCCCGATTGAGCGTGTAACTCTCGGTGTGTTATACTATCCCGATTGAGTATGTAACTCTCGGTGTGTTATACTAGCCCGATTGATCGTCTAGACTGTCCATAACAGTCTAGAAACGATCCCGATCATCCAACTTCACCAGCATGATTGGATGGTCCAGACCAAATCCAATACCCCCAAGCAGGTATCGGAACATTCACTGACGACTCAACGCGGTCCCAGCAAAGTCGGCCTCCCCAAAAGGGGTGGCATAGCTTTCCAAACCGTCCAAACCGAGCGGAATGGACAAGAAACCCTAAATTAGGTTTTGCGGCATATTACATGTGTTGCAAAAACGATCTCAGCCATCCATCTTCGCAGGAATAGATGGAGGGTGTAGATGTAGATTCAAAGGCCCAGAGCATGTCAACACAATCACTGTGGGACCGCTTACACACATAACCTATCGGTCAGGACCAACCATGATTGGTTGTCCTAATTCGTGCGCACCTAACCAAGCATGATGCACGGCCGGCAAAACCCTAATTGGGGTTTGTGGCATCATCTATGTGACGCAAATCATCTCAAGACTCCATCTTCGCAGGCTTGAATGGAAGGAAAAGATGAAACATCAGGGAGGGACGAACATGCTAGCATGATCATCGTGGGCCCGGATTCATGTCCGACCGATCGTCCAAAGACATCCTTGGTCAGGCGCCTCGGTCCGCGCATCCAAAATGACATGGTCACGCTTCCCAAATCACAAACTGATCTCGACCACTCAACTTCGCTAGACAAATTGAGTGGCTTAGATCACGTTTCCATGGGACAGTTAGGTATATGCGTGAATACCAGCCTACCACCTACACGTCGGACCAATCGGCCATGACCCACCAAGCTTTGTCGTCTCGAAACACGTGTCTTGAAGGTGGCATACCGCGCCCCTTCAGGAATCCTTTGCGGCATGGGATTTTTTTCGCACATTGATCTTAGCCACCCAACTTCACCGGTAAATTTGAGTGGCCTAGATCAAACCTTTGTGGGACAGTGAAGTATGGACATGGGCGTCAGCATGCCGTCTGCACGCATGCCTGATCGGTCCTCAATGAAATGCCTCCCATACTTGGATTTGACCAAACTGAAAGGGTACACTTGCGCACCTCCTAAAACCCTAATCCAGCGGTCGCAGATGTGGGTCGCAAGTCATCTCGTACGTCCAACTTCTCCAGCTCGGACGGACGGCCTAGGATAGGAGTTAAGCGACCAGTGAGGTATCACCGTGATCACCGTATGCCACTCTTCTAATTAATGTAATCGGCTAAGGCATGGCTCACCCATGCAGCCTCCAAACCCTCACGTGAAATAGGCAGGGCATGATGCTCAACCATGATACTTTATACATGTCGAATACATTCGATTCAGCACTTTCATATAATACACACGATACCTTACAAGTATCAACTTCCTAAATAATTTAGTTATTTAACTAGCATTACATGCTACCTTCTGTGGGTCCCACGATCCATACACTCGAGACATCAATCATGTCACAAACTAGGGGATACATACTGGGGTATTGATCTGGCGGTTTACAGCGTGCAACGCGCCATCACAAGAACGTGTCAGGTAGACATGGACGGTTAGTGATGATGGGAGAAGTGGGCAATATTGATCGTGTGACACTAACACACCACTCCACTACTCCATCACTCCACTTCATCCACTTCCTACGAGAGACGTAAATAAGGATCAAATGACTTGTATAAATAGGTTCTCCTCCCTATTTACAAATAGACAGCAGAGCACAACACAGAAACCAAGTGTTAATACAACACGTTTTCAAACACCCAGAGCCTGCTTGCATTAATCGTAAGCCTCCTTACCTTTCTGTTACAAGTCATAAACAAGCCTACACCTTCACAATCTCAACACCTTCTTCTCTTCCTCCCTAAGATCAACCCCATCTCCTTTACTTTGTGACCGAAACAAGTCTGGAACGACCATTTCTTGGTTTAGGCCAGAATTGTATAGATTGATCTCTCGAATAAAAAGCACACATCGCGTAGTGCATTTGTTTAGGGTTTAGATTCACTTCTCATCCACAGACCCTAAAATACCAAAACCAGCAGAAGTAGTTTTTACCCATAAACAATTGGCGACCACAGTGAGAGATTAATCTCTCGGTTGCAATATCGATTTTCAAATTTCCAATTTTATTCGTCAATTCCGATTTCAAGATGGTGGAACTTAGGTATGGATCAGCAATCAACCCTGAAGGAGCTAGCACCGACAACACTCTTGGTATTGTTGTCTATGTCAGTGGAGCTGATGTGCAGAACGTGATCAGTACATCTCGTGGAGTTGTTTCCTCTACCAATAACACCAGTGGAGCGGGGGATATTCCAGTAAGCATGACACCTCCCATCACCAGAGCCATATCAGCCAAAAATCCCGGTATTTCTTCAAGTGTAGCGCCTCCGTTCGTCACCAGGGCAATCGCTACTCCTCTATCAGGATAAGGGGCTGGAGGAGCAAGAGGAGGACAACCCTATATCACCATGGTGGACTTGATGGAAAGACATGAAGTTCTTTCTAGAGCCCAAACAGATATGGCTGCGACTCAGAAAGAGGTACTTACTTTTCTCAAAACTCTAACCGAACGATTGCCACATGGGCCATGACATCCCCTGGAGCCAATGAGGAATGTGTTCGATGCACCCGGGGCAGGCACTTCAATGACGCATACCCGCATGGACTAGGAAATTCGTGACACTCCTGAACGCCCAAAAGAAAGAGTCCAACCATCCAACTTCATTATGCGTGAGGACCTGGAGCGACTCCTCCGAAGCCGGGGAAAAGGAAATATGGTGGACATGCACCAACACCAGCCTCCATACCCTCAAGATGTACAATGAATTCATGTCCCAAGGGGCTATGTCTCTCCTCAATTCTCCCTTTATGATGGTACTGGTAACGCTCGTGAACATGTATCTCGATTTTTGGAATCTTTAGGAGAACACGAATACAATCATGTTCTCCGCCTGAAAGAGTTCTCGAAGACACTTACCGGAAGAGCATACACTTGGTACAATAGTATCGCACCAAACAGTATATCCAATTGGAGTGAGATGGTCGACGCCTTCTACAGGAAGTATTTCTTCGTGTCAGAGTAGGTCACCTTTTCAGATTTGGGAAGAATCTTTCAACAGAGTAATGAACATCCGAACGACTTTGTCAAAAGGTTCAGGACTTAGGCGTTGTATTGTCATGATCCGAATATCACCGAACGCCAGCTGATGGAGTTATGCATCAACGGGATGATTCCCATATACCGTGCTTTGATAGAGAATCCGGGCTTCCAAACATTTTTGGAGCTTCATGAAGCCGCTAAGTGCTCCGCTACGAAAGCCCCAACATTGTTGGAAAGAACACAAATCGTTCGGAACGAAGATGATCATGAAAAACGAGGAAGCAGGCGCCTCATCAACAAGCAATATAATATTGGTCCTTCTGTGAGCGTGGTGAGCGAAGGAGGAAAGAGGAAAGCGTCGGCAATAGAATAACCGCCCAAGCGTGCAGTATCAGCACATATGAATCTGTCTTGAAATAAAGCGGACAAAGCTCCTGTACAAGAGTTCGGAGATACGGTTCCAAACTTCCCCTTTCCCATGAATGAAGTGATAGAACTCCTGGAAGCATGGATTTAAGATGACGCGATAAAGCTACCACCTATCAGACGCCCACCGACCAAGGACGAGATGACAAATCCCAAATACTGCCACTACCATAGGTTTGTCCATACCCGACCAAAGATTACAACAAGTTGAGACAAATCTTCAAAGAAAAAGTGGAAGAAGGAGAACTCCAATTAGGAAATGAGGGCGTTCATAGAGACCCTCTTTCCATTAGAAGCTGCATGATCTCGGGGTATTCTATCTGCAAGACTATACAGACCATGATGAAACGTTTGTGTGAAATATTTTATCTCTCAAAGGGACAACGTAAAGACATGTTCATAGACCTCAACCATGTTGTGTTAGGAAGGCATTTGTATCCAGAAAAGGAAGTGGTCTCGAAGCCACAGTCTCTTCTTGAAGACACGACCAACAAAGGGGACTGGGGACTCTTAACCATCACTTGTTTGAAGAATGTCGAGTTCGACAGAACATTGATTGATGCATCCTCCGGGTTCAACATCATCACCGTTAAAACTCTGAGGACCACAAGGATTTCAAAAGAAGCAGCTACTCGCAGCCCAACCGTAATTAGGAGCTCAGAAGGAGAATTCAGAGATGCCTATGGGTACATTGACCTCGAAGTTAAAATCGATAATACTCTAACGCATGCTAAATTTTACATAGTGCAAGAGTGTCCGAATTACGACATGATCATGGGGCGCCCGTGGATAAACGACAACAAAGCAGCACTAGGAGTGAGTCCTTTGCTGGTTTCAGTACCTGAAATAATCTCCAATAAACCGTCAATCCCTGAAGATTGTTTATTGCCGTATCGACTCCTTGCAAGCATGACGCAACTTCCTGGAGAAATCCTGAATTCATACCTTAAAAGGTTCCGAGCCCATGTAAGTCTCATCGAACAAGCTTATTTACAAACAATAAAGCCTCTTCCTACTAAGTCCCGGGGACTTGTTTCAATCAACAACCTAACCGCCAATAAGAGGTGCGAGTGGGGTGCTGGTCCTTTCAAACGTTTTGCTAAGAGCTTGGAAGCAGTCAGAGACAATGTATCCCAGAAACAAGATAATGTGTCAAGTCCAAATCCGTTTCAAATTGGAGACATGGTAGCAAAGAGGACCACATTTCAAGTTGGAAATGTGGCGGTGAAAATGACTAACCAATATGATTTGTCGGTGACAAAGGAAGATGAACCATATTTGGTAGCAGATGTCATCCTAGGCGGATACTACAAGATCATCAATGATGACAATCTTGAGGGCATGACGATCCACTCATGATGGCTTAAACCCTACAGTACCTAGAGACGATGTGCTACTATTCCTCTCCGGAGTTCTCCGTAATGGTTCCTCCAGCGTTCCTCCAACAATTTCCCTTTCCTTGCTATTTTATAATTCCTTCAAAAAATAATTGCAATACTTGCATTCATAATTATTAGGGTTCCAATTTCTCAATTAAAGTATTATTATCTTTAAAAAAAACTACCCCTAGGCATGACACAAAGACCCAGGTTCGACCAGAGTCATTATTACCCACCAGATTAAACCAGAGAACCCTAAAAAATACTTCACACCTTTCGGCAAAGTTGGAGGAATAGAATGCATGCAAAGGAAAAATGGAAAGCATCTTGAACAGTTTGTCCCAGCTTACATCAGGAGGGTGCAGATGAGATTATGCTAGGAGAGTGCAGACAGGTCCGTGGTATTTTATTATGGAATTACTTCTCTTCTCACAAGAATCATATACAAACATATAAAGGCACAACCACTATGATTCAATCTTAATAAAGGATTTACCTCAAAAATAAGAAACTTGTTCAAACAAGTAAACAGAAATAAGCAAAACCTTGGACTCAGCCGCCACTGAGTACAAGGAGAAAAGTGTTCACAAAATCACGGGAAAATACTCAGAAAAGAAGAAAAGTGAAATAACAAGAAGATTCGGTCATCAAAATTCGACCGTGTCTTCTCCACCATTGAAGTCTGCCTCAACGTCATCACATGTCGCTACTTCTTCTTCCTCCGGGTCTGCCTCAGCCTCCGCTTTAGGTATTTCTACAATCACGTTCTCCACGATGTCCCTATTAGGGGAAGCTTCCATATCTTCCTCAAGAGCCGTTGCAATATTGGAGATCGTGCTGACAACTTTTGGGAGCTCGGGCTCGTCCATATCAGAATCAAGAATAATCACACCATCGCGGATCGGATAATCACTCATTCCTTCCTGTGGAGGTCATTCATGTTCAACTCTTTGCCTTTTCAGCCGTGCAGCAAATCTCTTAGCTCTTGTGCTTACCGGTGGTTGCGATGCTTCCTCAAGCCTCCATTTTTCTTCCCTGTCGATTAAATTCAGAAGATCACGAACGCGTTCTCGAGCGATACGAAGGTACAGAATTGGCATGCCACGTATGGCGCGATCATCTACAAGAAGCGGAACATCAATTTTAGCCATCACCTCCTCAAACGGACCATTAGTCTCGGGTTTATTCATTTCGAAGCTTCTTTCAGGAGAGATACCAGAGTAGTCCTTGCCAGCCGCCTCCATTCTGCAAAAAGGATCTATAATTATGTTAACGAAAGTCATCATCAAGAAGATTAAGTTATACATTGGATGTGGACCAATACTTGTACAAAGAAAGAAACAATTCTACAATGAGAGAAGACTCAGCGTCTTCCTTATATTTCACGAGTTAACAAGATCCTGGAGAAAAGAGGAGTCTTCACCTACCGTCTGTAAAGGCTACAAACACAGGATAACAATCAATGGATATTTATCGGATATTTGAAGGCAGTCGTCGTACAATGAGAAGAAACGCATCCAGTCCAAGAAACAGACCAAATTCTATCATGGGGACTTAATCCTGACCGACTACGAGCGGGCCCATATTTGAATAAAGCGGGCAAGGCTGATATTAGATTCAAGCAAGGCCAGTATTAGGTCACGTCACCAAATCGCGACATTCATGTAGGCATTGGGCCGCGTCAGCAAGCGGGACCATTCAAGACCATGAAGCCGGTATTGGTCAAAGCCATAAGACGGATATAAGGTCGATGTTTGAGCAGGATGGGACCCACGTTTAATCAAACATGCATAACGATCCCGTATTCATTCACACGTATCATAACACGATCTTTCTATACTCATGAGAATCTTGTCTAAGAAATTCAAGCCAAGGATGACTTCCTCAAGGAATAAAAGAGGTTTACCTAAAACTAGGTTTGGTGTCAAAAAAAAAAAGGATGAAGAAGCACTTACCTGACGAGCGAACAATGGCGGCGGAAGTCCGGCGACGTACGGCAGTGGTGGCAACGCGTCCAGTGACAACAACTCTTTCGGCAGCAAGATGTCCAGCAATGGAGGATCGTGAGTAGGAGGAGCCAGGCCGAGCACAAAAAAATAATCGTGAGAAAAAGAAAAAGGTCTTACCCTTTTATAAGCAAAAATTGGAAGAATCCCAATCGGACATGGATTCCTATTTTGATTGGATTCCTCTTTTGTTTCAAACACCCAAGGAAGGAAATTGGTCCCACTCAGGATTCCCTGCTTGCAACGGCGTGTTCACATGGGCGATCGGTAGTGGACGAGCAAGGCTTTCTGGGTAAAATCCCTTTATATCGTTTTTCCCCGTATATTTGTCACCATCTCATGCCTACCCCACAATAGTGTAACCATCATGTGCTAGGCAGGGGACTTAATGTTGATGGTGGATTTTAGTTCAGGGCTAAATATGTAAAACCAATATTTGTGTAATCATCCTGCAGAGGATGAGACTATTTTATAAGCGATGAATACTTCTTCGCTTTATTAATTCACCTAGAATGGAGCATGTAGCAACAATCCCCCAAATATTCTGTGAATTTTAGGATTATTGATTAATGCATAGAAGGCCTTATATTTCCTGTGTTGTTCCTAGTAGAACTCTCATTGTTGGTGCGGCATGATGAATGATTGTTACTCGTAGCATAGTAGCATGAATATCCAAGTACCAACAGTGAGGCATACACGAAATGCCCGTACAGGCTATAACTCTCGGTGTGTTATACTAGCCCGATTGAGCATGTAACTCTCGGTGTGTTATACTAGCCCGATTGAGTATGTAACTCTCGGTGTGTTATACTAGCCCGATTGAGCGTCTAGACTGTCCATAACAGTCTAGAAATGATCCCGATCATCCAACTTCACCAGCATGATTGGATGGTCCAGATCAAATCCAATACCCCTTTAGTTGCAGGAAATCCCACACTACACCCAACTCAAGAATTTATGACACAATTTGAAGATTAAGAACCTTTTTTATTGATATTATCTTAAAAGGATTACAGTAATCAAGAATACAATTCACTTAATAAGATTTTCTATCTCCTAAAAACTTTCTTAGCACTCAAAAATTCATCTCTCTCTCTGGAACTATTCATTTACTTTATATAGGCATTTACATAATGGATTACAGCTCATGACAGCTCATTTACAGTTAAGATTCCCTTTAATTTCGGATATGATTTCTTGCGATAAATCGCAGTTAGCACCGCCTTAATCATTCGCAGGTTTTATTGGTTCGTCGCAGAAATGTCACACTTTATTCATGTTTCTGTCGTTTTCATCTGATATGTCATTCCTTACGTCACTTTGAGATATGTCGCAGAATATTGTTTATTTCGCAAGAATATTGTTGTGACAATATTATGATCCTACATCTTGCCTCTTCTCATATCTTTTCTGCGAAGAAGATAAAGATATGAGAATTTAAGTTTCTTGATTTGCCTCAACTCCTTATTTTTTCGCGCTTCCTTCACTTTAACACGTCTCTGCATCCACATCGCTAGATATTCTACGCGTGTTTATTCGCTCATTTATTCCTTGACACATCTCTTTTCAACCGTTGAATTCTGACCATTCACGTCTTTTCTTCATTGGATGCATTGATGTTCTCAAGAATCTTTTTCTCTTATAAATATCCTCTTCGCTACTATCTCCTCTTCTTTTTACTTTCTCTTTTTATTTTTTCTCTGCAACTCTTCTTTTCTTCATCTTCTTCCGCAAATTGCAGATCTACTACTGTTTCAATCTTGTTTCTTTATTCTTCTTCATCTTAATCATCATTCCCATACTAAAAAATGGCTCCTGCTAAAAAATTAGGTCAACCCACTTTCCAAAAACACCAACAGAAACTCAAAACTTTAGGTTTCACACTTTCTGAGATTTCTGGTCAAACTTCAGATTCTGATCTCTCCATTGATCTAGTTTCAGGATTTCCTTCTTCCAATGGGAAAATTCTTATTTCGCTAGGTCAACTAGAAGCTGGCCTTCCTATCCCTCTTTATAACCCAGATCTCCCTCTTTTTTTTGAGATTATTTCTCACGCTAAATTTTCACGAGCAATCTTCCAATTAAGTGGAGATTGTATTCATCTCATTCTCGAATATGCCTTTCGTGGAGCTGGTAAAGGATCTCGCTATCCTGAATCTGCGAAACATCCTGATTTTAAAGATATCCCAATTATTCCAGCGAAATATACCGTGGAGAATTTCTTTGCGAATTATCAAGTGATTCCCATGAAAAAGGATAGCACATGTTGGGTTGTTCGTTTGAATAGGAATAAAAAAGTTTCGAAGGATAAACTTCTTATGCAAGATATAGATTATCATTCAAGTAAAAACCAAGGTCCATGCTTCTCAAAAGATGATAAGTGGTGTAGATTTCCTCTCCTCCTTGAAGGTCCATATATCTCTGGCGCTCTTGATCTTCCTGCGAATCCTGGAAATCTTGCGGCGTATTGTCCTTGGATTTTTAACTGGCCTGAAAGGAATTCTGAGGTATATTTCGCAGCATTTATCATTATTCGCAAATTTGGATAAATGTATCATTCTTATTGATTATATTGAGATATCTTTTATCAGATTGAAAGAATGAAGCTTAACTATGTCAATACTGGGAATCCCAATCTCCTTCAAATTTTGAAAACCTTCACAGATGAAGTAAGAAACAATCTTTTATACCCTTTAACAATATATTGTTGCCCCTGTTTCTTATCTTTATATGTGATTGTTTTCAAGGAAATACCATTTGTCGCGGTGGTTGAAGCCAAAGATAAAGGCAAAAGAGTAGCAACTCCAAATGAAAGTTCTGGTGCTTCCCCTCGCCGCAATAAAAATCAAACCACTGACGGTCCTCCAAAGAAAATGAGAAAAACTCAACCACTTCCCTCTGATAATTCTCAACTCAAAGAAACTTCTACTATCGCTGAAAAAGATAATGAAATCGAAAAAAATAGTGGAGTTAATAATGATGCCTCTGTGGGCACTTCAATGCATATCTCTTCCGCAAGAATTAGGTTTGTGATGGGTCTTTCTCAACCTGAGACTCCAATGGATCAATTGTCTAATATTTTTAGAAATCCCTTACAAGGTATTGGAGATAACGATATTACTCGTACTTGCGATTATCTCTCAAAGATCTGCGACGCTTCAATCTTGACTAATAATAAAGATCTTAAAGGAGTCTCAAGATTTATTAACCCAGGTTTTCTTCATGCGTTAGCTTCGCTGGTATCCCCCTTTCCTTCATTTTTCTTGTAGTAGGTTTTAAGTTTGTCATGAGTATCAAAAATCTTTTACTTATCTTACTTATTTTCTCTTTTCTGTCACAGACTGCCAGAGCTTCTTTTTCTGTTGCTTCAGAATTAGAAAATAGATTATCATCATCACAGAAAAGGCTTACTGATTCACAATCTGAATCTGCGAAACTTCTTGAGAAAAATAAGCAATACGAAGCTGAAATCTCCATTCTTCGCGAAAAATGTAAACAGTTGGAAGTAGCTAAAAATACTGAGCTTCTTAATAAAAATAAATCGCTTGAAGTAGAAATTCAACTTCTTCAACAGAAATTAGTTGATAAGGAGAAATTCTGCAAACAAGTTATTGGTATAAGTCTTCCCCCCCCCCTTTTTTTTTTTTTTTTTTGAGATTATTTGGGCAACCATTTTGCAGATGCCTATAACCTTACTGATGAAGCCATCAATCTTAATTCTTTTGATGAACCCATAGATGAAACCACTCTTCTTGAGCGTCTTAATGATGCTTTAAATAATTAATCAGATGAAAAAATTAATACTTTGTCCCTTGATGAGCTTAAATATCATATCTCCCTTATGAGAATGGATTATAGATCTGTCTTGAGTACATCCAATAGTTTAAAGACTTGCAGAGATTAATTTAGAGAAAAAAAATCAAAGTCTTAAAAGCCAAGAAGAGTGAACTTGATAAGGATAAAGAACGCATTACTCTTCAAGGCGCTGAAGCTCTATCAAAATTTCGCAATACCCTTATTGATACTGAACTTGAGAGAGATAGACTTAAGGATGAAAACATAAAACTTCTTAAAAGAGAAAAATAAATCCGTTCCCATCTTCTCATTCAAAATGATGATGAATTCGCATGGGCTGTGACAATTCTCGATAATGCTAGGAAAAACTTAGCGATAGATGTCAGTCTTCATACCGAGCAAGCAACATTGATACAAGAAATGATCCATGAAATAGAAGGTTATTTATTGTTCCTCTAATATATTTGTATTTCTTGTAGATTCCCAACCAGTTTCTAATTTATTGTTGTATCATCGCAAAATTTGAAGGAAGACATTCCAAAAGGGTAGCAGAACTTGAAGAAGAAAAAAGTGGTCTTGCGAAAAATCTTGCTTCCCGTAATGAAAAAATCTCAAGACTGCGAGTGAAAATAAAGATATCCAACTCAAATTTGCATAATAATCTTCTTACCGTTCGCAATAATGCTATTGAGAAAGTTTGCAAGGATAATGATCTTCCTCTTAGTTTATATCCTTATCTTATGGATAATATCCCAGCCAGTTCTGAAGTACCAGTTATTTCTGACAGTGAGGCTGATGCAGACGAAAGTGAGAGCGAAGATGATAATGATCTTCCCCTTGATGAGCTTAAATATCATATCTCCCTTATGAGAATGGATTATAGATCTGTCTTGAGTACATCCAATAGTTTAAAGACTTGCAGAGATGAATTTATAGAAAAAATCAAAGTCTTAAAAGCCAAGAAGAGTGAACTTGAGAAGGATAAAGAACGCATTACTCTTCAAGGCGCTGAAGCTCTATCAAAATTTCGCAATACCCTTATTGATACTGATCTTGAGAGAGATAGACTTAAGGATGAAAACATAAAACTTCTTAAAAGAGAAAAACAAATCCGTTCCCATCTTCTCATTCAAAATGATGATGAATTCGCATGGGCTGCGACAATTCTCGATAATGCTAGGAAAAACTTAGCGATAGATGTCAGTCTTCATACTGAGCAAGCAACATTGATACAAGAAATGATCCATGAAAGAGAAGGTTATTTATTGTTCCTCTAATATATTTGTATTTCTTGTAGATTCCCAACCAGTTTCTAATTTATTGTTGTATCATCGCAAAATCTGAAGGAAGACATTCCAAAAGGGTAGCATAACTTGAAGAAGAAAAAAGTGGTCTTGCGAAAAATATTGCTTCCCGTAATGAAAAAATCTCAAGACTGCGAGTGAAAATAAAGATATCCAACTCAAATTTGCATAATAATCTTCTTACCGTTCACAATAATGCTATTGAGAAAGTTTGCAAGGATAATGATCTTCCTCTTAGTTTATATCCTTATCTTATGGATAATATCCCAGCCAGTTCTGAAGTACCAGTTATTTCTGACAGTGAGGCTGATGTAGACGAAAGTGAGAGCGAAGATGATAATGATCTTCCCCTTGATGAGCTTAAATATCATATCTCCCTTATGAGAATGGATTATAGATCTTTCTTGAGTACATCCAATAGTTTAAAGACTTGCAGAGATGAATTTAGAGAAAAAATCAAAGTCTTAAAAGCCAAGAAGAGTGAACTTGAGAAGGATAAAGAACGCATTACTCTTCAAGGCGCTGAAGCTCTATCAAAATTTCGCAATACCCTTATTGATACTGAACTTGAGAGAGATAGACTTAAGGATGAAAACATAAAACTTCTTAAAAGATAAAAACAAATCCGTTCCCATCTTCTCATTCAAAATGATGATGAACTCGCATGGGCTGTGACAATTCTCGATAATGCTAGGAAAAACTTAGCGATAGATGTCAGTCTTTATACCGAGCAAGCAACATTGATACAAGAAATGATCCATGAAATAGAAGGTTATTTATTGTTCCTCTAATATATTTGTATTTCTTGTAGATTCCCAACCAGTTTCTAATTTATTGTTGTATCATCGCAGAATCTGAAGGAAGACATTCCAAAAGGGTAGAAGAACTTGAATAAGAAAAAAGTGGTCTTGCGAAAAATCTTGCTTCCCGTAATGAAAAAATCTCAAGACTGCGAGAGTAAATAAAGATATCGAACTCAAATTTGCGTAATAATCTTCTTACCGTTCGCAATAATGCTATTGAGAAAGTTTGCAAGGATAATGATCTTCCTCTTAGTTTATATCCTTATCTTATGGATAATATCCCAGCCAGTTCTGAAGTACCAGTTATTTCTGACAGTGAGGCTGATGCATACGAAAGTGAGAGCGAAGATGATAATGATCTTCCCCTTGATGAGCTTAAATATCATATCTCCCTTATGAGAATGGATTATAGATCTGTCTTGAGTACATCCAATAGTTTAAAGACTTGCAGAGATGAATTTAGAGAGAAAATCAAAGTCTTAAAAGCCAAGAAGAGTGAACTTGAGAAGGATAAAGAATGCATTACTCTTCAAGACGCTGAAGCTCTATCAAAATTTCGCAATACCCTTATTGATACTGAACTTGAGAGAGATAGACTTAAGGATGAAAACATAAAACTTCTTAAAAGAGAAAAAAAATCCTTTCCCATCTTCTCATTCAAAATGATGATGAATTCGCATGGGCTGCGACAATTCTCGATAATGCTAGGAAAAACTTAACGATAGATGTCAGTCTTCATACCGAGCGAGCAACATTGATAGAAGAAATGATCCATGAAAGAGAAGGTTACTTATTGTTCCTATAATATCTTTGTATTTCTTGTAGATTCCCAACCAGTTTTTAATTTATTGTTGTATCATCGCAGAATCTGAAGGAAGACATTCCAAAAGGGTAGCAGAACTTGAAGAAGAAAAAAGTGGTCTTGCGAAAAATCTTGCTTCCCGTAATGAAAAAATCTCAAGACTGCGAGAGAAAATAAAGATATCCAACTCAAATTTGCGTAATAATCTTCTCATCGTTCGCAATAATTCTATTGAGAAAGTTTTCAAGGATAATGATCTTCCTCTTAGTTTATATCCTTGTCTTATGGATAATATCCCAGCCAGTTCTGAAGTACCAGTTATTTCTGACAGTGAGGCTGATGCAGACGAAAGTGAAAGCGAAGATGAGGAACGAACTAATGATGAAGATGGTGAAGATGAAGATGAAGATAATGATGGAGATAAATCCCAATAATTTTATTTTTTCTTTTTGATCTTCTCATGTATTTCTCCCTTTCTCTCTTGCGATAATTATATGCGACAAATTGTAATATTCTGCGAATTATCTGCAACTCCTGATGTCTTTCAATATATAAATTCTTTTTTGCTTCTATCTGTTTGTTATTTATATGAATTTATCATATAATGATGAATAACAATATTTACCATTATATGCATCATTCCCATACTTTCCCCTTGTTATTAATCTGCAATATGATAAATGAATTATCGCAAATAATACTGCAAAAAATCTGTTATATGCTTCGCAGATAGAACCTCTCTTGTGGTCTTATTCTTCCTTCCTAGTTAAAGGTCTTATTATGCCACTTTTATGCGACAAGATCGCAGGACATTCTTACTTTTACATGTAATAATCCATTGATCTTGTCTTATCATTTATTTTGATCTATGCGACTGTAGTTGCAGGAATTCCCACACTACACCCTATTCAAGAATTCACTAACATCTATGACATAATTTGAAGATTAATAACACTTTTTATTAATTTGATCTTAAGGAATTACAGAAATCAAGAACACATAACACTTGATAAAGATTTTCTCTCTCCTAAAACTTTCCTAACACTCAAAAATTCATTACCCTCTCTGGAACTACTCATCCCCTTTATATAGGTATTTACATAATGGATTACAGCTCATGACAGCTCATTTACAGCTAAGATTCCCTTCAATTTCGGACCTGAATTACTGCGATAAATCGCAGTTGACACCGCATTTATCTTTCGCAGGTTTTATTGATATATCGCAAACATGTCAAACTTTCTTCGTGTTTCCGTCGTTTTCAGTCGTTACGTCATTGCTTAAGTCATCTTTGGATGTGTCGCAGAATATTATTGATGTATCGCAGAGTAGTCGTTTATTATCGATGTATCGCAGAACAATCGTTTATTTCTCAAGAATATTGTTGTGACAATATTATGATCCTACATATTGCCTCTTCTCATATCTTTTCTGTGAAGAAGATAAAGATCATGAGAATTTAAACTTCTTGATTTTCCGCAACTCCTTATCTTTTACAAGACAAAGTTCCCTACTTTACGCTCTTACTGCTGACACACGTCAATCTTTACCGATTAACCCGGTTACCCATCCTTCATCTATAAATAGATGTTCCACTCGAGACTATTTCCTTCTTCTCACCTTCTCTTTCTTCTTCAAAATCTTTTTTTTTTGTCTGCAACTTTTTATTTCCTGTTATTCTTTCTGCTGCTGCTCTAATGGAGACTCAAAGGTATGTTCTTATCTTCCATCTTATTTTGTTCACGTTATGTTATCTTTATCGCCCACTTTTCTTATAATCCCCATATTTTATCATCTTTTTCAGTAACACCACTTCTCAAACTAAAATTACTATCAAAAATCCTCACCCTAAGGGTTCTCAGAAAAGGCGCGTTGGGAAGATGAAAAGATCTGAGGATGATAAGGTAGTAAGAAACACATATTCCTTTGAAATAACAATATTGTTGCCTCTATTTCTTACCTACATTATTATTCGCAGAATGAAGAGAATGTTCCTAAGCCTCTTAAGCGTTCGCGTCAAGTTAAAACTCTTTCAGATGAAGTGGATATTCTTGAATTTTTACCTGCAAAACCTGTTTCGTCGCAAGATAAATATTCTTCTTCTCCTTGCGTAAATTTCAATACTCATTTTACTTCTCCATCGACCCCTACTAAAGTTATTGATGCTAATATTCCTATCTCTGATAATCCCAACATTTTGAAAACTGCGATAGATGAATCTACGATAGTTGGAAATAAATCTGTGACAAATGAAACTGCGGTAAATGAAATGACAGTCAATGAGGCTGCGGTGAATGAAGTCATAGATAATGAAACTATGGTAAAAAAAGCTGCAATTAAGGAAACTGCGATGGGTGATGACGCGGTGAATGAAACTGTTACTGCGACCACTCAAATTCCTTCTTCCACTCTTACTATCTCCAAAACTTCTTCCTCTACATCTCTTCCTTCTTCCCAAGAAATAGCAACAGGGGTTGAAGCTGCTTTTCAAATATTATCTGAAGTTTTGGACGATGCTATGAAATCTTCTTCAGATCCTGCGAGATAGGATGTTTATATGATTCTAAGCAAGCATCTTGGGTCTTTCGGTTCTTCATCCTCGTTAACTGCCTTAGAAAATGAGGTTGAAACTTTGAAGAAGAATCTTCAAGCAAAAACTTTGGAGTGTGAACTTCTCGATCACAAGCTTCATAACTCTGAATTCGACTGTGAAATTCTTCGCAGCAGAAATGATGATCTAAAAGGTATAACTTTCTGGCCTTTGCTTTTGCCTCTGTAAATCTTTGCTTTTTATATACTCAATTTTCCTTTATTTATTTGTTGATGCATATTTAGCTTCAAAACATAACCAATTAATGAAGATACTTGAGTGGGAAACAATCGCTGATGAGGCCCGCATTGGGAAAGAATCTTGGAAGAATCAATTTGATAATTTGAATGTTCTTCATGCATATTCAATCGACGAGATCAATAATCTTAAGAATGAGAACTACCAACTAATTCATGAACGAGATCAACTAATTCACGAACAAGATCGTCTAAGTAATGAAGCCACCCAACTTTTATATTCGCTAAACCAGATTAACTTGAGGGTGGAATCCTTATCAGATATAAACAGAGTTTTATCCCAAGAAAAACGTAGTTTTTTGGATACAACAAAGACTTATTCGTAGCAATTAGACAATCTTCAAAAGTTGTGTAAGGACCAAGAGCAATCCTTCGCACACTGAAAGATGAACTTAAAAAGAAAATTGAATCATCTCGCTGCTTGAAACAAGAGAAGCTTATGAAGGGAAGATTAGCTCTAAGTGTAAAAGTCAACAATCTCAAAGATGATTGTAATCGACTAAAGGAAGAAAATGTTTATCTTCGCAATTGTGAAAAAAGTATAAAATCTCGTTTAAAAGGTAAAGTTGGGGATAATTTTGATGATTCCATGAACCGATGGAAGAGTTGCTTCTTTAATATAATTCACACTTTATCTTCACAAAAGGAAGGTAGTCATTTTGACTACCTCATCTGTTAATTACTTCATTATATTTTCTCATCTTATTTTTCGCGAAAATTCCCTCTAATATTAAATTTTTCTCTCGCAGAATCTGAGAAGCATCTTCAAGCTTCAATTTCTGATTTATCTATGAAGTTGGCCAAACTTCGCAAAAAGAACACCATTCTTTCCAACTCTCATAATAGGGCATTGAGAAGATTTGACTATCTTGAATATTTCAAAGATATATAGATCAGAAACCGGGAAAAGAATTGCCTCCGCAAAGCTCATTTAGGTGCTGAGGTTTTCATAAATAATGTTCTACTCTCTCATTATTTACCTCCTATGAAGATCAAACCCTTGGATATAGATGATAATGAAGTTCCTCATCCCATAGATGAAGATCTGAATTATTCAAGTAATGAAGAAGATTTTTCTGAAGATGAACAAAATCCACTTAAGGACGAAGGAAACCCTCTTAATGAAGCGGAAGAACAAAATCCTACTCATGAAGAACAAAATCCTCCTCATGAAACAATCACTGGTGATAAAGAAACTCTAACTGAAAAAGATGATGCTGGTGAAGATAATAGTGGTGAACAAGAATGATGAAATTAGAGAAGAATTTTCTTTAAATTATCATGTATTCTTGCGAAATATTTCTGGTTCTGCGAATGATTGTAATTTCTGAATCTTTCTTCTTCCTGCTCTTTTTGCGAAACATTGAAGTTCTTTGTAACTCAATCACCTGCTCTGATTTATATATTTTTATTAATTCTGAATCCAATCTTCATAAGCTTGATTATCTTCCTTCTTTTTTATTATTTTAATTCTTCTCAAGGAAGATAATGAAATGTTGTTTTATAATCCCCATATTTACCCCTCGTAATCTTCCTTGTGAAGTATTTTGTTTGTTACCCTTGTAAGAAATCCCATACTTGCCTCTTGTTATCAATCTGTAATACTATCGCAAATATTTTTGCGAAGAATTTGTTATATGCTTCGCGGATATAACTTTTCTTGTGGTCTTATTTCGCCTTCCTAGTTAAAGGTCTTATTATGCCACTTTTATGCGACAAGATCGCAGGACATTCTTACTCTTCATGTAATAATCCATTGATCTTGCCTTATCAATTAATTTTAATTTCTGCGACAATATGATAAATCTAAGCCATCTTGTGAGATTAATCTCTCTTTGCTTTTTAAGATTTATGATATTGCCGTCTTTGCGATTTATTTCCTCTTATTATTGATTTCATTTATCTCATTATTTGATCTTATCGCAAAAACCCATTGATCTCATCTTAAAATTTCTTATTAGGCTTTTTGTCCAGTCATGCGGCAATATGACAGGCCTAAATATTCTTGCGAATATAAAGTCCCTTGACATTGCTGTCTCTGTCACGCGACAATATGACGGGTCTAAATATTCTTGCGAATACAAATCCCCATGACATTGCCGTCTTTTTTTATACACAGCTCCCTAATGGAGGGTATCGCCCTTATCTCTCCCCCCGGTTTCCCCTTCAAGGATTATACATCGGCCATACAAGACTAGCACTTTCCCATCCCGTTCTGCCAACAACCAGTTGTTTTCGCAGCCTTGTCCTTTATGCCTTATATGGCTTATAGTTACAAGACTGTACCCTAAGTGGGGTTTTCTTCGGGCCGAACACATCGTAAGCCAATACTTGACATGGATGGCCAGGGTAGGTTCATCCATCCCAGGCACCCACAGCTCAACCGTGTACCTCGGCGCCTTGATCATACGTTGCATTCCTTAGGAGAAACTCTCGGGCGCCCAACCAGGGTATAACCTTATATAGTTGGGAATCCAAGTTATCTCTCCCGGATGGATTTTCTATAATCCCAAATCTCCATGACTAGGTTCCAGCAGCGGTATAGCCTTTCCCATAGCCATGCAAAGAGATACCCCCTTATGACGCACTTTAAGGACATTTCCTCTTACGGAATAGAATCCGCGAACTAAGGTGTACGCCATAAAAGTTCGTCCCGTTCTTATATATTTTTAGGTGATTTGCTCCCATCTTATGCATTTGCATTAAATTTTTTAATTATCTCGCAAATTGTTGCGGAAAATAGCTTTTATATTCAGCTAACTTTGTTCTTGCAGAATATTTCTTTTATTCTCTCGCAATTTCTTGCGTGTAATCCCTTCATTCTAGTATTTCAAATCTTCATTGGTAATATTTTCTCAAATATTGTCTATTCCATGGTCTACCCAGTCTTTGACCCATGTCTCTTCCTTCTGGATCCATTAATTTATATGCTCCAGTTCCAACTATTTCTTTGATTATATATGGCCCATCCCATTTTTTCGCTAATTTTCCTCCATTTTCTCGCTGATATTCTGGTGTTTCTCGCAGAACTAAATCTCCAACTTAGAATTCCCGCTTCTTTACTCGTTTATTATATTCACGAGCTAATCTGCGATGGTAGTTTTCCATATGTTGTAGTGCTTTTTCTCTCTTCTCTTCTACCTCATCAATCTTGTCTAGAATCATACCAGCACTAAGATTCTTTTCCCAAGCTTCTCTTTTTGTTGTAGGAATAAAAACTTCTGTTGGTAATACTGCCTCAACCCCATATGTTAAACAAAAAGGTGATACCCCAGTTGCTTCTCTTCGTGTTGTATTATAAGCCCAAACTGCATTATGGACTTGTTGACACCACGTTCTATGATTCCCTTCTAGCTTCTTTTTGAGAATATATGCAATTGTTTTGTTAGTTGCTTCAGCTTGACCATTGGACTGTGGATATAAAGGAGTTGATTTTCCACATTTTATCTTGAATGCATTAAGTAACATCTCTATATTTTGTCCTTCAAATTGTTTTCCATTATCTTACACCAATTGTGCTGGAATTCCGAATCTGCAAATGATATTTTCAAATATAAATGTGAAAATGTCCTTATCACGAATATGTTGTACCGCTTTAACTTCCGCCCATTTTGTGAAGTAATCTGTTGCGACAATTAAGTATCTCTTTTGCCCGGTTCCTGGTACAAATGGTCCCACAATATCTAGACCCCACTTTCCAAATGGCCAAACATTTTTTGAAGATGTTAATGTTTCACCTGGTGCATGAATTCTTTTTGCAAATCGCTGACATTCTTCGCAACTTCTTGATAAATTCTTTGCATCTTCATGCATATATGGCCAATAATAACCTTGCATTTTAGTTCTGTATGCCAATGATCTGCCACCGCTGTGATTACCAGCATCCCCACTATGCAACATTTTTAATATCTGTTTTCCTTCTTCTTGTGTCAAACATCTGAGGGAAGGCCCATTTAAAGATTTTCGGTATAATACCCCATCTCTTAACTCATAATTCGTTGCTTTACTTTTTAATTTATGTGCTTCCAATCTGTTTCTTGGTATCTCCCCCCTTGCTAGATATGCGTGAATTTCCGCACGCCAATCTGCGATAATTCGGCTTGATTCTTCGCCATTATTTGCTACTACCATTGCCTCAGCTTCCTCTTCTTCTTCTTTATTAATTGATGGTGCTATGAGTGTTTGTATTTTTATACTTCTCGCAGTCAGATCTACCATCATACTTGATATGAATGCAAAAGCATCTGCAAGCCTATTATCTCTTCTTGAAATATGCCTCCATTTGAGTTTTTGTATTTTCGCAGATAATTCTTCTACAAGTTTCTTATATTTTTTCAAAGATATATCATTAGTTGCATATTCCCCTTCAATTTGGCGAATAATCAACTGTGAATCACTGGTAATTCTTGCATTCTCTACCTTCATTTCTATCTCAAATCTTAGGGCATGTATTACAGCCTCATATTCTGTCTCATTGTTGGTAGACTTGAATTCCAGTCGAAATGCAAATGCCATTTTTGCACCTTCTGGTGAAATAAAAACGACTCCCACTCCATTTCCTTCTCCATTAGACGATCCATCCACTAATATCTCCCACCTATTTGGTTCTATTAAAAGATCTCTAGGATCCCCATATTCTTCTTCTATATCCATCATGTCTTCTACAGCTTCATCATCCTCCAAAGGAAATTCTGCGTCTATTTGAGATTTTGGCGAAGATAAAATTGCATATTGGATCTCAAAATTCCCCACTTGTGCATTCCATCTTTCGACTCTGCCTGATCTTTTTGAATTTTTCATTACTGACTCGATTGGTACTTTTGTTAATACTTTGATTTTATGCGCTTGGAAATATATGCGAAGTTTAGAGGCTGCATAAACTAATGCAAAAATTAGTTTTTCAATCTTCGAATAATTTTTCTCTGCATCATTAAATGTTTTGCTGATGTAGTAAATAGGTTTTTCAACTCCTGCGTCATTTCGCAAAAGTACTGCACTTAAAGCATGTGGAGTTGTCGCAAGATATATCATCAATTCTTCTCCTGGTTCAGCCTTCTGTAATATGGATATATTCTTTTATTCCTTGAAAAGCTTTCTCACATTCGTCTGTCCATTTAAATTTTGTTCCCTTCTTTAGTATGTTGAAGAAATGCTTGCATTTATCTGATGACCGCGAAATAAATCTTCCTAGTGATGCTAAAAGTCCATTCAATTTTTGCACATCTTTTACTGTTGATGGAGTTGGCATATCCCGAACTGCTTGCACCTTTTCAGGGTCAACTTGTATTCCTTCTTTTGATACAATATATCCCAAGAATTTCCCAGATGATACTCCGAAAGTACATTTCTCAGGATTTACTTTGATATTAAAAAGCCACATCTGATCAAAAATTTCCCTTAAGTCTTGCACATGATTTTTAGCTTCTTTGCTTTTTACCAACATATCATCCACATATACCTCTAAAGTTTTATGTATCCATTTTGCGAATACTTTTTCCACCATTCTTTGGTATGTTGCCCCTGCATTTCGTAACCCAAAAGGCATCTTTGTGTAGCAATATAATCCTCTAGGAGCAAAAAATGCAGTATGTTCTTGATCTTCTTCTGCCAGCGGGATTTGATTATAGCCCTTGTATCCATCCAACGAAGATATTCGATCATTTCCTGCTGCAGATTCCACCATCTGCGGGATATCTGGTAAGGGAAAACTATCTTTGGGACAAGCTTTATTTAAATCAGTAAAATCGATGCAAATTCTTATCCCCTTGTTTTTCTTGGGAACTACTACCATATTGGCGATCCATTCTGGATATTTCGCTTGCCTTATAATTCCTGCATCGAGCATCTTTTGCAATTCTTCTTCTATCCTGGCATGATAAGTAGTTGAAATCTTTCTTATTCTTTGTTTGATTGGTCTCATATTTTTGTTAATCTTCAATCTATGGCACGCAACAGATGGATCTATTCCAGGCATCTCATCCATATTCCATGCAAAAATATCTCTGTATTCTCGCAGAAGGTTTACAGTTTGCTCTTCTTCCTCCACATCCATCTTAGTTCCAATTTTCAGTATCTTTGGATCTTCTTCACTTCCAACATTTACTTGTTTTGTTGGTTCTGCTGCAGTATAACTAGCTTCATGTTCTCCCATTGGTGTTGGTTCCTTTATTACCTCCGCTGGTTCATCATTTTCTTGCGACATATCTCCAAATATTCCTTTTCCTTCTTCTTATTTTATCATGTAAATCTTGAATTCTTCTTCTTTCTTTTCTTCTCTCCTCATTTTTCTGCGCTGTTTTCACAACTGAATTTGATTTTCACGATTCCTTACTTCATTTTGGAAACATAACGCTGCATAATCTGCATCTCCTCTAATTTCGCCAATTCCACTAGGCATAGGGAACTTTAAACACTGATGTAGAGTTGATGATACAGCCTTGATTGCATGTATCCAAGGTCTTCCCAACAACATGTTATAAGGTGATTTCACATCCACCACGCTCAGAGTGACCTGCGTCTCTATTTCCCCCAGCGGAATTCGCACTACAATTTCACCTTTAGGTTTTGTTAGAGATTTTCCAAATCCATGAATGTGATATGTTGGGATAAGCATTTCTTCATCTTTGTATCCCATTTTCTTGAATGTGTGGTAAAACATTATATCCACAGAACTTCCCACGTCCACCAGAGTCCTATTCACAGCCCACTCTTCTGTAGATCTTACTGATTTCTCTTTTCTTGTTGGTACAACAGACACTGTGATCACCAATGGAGATGTATGAATTAAATTCTCTTTCGGAATTTCTGCTGCCATGAATGTGATCTTCTGTTTTTCCCAATCTTTTAGCGGTGATGTATCATCTACCGTCAAGATTTTATTTCCTTCAAAATCTCGCTTGTGTATCCTTCCTCTAATATCTTCATGGAATTTATCTATCATCATTTTTGTTATTACATCACACTCCAATTTCTTTTGATTATCTTTGATTTCAATCATCTTTTCTTTACCAAATTTCTTAATACTCTTCTAATTCTTGAATAATTTCTCTCTTTTATTTAACTTTTACTTTGATTTTCAACTCTTCAATCCCTGTTTCTGGGCGCCAAAATGTAGTTGCAGGAATTCCCACACTACACCCTATTCAAGAATTCACTAACATCTATGACATAATTTGAAGATTAATAACACTTTTTATTAATTTGATCTTAAGGAATTACAGAAATCAAGAACACATAACACTTGATAAAGATTTTCTCTCTCCTAAAACTTTCCTAACACTCAAAAATTCATTACCCTCTCTGGAACTACTCATCCCCTTTATATAGGTATTTACATAATGGATTACATCTCATTTACAACTAAGATTCCCTTCAATTTCGGACCTGAATTACTGCGATAAATCGCAGTTGGCACCGCCTTTATCTTTCGCAGGTTTTATTGATATATCGCAAACATGTCACACTTTCTTCGTGTTTCCGTCATTTTCAGTCGTTACGTCATTGCTTAAGTCATCTTTGTATGTGTCGCAGAATATTACTGATGTATCGCAGAGTAGTCGTTTATTATCGATATATCGCAGAACAGTCGTTTATTTCTCAAGAATATTGTTGTGACAATATTCTGATCCTACAGCGACAATATGATAAGTCTAAGCCATCTTGCGAGATTAATCTCTCTTTTCTTTTTAAGACTTATGATATTGGCGTCTTTGCGATGAAATCGCAGGACGTTTTTGTGATTTATATCCTATTATCATTGATTTCATTTATCTCGTCTTTTGTTCTTATCGCAAAAACCCATTGATCTCATCTTAACATTTCTCTTTAGGCTTTTTATCCTGTCATGCGGCAATATGACGGGCCTAAATATTCTTGCGAATATAAAGTCCCATGACATTGCTGTCTGTGTCACGCGACAATATGACGGGTCTAAATACTCTTGCAAATATAAAGTCCCATGACATTGCCGTCTTTTATGATACACATATCCCTAATGGAGGTATCTCCCTTATCTCTCCCCCTGGTTTCCCCTTCAAGGAGACGTACTTCTGACATACAAGACTAGCTCCTCCCATCCGGTTCTAGAAACAACCAGTTATTTTCGTAGCCTCTTATCCTTTATGCCTATATGGCTTATGGTTACGAGACTACACCCTAGTGGGGTTTTCTTCGGGCCGAACACATCGTAAGTCAAGACTTTCCATGGATGGCCAGGGTAGGTTCATCTGTCCCGGGCACCCAAAGATCAACCGTGTACCTCGGCGCCTTAATCATACTTTGCATTCCTTAGGAGAAACTCTCGGGCGCCCAACCAGGGTATAACCTTATATAGTTGGGAATCCAAGTTCTCTCCTAGATGTATTTTCTATAATCCTAAATCTCCATGACTAGGTTCCAGCAGCAGTATAGACTTTCCCATAGTCATGCAAAGAGATACCCCCCTTATAACGCACTTTAAGGACATTGCCTCTTACGGAATAGAATCCGCGAACTAAGGTGTACGCCATAAAATTTCGTCCCATTCTTATATGTTTTTAGGCGATTTGCTCCCGTCTTATGCATTTGCATTAAAAATTCTTATATGGTTTGAAATCATCATCTTTTTCTTTCAATAGAAAAATTATGATTTTTGAGCAAAGTTTTTCTTTTAATATTCGGTTTGCATATTTCTTGCTATTTTTGTTCTTCAACTGTTCGCAACATGACATTGCTTCACTTCTTTTCTTCTGTGACGAATGATTACTTGCAATATTCTGTTATTTGTTTACTTTCTTGCGAGAATTGAAGATTTCAACCTTTCCCAGCTCCTTGCACTTGTTTATTTTCCTGCAAAGATTTAAACTTTTTTCCCCTATTTGTGCAATTAATCACCATTGATTCTTTGGGCACAAAATATTCTTGTAATATATCCTTTCCCCGCAACTATATATTGTCCACCATTAATTTCTCTGCTCTATGAGTTTGCTTCCTGTTATGTTGCCAATTACGATTTCTGGCATTCCTTTCTTCGCAAGTATTAATGTCAACTTCATAACACTTTTTCCATTCAAACCAATCACCTTTAATTATCCCAATACCATTAGGATGTGGAAACTTTATGCATTGATGATATGTGGATGCTATTCCCAAGATTCCATGGAGCCATGGTCTTCCAATTAAGGCATTATAAGGAGATTCGATATCCACTACACAGAACTTAATTTTTGAAGATATCTTGCTCAATGGGATTTCCATAGTGATTTCTCCTTTTGGATTATTCGCAGTGCCATTAAAACCATAGATCTTGTAAGTTGAGGAGATTAATTCATCATCTCTTCCACCCATTGTACAATAGGTATGATAAAATAAGATGTCTACCGAGCTGTCAGTATCAATTAAAACCTTATCTATTGCCCAAGAATCACTTGATGCGTCACCATCATCTTCTTCTCCCTCTATGTACTTTGGATTTATCTCTAACTTTACCACCAACGGGTTGTCATGCATCTTCCCTGGCTCTGGTATTTCTTGTGCAGTAAAAGAAATAACTTGTTTCTGCCATTCTTCTAACGGAGAAATTTTCACAATATTCATCACCTCTCTTCCCTCTATATCCCTCGCAAATACTCTACTTAGCACATTATCATGGAAATCTTCTATTGTTTTCTGCGAATGTACAATTGAATTGCAAAATAGATTTTTTGATGTGGCTCCTACTTCAATGACAAATGTTTCTGCGTCTTTCGCAACATTGACTCTACGAATTTCTGGTGCTTGCGGCAATTGCTGGGGTTGTGGATATCTCGCTAGAAAATGATTTAACTTCCCTTGTTCAATCATTCGCAGAATAATTCTTTTTACATTTCTACAATTATTCACAAAATGGCCATGAAAATGATGATAAGGACAGAACTCTTGATTTTGGTTGTTAGGATGTGGTTCTTTCCCCATGTTCCAGGGTGAGGGTATATTCTCCATCAAAATAATCGCTTCCCAAATCTTGTCTATACTGGTATTTAGAGGTGGCAATTTGACATCTTCCCATATAATCTTTTGACCTCTTTGCTCTCTTGAATAATTCGCCTCTCATCACCATAAGTCTCCTGCGGTTGATCAATCCTTGGTACCTTATTATTGTTATTGCGATTATAGAAATTTCTCTCCTTTTCCAATTCCTCCTGATCTCTACTCCCCATTGCTACTATCTTACGTTGATTATCAATCTCCATTTTCTCTCGCTTCTTTTGGGATGTACTTGCTACTGTATTAATCATCCTTGGTAATAAACTTCCATTTGCTGCGGTTGAACTTGTGCCTGCATGAATTGGATATGACTCCATCTCATTTTATTTTTCCTCCAAAGCGATATACTCTTCTTGCAGTTCTCGCAGTTCTGTCATAGTGATTGTGTTTTTAACTCTGAATACCTGGATGTATAATAGATTTGTCTCAAACATAGCATTTATGAAAGACAAAATGAGATATCTTTCATATACTCTTCCTGCCATTTCACTACACATTGTCCTTCATCTTATCGTTAAGTGTTTTAAACTCTCGCTAACTCTCTGCTTCAATCCAAACACATCTTCAATTCCAGGTCGTGTAGAGTTATTACTTATGTATGCTCCTAAGAAGGTAGTTTGCAAGTGCATGAACGAAGTTATTGTATTCTTGGGGAAACTTTAAAACCACTTCAATGCTTCGCCAGTTAAACTTGATGCAAAGTATTTGCACAGAACGACATCATGGTTCTCCCATTGTAGCATGCATCGAATATAAGCTTTGATATGTTGGACGGCATATGTAGTCCCATCAAAAATACTGGTCAACACAGGTAAATTGCATTTTGGAGGTATCCCTCCTAATTGTATATCTTGAGTAAATGGAGTTTTCGCAGCTTCTTCGATTGCCTCATCAAGTTGTCTTCTTCCTCCTTCTCTTATGTTACTTATCATTCCTCTCATTTCTGCTAATTCTCGCAAGATTTGTTCATTCCTATCAGAATTTTGCTCCATTGGCCTTTTCAACGCAGCCTCTCTTCGTCTGCGTTCATGCCTTTCTTGTCTTGCGTTATTTCGCGCTTCTTCTCCAACATCTTGATTTTGCCTTCTTCTACGATTTTCTTCTTCTTGAACTTGCAAGTTAACTCGTCTTTCATTCTCTTCTCTGCGAATTTCCTCATCTCTTATTGTTTCTCTTCGTTGATTTTCTATGTCTCTGCGAATTCTCTCATATTCCTCATTGAGATTACCATTATTATGATTTTGTGTACGTCGTCTTTCTCGATTATCATGATTATTCTGACGCAATGCTGCTTGAATTTCTTGTTCTTCTACTTCCGCTCGCAATCTCTCTCTCTCCCGCTAAATGTACTTGCTCAATATAATGCCTCTCAATATCATCTTCAATTATTCTGCGATTTCTTCGAATCTCCTCATCACGTAACATTCTCCTTCTCTCTTATTGATTTTCTTCCTCATCTTGATTACGTCTAATGTCCAGAGTTTCACCGCGTGGAATATAACGATCATTTATCAAATTCTCGCCAATATTTGGTATAGGGTGATTTTGTCTTGTTTCTTCTCTATATGATCTTGAACTTGATCTCATGCTGCTTCTTGATCTTCTGTTTTGCAACCTCAAATTTTCCATTCTTATTTCATGATTTTGTCTTGTAAGATTTGCTCGTTCTTCTGCCTCTAATCTTCTTTCTTCTTGTATCCTTTGTCTCAAATCATCTACTAATTCATGCCCTTCATGAATTGCTCCTCCATCCACTTCTTGATTTATTTCCTCTTCTTGATTTTCTGCCTCTTCTATCGAATTCGACCTCCAAGTATGCACACTTACTCTATTATAATCCTCATTTCTATCTTGTGCTTGTGTTTGTTGATTTGGTGGTTGAATTGAATTTTCTGCTCCATTTCTCATTCTAATTCTTCCTGATTTAATCCTTAAAGATCCTTCCAATTCACATGTTCCTTCTCCTGCAATTCTTTTACTTTTTCTCACTGTTGTTGGTGGTTCTGATGTATTTCTTCTTCTCCTAGACATTTCTTCAATTCTAATAATTTCTTCAGATTGCAATTTGAAATTTCTCAAATTGATTCTCCCTGTTTCTGGGCGCCAAAATGTAGTTGCAGGAAATCCCACACTACACCCAACTCAAGAATTTATGACACAATTTGAAGATTAAGAACCTTTTTTATTGATATTATCTTAAAAGGATTACAGTAATCAAGAATACAATTCACTTAATAAGATTTTATCTCTCCTAAAAACTTTCTTAGCACTCAAAAATTCATCTCTCTCTCTGGAACTATTCATTTCCTTTATATAGGCATTTACATAATGGATTACAGCTCATGACAGCTCATTTACAGTTAAGATTCCCTTTAATTTCGGATCTGAGTTCTTGCGATAAATCGCAGTTAGCACCGCCTTAATCATTCGCAGGTTTTATTGGTTCGTCGCAGAAATGTCACAATTTATTCATGTTTCTGTCATTTTCATCTGATATGTCATTCCTTACGTCACTTTGAGATGTGTCGCAGAATATTGATGTGTCGCAGACTGTTGTTTATTTCGCAAGAATATTGTTGTGACAATATTCTGATCCTACAACCCCCAAGCAGGTATCAGAAGATTCACTGCCGACCGAACGCGGGCCCCGCGTAGTCGGCCTCCCCAAAAGGGGTGACATAGCCTACCAAACCGTCCAAAACGAGCGGAATGGACAAGAAACCCTAAATTAGGGTTTTCGTCATATTACATGTATCGCAAAAACGATCTCAGCCATCCATCTTCGCAGGCATAGTTGGAGGGTGTAGATGTAGATTCAAAGGGCCCATAGCATGTCAACACAATCACTGTGGGCCCGCCTACACACAACCCATCGGTTAGGATCAACCATGATTGGTTTTCCTAATTCGTGCACACCTCACCAAGCATGATGCATGGCCGGAAAAACCCCTAATTGGGGTTTGCGGGCATCATCTATGTGTCGCAAAATCATCTCAAGCTTCCATCTTTGCAGGCTTGAATGGAAGGCAAAGATGAAACATCAGGGAGGGCCGAACATGCTAGCATGATCACCATGGGTTTAGCTTCATGTCCGACCGATCGGCCAAAGCCATCCTTGGTCAGGCGCCTCGGTTCGTGCGTCCAAACTGACATGATCACACTTCCCAAATCACAAACTGATCTCGACCACTCAATTTGTCTGGAAAAATTGAGTGGCTTAGATCATGTTTCCATGGGACTGTCAGGTATAGGCGTGAATACCAGCCTACCACCTACACGTTGGACCAATCGGCCGAGACCGACCAAGCTTGTTCGTCTTGAAATGCGTGTCTTGAAGGTAGCATACCGCGCCCCTTCAGGAATCCTTTGCGGCATGGGATTTCTGTCGCAAATCGATCTCAGCCACCCAACTTCACCGGTAAATTTGAGTGGCCTAGATCAAACCTTTGTGGGACAGTGAAGCATGGACATGGGCGTCAGCAAGTCATCTACACGCATGCCTGATTTGTCCTCCATGAAATGCCTCCCATACTTGGATTCGATCAAGATGAAAGGGTACACTTGCGCACCTCCTAAAACCCTAATCCAATGGTCGTAGATGTGGGTCGCAAGTCATCTCGTCCGTCCAACTTTGCCAGCTTGGACGGACGTCCTAGGATAGGAGTTAGGCGACCAGTGAGGTATCACCGTGATCACCGTCCGCCACTCTTCTACCTAATGTAATCGGCTAAGGCATGGCTCACCCATGCAGCCTCCAAACCCTCACGTGAAGTAGGCAGGGCATGATGCTCAACAAAGATGCTTTATACATGCCGAATACATTCGATGCAACACTTTCATAGAACACACACGATACCTTACAAGTATCGAATTCCTAAATAATTTAGTTATTTAACTAGCATTACATGCTACCTTCTGTTGGTCCCACGATCCACACACTCGAGATATCAATCATGTCACAAACTGGGGGATACATCTTGGGGTATTGGTCTGGCAGTTTACAGCGTGCAACGCGCCATCACAAGAACGTGTCAGGAAGACATGGACGATTAGTGATGATGGGAGAAGTGGGCAAGATTGATCGTGTGACACTAATTGTAGGACCAGAATATCGCTACAACGTTATTCCTGCGATATTAACAACGTTTCTGCGAGCGTCACTGCCAATTCTTTAACAACGTTTCACGAGGGTCACAGAATATCCAAAAGAAACTGACGATGGAAGAAATAAAAGAAGAATATGTTAATCCTGCGATGATCATCATTCTTGCAATAGAGAATATTGTAGCGATCGCGATGAGATCGCAGAATAGATCCGAAATAGGAGGAAAACTTAGCTGTCATCCATTATGTAAATCCCTATATAAAGGGTTCGATAGATCCAGAAAAGGAAGATGTATTTTTGAGAGTTGAAAGAGTCTTGAGGAGAGAGAAACTTCAAGAGAATATTTGTAATCTTGATTTCTTCTAATTCTGTAAACATTTCTGAAATTTGAATAGTAAAATGTCGTTTAAATCTTTGAAGTTTAATTGATTTCCAAAAGATTTCTATAGAATCTTAACAAGGGTGTAGTGTGGGAATTCCTGCAACTACATTTTGGCGCCCAGAAATAGGGAGAATCAAACTAAGAAATCTCTAATTACAACTTGAAGATTTGAAAAAATTGTTAGAGTTGAAGGAATGGCTAGAAGAAGAAGAAATACATCAGAACTACCGACAACTGTGAGGAGAAGTAAAAGACTTGCAGGTGAGGGGACAAGTGAATTAGAAAAATCTTTAAGGATAAGGTCAGGAAGAAATAGAATAAGAAATGAAGCAGAAAGTTCAATTCAACAGCCGAATCAACAAACACAAACACAATATAGGAATGTGGATTATGATAGATTGAGTGTGCATACTTGGAGGTCGGATTCGATAGAAGAAGCAGAAAATCGACAATAAAGAAATGAAGAAGAAGGAGAAAGAAATCAATAAATGGTTGGAGGATTAATTCATGAAGGACGTGAAATAGTAGATGATTTGAGACAAAGAATACAGGAAGAAAGGAGATTAAAGGCAAAAGAGCGTGCGAATTTAACAAGACAAAATCATGAGCTAAGAATGGAGAATTTGAGGTTACAAAGAAGGAGATCAAGAAGTACTGTAGGATCAGAATATTGTCGCAACAATATCCCTGAGAAATAAACAACAGTACTGCGATACATCGATAGTAAACGACTGTTTTGCGATACATCAATGATATTCTGCGAAACATCCAAAGATGACTTAAACAATGACGTAATGACTGAAAACGACGGAAACATGAAGAAAGTGTGACATGTCTGCGACATATCAATAAAACCTGCGAAATATAAAGGCGGTGCTAACTGCGATTTATCGCAAGAACTCAGATCCGAAATTGAAGGGAATCTTAGTTGTAAATGAGCTGTCATGAGCTGTAATCCACTATGTAAATACCTATATAAAGTAGATGAATAGTTCCAGAGAGAGAGAGGATGAATTTTTGAGTGCTAGGAAAGTTTTTAGGAGAGAGAAAATCTTTTATCAAGTGTTATGTGTTCTTGATTTCTATAATTCCTTAAGATCAAATTAATGAAAAAGTGTCTTTAATCTTCAAATTATGTCATAAATATTGATAAATTCTTGAATAGGGTGTAGTGTGGGAATTCCTGCAACTACATTTTGGCGCCCAGAAACAGGGAGAATCAATTTGAGAAATTTCAAACTACAATTTGAAGATTGGAAGAGATTATTAGAATTGAAGAAATGGCTAGAAGGAGAAGAAATACATCAGAACCACCAACAACAGTGAGAAGAAGTAAAAGAATTGCAGGGGAAGGAACAGGTGAATTGGAGGGATCTTTAAGGATCAGATCAGGAAGGAGTAGAATGAGAAATGGAGCAGAAAATTCAATCCAACCACCAAATCAACAAACACGAGCACAAGATAGAAATGAGGATTACGATAGAGTGAGTGTGCATACTTGGAGGTCGGATTCGATAGAAGAGGCGGAAAATCAGGAAGAGGAAAGAAATCAAGAAATGGATGGACGATTAATTCATGAAGGACATAAAGTAGTAGATGATTTGAGACAAAGGATACAGGAAGAAAGAAGATTAGAGGCAGAAGAACGTGCCAATCTTACAAGGCAAAATCATGAATTAAGAATGGAAAATTTGAGGCTGCAAAATAGAAGATCAAGGAGTAGCATGAGATCAATTTCAAGATCATATAGAGAAGAAACAAGACAAAATCTCCCTATACAAAATATTGGCGAGAATGTGATAAATGATCATTACATTCCTCGCGGTGAAACTTTAGACATTAGACATAATCAGGATGAGGGAGAAAATCAAGAAGAGAGAAGGAGAATGTTACGTGATGAAGAGATTCGAAGAAATCGCAGAATAATCGAAGATTATATTGAGAGGCATTATATTGAGCAAGTACATTTAGCAGGAGAAAGAGAGAGATTGTGAGCAGAAGTAGAAGAACAAGAAATTCAAACAAATAATGCGTCGAATAATCATGATAATCGAGAACGACGACGTGCGCAAAATCGTAATAATGATAATCTCAATGAGGAATATGAGAGAATTCGTAGAGACATAGAAAGGCAACGAAGAGAAACGATAAGGGATGAAGAAATTCGCGGAGAATAGGATGAAAGGAAAATTAACTTGCAATAAGAAGAAAATCGCAGAAGAAGGCAAAATCAAGATGTTGGAGAAGAAGCGCGAAACATCGCAAGACAAGAAAGACATGAACGCAGACGAAGAGAGGTTGCGTTGAAAAGGCCAATGGAGCAAAATTCTGATAGAAATGAACAAATCTTGCGAGAATTAGTAGAAATGAGAGGAATGATAAATAACAGAAGAGAAGGAGGAAGAAGACAACTTGATGAGGCAATCGAGGAAGCTGCGAAAACTCCATTTACTCAATAGGTACAATTAGGAGGGATACCTCCAAAATGTAATTTACTGGTGTTGACCAGTATATTTGATGGGACAACGTGTGATTTCCAACATATCAAAGCTTATATTCGATGTATGCTACAATGGGAGAACCATGACGTCGTTTTGTGCAAATATTTTGCGTCAAGTTTAACTGGAGAAGCATTGAAGTGGTTCGAAAGTCTTCCAAAGAATACAATAACTTCGTTCATGCATTTGCAAACTACTTTCTTAGGAGCATACATCAGCAATAACTTTACGCGACCTGGAATTGAAGATGTGTTTGGATTGAAACAGAGAGTTGGTGAGAGTTTAAAGCATTTAACGATAAGATGGAGGACAATGTGTAGTGAAATGGCAGGAAGAGTGGATGAAAGATATCTCATCTTATCCTTCATAAATGCTATGTTTGCGACGAATCTATTATATATCCAGGTCTTCAGAGTTAAAAACACAATTACCATGACAGAACTGCGAGAATTGCAGGAAGAATATATTGCTTTGGAGGAAAAACAAAATGAGATGGAGTCTTATCCAATTCACACATGCACAAATTTAGCCGCAGCAAATGGAAGTTTATTACCAAGGATGATTAATACAGTAGCAAGTACTTCTCAAAACCCGCGAGAGAAAATGGAGATTGATAATCAACATAAGATAGTAGCAATGGGGAGTAGAGATCAGGAGGAATTGGAAAAGGAGAGAAATTTTTATAATCGCAATAACAATAATAAGGTCCCAAGGTTTGATCAACCGCAGGAGACTTATGGTGGACAGAGGAAGAATTATTCAAGAGAGCAAAGAGGTCAGAGGAATATGTTGGAAGACATTAAATTTCCACCTTTAAACACCGGAATAGACAAGATTTGGGAAGCGATTATTCTGATGGAGAACATACCCTCACCCTGGAACATGGGAAAAGAACCACATCCTAACAACCAAAATCAAGAGTTCTGTCCTTATCATCATTTTCATGGCCACTCTGCGCATAATTGTAGAAATGTAAAAAGAATTATTTTGCGAATGATTGAACAGGGGAAATTAAATCATTTTCTAGCAAGATATTTACAACCGCAGCAATTTCCGCAAGCAGCAGAAATTCGCTGAGTTAATGTTGCAAAAGAAGTCGAAACATTTGTCATTGAAGTAGGATCTACAGAAAAAAAATCTATTTTGAAATTCAATTGTACATTCACAGAAAACGATAGAGGATTTCCATGACAATGTGCTATGCAGAGTATTTGCAAGGGATATAGAGGGAAGAGAGGTGATGAATATTGCAAAGATTTCTCCGTTAGAATTAGAAGAATGGCAGAAACAAGTTATTTATTTTACTGCGGAAGAGATACCAGAGCCTGGGAAGATGCATGACAACCCATTGGTGGTGAAGCTAGAGATAAATCCAAAATACAGAGAAGAAGGAGAAGAAGATGATGATGACGCAGCAAATGCTTCTTGGGCAATAGATAAAGTTTTAATTGATACTGGTAGCTCAGTAGACATTTTATTTTATCATACATATCGCACAATGGGTGGAAGAGATGATGAGTTAATCCCTTCAACTTACAAGATCTATGGTTTTAATGGCACTGCAAACAAGCCAAAAGGAGAAATTACTATGGAAATTCCGTTGAACAAGATATCTTCAAAAATCAAGTTTTGTGTAGTAGATATAGAATCTCCTTACAATGCCTTAATTGGAAGACCATGGCTCCATGGGATCTTGGGTATAGCATCAACATATCATCAATGCATAAATTTTCCACATCCTCATGGTATTGGGATAATTAAAGGTGATTGGTTTGAAGGCAAAAAGTGTTACGAAGTTGACATTAATACTTGCGAAGAAAGGAATGCCCGAAATCGTAATTGGCAACATAACATGAGGAAATATCAGAGAGCTGAGAAATTGATGGTGGACAATATAGAGTTGCGGGGAAAGGATATACTTCAAGAATAGTTTTGTCCCAAAATATTCAATGGCGATTAATCATACGAATATGGGGAAAAGTAGAAACCTTCATTCTTCGCAGGAGAACAAACAAGTATAAGATAAATAAGTAAAAAGAAATTGCGAATAATCATTCGACACAGAAGAAAAGAAGTGAAATAATATCATGTTGCGAACAAATGAAAAATTATGTTGTGAGAATTAAAAGAAAAACTCTGCTCAAAAATGAGAATTTTTCTATTAAAAAGAAAAAGATGATGATTTCTAATCATATAAGAATTTTTAATGCAAATGTATAAGAAGGGCGCAAATCGCCTAAAAATATATAAGAACGGGACGAACTTTTATGGCGTACACCTTATTTCGCGGATTCTATTCCGTAAGAGGCAATGTCCTTAAAGTGCGTCATAAGGGGGGTATCTATTTGCATGGCTATGGGAAAGGCTATACCGCTGCTGGAACCTAGTCATGGAGATTTGGGATTATAGAAAATCCATCCGGGAGAGATAACTTGGATTCCCAATTATATAAGGTTATACCCTGGTTGGGCGCCCGAGAATTTCTCCTAAGGAATGCAACGTATGATCAAGGCGCCGAGGTACACGGTTGAGCTGTGGGTGCCCGGGATGGATGAACCTACCCTGGACATCCATGGAAAGTCTTGGATTACGATGTTTTCGGCCCGAAGAAAACCCCACTTAGGGTGCAGTCTTGTAACTATACTCCATATAAGGCATAAAGGACAAGGCTGCGAAAACAACTGGTTGTTGGCAGAACCGGATGGGAAAGTGCTAGTCTTGTATGGCCGATGTATAATCCTTGAAGGGGCAACCGGGGGGAGAGATAAGGGCGATACCCTCCATTAGGGAGCTGTGTATCAAAAAAGACGGCAATGTCATGGGGCTTTATATTCGCAAGAGTATTTAGGCCCGTCATATTGTCGCGTGACAGGGACATAAATGTCATGGGACTATATATTCGCAAGAGTATTTAGGCCCGTCATATTGCCGCGTGACTGGCCAAAAAGCCTAAAGAGAAACGTTAAGATGGGATCAATGGGTTTTTGCGATAAGATCAAAAAATGAGATAAATGAAATCAATAATAAGAGGAAATAAATCGCAAAGACGGAAATGTCATAAGTCTTAAAAAGCAAAGATAAATTAATCTCACAAGATGGCTTAGATTTATCATATTGTTGCAGAGATAAAAATAATGATAAGGCAAGGTCAATGGATTATTACATGTAAAGTAAGAATGTCCTGCGATCTTATTGCATAAAAGTGGCATAATAAGACCTTTAACTAGGAAGGCGAAATAAGACCACAAGAGAAGTTATATCTGCGAATCATATAACAGACGGTTCGCAGAAATATTTGCGATAATTCATTTATCATATTGCAGATTAATAACAAGAGGCAAGTACATGAACGATGTATATCATAGTAAATATTGTTAGGGTTATTTGGTTTTTAGTACTTACATTTTGACCAAAGTTAGTGTTTGGTCTAACTTTTGTCCAACTTAGGATTTGGTACTTGGAAATAACGTTGAACCCCATTGATTGTCTTAAATTTTGACTTCCGTTAAAAAATTATTCAAACTTTTATATAAAATATAATTACTAAACTAGTTTACTAATACACCCTTCATTTTACTAATATTTACGTATGAAATAATCATTTATAATTATTAACCCAAAATTCTTTTGGAAGAAAGAGAAAGCCCATTCCTTCCTCCTAAACCCTTCACCGCCACCACTTTTCTCTTTATCTCTAGCACTGCAACATCATCACAATCATCTTCTCACTTTCCCTATCTCTTTTCTACTGCCATCCTATATTCTCTTCCATTTCTAAACCCCAACATTCTTGAATCAGATGAAGTTTCTCTTATTGGTTTTACAAGTTCAAAAATCAATTTCGACGATTAGTCAAGATTAGATTTTAGATTAGCACTTTATTCATTGATTTTAAAGGGAAATAGTAACAAGACCGTATTTATTGAATTAGGTTTGGATTGAGCTTTTCAGATTTGTGAAGTTGGTCCGAAAATGCGCAGGGGGTCGATTCAAAAGCAGGTAATTCATTCATATGAATTAGACTCATAGTGAAAAATAGATAGATGTTAAAGAGTTTTACTGAAATTGGTAGATGGGTTTTGATCGAATCACAGTGGTTTGTGATAAGAATGTGATTCTAACTAAAAATTAAAGACATCAAGATCTAATTTAGGGTTTTGTGAAGATTGGGATAAGATGTGGGGATAATAAGATTCAGTTAATTAATGGTAATCTTTCTACTGTTATCCTCCTGTAAGTTGTGTTGTTTAGGAGTGAAGTTTGTGCCGAGAAAATTCTAAACTTGTTTTTAGTTAAGAGAGAAATTGAAACGGTGGTGAATAGGTCTTGATTGATTTTCTTTTTGATGATTTTCTTAATTGTTGAATGGATTATTTTTTTGATAGTTGATTGTTTCTGATGGATCTAAGCAAGGTTTTTTTGGTCGGAGGATGGTGGTGGCGAGGGTGTGGTAAGTCAAGTCGGCAGATGGAAGAGAGAATAGCGAAAGGTGGAAGAAAGTGAGATGGAAAATTAGATTAGGTTAATTTTGAAGTGTGTAAAAAGTGTGTGCGAAGGGTAGGATAGTAAATGTATAAATATTTATATAATAATTAAATTAAAATTGAATTTAACAAAGTCAACAAAAGTCAACGTCATTTCCAAGTACCAAACTCTAAGTTGGACAAATGTTAGACCAAACACTAACTTTGGACAAAATATAAGTACCAAAAAATAAATAACCCATATTGTTATTCATCATTATATGATAAATTCATATAAATAACAGACAGACAGAAGCAAAAAAGGGAATTTATATATTGAAAGACATTAGGAGTTACAAATATCTTGCAGAAAGAATGATACAATTTGTCGCAGATAATTATCGCAAGAAAGAAAGAAATACAAGAGAAGATTAAAAGAAAAAACAAAACTATTGAGATTTGTTTTCATCATTATCTTCATCTTTGTCTTCATTATCTTCATCATCAGTTTATTTTTCATCTTCGCTTTCATTCTCATCTATATCAACCTCACTATCAGAAATAACTGGTACTTCAGTACTGGTTGGGATGTTATCCAAGAGACAAGGATATAGACTAAGAGGAAGATCATTATCTTTACAAACTCTCTCAATAGCATTATTGCGAACGATGAGAAGATTACTACGCAAATTGGAATTGGATATCTTTATTTTCTCTCGGAGTCTAGTGATTTTATTATTGCGGGAAGCAAGATTTTTCGCAAGATTACTTTTTTCTTCTTCAAGTTCTGCTATCCTTGCGGAATGTTTTTCTTCAGATTCTGCGATGATACAACAATAAATTAGAAATTTGTTGAAAATTTACAAAATGAATAAAGATGTTAGAGGAGCAATAAATAACCTTCTCTTTCATGAATCATTTCTTGTATCAAGGTTGCTTGTTCGGTATGAAGACTAACATCTATCGCTAAGTTTTTCCTAGCATTATCGAGAATTGTCGCAGCCCATGCTAATTCATCATCATTCTGAATAAGAAGATGTGAACGGATTTGTTTTTCTCTCTTAAGAAGTTTAATATTTTCATCCTTAAGTCTATCTCTGTCAAGTTCAGTATCAATAAGGGTATTGCGAAATTTTGATAGAGCTTCAGCGCCTTGAAGAGTAATGCGTTCTTTATCCTTCTCAAGTTCACTCTTTTTGGCTTTTAAGACTTTGATTTTTTTTCTGTAAATTCATCTCTGCAAGTCTTTAAACTATTGGACATACTCAAGGTAGATCTATAGTCCATTGTTATAAGGGAAACCTGATGTTTAAGCTCATCAAGGGACAGAGTATTCATTTTTTCGTCTGAATAATTATTTAAAGCGTCATTAAGACGCTGAAGAAGAGTGGTTTCATCTATGGGTTCATCAAAAGAATTGAGAATGAGAGCTTCATCAGTAAGATTATAGGCATCTGCAAAATGGTTGCTCAAATAAGCTATAAAATAGCAAGAATGAAGAAAAGTAAAAAAAAAAAAAAAAAAAAAAATATTAAAGAGAGAAAAGATTTATACCAATGATTTGTTTGCAGAACTTCTCCTTGTCAACTAATTTCTTTTGAAGAACTTCAACTTCTACTTCAAGCGATTTGTTTTTATTAAGGAGTTCAGTATTTCCAGATACTTCCAATTGCTTGCATTTTTCGCGAAGAAGGGATATTTCAGCTTCATATTGTTTATTTCTTTCACGAAGTTTCGCAGATTCAGATTGCGAATCAGTAAGCCTTTTCTGCGATGTTGATAATCTATTTTCTAATTCTGAAGCAACAGAAAAAGAAGCTCTAGCAGTCTGCGACAGAAAAAAGAAAATGAGTAAGGATAAGTAAAAGATCTTCGATACACATGATAGATATAAAATTTACTACAAGAAAAATAAAGGAAAGGGGCATACCAGCGAAGTTAGCTCGTGAAGAAAACTTGAGTCGATAAATATGGAAACGCCTTTGAGATCTTTATTATTAGTCAGGATCGAAGCAACGCAGATTTTCGAGAGATAATCGCAAGTACGAGTGATATCATCCTCACCAACACCTTGCATGGGATTCCTAAAAATATTTGATAATTGATCCATTGGAGTCTCAGGTTGAGAGATACCCATCGCAGATCTAATTCTTGTGGAAGAAAAATGTGTTGAAGTGCCCACAGTGACGTTATGGTTTACCCCATCATTTTCTTCAAATTCTTTATCTTTTTCAGCGATAATAGGAGTCTCTCTAAGTGGAAGAAGTTGTTGAGTTTTTCTTCTCTTCTCTGGAGGATCATCTGTGGTTTGATTTTTGTTACGGCGAGGAGAAGTACCAGAGCTTTCATTTGAAGTTAATACTCTTTTTCCTTTATCTTTGGCTTCAACCACCGCGACAAAAGGAATTTCCTTGAAAACAATCACACATAAAGATAAGAAACAGAGGAAACAATATATTGTTAAAAATTATAAAAGAATGTTTCTTACTTCATCTGTGAAGGTTTTCAAAAAAATTAGGAGATTGGGATTCCCAGTATTGGCGTAGCTAGCCTTCATTTTTCCAATCTGATAAAAGATAATTAAATAACTAGTAAGAATAATATACTTATCTAAGTCTGCGAACAATAATTAACTTCGCGAGATATACCTCAGAATTCTTTTTAGGCCAATTAAAAACCCAAGGATGATAATCCTCAAGATATGTAGGATTCGCAGGAAGGTTAAGAGTACCAGAAATATATGGACCTTCAAGGAGGAGAGGAAATCTGCACCATTTATCATCCTTGGAGAAGCGTGGACCGTTGTTTCTTGTGGAATGATAGTCTATATCTTGCATAAGAATTTTATCCTTCGCAACTTTTTTATCCCTATTCAAACGAACAGCCCAACATGTGCTTTCTTTCTTCATTGGAATCACTTGATAATTCGCAAAGAAATTCTCCACGGTATATTTCGCTGGAATAATTGGGATATTTTCAAAATCAGGATGTTTCGCAGTATCAGGATAAAGGGATCCTTTACCAGCTCCATGGGAGGCATATTCAAGAATGAGACGAATACAATCTCCACTTAATTGGCAGATTGCTCGCGAAAATTAAACATGAGAATAATCTCATAAAAAAGAGGGAGATCTGGGTTATAAAGAGGAATAGGAAGGCCAGCTTCTAATTGACCTAGCGAAACAAGGATCTTCTCGTTAGAAGAAGGAAATCTTGAAGCTAGATCAATGGAGAGATCAGAGTCTGAAGATTGATCAGGGATCTCAGAAAGTGTGAAACCTAAGGATTGAAGTTTTTGCTGGTGTTTTTTTAAAGTGGATTGACCTAATTTTTTAGCAGGGGCCATTTTTTAGTATGGGAACGATGATTTGGATGAAGAAGAATAAAGAAATAAAATTGAAACAGTAATAGATCCGGAATTTGCGGAAGAAGATGAAGAACATAAGAGTTGCAGAGAAGAAATAAAAAAAAAAAAAAAAAAAGGAAAGAGAGAGTAAAAAGAAGAGGGGGGAATTAGCGAAGAAGATATTTATAAGAAAAGAAGATTCTCGAGAACATCAATGCATTTAATAAAGAAAGGACATGAATGGTCAGAATTCAACGGTTGAAAAATGACGTGTCAAGAGATAAATGGGAGAAAAGACACGCGTAGAATATCTAGCGATGGATGCAGAGATGTGTCAGAATGCAGGGAATATGAAAATACAAGGAGTTGCGATTAATCAAGAAGCTTAAATTCTCATGATCTTTATCTTCTTCGTAGAAAAGATATGAGAAGAGGCAAGATGTAGGATCAGAATATTGTCGCAACAATATTCCTGAGAAATAAACAACAGTACTGCGATACATCGATAGTAAACGACTGTTCTACGATACATCAATGATATTCTGCGAAACATCCAAAGATGACTTAAACAATGACGTAATGACTGAAAACGACGGAAACATGAAGAAAGTGTGACATGTCTGCGACATATCAATAAAACCTACGAAATATAAAGGCGGTGCTAACTGCGATTTATCGCAAGAACTCAGATTCGAAATTGAAGGGAATCTTAGCTGTAAATGAGCTGTAATCCACTATGTAAATACCTATATAAAGTAGATGAATAGTTCCAGAGAGAGAGGATGAATTTTTGAGTGCTAGGAAAGTTTTTAGGAGAGAGAAAATCTTTTATCAAGTGTTCTGTGTTCTTGATTTATGTAATTCTTTAAGATCAAATTAATGAAAAAGTGTCTTTAATCTTCAAATTATGTCATAAATATTGATAAATTCTTGAATAGGGTGTAGTGTGGGAATTCCTGCAACTACAAGTACTGTTAGATCAAATTCAAGATCATTCAGAAAAGAACCAAGGCAAAATTCCCCTATAAGAAATGTTAGAGAAAATATTCGAGGAGAAGTGCAAAATAGAGAAGAAGAGATAATTGGTGATCGCTATAACCCGTGTGACAATAGAAATCAAGAGGGAAGAAACAACCAAATTGAAGAAGAAAATCCAGAAGAAGGTAGGAGGATATTACATGGGAGAGAGAATCAAAGAAATCAAAGAATGATTGAAGAAGAAATTGAGAGTCATTACGCTGAACAAGCACGTCTAGCCCGCGAGAGGGAAAGATTAAGGGCAGAAGTAGAAGAACATGAATTTCAAGAAGCAGTGCGACAAAATAATCATGAAAATCGAGAAAGGAGACGTACGCAGAATCGCTATAATGGTAATATTCAGGAGGAGTATGATAGGATACAGAGGAGAATAGAGAGACAGCGAAGAGAAATGAGGAGAAATGAAGAAATTCGCAGAGAAAAAGATAGGCAGTTACGATATCAAGAGGAAGATGAAAGAGGAAATCGCAGAGAAATACGAGATGATGATGAAGAAGAAGATACACAAAATCTCGCAAGACAAGAAAGGCAAGAACGCAGAAGAAGGGAAACAGCATTAAAGAGGCCAATGAAACAAAACTCAGCTGAGAATGAGCAAATATTGAGAGAATTAGCATAAATGCAAGGAATGATAAACAATAGAAGAGAAGGAGGTAGAAGAAAACTTGATGAAGCTATTGAAGAAGCTGCGAGAACTCCATTTACTCAAGAAGTACAATTAAGAGGGATACCTCCAAAATGCAATTTACCAGCATTAACCAGCATTTTTGATGGAACTACTTTTGTTGTTCAACACGTCAAAGCTTATGTTAGATGTATGCTACAGTGGGAGAATCATGATGCTGTGCTATGCAAATATTTTGCATCCAGCTTAACTGGCGAGGCGTTGAAATGGTTCGAGGGATTACCAAAAAATACCATAACTTCTTTTGATCATTTACAAGCTACATTTTTAGGAGCGTATATTAGCAACAATTCATCGCCGCAGGGTATTGAAGATGTGTTTGGGTTAAAACAGAGAGTTGGCGAGAGTCTGAAACATTTAACCATAAGATGGAAGACAATGTGCGGTGAGATGGCAGGGAGAGTTGACGAGAGATATCTTATCTTGTCTTTTATCAATGCAATGTTCACGACCAATCTACTGTACATACAAATTTTCAAAGTCAAGAATACAATCACTATGACTGAGCTGCGAGAATTACAGGAAGAATACATTGCTTTGGAGGAGAAAAAAAATGAGATGGAATCATATCCCATCGCGAACATCAATTCCGGAGCAGCAAATGGGAGTTTACTTCCTAAAATGATAAACAATGTAGCGAGCAGCTCGCAAGCACAACAAGAGAAAGTAGAGACTGATAACCAGCAGAAGATGGTAGCTATGGGTAGTAGAGATCAAGAAGAGTATGAAAGGGAGAAGAATTACTACAATCGTAGTGGAAATAATAAGATTCAAAGGCTTGATCAGCCGCAAGAAACTTATGGTGGACAGAGGAAAAACAATTTCAGAAGTCAAGGGAATCAGAAGATCATATGGGAAGAAATTAAGATGCCTCCTCTCAATGCTAGTATAGAAAAAATTTGTGAAGCTATCATTTTAATGGAAAATATACCATCTCCATGGAACATGGGAAAAGAACCACATCCTAACAATCTCAGTCAAGAATTTTGTCCTTACCATCATTTTCATGGCCACACAGTAAATGACTGCAGGAATGTAAATAGAATAATTTTAAGGATGATTGAACAAGGAAAGCTAAATCACTTTTTAGTAGGACATCCACAATCTCAGCGATTGCCTCCAGCACCAGAAATTCGCAGGGTAAATACTGTAAAAGGAGCCAAATCATTCGTAATAGAAGTTGGAGCCAAATCAAGGAATTTGTTTTGTAATTCCATTGTACATTCACATAGAACAATAGAGGATTTCCATGATAATATTCTAAGCAGAGTCTTCGCGAGAGACACAGATGGAAGAGATATAATGAATATCGCGAGAGTCTCGTCATTAGAAGAATGGCAGAAACAAACTATATCTTTCAGTGCACAAGAAGTACCAGAACCAGGAGAGCAGCATGATAACCCATTGGTGGTAAGACTAGAGATAAACCCAAAGCAAATATAGGAAGAAGATGAAGAAAATGGTGATGAAAATGAAGATTCTTGGGCTATCAATAGAAATCTAATAGACACAGGCAGCTCTGTTGACATATTGTTTTATCATACCTATAAAACAATGGGTGGAAGAGACGAAGATCTAATTCCCTCAACATATAAAATCTATGGTTTTAATGGTACTGCCAATAGACCAAAAGGGGAAATTGAGATGCGAATTCCCTTAAAAGGGATAACTTCCAAGATCTTGTTCCGTGTTGTTGACATTGAGTCACCTTACAATGCTCTGATTGGTCGACCTTGGCTACACGGAATATTAGGTGTAGCATCTACTTTCCACCAATGTGTTAAATTTCCTCATCCTAATGGTGTTGGAGTAATTAAAGGAGATTGGGGAGAAAGAAAGAAGTGTTATGAAATTGATGTGAAGTCTTGCGAGGAAAGAGCTGAAAAGAATAAAAATTGGAAGTACAAAATAAAACAACAACAGAGATGTGAAAGGTTAATGATTGATACAATAGAGCGGAAAGAGGATGTAAAATCTGATGGCGAGCGTCTCACAGAAAAAGGAACAACAGTAAAACGTAGTAGAAAAGCAGAATCAGAAAATAGTAAGTAGAGAGGTAAAATGATGAACTTTAGAGAACTCTATGAATGATTTGTTTGAAGAATATGTAATTGAACAGAATATTCTTCTTGAAAGAATCGCAAGATTTTACAAAAAAAAAATAATAATAATCAAAGTTATGAAATTCTATCAGAGTTACAATACTCGCGAGAAGCGCGAATAAAATTTCGCAGAGATTAAAGAATGGGATGAACTTTTATGGCGTGCACCCTAGTTCGCGAATAAAATTTCTCAAGAGGCAAATGTAAGACCTAATAACACGTCATAAGAGGGGGTATCTCTTGACATGATTCAGGGGTAAGGTTATACCGCTGCTGGATCCTGAGTCATGCAGATGTTGGGGTTAAAGAAAACCTATCCGGGAGAGAGATCTTGGATTTCCAACTATATATGGTTATACCCTGGTTGGACGACCGAGAATCTCTTCCAAGAAGTGCAAAGTATGACCAAGGCGCCGAGGTACACGGTTGAGCCAAGGGTGCCAAGGGCGTACGAAACTCCCTTGCCATTCTTGGTAAGTCTTGGCTATGATGCACTTGGCCTGAAGAAAACCCCACTTAGGGTGCAGTCTTGTAACTATAAGCCATTAGGCATAAAGGAAAAGAGGCTGCGAAAACAGCTGGTTTTTGGTAAATCTGGATGGGAGAAGCTAGTCTTGTATGGACGATGTGCCCTCCTTGAAGGGGCAACCAGGGGGAAGATAAGGGCGGCACCCTCCATTAGGGAGCTAATAAGTGTCTTAAGACGGCAATGTCATGGGGCTTTATGATCGCAAGAATATTTAGGCCTGTCATATTGTCGCGTGACGTAAATTATACAGAGGCAACAAGCCTAAAGAGAAAAGTTAAGATGAGATCAATGGGTTTTTACATGAAAGTGTAAATATGTCCTGCAATTTCATCGCAAGACTGCAATGTCATGAGGCTTTGATCCCGCGAGGGAGCTTAGACTTGTCATATTGTCGCAATACAATCAAAAGAATACAGATAAGGCAAGATCAATGGGTCAATACATGCAAATGTAAAGACGTCCTGCGATTTTGTCGCAGAAAGAAAGGGTGTGGCAAAATAAGACCTTTAATTAAGGAGGCGTAATAAGACCACAAGATTACTGCGATAATACTCGCAGATGTTATGAGAATTGCGATTTCACGCAGTTATTGCTATCGATAAGATTGCCAATATTAAGGCAAATTTTATTTACCACTAATGTCTAATCTTTAATCAATTTTTCATATTTCAGATGAATAATAGAGGCAAGTATGGGAATGCATGAGAACGATGAAATTATTATTCATCTATCATATAAAAAAAATTGCATAGATAAGTGCACACAGATAATTAAAGGATAATAATTATATTGATTGATTGACTTGCAAAAAAAGAACTGTTTTCTAATTCGTACAGGTAGAAGCAAAAGAAATTCACATCAATGTTACATAAAGAAGAAAATAAATATATAAAGAAGATAGAAGGAAAAAGAGGAACTAGCTGGATCCATCGCCATCCTCTTTATCGGACTTCTCTTCATCGCCAGATTTCTCCCTTTCATAATTATCATCACTATCTTCATTCTTATCAGATTCTTCTCCTCCACCAGATTTCTCTCCTTCGTAATTATCATTATCATTTTCATCCTCGTCAGAATCCTCAGCTTCGCTATCAGAGATGTTAAGATTTGAGATTCTTGCGGGGATTTCCTTTGAAAGATCAGGATATATAGAAGGAGAAATTCCATGATCATTGCAGACCAACTTAACGGAATCATTACGAACAACAATGAGAGATCTATTGAAATTCGCGGTGGTAATGTCAAACTGCTCTTTCAATCATGAATATTTATTATTGCGAGCAACAAGAGTATTCACGAGCTGATTCTTCTCATTTTTAAGTTCCCCAATTCTTTCAAGATATCTTTTTTCAGCTCCTGCGAGAATATATAACAACAAGTTAGAAATTTTGTAAAGAAGAATAATAAAAACAAGAAACTAGCGAGAAGAAGAACAACAAACAACCTTCTCTTTCAGAAATCATATCCCTAATTAAAGCCGCTTGTTCAACTTGAAGGCTAACATTTACACCTAAGTTATTCCTGGCATTATCAAGAACCTTCGCAGCCCAAGCAAACTTATCATCGCTATTAATAAGGAGACGAGATCGAACTTGAGTCTCCCTCGCAAGAAGATCTTCATTCTCGTGGATAAGTTTATCTCTTTCCATTTGAACATCAAGGAGAGTTTTATGAAAGTCTGCTAGGGTCTTAGATCCTTTTTTGATGGCAAGATCTTTCTCGTCAATAAGATCGCTAGTCTTCTGTCTTAATATATCTATTTATTTCTTTGAATCAAGATAAAAGCGCTTATATCTGTCAGTCAAACCTAAATTGAATCTGTGTTCAATTTTTAAGAGATTAAACTTGGATCTAAGTTCATCGATGGAGAGGGATTTAATTTTATCATCTGAGAAATTACTTAAAGAATTATTAAGACAAGCAAGAAGAGTATTATCATCTACAGGTTCAGGGAAAGATTGAAAGAATGTAGCCTCGTCAGTGAGACCATAAATATCTGCAAGTTAAAAGTGGGTGCTTGAATAAGCCGCGATAGAATAAGGAGAATCAAAATAAAAAGGGAAATAAGTAGTACCTAGAGTTGTTTGTTATCTTTGTCAAGATCAGAGATCTTTTGTTTATCAACTGAAGCTTCAGCCTCCAATTGTTTATTCTTCTTATGGAGCTCAGCAACTTCATATTCTAAATTTTCTTTATCCTGGCGAAATTTAGTAGCCTTCTTTTCATAGTTGGCGCGTCTCTTATCTAAATCAGAAGCAACAGCAAAGGAAGCTCTTCCAATCTGCGAGAGAATAATATAAATTAAGAATCTAGCGACGGAGTAAATACATAAACAAATTGAAGAAATGAAAATATACCAAGGTACCAGGAGAATTTAAGAGACTGGGAGTCAGCGATCTTGAAATTCCTTGAAGAGAATCGTTGTCCACTAATATGGGAGCATCGCAGACTTTGGAGAGAGCTTGGGATGTCTTGTTAATGACTTCATCTTCATCATTGCAAGTTAGACCGTGGGAAATATCGCTAAAAATTCTGGATAAGTGAGCCATTGAAGAATCAGAAGAAGAAGAATTTTTTATTGAAGGAAAGCCGCTAACATTAAAATCCTCGTCATTATTGTCCTTATCAAGATCAACATTTGGATTCTCTGGAATTAGTTGAGGAGTTGAAGAAGAAGAAGATTGAGTTTTCCTTTTCTTTAATGGAGAATCGCTAGATTCTTCATTGCGAGGGTCATAAGGCTTTCCCCTAGAAGGAGCAGTAGATTTCTCATTTGAAGATTTCCCAGATTTATCTTTTAAAGATTTCTCCTTGGTTTTTGAGGGTATTAATGGTTCTAACTCTTCGATTTCCTGCGATCACATATGAAGATAAGAAATAGGGGCAACAATATATTGTTAAAATTTATGAAGAGATATTTCTTACTTCATCCGTGAAAGATTTCAGAGCCAAGAAAGTGCTAGGTTTCCTAAGAGTTTGATAGCTGAGTTTCATTCTATCAATCTGAGAAAGATCAAAATAGTTAGTGAGAATATAAAGAAGACAGTAAATGATAATAATATAAAAAGTTGAGAGAATATACTTCTTTAGATCTTTCAGGCCAGTTGAATACCCATGGCTCATACTCTGAGAGATTCGCAGGTAATGGGAGAGAACCAAATATATAAGGACCTTCAAGACATAACGGAAAGATGAACCACTTGTCATCGCTAGAATGGCGAGGACCTTGGTTGGAAGATGTATGAAAATCAATATCCAGTATAAGAGCTTTGTCACCAGCGACCTTCTCTTTTTTCAAACGAACACCCCAGCAGGTGCTATCCCTCTTCATAGGGACTATACTATAATTTACAAAGAAGTTGTCCATAGTATAATCCTCAGAAACAATGGGGACATCTTTAAATGGAGGATTATTTGGAGCTTCAGGGTATAGAGTTCCTTTATTAGCACCGCGAGAAGCATATTCAAGCAGCAATTTGATGCAATCTCCACCTAGTTGATATATCGCTCGCGAGAACCTTTCGTCAGAAATTATTTGATAAAATAATGGAAGTTCTGGGTCATAGAGAGGAATGGGAAGACCATCTTCAAGTTGTCCTAGAGATACTATGAATTTTTCGCGAGAACATTGATCATCAGTAAATAATTTAAGAGAAAGTTCAGATCTAGAATCTTGATCTGGAATTAAAGACAAATTAAAACCTTTAATTTTGAGTTTCTCGCGCATCTCATTAAAGGCCTTCAAGTTTTTAGTACCAGCAGCAACCATTTTTGAGTATGGGAATGAAAGAAAAGGTTGAAAAGAAGAAATAAATCACAGTAGTAACAAAAGCGCAATTCACGGAAGAACAGTAAAATTTGCAGAGAGAAAGAAGAAGAAAGTAAAAGAGAAAAGGAAAGGAATGAGAAGAGTATTTATAGAAGAAGAAATTTCTCGAAGAAGATGAAGGCAATTAATAAAAATAAAAGACGTGGGTGGTCAGATCGCAGCGGTTAGAGGAGACGTGTCAAAAATTTATTGGAAGAAAGAATTCGTGAAAACAGCTGGCGAAGGACACAGAAACGTGTCAGAGCGGAGAAGTATGAAAAGATAAGCAGTTATGGCATTTTAAAAAGTTCTCATGAAAAGAGGCAAGATGTAGGACCAGAATATCGCTATAACGTTATTCCTGCGATATCAACAACGTTTCTGCGAGCGTCACTGCTAATTCTTTAACAACGTTTCACGAGGGTCACAGAATATCCAAAAGAAACTGACGATGGAAGAAATAAAAGAAGAATATGTTGATCCTGCGATGATCATCATTCTTGAGATAAAGAATATTGTAGCGATCGCGATGAGATCGCAGAATAGATCCGAAATAGGAGGAAAACTTAGCTGTCATCCATTATGTAAATCCCTATATAAAGGGTTCGATAGATCCAGAAAAGGATGATGTATTTTTGAGAGTTGAAAGAGTCTTGAGGAGAGAGAAACTTCAAGAGAATATTTGTAATCTTGATTTCTTCTAATTCTGTAAACATTTCTGAAATTTGAATAGTAAAATGTCGTTTAAATCTTTGAAGTTTAATTGATTTACAATAGATTTATATAGAATCTTAACAAGGGTGTAGTGTGGGAATTCCTGCAACTACACTAACACACCACTCCACTACTCCATCACTCTACTTCCTCCACTTCCTACGAGAGACGTAAATAAGGCTCAAATGACTTGTATAAATAGGTTTTCCTCCCTATTTCCAAACAGACAAAAGAGCACAACACAGAAACCAAGTGTTAATACAACACATATTCAAACACCCAGAGCCTGCTTGCATTAATCGTAAGCCTTCTCACCTTTCTGTTATAAGTCATGAACAAGCCTACACCTTCACAATCTCAACACCTTTTTTCCCTCCCTAAGATCAACCCCATCTCCTTCACTTTGTGACCGAAACAAGTCTGGAACGGCCATTTCTTGGTTTAGGCCAGAATTGTATAGATTAATCTCTCGAATCAAAAGTACTCATCGCGCAGTGCATTTGTTTATGGTTTAGATTCACTTCTCATCCACACACCCCAAAATACCAAAACCAACAGAAGTAGTTTTCACCCATAAACACTTGCATTATACAAACTTTGCATCCCCATTGCAAGTGTCCTTTAATACCACAATAATAACAATGCTTACTATAAATATACGAAGTATGAGTTTTAGTGTTACCTTTTTGTGGATCTTCTTGCATTGGATCTTGACGAGTTTTTTTCTTATTCTTTTTCTTCTTGTTCAACGTTGTTGCTTTCTTAACATTAGCAGAAGTGCTCTCGTTGATTGCTGCTGGTTGAACACAATTCTTAGGCTTGACTGGCTTTACTTCTTTACAAGAAATAGTATCATTTTTGGCAATAATGGAAGCCTCTGGTTGAGAAGAATTAGTAGCTTTAACAAATTTTACCTCTTTGTTAATATTTGAAGCATCTATTCCCTTACAGCCCAATCCTCGTGTATCATGATGATTTTTACTTGCTTCTAACATTGAGGTTAAATTGTTTGAGCTTACATTGAACTTTTTAAGATCCAAAATTTATTCTTCCAACGTCTTGATTTTATCAAGAGCACTAGCTAGATCAGCCTCAAGGCGTTTTTCTCGGGAGAGATATTCACCTTTTTTCTCTTCAAAACTTTTTTGTTGAGATTTAATCCTTGCATTATAATCAGCAAGTTTCTCTTCCAACAAATGTATTTTTTCAAGAGCAACATCATGCTCTTTCTCTAACATTTTGTTTGAGAGAGACTAGCACTGGATGTTTCTTCAAGACCCTGTATTTGTCGAGAATTAAACATTGCATCCGATTCAGCACGTTTCTTTTCCGACAAAAATAGTTCTCTTCGAAGATTTTCACATTCTAAGTTCCTAGAATTTAGATCCTCTATACGATCTTTGAGAAGAGAATCACGGATTTGGAAACCAGTATAATATCCTTGAAAAACCTTCTTCAATTTCTTGTTCTCACGACAAAGAGAAGTCATAAAACCAATAAAATGCGAAGTTCTCAGTTTTTCATTTTTCAAAGGTTCCAGCAGTTTGGAGTATTCTGAGATATCCTCTTCTACTTCTTGTTCAAAATCTGAGTCATCATCATTGGAAATTTCATCTAACCCTTTTTGTATACATATTTTCCATTCGTCATCGGTTTTTACATTATTAACAAGATTAACTTGTCTCGTAGAATCTCTAGAGATGATTTCTTCAGATATTGAATTGTAGATCCCGTCATCAAGTGTTAACTCAAAACTCTTGATGTCTTGCTTTACGTTAACTAAATCATTCATTAGATTCAATTCTTATAGGATGGGTCGTGCCAAACACAGATTGTTAGATCTTTTCGTGTTTGCCTGCTCTGATACCAATTGAAAAGACGAGGGTGCCCAAATATACCCAAATCATTCATTAGATTAAATTATTATAGGATGGGTCGTACCAAACACAGATTTTTAGATCTTTTCATGTTTGCTTGCTCTGATACCAATTGAAAAGGTGAGGGTACCCAAATATCCCTCAATCTAAAACTTTTCCTTCCTATATGTCCTTTCTTCGAAAGTGATTGTCTATAGACTGAGTCGATACAATGCAACTAATCAGTTCACACTTCGTGTGATTGTCTATGGATACAAGATCGAGACAATACAACAACGAAGTATGTTTACTTGATACAGAGGTTCGGACTTAACCAAACTCAATAGGGTTCACATATCAAGTAAATAGGAATTAACATTTGTGAAATTTACTTTAATTTACTTTAATTATAATAAAATAATTATAATGCGGAAATATAAAGTAAATGACATAGCAAGATTTTGTTAACGAGGAAACCGCAAATGCAGAAAAACCCCGGGACCTTGTCCGGAATTGAATACTCTCAGGATTAAGCCGCTATACAAAATAAACCAACTTCGTATAGTTGAGACCAAGCAACTAAACCTATAGTTCACCTAGTTCCGTCTGTATTCCCACGCCTCCAACCTGTAAACAAGTCACGTACTTGGACCAATTCCTTTGGTTCGTATTCCAAACAGTAAAGGAACAAAAAATCTGTTTGGTATCAACTCTCTTCAACCAAGTGATCTGAGTTGCACAAAGGCTCTTCTGTTTATCTTAACATATACTCCTTTGCCAGGTTCCAAGGTCTATCTTATGTTCAATCACCAAAAGGTAATCGTTAAGATTAAGCCAACAACACTCTTAATCCAAAGAATCGTGTTGATACCGATCTTCTCAATTAATCAGTCCAATCTACCACAAGGATAAACCGATTATTAATTGGATCCTCTTTTACCAAAACAAGTATTGTGCACACCAAAGATTATAAAACAAAGTCTGAAATCTTCTATCTATTCTTTGTCTTAAAATCTTCTTAGATATTCAATAAACACCTGCACACAACTACTTGAATCTATTTTGATCAATCACGCTCAGAACATAGTCTGTTAACAATGGATTATCACAAGATCGTCTTTAGATCTAATAACAATCTAAAAATCCCCGTCGAAACCTTGAACTAGTTTGAGTGAATCTTATATCATAAGAGAAGATTCTCAAGCATAAACAAAATAGATGCAATCAAAGTTCAACCACCGTTAGTCAATCAAATCAATAAGAAAACTAAAGATAAACCGCAATATCTAGTTTCCCACCAACAGTACGCACTAAAGCTTCTCAATCCCAAATAAGACTTTAAACTGAGCTGCCGTAAGAGATTTCACCTAATTAGATTACTCTCCTCTCCGATAGGCGGCTTCACCAGTAACAGTACAACAGAGGAAGTTTACTGTTACGAAGGATTAGTTTGCTAGAAATGCAAACTCAAAGTATTTATAGACAAGGAAGTTTGGACACCAAGGAATTTCCAAAACCGAAAAAATTCTCAAGATATTTTTCCATATTAACCCAAATTCGGTTTTCATAATTCCTGTGAATGCACTGTCCAAAATAATGATCGAAATCTCCTTGGAAAATCTTTAACTAGTAAATACACATTACTAATTCTTATTTTACATATATACTTAAAAACCTTAATTAAAAGCTTCTTAACTTATTGAAATTTGATCTTGGGATTTACTTCCTTCTTAGTTGTTAAGGAATATCTTTGAATAATAAAAGAATACACATTAATGCGCGTGTTCAAAGTGTGTCGACATCTTTCTCTTGCAAGTCATTTTTCATACTTACTCACTTGAAACCGATTTACCACACTTCCAAACAAGTTTAGAATTGGTTCATATAACTTTCAAGAACTATGTGATTGATCAAGTAACACTCAATCACAAACCACGGGTATAACGGTTCTACCAAAAAAAGTATCGGTTCTACCTCCATGTGAGTACTGTGCATAGTCACACTAGCTTACCAAAATTCGGCTCACTAGGTACTAGGATCGGTTCCCCACATATATTTGGTATCTAACTTGTATGCACTGCACATGTCCATAGAATCAGTTCCCCATTGCCTAAAAAAGTGTTGCACATGTTCATAGGATCAGTTCCCCTTTCTTCTATAAACCTTGTTGCACCTCATACAAGGATCGGTTCCCCTTGTGATGTACTGCACCTCTTACTAGGATCGGTTCCCCTCTCCCAAAATTTGGTCAGACACTCACAATCTTGATCATACCCCAGGTGATTACTTAAGATAGGTTTCACTAATAAAAGTCATACCAATACATAAGTCAGGCCTCATGTGAATAGTTTTACCAAGAACACAAACAAGTCATGAGCGGTTATACTAATCACACATATTGGTCGTTCATAAGATTTGCAATGAAGAACAGCCCCAATAGCGCCTGGCGATTTCCTTTTCGGTTCATAACACATATCATGAACTTACTTCCTTAAAACACATGTAAAAACATTATTTCCTAGGATAAAATCCTCACCTCATACCCATACATAATCACAATAGCATTCATACGATTATGTTGATGTCTTATATACAAAGTTCAATGGTTAAGCAAGAAACTTCATATTATATTCCTTAATACTATGTCTATCTAGAGTGTTCATGCTTCACAGTTTTATGTTTTCAATATGCACGACTTGAAAGATACGTTAGGGAATGAAACAGTTCAAGTAAAATATCACTAACCTCAAGTGGAAGGATGATGTTGTGGTTGTTTCTCCGTACTTCTTCAAGTCTTCGCAATACTTGTAATGTCTCATCCTAATACTTTCAAGATAACCTATACGAAGTTGACTCTAGTACATTTAAATCAAGCGACTCTTAAATAAGTTTTGGTTCACTAAAATATGACAACCAAACTTGACATACTAACGCTTGGTGGTTTCAACCGAGCTATGCTCTAACACTTGGAACTATTCCTTTGGTTCGTACTCCAAACAGTAAAGGAACAACAAATCTGTCCGGTAACAACTTTTTTCAACCAACGTGATATGAGTTTGACAAATGCTCTTACGTTTAACCAATAAACTCATTTGTCGGGTCCTTAGATCAATCTCTCAACAACTACCGAAGTAATTGTTAGATTATGCAATCAATACTATTAATCACAAAGAAGTGTATTGATGCCGATCTACTCAACTAATCAATCCAATCTATCACTTGGATAAATCGATTATAGTTGGATCCCTTTACAGCCGAAACAAGTATTGTGCACACCAAAGATTATGAACCCAAAAAGTTTTCTTGTCTTCAAATCTTCTTTAATCTTCAATCAGCACCTGCACACAATCAACTTGAATCTCTGTTAACATTGGATTATTACAAAACGTCTTTAGAACTACAAACAGTCTAAAGATCCCCGTCGAAACTTCGATCTAGTTTGAGTGAATCTTATATCAGAAGAGAAGATTCTCTAGCATAAACAAACTAGGTGCAATCCAATTTCAACAACCGTTAGTCATTGAAATCAATCAAAAACTAATAATAAACCGCAATTATCGAGTTTCCCACCAACCGTACTAATAGAGCTTCTCAATCCCAAAGAAGTCTTAAAACTGAGCGGCCGTAAGAGATTTCGCCTAATTAGGTTACTTTCCATTCTGAATAGGCGGCTCCACCAATAATAACACAACTAGGTAGTTTTACTGGCTCTGAGGATTAGTTTGCTCGAAATGCAAATTTCAATATTGTTAGAGCACTGCTCGGTGAAACTCGCATGTGTTGCTATCTCAAGCATGTTTGTCAATCTTAGTGATCAAAACTATATAGTCTTGATTTTAGTCTACTCTATGATAGAAAGTGTAGTTGAGCTCAAGAACTCTATGGCGATCATCATACAAGATGAAGGACTAATCAAAGAACCAGTGGATCTTCATCAACTAAAAGGTATGTAGAGACTTGAACTTATCTATCACTCAAAAGTTTATCTACTTTATCTCCTATCTTGAGACAAAAGTCGTTTTACTATATAGACTAAAGATATGCACATGAGACATTTCGAGCTGAGTATATCTCGCTTATCTATTTCTCGAAATATGTATTAATAAAGCTTTCGATTTAACCAAGTTCATCTTTGCCTAGTGACGAAAGTCATGTTATGTTTCAATCACTTTGGAAATCGCTCTGATGAAAACTAGTTCGTGAAAACATCTATATGATGTCCTCTGAGAATGTTTCAATGATTGAAATGAGAATTTAGACTATATAACCATTGGGGGATATAAATATTGTTGTGGCAACACATATATGTATAAGTCCTTAACATTTGAACCGAAGTTTGTGAACTTTATTTATCAAGTGAAACCGGAACGTGAGCAGCAACTCTGTCCGCGAACTGGCGTAAGTTGTCGAACCCGAGAATATCTGCTGAAGTTGAAGCTCAGGTGCAGTCCGCGAACTGACGGAAGCTCTCATCTCGAGAAATTCTGCTGGAGTTTATTAACTTCAATCGGTTAGCTTGAGTCCGCGAACTCAGTCCACGAACTCAAGAGGTTATGTCTGAAAATGTTGTTCATGAACTTATTCTTAAATTACTTGTAGGGACAGAATATCGCAAGATACTGGGTTACGAACATAGTAACAAATACAAGAGAAAAGTGTCATAAGATAATGCGATAATAGAAGAAGCACGGGAGAAGTGTGAAGGGTTTGTGAATATATAATAAATTTACGATCAGAGGTTGCGATGCTTCGCAGGTTATATACAGTTGTACAAATTTCACTATAAATACTAGTTCAAATGTTAGACTGGGGATTGTTTTAGTGAGTGTTAGAAAAAGTCTTAGGAGAGAGAACGGAGAAAATTGTAACTGTTCTAAGTTTCATTAACATATTTCTTTGTAATCAGTTGAGAATATTAATCAGTAAATTGTCATTTTTCATCAAGAACTTCTTAAAGTTTTATGAATTCTACTAAGGGTGTAGTGTTGGATTTCCTTCAACTACATAATTGGCGCTAGAAACAGGGATCCTGAAGATTGTTATAGCAGGAATTTGAAGGAGTTTTGGAAATTTGAAGATCAAATGGAGTTAGTAGATGAAGATTGTAAAAGAGAAGAATGTAATATGATCACAAAGACAATGATTGATGAATTTCATAACAACATGAAGGGAAGGATACACAAACGAGATTGTAGAGGAAGAAAGATCATGGAAGTGGAGAAAATAACAACTTTGAAAGAATGGGAAAAGCAGAAAATCACATTTTCAATAAAAGAAATTCCAAATGAAGACTTGAACCACACTTCACCATTAGTAGTCACAATTCCGATCATGCGAGAAGAAAAGAAAGCTACAAAATCTATAAAAAAATGGAAATTGTAGGTACTGAATATCGCAAGATAATAGTTCACGAGTATCGTAATAAATAAAGGAGGAAATAGTTATAAAATGATACGATGATAGAAGTAGCGCGGGGAAATATGAAGTTTTGCGAGGATGAAATAATTTTGTGAGGATGAATTGCGAAGTATCGCAATTCATATACAACTGTATAAGTTTTACTATAAATAGGAGTTCAAATGTAAAATTCAGGAGGTTCTTTTAATGAGTGTAAGAAATTATCTTAGGAAAGAGAATAGAAAAAGTTGTAACTATTCTAATTCCATTTTGATAATTCTATGTAATCAACTAAGAGAATTAATAAGAAAGTTATCATTCACCATCAAGAACTTCTTGAGTTTTTACTAATTCTATTGAGGGTGTAGTTGTAGATTATTCTGCAACTACATAATTGGCGCTAGAAACAGGGATTTGAAGAATTCCTGTACCAGAAAAATGACAAGAAGAATAAATACATCAGAACCATTAACTGAAGTAAGAAGAAGTGTAAGACTCGCAGGAGGAGAAGAAAATATAACAGGAGAACATAGTAGGAGAAGGAGTAATCGAAGAAATCAAGCTCAACAAATAATAGATCATGATCGAGTGAGTATACACACTTGGAGAACTGATACACCAGAAGAAGAAGATAGAGAACCACAAATCAGAGAAAATGGGAGGTTGATGGGAGGAAAAATTCTTGAAAAATAAAGGGAGATGTTAGAAACATTGAGACAAGGAATCCAAGAAGAACGAATGATCGAAGCTGAAGAACGTGCCAATTTAACAAGACAAAATCAAGAATTGAGGATGGAAAATGAGATGCTACAAAGAAGGAAATCTCAAAGTGTTGCAAGATCAAATGTTAGAACAGAAAGAGAAGGACAAAATTCACCGATAATCAATAATGAAAATAATATGCAAGAACAAGCGCAGAATCAAGGTGAAATAAATCAAGAGAACCGTTTCATTTTAATACCAAACCACGAAAAAAAACATGGAGAATTTACGAACAAGGCCAAATCCTAGAGAAAATAATCAGAATCGAGAGGAAGAACATCAACTTATAGAAGAAACTGAGAGACAACAAGCAGTACATCAAAACAATCACGAGAATGGAGTAAGAAGATATGAAGAGGCTCGTAACAAACAAAATGTTGAGTATGAAAGAATTAAGAGAAGAATTGTAAATCAACAAACAGAAGTGGAGAGGAATGAAACAAACTCTCGAATCAGAGTACAATCAAATCAAGAAGAAATAAATCACAAAAGGAGGAGAAATGAAGAAGAAGAAATTCCTGATATTCGCATAAGAAGAATGAGAAGAATAGAAAGGGAAGAACAAGAATTCCAAGATGCTCTGCGACTGAACAATTATGATAATTTAGAAAGAACATATTTGCAAAATTATACAAATGAAAACATTAATGAAGAATATGATAGAATGCGAAGGATCGCAAGGGAGGAAGCGCAAGAACGTAGAAGAAGAGAAGCTGCATTAAAAAGACCAATGGATGAGAATTCTGAGGCAAATGCACGAATCTTTCGAGAATTAGCAGAAATGAGAGGGATGATAAACAATAGAAGAGGAGGAGATAGAAGGCAATTAGATGAAGCAATAGAAGAAGCTACGAGGACTCCATTTGCTAGAGAAGTACAATTGGGAGAAATTCCACCAAAATGCAATTTGCCCACACTTACCAGTATCTTTGATGGGACTTCATGTGCTATTCAGCACATTAAAGCATACATAAGATGCATGTTACAATGGGAGAATCATGATGTTGTGTTATGCAAGTACTTCGCATAAAGTTTAACATGGGAAGCTTTAAAGTGGTTCGAAGGACTCCCTAAGAACACTATTACGTCATTCAGTCATTTGCAAGCAACTTTCCTTGGAGCATATATCACAAATCACTCTTCACGGCTTGGTATTGAAGATGTATTTGGTTTAAAACAAAGAGTGGGTGAAAGTTTGAAGCATTTAGTAAGACGATGGAAGACTATGTGCAGTGATATGGCAGGGCGCGTAGATGAGAGATACTTGATTTTGTCCTTCATAAATGCGATGTTCGCAAATGAACAATTATATGTTCAAATCTTCAGAAGAAAAAATTCCATAATGATGACAGAGTTACGAGAATTACAAGAAGAATACATTACACTAGAGGAAAAGCAAAACAATATGGAGTCATATCCAGTAGCAAACACTAGCAATCAAGATGGAGGAGCAAATTTACTTCCCAAAATAATCAATGTAGTAGCAGGTACTTCGCAAACATCCTCACAAACTTCTTCGCAAATTTCAAAAGAGAAGAAAATCAATAATAGCCAGCCAAAAATGGTAGCAATGGGTAGTAAAGATCAAGAAGAGTATGATATAGAGAGGAATTTCTATAATCGAATAGGAAATAACCAAATTCCAAGATTAGATCAACAACAAGAAAATTATGGGGGACAAAGGCAAAATTATTTTGGACAAGGGAACCAGAGACAAAATTATAACAACAGTCAAGGAGGTCAAAGAATGGTAAGAGAAGAGATAAAGTTGCCACCTTTGAATACAAGTGTAGAAAAGATATGGCAAGCAATTATCCTAGTAGAGCATATACCAACTCCATGGAACATGGGAAAGGAACCACCAATGGGTCCAAGAAGTCATGAATTTTGTTCATATCATCATTTTCATGGACATTCTACAAATAATTGCCATAATATCAAGAGGATAATCTTGCGAATGATTGATCAAGGAAAACTAAATCAATTTTTACTTAAGCAGACACAGTCGCAACAATTACCACAGGCTCCACCATAACTCATGGGAGAACACATCACAAGAAAAGGGAGAAGAAACCCTACATATAGAAGTGGGATCAAAAGCAAGGAATGTTTTCTGTAATTCCATTGTTCATTCATATAAAACCATAGAGGATTTTCATGATAATGTGTTAAGAAGGGTATATGCAAGGGATGGTGAAGGAAAGGAAGTAATGAACATCGCAAAAATTTCACGACTTGAAGATTGGCAGAAACGTGAAATTTCTTTTGAAGCCACTAAAATTCCAGAAGGTTGTGAAGCACATGATAATCCATTGGTAGTAATATTAGGAATCTACATGAATATGGAAGAAAACGAAGATGATATGGAGGAAGAATCAATTGGTCTTAATAGGATTTTGATTGATACGGGAAGTTCTGTCAATATCCTCTTCTATTCTGCTTACAAAACTATGGGGAGAAAAGATGCAGATTTAATACCTTCTACTTACAGAATTTATGGTTTTAATGGAACTGCTAACAAGCCCAAAGGAGAAGTGAGCATGCGAATTCCATTAAGTGGAATGCGAACTGAAATTCTATTCTGCGTTGTTGATGTCGAATCACCATATAATGCTTTGATAGGAAGACCATGGCTTCATGGAATTCTAGGCGTAGCTTCCACTCTACATCAGTGCATAAAGTTTCCTCATATGGAGGGTATTGGAATTATCAAGGGTGATTGGGCTGAGGGAAATAAATGTTACGATACATAAGTAGAAGTTTGCGAAGAAAAAACTACTGAGAAGGAAAATTGGAGAAAAAGAGCAAAGGCTGTGAAAAGAAGTGAAAATTTAATGGCGGAGGATTAAGGCAAAAGAGAATAAAATTACGATGATAATCATACAAGAAATTTACGATGATAATAAGGGGTTATGATTTGCGAAGAAAGAAGAAGGAAAATAATAAAACAAGAAGGTAATCAATATGTTTGCTCGTGGAAATGAGGTATGTTGCAAAACAAAATTTTTAATTTCGTGATAAATTTTACGAATATTGTTTGCTCGCAGGAAATTGGGAAAAGTTACGAATTTCAAAATTTATATTGCGATTAAACTTTCATTAATTTGCGAATAAAAGACCGCAATCTGTGATCAGCCTCCAAAAAAGAAAGAGAGCCGCAGAAAATTTTATACTGGCAAACCTTTGTGGCGTACACCCTAGTTCGCGAAGCTATATTTTGTAAGAGGAAAAGTCCTAAAGTACGTCATTTAAGGGGGTACCTATAAACGTGGCTAAGGGTAACCGGAACACCACCAAGGGCCCTTAGTACATGGTAAAAATTTAGGGGTACAACCCAATAATGGGGTACCTATACGGGTTAGACAACTTGGATTCTCACCTAATCTAGCGACATTAAGCAATATAAAATGCGGTGTAAGAGGATTTAGGTTGGGCGACTAAGGCATACTGTCTTTCCCAAGAAGTGCAGAAAAAGATCAAGGCGCCGAGGTACACGGTTGAGTCAAGAGTGCCGGGTGAGGTTGAACCACATCTGCCATTTTTGACAAGTCTTGGAAAATGATGCACTTGGCCCAAAGATACCCCATAGGGTGCAACCTCGTAACTATAAGCCCTATAGGCAAAAAGGATAAGAGGTTGCGATCAAAAGCTGGTTGTTGGCAGAACCGGATGGGAAGAGCTAACCTTGTATGGTCGATGTACGCTTCCTTGAATGGGAAACCAGGGGGAAGATAAAGGGAAGCACCCTCCATTAGGGAGCTGATACGTGCTATAAGACGAAAATGTCACGAGGCTTCTTGTTTGCGAAAACATAAAGGCTTGTCATATTTGTGCAACAAATGAAGTTCTGCGAGCATTCTAAAAAAAAAAAAAAAAAAAAAGGAAAACATACAAAAAGAACTCGCAGAATGAAACAAAGAAGTTAAGATGAGATCAATGGGTTATTACATGAAAGTGTAAAAACGTCCTGCGATTTCATCGCAAGACGATAATGTCACGAGGTTGTATGTTCGCAAGAATGTTCAGGCTTGTCATATTATCGCAAATACAAAAATTTACTACAAAAGAGGTGGCAAAATAAGACCTTTACTTAGGAAGGCATGATAAGACCACAGAAATTAATTCATTATATCAAAATCATTGAAGAAATTATACGAGTATATACATTATGAAGATCTGAAAAGAAGACAGCTTCGTCGATATCATTGAAGAAATTTTACAAGAATATACATCATGAAGTTTTGAAGAGAAGACAGCTGTCAATATCATTGAAGAATTTTTACAAGAAGTCCTATCAAAGAAGATAACATCATTGAAGAATTTTCACGAAGACTTAACAAAAGATGCAATTTTGATAGCAATCAAATACAGATAAGTTCATACTCGTAAAATTTTACGAGAATTACATACTTCTTATACTTCTCCATATATTGAATATTTCTCCACAAATTCAATACTATTTATACTTCTTCAAGAATATATCATATTTATTATACTTCTTTAACGGATATTTAATTTTGCGAAGGTTAAGTACTTATTATACTTCTTCATACAGTGAGTAATAATTCTTATACTTCTTCATATATTGGGCAATTCTTCATGAATTGAATACTGCTAATACTTCTTCAAAGATATTTTATACTTCTTATACTTCTTAAGGGTATTTCATATTTCGTATACTTCATACTTCCTATACTTCAAGGGGAGATTTATTATTTACTTCGAAAAATTCCGCAAAAGGCAAAAGGCTTATATTTCTTATACTTCAAAGGGAGGACTTTTTATTCATAATCACAATAAGATGAAACTTCGTAAGATAAATTGAGAAGGATATTCTAATACTTCCAGCGATAGTTGATCATTTGAAGAGCAATAATAAGGGGAAGGGGAATACTAAGCTAAGTCTTTAAGATATATTATTTCTCTCCACATGATCAAGTTATGCGAATAAGGAAAACAATCAATTAAAGAAAGATTAATTCAAATTAAGCTTTGAAAAAGAAATTGTTGGATTGATTAAAAGTGCAATCAAGAAGAAAGTGTTGTATTGAAAAGAAACAGAACAGACATACAAAAAAGAGTGAAGTTACAGAATAGATATACAAAAAAGAATGAAGTTATTTTTCAGGCGATCTATTCCCATCAAAATGATCTTCTTCTTCAACTTCACTATCAGATATTTCCAGATATGGAGTATCTTCAGGAATTTCTTCGGAAAGGAGTGTATGGTACTTCTTGAGAGGAATTTCATTATCTTCGCAAATCTTGCGAGTCATCTTAGCTCGAAAATGCTTTACATATAAACTATGGTTATGCTGGGAAATTAGAAGCTGAGATCTCAAATCAAAAAAATTCTTATTATGGTTAGCAAGGATAGTTTCCAGATCGTCATTCATCTTCGTATAATTTTCTGCAGCAAGGAGAGAAATTAAGGAATTGGTTAGAAAATTACGAAGGAAAAGTAATCAAAATAATTACCATCGCAAAGAATTTACCTTCTAATTGATTCTTATCATTACGAAGAGAAGAATTTTCAAGCTTTAATTGATTATTTTCCTCAAGAAGAGAAGAATTATCAATTGCGATGCTCGCAGATTGTGAATTATCTTCGTGACGGGATGTTAATTCTGCGTTATCAATACTTAAATCCTCTATTTTCTGACAGAGATTTGAATTTTCAACCTCTAACTTCTTACAACGATTCAAAGTTTTCTTCTCAGCAATAGAATGACGTCTTTCCCAATCAGAAGCAGCTGCACAACTAACTCTTCCAACCTAAACAAGAAAAAAGGGGTTAGAAATCAACAAAATAAGGGAAATAAACAAGGAATAGAGATGAAACTTACCATGCTACCTAAAGCATATAATGAAGCAGGAGAGACAAATCTTGAAATGCCTTTGAGGGAGTTATTATCAATTACAGTAGGAACTTTACAAGCCTTCGCAATAAGTTTGCGAGCATTCCCTGTAGGAGAATTTCCTAATCCACGAGAAGAATGGAGGAAAGCCTCAGATATGCTAACCATTGCTGAGGCAAAAGTTTCTGGGATACTGCAATCTTCATTTTCATCTTCATCAACATCATTATCATCATCTCCTTCGTCCGAAAGGGTATCGGAATTAGAACTAAAGTCCTTCTCAGGAAATTTATCATCTTCATCACCAAGATCTTCCTCAATATTCTCATTAGAAGAGATTACATTGGAATGAGACTTGGTTGAGAGTTTCTTCTTTTTCTTCCTCTCGTAAACAACATTTTGAAGTTTCCTTTTCCCTTTGCGAAGAGCATCTTCTTGACTACCAGAAGCTTGGGTAACCTTCACAGAATGAAGAGTTTGTTGTCTTGCAGTAAACCTTTTAGAAGAAGTAGAACTCTTATTTTCACTCGCAGCAATCTCAGGAAGAAGTGGAACCTGCAAATTCAAATAAGGATAAGAAACAGAGGCAACAATATATTGTTTAGAAAAAATACAAGAGTGTTTCTTACCTCATTTGAAATTAAAGGGTAACAAAAAGATAAGGAGATGGAAGTACATACATTTCTATAAACCCAAGGTTGATAATGGCGGTTACGAAGGTTCGCAGGAAGTTCCACTATCCCAGAAATATAAGAACCCGATAATATTAAAGGGTACTTATACCAATCTTCATCATTAGAATGACGAGGTGTCTTATTATTTCCTGAGGCATAATCAATATCATGCATGAGAAGATCATCTGCTGCGATATTATCTTTACGATGAAGACGAACACCCCAATGATTATCTTCTTTCCTCGCAGGAATTAGTGTGTAATTTTTGAAGAAACCCTCAACTGTATAATTCGCAGCAACAATTTCCATATTTTCAAATCCAGGTTTCCTAAGATCAACTGAATACAAAGATTTCCCAAAAGCGGCACGATTTGCGAATTCAACTAAGAGGCGAATACAATCACCAATCAATTGGTAAATGGCACAAGAAAAATTGGGGTGGGAAATAATTTCATAGAATAGAGGAAAGTTAACATCATAAAGAGGAAGAGGAAGACCTGCGAGGATTTGACCTCGTGAGATTAAAATTTTCTGATCATCCCAAACATAGTTGGTAAAGATCTTCACACAGAGAGAAGATTTATTATCATAACCCTCAATCTCAGAGAGAATGAGGTCCCTATCAGCAAGTTCTGCATTAATCTGTTCAATAGTTTTCTTCTTTGGTGCCATTGAATATAAGATGGAAAATAGAAAGGAAAAAAGATAAAAGAGATTGCAGAGGCAGAAGTGGTGAAGAAGATGAATAAGATAAGAGAATAAAAAAGAAAAAACAAAGGATAATATTTATAAATAGAGAGAGTTTGATGAATATAGAAACTCATTAATACTAGTAAGCGTGAACGGTTACGAAGAAACGTGTCAAAAAGGTAAGGGAAAAGTAAAAAGACGTGTTGCGAACTTGATGGGTGGTAATAACTACACTAAATTTACGAGAATAGAGATTCTCATGACATTTTTTCTTCGTAGAATTGACATGAGAAGAGGCAAGATGTAGGTACTGAATATCGCAAGATAATAGTTCACGAGTATTGTAATAAATAAAGGAGGAAAGAGTTATAAAATGATACGATGATAGAAGTAGCGCGGGGAAATATGAAGTTTTGCGAGGATGAAATAATTTTGTGAGGATGAATTGCGATACTTTGCAATTCATATACAGCTGTATAAGTTTTACTATAAATAGGAGTTCAAATGTAAAATTCAGGAGGTTCTTTTAATGAGTGTAAGAAATTATCTTAGGAAAGAGAATAGAAAAAGTTGTAACTATTCTAATTCCATTTTGATAATTCTATGTAATCAACTAAGAGAATTAATAAGAAAGTTATCATTCACCATCAAGAACTTCTTGAGTTTTTACTAATTCTATTGAGGGTGTAGTTGTAGATTATTCTGCAACTACAGAAATTAAACCGAGTTTTGATTGATACAGGGAGTTCTGTTGATATTATATTCTATCATGCACTTAAGGGGATGGGGATTAAAGATGAAGAGATCAAAAATTCAGAATGTCTTATCCATGGATTGGGAAAATCTACAAAAAAATCCAAAGGGGAAATAATGTTACGAGTACCGCTGGGAGAAATCTAAACACACATAGTTTTATGTGTGGTAGATATGGAATCTCCATATAATATGCTGATGGGAAGACCATGGGTTCATGTGATTAAAGATTTTGCTTCGATATTACATCAATCAATTAAGTTTCCTACACCAAGCGGAATACAAGAAATAAAAGGGGATCTTGATAGTGCAAAATTTTGTTATCAGATTGAAGTAAAACAGTGTGGAGGGAGAGCAAGAAATAAACAATTTCGTAGAAAACTTGTGAAAGAAGCGAAAAAGGAAGAGGAGTTCAGAGTGTATACAATAAGAGCAAGAGAAGGAAAAGGAATACCAAATGAGATCCCAGAAAAAGAAAGAGAACCAATGAAAGTAATCAAAGAACCAACACCTATGGGAGTGCAAAGTCCTAGTTACGTTGCAGCAGAACCAACCAAAGAAATAAATATTGGAATTGAAGAGGAGCCCTTAATCTTGCGAATTGGAACTAAGATGGACGAAGAAGAAGAGAAAAGAATCATGGATATCTTACGAGAATACAAAGATATATTCGCAGGAAGTGTAGATGAAATACCAGGAATTGATCCATCAGTGGCGTGTCATAGATTGAAAATAGATAAAAGCGTAATACCATTCAAACAAAGAATAAGAAAGATCTCGCAGAATTATCATGCACAAATAGAAGAAGAATTACAAAAGATGATGGATGCAGGAATCATAAGAGAAGCAAAATACCCAGAATGTATTGCGAATATGGTCATTGTTCCAAAGAAGAATAAAGGGATAAGAATTTGTATAGATTTCACTGATCTAAACAAAGCCTGTCCCAAAGACAGTTTTCCATTGCCAAACACACCACAAATGGTGGAATCAGCTGCAGGACATGATAGAGTCACTTCACTCGATGGATATAAAGGGTACAATCAAATATCACTCGCAGAAGAAGACCAAGAACATACTGCCTTTTTGCTCCAAGAGGTTTATATTGTTATGTGAAGATGCCATTTGGTATGCGAAATACGGGTGCTACATATCAACGAATGGTAGAAAAGGTGTTCGCAAAGTGGATACATAAAACCTTAGAGGTGTATGTAGATGATATGTTGATAAAAAGTAAAGAGGCCAAAGATCATGTGCAAGATTTGAAGGAAATATTTGAACAAATTAGAAAATTCAACATCAAATTGAATCCTGAAAAATGTGTAATTGGAGTTACGTCAGGAAATTTTTTGGGATACATAGTATCAAAGGAGGGAATACAAGTCGATCCAGAAAAAGTACAAGTAATCCGTGACATGCCAACACCTGCAACGGTAAAAGAAGTGCAAAAACTAAATGGACTCTTGGCTTCACTTGGAAGATTTATTTCTCGAATGTCAGATAAGTGCAAACATTTCTTCAACATACTTAAGAAGGGAGCAAAATTCAAGTGGACTGATGAATGTGAAAAAGCTTTTCAAGGAATCAAAGAATATCTCGCGAATACATCCATATTACAGAAACCAGAGAAATATGAAGAATTATTGGTATACCTCGCAACAACTCAATATGCTTTAAGTGCAGTTCTATTGCGAACAGATGCAGGAATAGAAAGGCCCATTTACTACATCAGTAAAACTTTTAACACAACAAAGAGAAATTATTCTAAATTGGAGAAGTTAATCTTAGCCCTGGTTTATGCATCATTTAAGTTGCGAATATACTTTCAAGCGCATGTGATAAAGGTGGTAACCAAAGTCCCAATTGAGTCAGTCATGAAGAACACAAAAAGATCAGGAAGAATAGAAAGGTGGAATGCACAAATAAACCATTGCAAGATAATGTACGAAGTGTTATCATCGCAAAAGTCACAAGTTGTCGCAGATTTCTTGGCAGAATTTCCTTTGGAAGAATATGAGGCAGTAGAAGAAATGATGGATATTGAAGAAGAATTTGGGAATCCAAAAGACCTATTAACAGAACCAAATAGGTGGGAAATTTTAGTAGACGGATCATCCAACAGTGAGGGGAATGGATTAGGAGTTGTGTTGATTTCACCAGAAGGAGAAAGAATAGCATTCTCATTCAGACTAGAATTTGCATCCACGAACAATGAAACGGAGTACGAAGCTGTAGTGCATGCATTGAAGATCGCAATAGAAAAGAAGCTCGAAAATATAAGAATAACAAGTGATTCTCAGCTGGTAATTTGTCAAATTAAAGGGGAATATACCACAAATGAGTCTTCTTTGAAGAAATATAAGAAACTCGTTGATGAATTATATGCGAAGATACCAAAGTTAAAATGGAGGCATATAACAAGGAAATACAATCGACTCGCAGATGCTTTTGCATTCATTCCAAGTATGATGACAAACCCTAATACAAGAAATATCAAAATCCAGACAATTCAACATCCATCAGTGAATAAAGAAGAAGAAATTGAGGAATCAGTTGCGATGGAAGTAGAAAGGGAACTACCAAACGACATCGCAGAAGATCTCGCAGATTGGAGAAAGGACATTCATGCATATCTCGCAAAAGGAGAAATACCCAGGAACAGACTAGAAGCACATAAATTAAAGAGTCGTGTAACAAATTATGAGTTACGTGAAGGAATTTTATACAGAAAATCTTTCAGTAGACCACCTCTCAGATGTTTAACTCGTGAAGAAGGAGAAAAAATATTGAAGATGTTACATGGAGGAGAAGCTGGTAATCATAGTGGGGGAAGATCTCTAGCTTATAGAGCAAAAATACAAGGATATTACTGGCCTTATATGCACACAGACGCAAAATTGTTGGTGAGACGATGCAAAGAATGTCAACGACATGGGAAAAGAACTCATGCACCAGGGGCACCATTAACCTCTTCAACAAGCTGCTGGCCTTTCGGGAAATGGGGATTGGACATTGTTGGCCCATTTTTACCTGGATCTGGGCAAAGAATATACTTAATAGTCGCAACAGATTATTTCACGAAGCTCGCAGAAGTAAAAGCAGTACAACATATTCGCGATAAGGATGTTTTTACATTTATATTTGAGAATATCATTTGTAGGTATGGAGTTCCAGCACAATTAGTATCCGACAATGGGAAACAATTTGAAGGGAAGAATATAGAGATGTTACTCGGTGCTTTTAGGATAAAATGTGGGAAATCAACTCCATTATATCCACAAGCCAATGGACATGCAGAGGCAACAAATAAAACAATCGCAGATACAATCAAAAAGAAATTAGAAGGACATCTCAGAGGGTGGTGCGAGCAAGTGCCTAGTGCAGTCTGGGAATATAATACAACTAGAAGGGAGGCAACTGGAATGTCTCCTTATTATTTAACATATGGAGTATAAGCAGTATTGCCAACAGAGGTTGTAATTCCGACAACAAAGAAAGAAGCCTGGAAAAGAAATTTAAGTGCAAGGGTGATATTAAGTGAACTGGATGATTTGGAAGAAAAAAGGGAAAAGGTGTTGCGACATATGAAAATTTATCAGGAAAGATTAGCTCGAGAGTATAACAAGAGAGTTATTGAATGTGAGTATCAACCAGGTGATTTGGTCATGCGAGAAACACCTCCCTACCAGAAATAAAATGGAGGAAAACTAGCACCAAAATGGGATGGACCATATGTCATTAAAGAGGTTGTGGGAAGTGGAGATTATCGGCTGATGGATACAGAAGGGAAAGACATGGGTTTAAGACTCGATCGACCCTGGAATAGATTGTATTTAAAAAGGTATTATCCATAAAACTCATGATAATTTTGAGAATATCGTTTGCTTGCACAAAAACTACCAAAATTACACATTTTAAAATTCTTATTGCGATTAGATTTCATTAAAGAAAGACGCAAAAATTTATTTGCGATCAGCTTTCATAAAAGAAAGCCGCAAACTGTGATCAGCTTTCTTTAAAAGAAAGAAATCCGCAGAAATTTTACACAGGCAAACCTTTGTGACGTACACCCTAGTTCGCGAAGAAACATTTCGCAAGAGGCAAAGTCCTAAAGTATGTCATTTAAGGGGGTACCTATAAGCATGGCTCAGGGGAAACGGAACACCACCACGGAACCTGAGTATATGGACATTACGGGGTACATAAACCAAAAACGGGGTACCTATCCGGGTAAGACACCTTGGATTCTCAACCTAATCTTGCGATGTAACATGATTTAGGTTGGGCGACTAAGGCATACTGTCTTTCCCAAGAAGTGCATAAAACAATCAAGGCGCTGAGGTACACGGTTGAGTCAAGAGTGCCGGATGGGTTTGAAGCACATCTTCCATTCTTAACAAGTCTTGGCAAATGATGTACTTGGCCCAAAGATACCCCATAGGGTGCAACCTCGTTACTATAAGCCCTATAGGAAAAAAGGATAAGAGGTTGCGAACAAAAGATAGTTGTTTCTAGAACCGGATGGGAAGAGCTAACCTTGTATGGTCGATGTACGCTTCCTTGAAGGGGCAACCAAGGGGAAGATAATGGGAAGCACCCTCCATTAGGGAGCTGATAAGTTCTATAAGACGCAAATGTCACGAGGCTTTTTGTTCGCAAGAACATAAAGGCTTGTCATATTTGTGCAACAATCGTATTTCTGCGAGTAAAATATATATATATATATATATATATATATATACTCGCAGAATTAAATACAAAGAATTTAAGATGAGATCAATCGGTTATTACATGAAAGTGTGATAACGTCCTGCGATTTCATCGCAAGACGATAATGTAACAAGGCTGTATATTCGCAAGTTTATTCATACTTGTCATATTATCGCAAACACAAAAATATTGTTAAGATAAAGTCAAGGGGTTGAGGCATGCAACTGCACCAACGTCCTGCGACTTTATCGCAAAAGAGGTGGCAAAGTAAGACCTTTACTTAGGAAGGCATTATAAGACCACATAAACTAATGAAGTCAATTCCGTCAATATCATTGGAGATTCTTTATATTCTCAACAAGAATATATATCAAGAATTCCTACCAAAAGAGGCAATTTTATTCGCAATCAAGGATGGATATTTCATACTCATTAAATTTTTCGAGGATTGAATACTTCTCATATTTCTTCAAGGATTGGATACTTCTTATACTTCTTCAAGGATGTTTCATAATTCTTATACTTCTTCAAGGATGTTTCATAATTCTACAAGGAGGTTTCATACTTCTTATACTTCAAGGGGGAGATTTCTTATTTACTTCGCAACAACCTGAAACTTTGCAACTTAAACTGAGGCAGATATTCTAATACTTACAACAACAATTGATCACCTGAAGAGCAATAATAAGGGGAAAGGGAATACTAAGCTAAGTCTTCAAGATATGTTATTTCTCTTCATATGATCAATTTATGAAAATCAAGAAAGTATTCAGTTAGAGAAAAGTCAAATCATTATCGCAAAATATAAAATATACTTCTTAAGGAACATAAACAGTAAGCAGAATTGTTTGTAAAAAGAGGACCAACAGTAACCAAGAGAAAGAGTTCAAAAGAAAGAAAAACAAGAGGATTAACGATAACTTGGGAAAGAAGTTTATCATGCTTAATGCTCTTCATCAACACTTTGTGCTGGATCTTTAAGATGAGTAGGATCATCAGCAGTGTTCAATTCTTGCGAAACATTACCCTCTGTAGAGCCTTCAACATGAGCTTCTCCTTGAGGGATAGATTCTTTTTCACCATCAAGTCCTTCATCATCACTCTCGTAATCAAAGTCACTATCAGGATCACGAGCAACTTCATCATCAGATATTTCCATAGGTTCAACTTTCACTGGAAACAAGGATTTTGATAAGAGAATGTTGTTTACGAAGACTTGAGCTTTCAGATGACTTTCACGAAGTAGAGCCTTTTGGTGGTTAGTATCTTCAATATCTTTGGCATAAGCAAGATGGTTGAATCTCCGATTGGCACGATCACGAGAATTGATCAAACGAGTAGAAAGCAAAGCGTTCTTCTTGCGAAGCTCAGAACAGGTGGTCTCCAATCCATCTTTAGCATTGCGAAGATTATTCTCAAATTCTGCAAGTGAAACAAAATTCAAAGAATCAATTCTGCAAATATAACAAAGTTTAAAGGTATATCAAAGGCAGTCAAATTTTAATGACTACCTTCTCTTTGTGAAGTAAGAAATTGAGCTAAAGATAGACAACAATTCTTCATTTGACCCATAGCTTTATCAAAACCATCACCAACTAATCCTTCAAGTCTGGATTGAAGCTTTTGATCTTTTGAAAGAAGAAATTTATTATCCTTCGCAAGTTTTGTATTAAGGTTTTCTAGTTGGGAATAATCTCCTTTAAGTCTATTCCTCTTAGTGTTCAAGATTATATTCTTATTAAAAAGGGATTTCTTCTCGGCAGCAAAAGAACTTCTCTCTACATCTGAAAACTTCTTTAATTCCTCAAGTTCACCTTTTAACAAATAAAGAAGATTTTCTTGATCGCAACATTTACTTTGAAGAATATTCAATTATTGCGAAGAAATGGCCATTGTATTCAAATACGAACATCTTTCTTCTGATAAGGTTTCATTTTCTTCTAATATGGTTTCTATTCTTAAATCGGCTTTATTTAAAGAAGAAGTGAGCTAAGATATTTCATCATTCAAAAATTTGTAATCGTAAATTAGTTGGGTATTCTCTTGGAAAAGGGCATCTAAATTATCAAGAGCACATGAATGAAGACTAGATAAGTGGGAAAATTGGTTCAAAAGACTTTCATGCTTGGCTTGAAATTCTTCTGCGTCTGATTCATGATGAAGTATCAACATTCTACATTTCTGGATTGATTCTATAAAGGGGAATGGGTTTTAATAGGGTGTTTCAAACATGCGAGAAATAGAAACAAACAAAAGGAGAAAATATAAAGATAATAGCAATACCTTTTAATGCATCATTCCTCTTACAAAGGATTGCACAATCTAGAGAATCATTTTGAAGCTGATGATTCTCTTTACGAAGATTCTCACACTCCACTTTCAAAGACTCCTGAGTTTGGCGAAGCAATTCAACTTTTTTTTCCAGGGCTTGACGTGAAATAGAAACATCAGGATTGATGAAGTTGTTGAGCATTTCGCAAAATTCAGACTGCGAGAGAACATTTGAAGACTTCGCAGTATTACTCAAAACATCAGATAACATCTGGAAAGATGAATAAATTCCATCTCGAACTTCTTGAGGAAGGGGAGAAGAATTCAAAGGAACCAAAGCAAGTTGTAAATTGCTTGGAGCAACAACACTCAAAAGATTAGGAGCTAAAATGGGTTTTTCAAGAGAAGGGGTTGAGAAGGTAGCTTGCGAAGGTTGATCTTGAAGAAGTGTTGATAAATTGACAGGGGTGGGAGACTAAAAACTGGGTAATGGAGTAGAGGCAGGAGTTTGCGAAGAAGTGCTTTCACGAGGAGGAGAGGAAAATTCTTTATCAATTACAGGAAGAAAATCACTGATTGAAATTGATGGCTTGGATTTGATAATACGAGATCTCTTGGTAAGGTTGGATTCTTCACCCACCTACGAATCAAAATGTAGATTAAACACTGAGGCAACAATATATTGTTTCAGAAGGAAGACAAAGTATTTTAACTACCTTTTGATTCTCGGATTTTCTTCTTCGAGAGCTAGGGTTTGAGCTTTTAGTCGAAGGTTTCACCTGAGAAGCGCTTTCTTTGAAAGAAATCAAAATCAAACAATGAATTAAATAGAAATAAAAGAGATAAACAAGTGAAAGATGCGAGAGACAAAAGAAAATTACCTCGGAGAACTCATGATGGGATTAACAGGAAGAGAAGGTGATAACCGAAGAAGTGATGTGAGAAGAAGATGAAGTTGCAGAAGTAAAAAGAGAAGGTAAAAAAGATAAGGAAGGGAATAAAAAGAATATATATAAGGGAATAGTTAGGAAAAGATGGTTACAAAAAAACGTGTTGAAGATTTAATGAAAGAGAAAATACGTGTTGCGAATATAACAGGTGATGATAACTATATTAAATTTGCGAGAATAATGAGTCTCATGACATTTCTTCTTCGCAGAACTGACATGAGAAGAGGCAAGATGTAGGGACAGAATATCGCAAGATACTGGGTTACGAACATAGTAACAAATACAAGATAAAAGTGTCATAAGATAATGCGATAATAGAAGAAGCACGGGAGAAGTGTGAAGGGTTTGCGAATATAGAATAAATTTACGATCAGAGGTTCCGATGCTTCGCAGGTTATATACAGTTGTACAGATTTCACTATAAATACTAGTTCAAATGCTAGATTGGGGATTCATTTAGTGAGTGTTAGAAAAAGTCTTAGGAGAGAGAACAGAGAAAATTATAGCTGTTCTAAGTTCCATTAACATATTTATTTGTAATCAGTTGAGAATATTAATCAGTAAATTGTCATTTTTCATCCAGAACTTCTTAAAGTTTTATGAATTCTACTGAGGTGTAGTTGTAGGATTTCCTGCAACTACATTACTAAGGTATGCTTTTGCAAACCGTGGCTTTATAGTTCATGATTAATGATTCGAGTGAATCACATCGTTTTTGATTCAATTGTGTCTCTTGTAGTACTTGAGATCTCATAGAAATTGAAAAACTCTCTAACTAGTTCATTTGGACTAGTTATGATTAAGAAGAATATGGTTGATATGAAAGTTATCATTTGGCTAACCACTTGGTTGACTAATATTGAACCAACCATTGTACACGTTTGGGTACGGTTACACAAACCCAAAAACGTCAAGTACATGTGTGTATGGCAAGCTAAGTTTTCGATCTAACGGTTGAGAGATATTAGCTTGTATCTAATCAAGTTTTCATCTAATGGTGAATATTGAATTCTTTGTTACTAAGATAACATTGGTTGCAAACCCTGATTTGAAAGACTATATAATGGATAACTCTAGCTATTGGATAAACTAATCCCCACACACTTTTCTTGTGTGATACTAGTTTTTTCTAAGCTAGAGTCAATCTCCATTAACCCTTGAGTTTTCTATCTAAATTCGGGTTAACGACTTAAAGACTTCATTGGGATTGTGAAGCCAGACCGATACTACTTTTCTTATAGTTGTGTGATCTGATCTTGCTATTTCTATCATACGAGTAAAATTGTAATAATTGGCTTGAGATTTCTATATCCGATAGGCAAGATAAAAGTAGTCACAAACATCTTCGTCTCATTGTTTGTGATTCCTCAATAATCTTCTTCGCTGCGTCGATTGAGTTTATTATGAGGTGATTGATGAAACTGAGCTGTTCTTCGGGAATATAAGTCTGGTTTTATCGATTGGTTCCTGTTCACCTTGATTTATCAAAAGATAGAACAAAACTTATAGGTTTATTCGTGGGAGACGAATTTATCTATTACATGTAGATTTTTCTGTGTGAAACAGATTTATTTGTGAGATCAGCTAAGGGAATCAAGTGCGCAGTATCCTGCTGGGATCAGTGGCGTAGGAGCATAACTGTACCTTGGATCAGTGTGAGATTGGTTGGGGTCAAACTATAGTAGTGTCTGTAGCGGCTCAATACAGTGTATGTTTAATCTGGACTAGGTCTCGGGGTTTTCCTGCATTTGCGGTTTCCTCGTTAATAAAATTCTGGTGTCTGTGTTATTTCAATTCCGCATTATATTTTGTTATATAATTGAAATAATACAGGTTGTGCGTTGTTCAATCGATTAAAAATATCTGACCTTATTGGTTGTTGATTTAAATCGATTGACACTTGAATATTGGTCTTTGGTACCATCCAAGTTATCTCTCTTTGATTAGGCTCGCGAATCATATTTGCTTGAGCAAATAAAATCAAGAGATTGAGATAAATAACTCCTTGAGATATTTTCTATTGATTGAGTCTTGTTGATTCTCTAGAAAACAACTCGGAGTTGTCCATATGGATTGCTAATCGAAATATTGGGTGAGGTTGTTAGACCCCTGCATTTTCAATTGGCATCAGAGCAGGAAAACACGTTAAAGACTTTACAAGTCTGTGTTTGTGGCAATCTGAGTCTGTGGACGGAATCTTTGTTGCGCATACCAAAATATCTCCTAAATCTTTTGACCATGCCAAGTGTCTTGGAAACACCTCAAAGGATTATTCCTTAGTTGATTCTTCTGAATCCCGAGGTAGGAAAGAATGTTCAATGTTATAATGACATTTCTTCCTCTCATGAGGCATGTGACACTGTGGCAGAAGCTGAAAAGGAACTCACAAGAATTTCAAAACATACAACTGAAGATATTGATTTTAATGATCATGATCAGCTTATTGATGAATTTGAAAAGTCTCTTAATCGAGAACGTGATCTCTATCATATCATAAATTCCTTCTCTAAGAACATTGAGAAACTTCTACAAGAAACTACTCTACAACAGGAAAACATATGTACTCTTGAGGAAGTTGTTAAAGAGGACTCAAGTAGATAAAAAAGTTTGCTTGAGACTCATTCATCAGATCTCAACAGACTTCATGCTGAAAAAGAGAAACTTTGTGCATCTCTTACTCTAGCCCATGAACAGTGTAAATCCTTGGAAAAGGAAAACTCTGTCCTAAGGAGAAATTCTTCTGTGACTAATTCTCAGGAATTACCATTTACGAATAAATGTTCTCCGGAAGAAGATTGTGTCAAGAAAAGTTTGCATAACTTCCAATCTTCTCATATGGCTGTGAAGTTTAAACAGGTGCCAGTTATTGCTTCTCCTCTATGAACCTGTACTTTTTGTGGGAAATGAAATCACTATGCTATTCATTGTTTTGCAAGAAGGAAACAAATTTCTAAGCTTCGTAATTTGCTTCTCTTCACTGTCAATGGAACAGAGAGTCAGTCGACTAAAGCAGTGAATCGTATGCCCACAAGAAATCAGAAACCTTATGAGAATGATCTCTACTCTAGATATCATCACATAAAGTTCTTTCTGTAAATCCTTTTTGCAATATTAATAAGAACAATTCTTGTACTTACAAGGATGTTTCTGATAAATCTAAATCTAGAAAATGGATCCCTATCTATTCAGATCCTCTTGAATCTATTGGTCCCAGATTTAGTCCTTCTGATATGAAAGATAATCATATCAGAGACAGAAGGATAGCTATGAACAATATTCATTTGATGAGCTAAAGGCTCATACTTGCGAGAATTAATCACAAGGTTGAATATCTCACATACAAAAAACCTAGTTGTGAGAAATGTGGATAGATATACTCCGTAACTATGTGTCTCTAATTATCTAACTTATCTTTTATCGTTTTTAGAAAGATAATTGTTCAAACACTGGTTGGTGTGTATTTTTTAATTGTTATTCATTTTCTAAAAACATTTTTGAAAAATAAAAGTGTCTTCTCTTCTCCATGTAGAGCTTTTTGAAAAACCATCCTACGGGTTCACGTACGGTTCAAGTTTTCTCTTAAACCTATCCCATAACCCTAAATCTCTCGAGTTTTTCTTTATATATCTATCCTATTGAGTTACTCGTGTACTCTAGGTTTTATGTAATCAATGGATTATTCTTCATGCTCTTCGAACTTGACTAATGATCATTGATAAGGAGGTATATTACGAACTCGATAAAGAAAAGGATACTCTTCTTGAAATTGAAGGTTCTCTTCCTCAATACTTTGATTCACTATCGGATATAGAAGAGATTGACGAGATTTCATCGGATGTAGTTCTTGACTTTTTTTATGGAATTTGAGAAGGCTAAGCAATTACTTGTTGATACAATGAAGAGTCTTGATATGGTAATAACTGAGTTGAAAAAGGCTAAGTTTGATCTTGTTCTCATAAAAAAATATGTTAAAGATCTTCCAAATAAGGATATCACAAGTACAGAAGATGCTGCCATTCACAAGCTTCAAGATCTTAAGGCTCAAGAAGGTCCTGAACTGTCGTTTTGAACCTAGATCGGTATGACATGGAAGTTTTTATGTTTGGTTTTTATAGTCTAGTAAATCTTCTATGTTTTCTGTTTTATTTAGAAGAATAACTAGTATTTTGGAATAGAAATGATTGTGACTACACATAGTTATATCCAATGTTTTCATCTTCTTGTTTTTAGATTTATTGGTTTAATTCTAAACTGGTTTGGAAGATGATGGTTGCAGTATTAATATTTTTAATTTTATATGTTGCAATATTTTTGATGGGATTTGTATGTTTACGTCCGTGAACTTGATTATCCCATATTTTGTCAAAAGTAAAGTCGTTCACGTATTGGTATGCAAATATTGATAAATGAATGAATGGAATTTTGACAAAACATAAAAGTTAACCCTATATTGTCAATTGTTGATGTAATATAGGTTAAAATCTTTTGTGATTCAAGGATAAAGTCTATTATGTCACTTTGTGATGGAAAAATAGAATAGGTCCTTGTTGTGTTATCCACGGTATAGAGCTTAATTATTCCATATTTTTATGTATTACCGTGAAGGTTCCATTGTGTATCTCATGTTGAGCACGATATGACTAAGTCGATTTTTTTATTGGCATGGTTGGTTGTTCCATGAGATGCTATGTGTTGAGCATTAAGGACTAAGTTAATCAACTTGTGTGGTTATTTAGTTTGTATTCCATGAGTTCTCTCATGTTGAGTACATGTACGGTTAAGGTTGTCATTTCCTATGATAATCTTAGTCAGGGTTCCATAATCTCTTATGTTGAGCCCAAATGAGATAAATCAATCATCTTGTGTGATTATTTAGTTAGCACTCCATAGATTTTTCTCATGTCGAGTATGGAAAATTGAATTGATTACTTTGTAATTAGTTTAATTGTGTAATCCGGTTATAATATTTATGGGTTTTCTTGTGAATAATCTAATCGATGAATTAAGTCTCCATAAGTTTACTTGTGTTGAGCATATTTAGTCAAATTAATCATGGTTCGCTTTGGTTAATATGATTGAATATTTTGGATTCCAAATTCATACTTGTATGCAATTTGTTGAGTCTAAAGAAATCCTTCTTTTCTCTTGAAATTAAGGTCGCTCTTGTTGTTCCTTTGGGAATGACATCTTATGGGGGAGAGTTCTTTTGAACTTGCACTTAATTTCCAAATCTTTGTGGTGAGTGCGTTTGTGGAATTTTTAGGGGTTATCTTGTATCTTTATAAACTCCTTGATGAATGCATTTAGCCTCGGCTTTATGATTGCATCTAAACAAGATGATAGAACATTTACCTTTGGTCATGAAATATCTCTTACAGAAATTTCATTAGGATCCCGTTCTTGTACCATTTCTATAACGTCTGGTATTTTTGAACCCGGTCTTAGAGCCCGTTTTAACTCATAAGAGTTGATATAGTGATTTGTATATATGAAGGTGTACAAATCCTAGATTATTATTATAAATCTTTGTGATTTGGGGTGCAAATAACCAATTGGTTAGTATATGGAATGATGGGATCACTACCTAGTAGAGCACATGATTTTTATGGCTAGTAATATGTACGGGAATAAGAATAAGTCTTTCTCTCTTTTGCATATACTTTTAGGGTTAGTAATATTATATATTGTGTTGTCACTTTCCTAAAACCCTAGAAAAGAAAAAAAAAACCCGTCTCTTTCTTCCTCTTTTCATCTCTGCTACTTTATAAAAAAAAAAAAAAAAACCTGATTTATTACTGTACCTGATTGGATTATTGATTGGGTTGGAGTGATAAGGATTTCACAATTTTTCTTGGATTGCGTAAGAGGTAGGGGTTTCTCGTAATACTATATAAAAACTAAACTATTTTCATATTTTATTCCCTGATTTGCATGGTATTTGTGGATGAACTAGGTCTGTCATTATCATTGTATATGTCGAATGTTCACTAGTTTTCCCTTTGTTTATAAACAAAGTTCCCTGTTTCATGAACCCTGTCGGTGTTAAATGTTTTTTTTTTCATCGGATTTTGGAAGAAAATTTTTTAAGAGAAAAGACTTTTTCTTTTATGTCAGTCTCTAACCACTGCACCTGTTACCTCTCGGTCCGTTACTGTAGTTGCAGAATAACCTACAACTACACCCTCAATAGAATTAGTAAAAACTCAAGAAGTTCTTGATGATGAATAACAATTTTCTTATTAATGTTCTCAATTGATTACAAAGAAGTATCTAAATGGAATTAGAATAGTTACAACTTTCTCTATTCTCTTTCCTAAGATATTTTCTAACACTCACTAAAAGAACCTCTCGAATTTTACATTTGAACTCCTATTTATAGTAAAACTTATACAAATTGTATATGAGTTGCGAAGTATCGCAACTCATACTCGCAACATTATTCCATCCTCGCAAAACTTCATATTTCTCCGCGCTACTTCTATCATCGTATCATTTTATAATTCTTTTCTCCTTTATTTATTACGATACTCTTGAACTATTATCCTGCGATATTCAGTACCTACATCTTGCCTCTTCTCATGTCAATTCTACGAAGAAGAAATGATCGTGAGAACATAACCGTTACTTAGTCTTTTAAAATTTTGACACGTCTTTTGTAACCGTTCTTTTCTAGTTATTCCCTTATATAACTCCTTTATATTCTCTTCCTTTTCTTCTTCTTATTTCCGCAATTCTATCTTCTACTCATACTCTCTATTACTTTTTTTCTCTGCAATTTTTTCTTCTACTATATCTTCATGAGTTCTCCAAGGTAATTTCCTTCTATCTCTGCGTATTTCATTTGTTCTCCTCTTTGATTTCTGTATAATTTGTTATCTAATTTTGGTTTATTTCAGCAAAATAACTCCTCAGATGAAATCTCAACTAAAGAATCCAAGTCTTAATCCACGAAGAAGAAAATATGAGAATCAAAAGGTAGTTAAAATACTTTGCCCTCTTTCCTGAACAATATATTGTTGCCTCAGTTTTTAATCTACATTTTGATTCGCAGGTTGGCGAAAAACCAAACCCTAGTAAGAGATCTCAAATAACTAAACCCACACCATTAATTCCGATTGATGATTTCCTTCCTGAAGTTGATAAGGAATTTTCTTCTCCTCCTCGTGAAAATGCTTCTTCACACACTCCTGCCTCTACTCCATTACCTACCTTTCAATCTCCCATCAGTGTCAATTTATCAACACTTCTTCAAGATCAACCCTCACAAAATATTTCTTCAACTTCTTCTCTTGAAAAACAACCCTCGCAAAATATTTCTTCAACTTCTTCTTTTGAAAAATCTGTCTTGTCCCCAAATCCTTTGAGTGCTATTTCTCCAGACAATTTGCAGCTTGCTCTTATTCCTTCAAATTCTTCTCCTCTTCCTCAGGAAATTCGAGATGGAATTTATTCAACTTTTCGAATGTTATCTGAAGTTTTGACCAATAATGCGAAGTCTACTAATGTTCGTTCGCAATATGAATTTTGCGAAGTTCTAAATAATTTCGTCAATCCAGACATTTCTTCTTCACGTCAATCCTTGGAAAAAGAAATTGAATTGCTTCGCCAATCTTTGAAATCTTCTCAAGCAGAATGCGAGGATCTCCGTAAAGAAAATCATCATCTTCAGAATAATTCTCTTGACTGTGCGATTCTTCGCAAAATAAATGATGAATTGAAAGGTATGATTACTATCTTCATATTTTCCCTTTTATTTACTTAGATTCTTCATATGCTTGAAACATCCATTAAAACACATTCCCCTTTATAGAATCCATCCAGAAATGTAGAAGATTGGTACTTCACCATGAATCAGATGCAACAGAATATCGAACCAAGCATGAAAGCCTCTCAAACCAATTCTCCCATTTATATAATCTTTACTCGTGTGCTCTTGACAACTCTGACACTCTTTTTCAATAGAATACTCAACTAATATATGATCGAAATTTTTTGAATGATGACATATCTCAACTTTTTTCTTCCTTAAATAAAGCTAATTTGAGAATAGAAACCTTATTAGAAGAGAACAAAACCTTACCAGAAGAGAAATGTTCGTTTTTGAATACAATGATTGTTTCTTCGCAAGAATTAAAGACTCTTCAGAATAAATGTTACGATCAAGAAAATCTTCTTTCTTTGTTGAAAGGTGAACTTGAGGAATTAAAGAAGTCTTCAGATGCTGAAAGAAATTCTTTTGTTATTGAGAAGAATTCCCTTATTAATAAGAATATAGTCTTGAGTGCTAAGAAGAATCAACTTGAAGAAGATTATTCGTCATTAAAAAGTCTTAATGCTAAACTTGCGAAGGATAAGAATTTTCTCCTTTCTAAAGATCAAAAGCTTCAATCTCGACTTAAAGGATTAGTTGGTTATGGTTTTGATAATGCGATGAATCAGATGAAGAACTGTTGTCTATCTTTAACTCAATCTCTTACTTCTCAAAGAGAAGGTAGTCATTAAAATTTGACTGCCTCTGGTAGATCTTTAAATTTCGTTATACTCGCAAATTTTATTCTTTGAATTTTGTTTTATTTTCAGAATCCGAGAACATCCTTCGTAATGCGAAAGCTGGATTAGAAGCCTCCTGTTCCGAGTTCGCAAGAAAAATGCTTTGCTTTCTACCCGCTTAATCAACTCTCGTGACCGTGCTACTCGGAGATTCAACTATCTTGCTTATTCCAAAGATATCGAAGATACCAATCATCAAAAAGCTATACTTCGTGAGAGTCATCTGAAAGCTCAAGTCTTTACGAATAACATTCTCTTATCAAGATCCTTGCCTCCTGTGAAAATTACTCCTCTGAAGATATCTGACGATGAAGTTGTTCGTGAGCCTGATAGTGATTTCGATTATGAGAGTGATGATGAAGATCTTGATGATGAGAAAGAATCTATTCCTCAAGGAGATGTTCCTGTTGCATATTCTTTCAAGGATGATATCTCGCAAAAGTCGAAAGCTGCTAATGACCCTACTAATCTTGAAGATCCAGCACAGAATGTTGATGAAGCATGATAACATTCTTTTTTAAATTTATCATTGACTCTCCTGTCCTCCTTTCTTTTGAATTCCTTCCCTTAATTACTGTTGGTTTTCTTTTTGCGAACAATTCTATTTTTTAAGAAGTACATATGATATTTTGCGAAGATGATTTATCCTTTCTTTCTGATATTTTGCGAAGATAATTTAACCTTTCTTTAATTAAATTTGCCCCATTTGATCATATGAAGAGAAATAATATATAACTCACAGATAAAGCTTAGTATCTCCTTTCCCCCTATTATTTCTCTTTAAATGATTAAACATTGTTTGAAGTATTAGAATATCTGCCTCAATTTATCTTACGAAGTTTCAACTTGTTACGATTGTAAATAAGAAATCCTCCCTTTTAAGTATAAAATATATGAAATATCCTTAATAAGTATACTACATATACAATACTTTTGAAGAAGTATTAGAAGTACCAAATCCGTCAAATGAAGAGATATAAGAAGTATTAGAAGTACTCGTTCCACCAAATGAAGAGATATAAGAAGTATTAGAAGTACTCGTTCCACCAAATGAAGAGATATAAGAAGTATTAGAAGTACTCAATTCACCAACTGAAGAAATATAAGAAGTATTCAATCTGTGAATAATTACGTAACATATGACGAAGTATAATGATTATTTAACCTTCACCAAATGAAATATCCGTTAAAGAAGTATAATGAATATGAGATATTCTTGAAGAATTATAAGAAGTATTCAATCTTTTGGAGAAATATTCAATATATGGAGAAGTATAAGAAGTATGTAATTCTCGTAACATTTTACGAGTATGAACTTATCTGTATTTGATTGCTATCAAAATCGTATCTTTTGTTAAGTCTTCGTGACAATTCTTTAATGATGTTATCTTCTTTGATAGTACTTCTTGTAAAAATTCTTCAATGGTATTGACGAAGCTGTCTTCTCTTCAAATCTTCATAATGTATATTCTTGTATAATTTCTTGGTGTAGTTGATGATATTGATGCAATGAATTTCATTAATTTCTGTGGTCTTATCATGCCTTCCTAAGTAAAGGTATTATTTTGCCACCTCTTTTGTAGTAAATTTTTGTATTTGCGATAATATGACAAGTCTGAACATTCTTGCGAATATACAACCTCGTGACATTATCGTCTTGCGATGAAATCGCAGGACGTTCTTACACTTTCATGCAAAAACCCATTGATCTCATCTTAACTTCTTTGTATAGTATTTTAGCCTCTTCAGGAAGTGTTGCGACAATATGACAGGCCTAAATATTCTTGCGAACATAAAGCCCCATGACATTGCCGTCTTGCGATGAAATCGCAGGACGTCTCCACACTTTCATGTGGTGACCCATTGATCTCATCTTAACTTCTTTATTATGTTCTGCGTGTTCTTTATTCTTTTCTTTCTTTTTCTTTTTCTCTTTTTTTTTTTTTTTTTTTTAAAAGGCTCGCAGAACTTCATTTGTTGCACAAATATGACAAGCCTTTATGTTTTCGCAAACAAGAAGCCTCTTGACATTTGCGTCTTATAGCACGTATCAGCTCCCTAATGGAGGGTGCTTCCCTTTATCTTCCCCCTGATTGCCCCTTCAAGGAAGCGTACATCGACCATACAAGGTTAGATCTTCCCATCCGGTTCTGCCAACAACCAGCTTTTGATCGCAACCTCTTATCCTTTTTGCCTATAGGGCTTATAGTTACGAGGTTGCACCCTATGGGGTATCTTTGGGCCAAGTGCATCATTTGCCAAGACTTGTCAAAAATGGCAGATGTGGTTCAACCTCACCCGACACTCTTGACTCAACCGTGTACCTCGGCGCCTTGATCGTTTTCTACACTTCTTGGGAAAGACAGTATGCCTTAGTCGCCCAACCTAAATCCTCTTACACCGCATTTTATATTGCGTAATGTCGCTAGATTAGGTGAGAATCCAAGGTGTCAAACCCGGATAGGTACCCCATTATTGGGTTGTACCCCAAAATTTTTACCATGTACTAAGGGCCCTTGGTGGTGTTCCGGTTACCCTTAGCCATGTTATAGGTACCCCCTTAAATGACGTACTTTAGGACTTTGCCTCTTACGAAATATAGCTTCGCGAACTAGGGTGTACGCCACAAAGGTTTTCCTAAATAAAATTTTCTGCGGCTCTCTTTCTTTTTTGGAGGCTGATCATAGATTGCGGTCTTTTATTCGCAAATTAATGAAAATTTAATCGCAATATAAATTTTGAAACTCGTAATTTTTCCCAATTTCCTGCGAGCAAACAATATTCGTAAAAATTTTCATGAGTTTTATGGATAATACCTTTTCAAATATAGTCTGTTCCAAGGTCTACCAAGCCTCAAACCTATGTCTCTCCCTTCTGGATCCATCAGCCGATAAGCTCCACTTCCTACAACTTCTTTAATAACATATGGTCCATCCCATTTTGGTGCTAATTTTCCTCCATTTTCTTTTTGATATCGAGGTGTTTCTCGCATGACCAAATCACCTGGTTTATATTCACGTTCAATGACTCTCTTGTTGTATTCTCGAGCTAATCGTTCCTGATAAATCTTCATATGGTGCAACACCTTTTCTCTTTTTTCTTCCAAATCATCCAATTCTCTTAATATTACTCCCGCACTTAAATTTCTTTCCCAAGCTTCTTTCTTTGTTGTCGGAATTACAACCTCTGTGGGTAATACTGCTTCTACTCCATATGTTAGACAATAAGGAGACATTCCAATTGCTTCTCTTCTAGTTGTATTGTATGCCCAGACTGCGCTAGGTACTTGCTCGCACCACCCTTTGAGATGTCCTTCTAATTTCTTTTTGATTGTATCTGCGATTGTTTTATTTGTTGCTTCTGCTTGTCCATTAGCTTGTGGAAATAACGGGGTTGACTTCCCACATTTTATTCTAAAAGCACTGAGTAACATCTCTATATTCTGTCCCTCAAATTGTTTTCCATTATCGATACTAGTTGTCTTTGGAATCCGTACACTGCAAATGAGGTTCTCAAATATGAATGTAAAAACATCTTTATCACGAATATGTTTATCCTGCTTTTACTTCTGCGAGCTTCGTGAAATAATCTGTTGCAACTATCAAGTATCGCCTTTGTCCAGATCCAGGTATAAATGGTCCAACAATATCCAAACCCCATTTTCCAAAAGGCCAGCAGCTTGTTGAAGAAGTTAACGTGGCTCCTGGTGCATGAATTCTTTTACCGTGTCGTTGACATTCCTTGCATCTTCGTACGAACAATTTTGCGTCTGTATGCATATAAGGCCAGTAATATCCTTGTATCTTTGCTCTATATGCTAGAGATCTTCCCCCACTATGATTTCCAGCTTCTCCTCCATGTAACATCTTCAATATTTTTTCTCCTTCTTCGCGAGTTAAGCACCTGAGAGGTGGTCCATTGAAAGACTTTCTATATAAAATTGCTTCTCGCAACTCATAGTTTGTTGCACGACTCTTTAATTTATGTGCTTCTAGTCTGTTCCTGGATATTTCTCCTGTTGCGAGATATGCATGAATTTATTTTCTCCAATCTGCGATGTTGTTTGATAACTCTCTTTCTACTTCCATCGCAACAGCTTCCTCAATTTCTTTCTCTTTGTCCACTGATGGGTGTTGAATTGTCTGTATTTGGATATTTCTTGTATTTGGATTTGTCATCATGCTTGGAATAAATGCAAAAGCATCTTCGAGACGGTTATATTTTCTAGATATATGTCTCCATTTTAATTTTGGTATCTTCGCAGATAATTCTTCAACGAGTTTCTTGTATTTCTTCAAAGAAGATTCATTTGTGGTATATTCCCCTTTAATTTGACAAATCACTAACTACGAATCACTTGTTATCCTTATACTTTCGAGCTTCTTTTCTATTGCGATCTTTAATGCATGCACTACAGCTTCGTACTCTGTTTCATTGTTCGTGGATGCAAATTCTAGTCTGAATGAGAATGCTGTTCTTTCTCCTTCTGGTGAAATAAACACGACTCCAATTCCATTTCCCTCACTATTGGATGATCCGTCCACTAGAATTTCCCATCTATCTGGTTCTATTAACAAGTCTTTTGGATTTCCAAATTCTTCTTCAACATCCATCATTTCCTCTACTGCTTCATCTTCTTCCAAAGGAAATTCTGCCAAAAAATCTGCGACAACTTGTGATTTTTTGCGATGATAATACTTCGTATTTTATCTTGTAATGGTTTACTTGTGCATTCCACATTTCTATTCTTCCTGACCTTTTTGTGTTCTTCATGGTTGATTCAATTGGGACTTTGGTTACTACTTTTATCACATGTGCTTGAAAGTATATTCGTAACTTGAATGATGCATAAACCAGGGCTAAGATTAACTTCTCCATTTTAGAATAATTCTTCTCTGCTGCATTAAAGGTTTTACTAATATAGTAAATATGCCTCTCTACTCCTGCATCTGCTCGCAACAGAACTGCACTTAGAGCATATGGAGTTGTTGCGAGGTATACCAATAATTCTTCTCCTCTCTCTGGTTTCTATAGTATAGATGTATTTGCGAGGTATTCTTTGATTCCTTGAAAAGCTTTTTCACATTCATCAGTCCACTTGAATTTTGCTCCCTTTTTAAGTATGTTGAAAAAATGCTTGCACTTATCTGACATTCGCGAAATAAATCTTCCAAGTGAAGCCAAGAGTCCATTTAGCTTTTGTACTTCTTTTACCGTTGCAGGTGTTGGCATGTCACGAACTGCTTGGACCTTTTCTGGATCAACTTGTATTCCCTCTTTCGATACTATGTATCCCAAGAACTTTCCAGCTGAAACCCCAATTATACATTTCTCAGGATTTAATTTGATGTTGAACTTTCTCATTTGCTCAAATATTTCCTTCAAATCTTGCACATGGTCTTTAGCTTCCTTGCTTTTTATCAACATATCATCTACATATACCTCCAAAGTGTTATGTATCCACTTCGCGAACACTTTTTCAACCATACGTTGATATGTAACACCCGCATTCCGTAAACCAAATGGCATCTTCACATAACAATACAAACCCCTTGGAGCAAAAAAGGCAGTATGTTCTTGATCTTCTTCTGCGAGTGATATTTGATTATACCCTTTATATCCATCAAGTGAAGTGACTCTATCATGACTGCAATGATTCCACCATTTGTGGTATATCTGGTAATGGAAAACTGTCTTTGGGACATGCCTTGTTTAGATCAGTGAAATCTATGCAAATTCTTATTCCTTTATTCTTTTTCGGAACAATGACAATATTCGCAATCCATTCTGGATATTTTGCTTCCTTTATGATCCCTGCATCCAACATCTTTTGTAATTTTTCTTCTATCTGTACATGATAATTTTGTGATATCTTCCTTATTCTTTGTTTGAATGGTCTTACATTTTTATCTATGTTCAATCTATGACACGCCACTGATGGATCAATTCCTGGTATCTCATCTACACTTCCTGCGAAGATATCTTTATATTCTCGTAAAAGATCAATAGTTCTTTTTTCTTCTTCTTCATCCATCTTTGTTCCAATTCGCAAGAATAAAGGCTCCTCTTTACTTCCAATATTTATTTCTTTAGTTGGTTCAGCTACAACTTATTTTGGACTTTGCTCCCCCATAGGTGTTGGTTCTTTGATTATTTTTGCTGGTTCCCCTTCATTTTCTGGAGTTTCATCTGGTATACCTCTCCCTTCCTTTGCTCTTATTATATACACTCGGAATTCTTCTTCCTTTTTTGTTTCTTTCGCAAGTTTCCTACGAAGCTGTTTCTTTCTTTCTCTTCCTCCGCATTGCGTTACCTCAATTTGATAACAAAATTTTGCACTATCAAGATCTCCTTTTATTTCTTGTATTCCATTTGGTGTAGGAAATTTGATTTTCTGATGTAATGTTGAAGCAACAGCTTTGATCGCATGAATCCACGGCCTTCCTATCAGCATGTTATATGGAGATTCCATATCTATCACACACAAGATTACATGTGTTTCGACTTCTACCAGTAATATTCGCAGCGCGATTTCCCCTTTAGATTTTGTTGTAGATTTTCCTAATCCATGAATAAGACATTTTGAATTTGTGATTTCTTCATCTTTAATTCCCATCCCCTTAAGTGCATGATAGAATATGATATTAAAAGAACTCCCTGTATCAACCAGAATTCGGTTTAATTTCCATTTTTCTACAGCTTTCTTATCTTCTAGCATGATCGGCATTGTGATCACCAATGGTGAAGTGTGGTTCAAGTCTTCATTTGGAATTTCTGCTACTGAAAATGTGATTTTCTGCTTTTCCCATTCTTCTAAAGTTGTTATCTTTTCTTCCTCCATGATCTTTCTTCCTCTACAATCACGCTTATATATTTTTCCCTTCACATTACTATGAAATTCATCAATCATTGTCTTTGTGATCACATTACATTCTTTTTTTTTACAATCTCCATCTACTAACTTCATTTGATTTTCAAATTTTCCACAATTCCCTCAAATTTTGGCTACCACAATTCTCAAGTCCCTGTTTCTAGCGCCAATTATGTAGTTGTAGAATAACCTACAACTACACCCTCAATAGAATTAGTAAAAACTCAAGAAGTTCTTGATGATGAATAACAATTTTCTTATTAATGTTCTCAATTGATTACAAAGAAGTATCTAAATGGAATTAGAATAGTTACAACTTTCTCTATTCTCTTTCCTAAGATATTTTCTAACACTCACTAAAAGAACCTCTCGAATTTTACATTTGAACTCCTATTTATAGTAAAACTTATACAGCTGTATATGAGTTGCGAAGTATCGCAACTCATACTCGAAACATTATTCCATCCTCGCAAAACTTCATATTTCTCCGCGCTACTTCTATCATCGTATCATTTTATAATTCTTTTCTCTTTTATTTATTACGATACTCGTGAACTATTATCCTGCGATATTCAGTACCTACAGTTACCCAATATGTCAGATCAAAGCGAAATTTTTTTTTTTTTTAAAGAAATAAAATAACAAAAATGCCTATAGCTACCCTGTTTTGTTTTCTAGCTGGTCATGAACACCCCACCTACGTAAACTTATTTTTCTTTTTCCTCTTTCATACTAAACAAAAGTAAACAAAAACAAGGGAACCAAGCCATGTGACATACTGATTTCAAAAAGAAAATAATCAATTACTCACTTTGAATCATCAAGTACATGTTTCTTAATTTAATACTTCTTATATTTAATCATTGCTAGTGTCCCTTTTCTTTTAAATTAACTAGTTTTCTTTTCTATTGTATTCCAACGCCTTATCACAAGCAGTTTTGCTTTTCCACGAGGTGTACGTACCTACTTTGCTAGCAAACGAATGATTATTATTGAAGCCCTTTCCTATTAAATCATTTAATTCATTTTGTTTTTAAAGCTAATAAGGCCAAGTTCACCTTTTAAAAACATGTACAGGCTAATGCTAATAAATTAGTTTTTTTTTTTGTGCAAGTGAATGGCAACTAATGTTCCAGATCATAGAATTGACCTTACTTTTATTTCTGATGCTGCTTTCAATGAGAAACATCAAGGGTAAAATGGAAAGTTCAAAATGTGCAGCTTTAGGATTCAGCTGTTTCTCACTAATAGCAGACTACTGATCAAAATTTGGTTTCGTTAACCGCACTAGGATTGCTAAATGATTTTTAAATCATTCCTTTTTGTTGAGTCAGTGATTTTTGCACATAGTGGTTTCCAAATTGACTGGAGTTTGTCCCGGTAGTTTAGGGTAAATGCATCTTGACGCACAGTTGTTTTATATGTACAGATGATTTCTGTTTTGGAGTATATATGCATTTTTACTTTTATATTATAAGTATTACATGTAAATGCATTGATTAAATTTATCGGATATAATTTTGGATATACGTATTTCTCTGCTTTTCTTTGAAATGTCGTGCCTTTATGGCATCCCACCACTGGTGGCTACCTCAAAGACTGTTCGGGGAACAGTATGGTTTGTAACCGGAATAACTCTGACACTAGATTAGGACCTACAATTAGAGGTTGGCTTATGTGAGTAAAATGAGTAATTAATTTCAGAGGATTTTTGACTTACGTGGATTTTATTTATTTTTTATCAGTTGCATGGTTTAATTTTCGTTGTACTATATTATTTTTTTGAAATTCCTACTGGGCTGTGGTTTTCTCACCCCAAATTCCTTTTTCTCTCCTAACAGAGTTTGAGGAGCAGTTAGCACAGTAAGCGGACTTGGAAGCTTACGGCATAGTACTCAAATGTTAGTATTCTCGCAAGACACTACTATATGATATCATGGGGATAATGGGTACTTTTATTGATTATCATTTTTATTACTTTGGATTTTTCAAGTATTTTAATAAGAGACATTTCTAGTTAAATACTTTTTAAATTGTTGTTCTTATTTTATAAATTTTAGAACATCATTAGTGATTATTATTATTTGGGAACTTTTTACTTGGAATTTGAGTTGGAAAAGACATTTAATAATATCGTCTTTATTCATTTTGTAGTTGTACTTTGTTTTATTAGCATTCTTTATAATTAAAAAAAAAGCATGTTCCATAGTCATGCCTCAAGGATTCGTTCTTGATAGTTGGGTTGGAAGTGATCCATTGGGTCAAATCCGGCTCAATAGAAGCCCGAATTTTGACGGACGTGAAAGTTTGGTATCAGGGCATGGTTCTGATTTACTTGGACTGTGCTGTGGACTTACTAGTTTTGAAAGTTTGGTTTTAAAAAAAAAATTCACTCTGATTATATTATTTTTTTTTAATTTATTTATCGACTTATGATCTGAAATGATTTTGAGAATTAGGTTATGTTTTTCCTTATTCTTTTTGAAAAAAAAAATTAAATTAAATTAATTTAGTTTTAATCAAGTTTTTCTTTTCATATTTAATTTACTTTTGGGTTGGGGTAAATAAATAAAAGCCTTATAAAATAAAACATTGCGTGTATTAGTTAAATTAGGTTTTTGACGTAGATATTAACATTAGTGCGCGTTTATCTTTTTTTAGAAGATGCCGCCTCGTCGTGATGCCACCAATGGTGCTCAACCAAATGGAGAAGAAGAAGAGGATAGAAGGGAACGCATGGAAGCTACCCTTGACCGAGTTTTTAGGACATTTGGAACACTAGTACAGGTTGTTGAAACCCAACGCCGGGGTAGAGTAGACATAGAAAAATTCTTGAAGGTGGTTAGAAGAAAGGAATTTAAGGGGACTAAAGAACCTCTTGAGGCTGAAAGGTGGTTAATGGGGATACAAAAGTAGTTTTTAGCCTTGAGAGTGGAAGGGAATGACAAGATCCGTTTTGCTACGTACCTTTTCACTGGAGCTGCTGATTTTTGGTGGGATTCAATAAAACGAGTCTGAAATGTTACCGTTTGGGCAGAGTTTGAAACGCTGTTTTTCGACAAGTATTTTCCTGAGACGGTCAAATCCCATATGTGTGATGAATTTTCAACCGTAGCTCAGGGAGACATGACGGTTTCTCAACTAGACAAGAGGTTCGTTGAATTGGAACGTTTTGGGGATAACTTGGTCAATACGTCGTTACGAAGAGCAAGGAAACTTCAGGATGCACTGAAACCTGCCATCCGTGCTAGGTTGGTACCATGTCGCCTTACTACTTATGAGGATGTCCTTGATACTGCATTAGCTATAAAAGCGGACTGGATCAATAACCAGAAGGAAAGGGATCCGAGAGATCCCAAGAGAAACCAGAAGACGGATTCATCGACTCATCAGAAGTGTCCGCGTACGGATAACCCCGGGAAGGTAGTTGCATCAAAACCTTGCTTTCATTGTGGAGTTATGGGTCACTTTGCTAGGGATTGTCCTAAATAGAAGCCACCTGGACAACTGAATGCAATCTCGAGGTGTTATCGTTGTGGGAAGGAAGATTATTTTGTGAGGGAGTGTCCATTACCTGCATCACCTAGGCCTCCAACTCATAATCAGTTTCAGAATGCCCCAAGGCCAAATTTCCAAGCACGGCAGCCTTACCAGCCGCAAAACAATGCACCACCATTCCAGCCAAGGCGTCAGCCAAATATTCCGGGGCAACTGAACCACATTGCTACTGTTGAGAAGAGGACATAAAATACCGCGATTGAGGGTAACTTCCTGATCTTTAGTTCTCGTGCTAAAGTTTTGTTTGATTCTGGTGCGACTCATTCGTTCATATCGTTGCATTTTGATGCTTATCTTGGTTTGAAACCAGTACCCATGGGGTTTACTTTGAGCGTTTATTCACCGCTAGGAAATGTAGTGTACCTTAGTAAATTTTGCAAGGATTTTGAAATAACTTTTGGTGACTATAGAGTGAAAATATATTTGATACCGATGAGGCTCCAGGATTATGATGTCATTATTTGCATGAATTGGTTGTCACAAAACCAAGCTATACTGGAATATTTTGAGAAGAAGGTATCTTTCCAATCATCGGATGGAAGTAGAGTATCTGTTCAAGGAGAAAGGTGGAAAGTTATAAATCCATCCTTACCCGGTATGAAAAGGAGGGATGAAACCGAAGAACACATAGCTTATCTTGCTAATTTGAGTGAAGAAGAGGATACCAAGGTGGTAGATGAAGAGTTACCGATAGTTCGAGATTTTCCGGATGTCTTTCCAGAGGCATTGCCTAGATTACCACCAAAGATAGAGATTGACTTTGAGATTGAAGTGCAGCCGGGAAGTATGCCAATATCGATGCACCCTATATCGTATGGCACCCAAAGAGATGAAGGAGTTACGGAAACAACTTGATGAGTTGGAAGAACTGGGATTTATTCTACCAAGTACCTCACCGTGGAGAGCTCTTGTTCTTTTTGTGCTCAAAAAGGATGGATCAATGAGGATGTGCATTGACTACCGATGACTGAACCAAATTACAATCAAGAATAAGTACCCATTGTCGAGAATTGATGATCTTTTTGACCAGTTGAAGGGAGCATGTTATTTAGAAAAGATTGATCTTCGATCTGGGTACCATCAGATGCGGGTCAGAGAGGAGGACATTCGTAAGACCGCATTTGGAACTTATTACGGTCATTATGAATTTCTCGTGATGCCGTTTGGGTTAACAAATGCACCTGCAATATTCATGGATCTGATGAACCGAGTTCTTTGACCTTTGGTGAACAAGTTTGTAGTTGTGTTCATTGACGATATTCTCATTTATTCCAAGACTAAGGAAGATCATGAGGAACATCTAAGATTGGTTTTACAAACTCTGAGAGAGCACAAGTTGTATACGAAGAAGAGCAAGTGTGAATTCTGGATGACCAAAGTCTTATTTCTCGGACATGTTATCTCTAAGGAAGGTATATTTGTTGATCCCGAAAAGATTTCGGCTGTGACAAAATGGGAACCCCCAAAGAATGTTTTTGAGATTCGTATCTTCTTGGGTTTGGCAGGCTATTACCGAAGATTTGTTGAGAACTTATCGAAGATAGCAGTCCCTCTTACTCTTTTTACCAAAAAGGGGGTAAAGTTTGAGTGGACTAGTGAGTGTGATAAAGCATTTGAGGAGCTGAAGCGACGATTGACTACGGAACCCATCTTGGTTACCCCGGAGCCAGGATTAGGTTATGATGTTTATTGTGATGCTTCAAGGAGTGGTTTTGGTGGAGTTCTTATGCATAAAGGGAGAGTAGTAGCTTATGCTTCTCGACAATTAAAGAATCATGAAAAGAACTACCCAACTCATGATCTGGAATTAGCAGCTGTAGTGTTTGTGCTAAAGCTTTGGAGGCATTATCTTTATGGAGAAAACTTTATGGTATTTTCGGACCACAAAAGTCTAAAGTACATATTCACTCAGAAGGATTTGAACTTGAGACAGAGAAGATGGCTCTATTTTCTTATGGACTATGAGTTTAAGTTGGAGTACCATCCTGGGAAAGTGAATGTTGTAGCGGATGCACTCAGTAGAAAGGAATCTGGATCCATAGCTTTATTGAGGATGGTCAAGTTTGTGGAAAAATATAACTTTGTTGTTGAGTGGGACGATGAAAGGGCATACCTGGCGCATGTTGTTGCAGTACCTGAGATTGTGGAGAAGGTCATTCAGGCGCAGATGTTAGACGACGGTTTGCAAGAAATCAAAGGAAAGATGGGTACTATGGATCAACAGAAAGGATGGAAACTAGGAGTCAATGGGGTTGTACGCTATAAAGGACGGTTGTGTGTATCAGATGTTGAGGAATTGCGAAAGGAAATTTTGACGATGGCTCACAAGTCTGTATTGACAGTACATCCGGGAAGCACAAAGATGTATCAAGACTTGAAATGCCAGTTCTGGTGGAAAGGATTGAAAAGGGATGTTGCATTATTCGTCTCCAGGTCCCTTACTTGTCAGTAAGTGAAGGCTGAATACCAGCGACCATCATGACCTCTTCAGCCTCTACCAATAGCGGAGTGGAAATGGGATTTCATTGATATGGATTTCGTTAGAGGATTACCTAAGACCCAACATGGGAAGGATGGTGTATGGGTGATTATAGACCGTCTCACCAAGCAGACATATACTGTACCTATTTTATGTAATTTGTATATCAAGGAGATAGTTAGGTTGCATGGAGTTCCACTATCGATCGTTTCCGATCGAGATCCTCTTTTTACATCCAAGTTTTTGGGGAGTTTTCACCAGTTCATGGGAACATGATTGGATATGAGTACCGCTTACCACCCTCAGACCGCTGGTCAGTCCGAGCGAATGATTCATATTTTGGAGGATATGTTAAGAGCATGTGCGATCGACTTCAAAGGTAATTGGAGCGTTAATTTACCCCTTGTTGAGTTTGCATACAACAACAATTATCAGTCCAGTATAGGTATAGCACCTTATGAGGCGTTGTACGGAAGACCGTGTCGAACACCGTTATGTTGGGCCGAGGTTAGTGAAAGAAGTGTCGTAGGGCCCCAGATGGTTCAAGAGACAACAAAGAAGATAAGGATCATCCAAGACCATCTGAGAACAACACAAAGTCGTCAAAAGAGTTATGCAGATGTAAGAAGGAGACCATTGGAGTTCCAGGTTAGGGACATTGTGTTTCTAAGAGTTAGTCCTAGACCAGGCATTAAACGGTTTGGGAAGAGAAGTAAATTGGCGCCATGCTATATCGGTCCATTTGAAATTCTTCAACGAATTGGAGAAGTAGCATATCGAATAGCTCTAACACACAATTTGCAGACATACACAATGTGTTTCATGTATCTATGCTTCATAAATACAATGATGATCCGTCCCACGTCATCGAATGGCGAGACTTGCAACTGAACGAAAATGTTTCGTATGAAGAAAAACCGTTGCGCGTAATCGACTCAAAGGAACAAGTCCTTCGGAGGAAAACAATCAAAACCGTGAAGGTTCTCTGGCAACATCATGGTTCTGAAGAGGCAACTTGGGAGCTGGAGTCTGAGATACGAGACAAGTATCCGGAATTACTGAGAGGTAATTCTTAAACTTAGCTACGCCTCGAATTTCCGGAGAAATTCTTTTTTTTAGAGGTTAATAGTATAACGTCTGGTATTTTTGAACCCGGGCTTAGAGCCCGTTTTAACTCATAAGAGTTGACATAGTGATTTGTATATATGAAGGTGTACAAATCCTAGCTTATTATTATAAATCTTTGTGATTTGGGGTGCAAATAACCAATTGGTTAGTATATAAAATGATGGGGTCACTACCTAGTAGAGCACATGATTTTTATGGATAGTAATACGTATGGGAAAAAGAATAAGTCTTTCTCTCTTTTGCATCTACTTTTAGGGTTAGTAATATTATATATTATTTTGTCACTTTCCTAAAACCCTAGAAAAGAAAAAGAACCGTCTCTTTCTTCCTCTTTTCATCTCTGCTACTTTATAAAAAAAAAACCTGATTTATTACTGTTCCTGATTGGATTATTGATTGGCTTGGAGTGATAAGGATTTCACAATTTTTCTTGGATTGCGTAAGAGGTAGGGGTTTCTCGTAATACTATATAAAAACTAAACTATTTTCATCTTTTATTCCCTGATTTGCATGGTATTTGTGGATGAACTAGGTCTGTTATTATCATTGTATATGTCGAATGTTCACTAGTTTTCCCTCTGTTTATAAACAAAGTTCCCTGTTTCATGAACCCTGTCGGTGTTAAATGTTTTTTTTTCATCGGATTTTGGAAGAAAATATTTTAAGAGAAAAGACTTTTTCTTTTATGTCAGTATCTAACTACTGCACCTGTTACCTCTTGGTCCGTTACCCAATATGTCAGATCAAAGAGAATTTTTTTTTAAAAAAGAAAGAAAATAACAAAAAGGCCTATAGCTACCCTGTTTTGTTTTCTAGCTGGTCATGAACACCCCACCTACGTACACTAATTTTTTCTTTTCCCTCTTTCATACTAAACAAAAGTAAACAAAAACAAGGGAACCAGGCCATGTGACATACTGATTTCAAAAAGAAAATAACCAATTTGTAGGACCAGAATATCGCTACAACACTATTCTTGCGATATTAACAGCGTTTCTGCGAGCGTCACTGCCAATTCTTTAACAACATTTCACGAGCGTCACAGAATATCCAAAAGAAACTGATGATGGAAGAAATAAAAGAAAAATGTGTTGATCCTGCGATGGTCAACATTCTTGCGATAGAGAATATTGTAAGCGATCGCGATGAGATCGCAGAATAAATCCGAAATAGGAGGAAAACTTAGTTGTCATCCATTATGTAAATCCCTATATAAAGGGGTTGATAGATCCAGAAAATGATGATGTATTTTTGAGAGTTGAAAGAGTCTTGAGGAGAGAGAAACTTCAAGAGAATGTTCGTAATCTTGATTTTTTCCAATTCTGTAAACATTTCTGAGATTTGAATAGTAAAGTGTTATTTAAATCTTTGAAGTTTAATTGATTTCTAATAGATTTCTATAGAATCTTAACAAGGGTGTAGTGTATGAATTCATGCAACTACATTTTGGCTCCCAGAAACAGGGAGGATCAAGCTAACAAATCTCTAATTACAACTTGAAGATTTGAAGAAATTGTTAGGGTTGAAGAAATGGATAGAAGAAGAAGAAATACATTAGAACCACCGACAACTGTGAGGAGAAGTAAAAGACTTGCAGGTGAGGGAACATGTGAATTGGAAGAATCTTTAAGGATAATATCAGGAAGAAATAGAATAAGAAATAAAGCATAAAGTTCAATTCAACAACCGAATCAACAAACACAAACACAAGATAGGAATGTGGATTATGATAGAGTGAGTGTGCATAATTGGAGGTCGGATTCGATAGAAGAAGCAGAAAATTGACAATTAAGAAATGAAGAAGAATGAGAAAGAAATCAAGAAATGGTTGGAGGATTAATTCATGAAGGACGTGAAATAGTATGTAGTACCATAATATCTCTACGACACTATTCCTGCGATATTAACAACACTTCTGCGAGCGTAACTGGCGATTCTTCAACAACATTTCACGAGCGTTGCAGAACAATTAAAAGAAACTGACGATGAAAGAAGTAAAAGAAGAATGTGTTGATCCTGCGATAGCCATCATGCTTGCGATAGAGAAATATTGTAACGATCGCGATAAGATCGCAAAGTAGATCCGAATTAGGGGGAAATCTTAGCTGTCTTCCACTATATGTTTTCCTATATAAAGAGCACGATAGATCCAGAAAAGGATGATGCATTTTTGAGAGCTGAGAGAATTTTGAGGAGAGAGAAACTCCAGAAAGAAAGTTATAATTCTGAGTTTTAATATCTCTTGTAAATCTTCCTGAAAGTGAATTAATAAAAGTGTTGTTGTTTACTCACAATTATGACTTAGTTTTCATAGATTCTTGACAAGGGTGTAGTGTAGGAAATCCTGCAACTAAATTTTGGCACTAGAAACAGGGATTGAATTAACGAAAATAGAAGAAAAAACGAAGAAGAAGATAAAAATTGTTCAAGATTAGGGAAATCATAAAGTAAAACAGTGAGAAAATTGAAGGAAGAATGATCAGAATCAAAAAGGATTGTAGGAAATTGAAAGGTGATGTAATAACAAAAGAAATGATTGATAAATTTCATGAAAATATTAAAGGAAGGATACATAAACGGGATTTTGAAGGAAGGAAGATTATGACAGTGGAGAAGATATCATCATTGAAAGATTGGGAAAAACAAGAAATCATGTTTACAGCAGCAGAAATACCAGGAGAAGATTCAAATCATACATCTCCATTGGTGGTCACAGTAACCACTATACCAATGAGAAAGGAGAAATCGATAAAATCTGAAGAAGAATGGGTTATGAATAGAACTTTAGTAGACACAGAAAGTTCTGTAGACATGATATTTTATCATACCTTCAAGAAGATGGGATATAAGGATGAAGAAATGTCTCATTCAACGTATTATGTTCATGGATTCGGAAAGTCTATAACAAAACCTAAAGGCGAGATAATGGTGCGAATTCCACTAGGAGAAATTGAAACACAAATATCATTATGTGTGGTAGATGTGGAATCGCCGTACAATATGATACTGGGAAGACCGTGGATACACGCAATCAAGGCTGTGGCGTCAACATTACATCAATGTGTTAAATTTCCTATGCCTAATGGAATTGGATAAATTAGAGGAGATGTGAATTTCGCGAGATTGTGCTACCAAGTTGAAGTAAGAAATTGTGAAGAACGTCCAAAGCTGCGAAAAGCTCGCAGAAAATTGAATAGAGAAGTAAAGAAAGAACAGGAATTTAAAATTTACATGATAAGGGCAAAAAAAGGAAAAGGGATACCAAGTGAAGTTTCGCGAGAAGGAGATGAGTTTGCAAGAGTCATGAAAACGCCAACACCAATGGGAGAACCTGAAGCCAGCTACACTGCTGCTGAACCAACAAAAGAAATAAATATTGGAAGTAAAGAAGAACCTAAAATGCTGAAAATTGGGACTAGAATGGAGGCAGATGAGGAAGAAAGAACTATAAATCTCTTGCGAGAATATGCAGATATCTTCGCGTGGAACATGGATGAGATTCCAGGGATAGACCCGTCAATAGCATGTCATAAATTAGAAATCAACAAAAACATAAGACCATTTAAGCAAAGAATAAGGAAGATCGCAACAACATATCATTCTCAAATAGAAGAAGAATTACAGAAGATGCTCAACTCAGGAATTATAAGACAATCAAAATATCCAGAATGGATTTCAAACATGGTGGTGGTCCAAAAAAATAGCAAAGGGATAGGAATTTGCATAGATTTTACCGATCTAAACAAGGCATGTCCAAAAGATAGTTTTCCGTTGCCAGATATTCCACAAATGGTTGAATCAGCAACAGGAAACGCAAGAATATCATCATTGGATGGGTATAAAGGATATAATCAAATCCCTCTCGCTGAAGAAGATCAAGAACATACTGCATTTTTTGCTCCAAGAGGATTATATTGTTATACAAAGATGCCATTTGGCTTACGAAATACTGGTGCAACATATCAAAGAATGGTGGAAAATGTGTTTGCAAAGTGGATCCACAAAACATTAGAAGTGTATGTAGATGATATTCTGATCAAGAGCAAAGAAGCTGAGAATCATGTGCAAGATTTGAGAGAGATTTTCGATCAAATGCGGCAATTCAATATTAAAGTGAATCCTGATAAGTGTACCTTTGGAGTAACTTCAGGGAAGTTTTTAGGTTATATTGAGCAGAGAGAAATTATTCAAAGATTGAGAAACTAATACTAGCATTGGTACACGCAACCTTCAAGCTTCGGATTTACTTCCAAGCGCATAAGATCAAAGTGTTAACGAGAGTGCCAATTGAATCAGTGATGAAAAATTCAAAAAGATCAGGCAGAGTTGAGAGATGGAATGCACAAGTAGGGCATTTTGATATTCTATATGATATTCTATCTTCGCCAAAATCACAAGTTATCGCAGATTTTTTAGCTGAATTTCCTTTAGAAGATGATGAAGTTGTAGAAGAGATGATGGATATAGAAGAAGAACATGGAGACCCAAAAGAGCTATTAACAAAACTCGACGATGGGAAATATTAATGGATGGATCGTCAAATGGAGAAGGAAATGGGATTGGAGTTGTTTTCATTTCACCAGAAGGAGAAAAAATAGCTTTTTCATTTAGATTGGAATTTGCATCCACTAATAATGAGACAGAATATGAAGCTGTAATCCATGCATTGAAGTTTGCGATAGAAATGAAGTTGGAAAATGCTAGAATCACCGGCGATTCACAATTGGTTATTCGCCAGATAAAGGGAGAGTATACTACAAATGAACCATCTTTGAAGAAGTACAAAAAACTTGTTGAAGAATTGTCTGCGAGAATTCCAAAAATAAAATGGAGACACATATCAAGGAAAGATAATAGGCTCGCAGATGCTTTTGCTTTCATATCAAGTATGATGACGAACCCACTTGCGAGATGCATAAAAATTCAAACACTTTTGCAACCAGCGATAAACAAAGAAGAAGAAGAGGTAGATTTAATGATGGTAGAATCTGGCGAGGAAGAGATAGGGAATAACACTACAGATTTGCGAACAGATCTTCATGCTTATTTGGCAAGAGGAGAAATCCCCATAAATCGATTAGAAGCACATAAATTAAAAAGTAGAGCAACAAATTATGAACTAAGAGATGGGGTATTATATCACAGATCATTTAATGGACCATCGCTAATATGTTTGACGAGAGAAGAAGGACAAAAGGTGTTAAAAATGTTGCATAGTGGTGATGCTGGTAATCACAGCGGGGGTAGATCTTTGGCATATAAAACAAAGATGCAGGGTTATTATTGGCCATATATGCATGAGGATGCAAAACAACTTTCAAGGCGTTGTGAAGATTGTCAGCGATTTTGGAAGAAGATACATGCACCAGGAGTACCATTATCATCTTCATCAAGCGTATGACCTTTTGGAAAATGGGGATTGGATATTGTAGGACCATTTGTGCCAGGTTCTGGACAAAGAATATATTTAATCGTTGCTACAGATTATTTCACAAAATGGGGAGAAATTAAGGCAGTACAGCACATCCGCGATAAAGACATTTTTACGTTCATATTTGAAAATATAATTTGCAGATTTGGGATCCCAGCACAGTTGATGTCTGATAATGGAAATCAATTTGAAGGGAAGAATATCGAATTACTTCTTAATGCGTTTAAGATAAAATATGGAAAGTCAACTCCTTTATATCCACAAGCAAATGGTCAAGCTGAGGCAACTAATAAGACAATCGCAGACATCTTGAAAAAGAAGTTAGAAGGTTATCACAAATAATGGTGTGAGCAAGTACATAATGCAATATGGGCATATAATACAACTAGACGAGAGGCAACTGGGATGTCACCTTTCTGTTTAACATATGGAGTTGAAGCTGTCCTACCAACAAAGGTTGTTATCCCAACAACAAAAAGAGAGGCATGGGAGAAAAATCTAAGTGCTAGCATGATATTACATGAGTTAGATTAACTAGAAGAAAAGAGAGAGAAAAATCTACAACATATGGAAAATTACCAGCGAAGATTAGCTCGCGAGTACAACAAACGAGTCAAGAAACGTTAATTCCAGCCTGACGATCTAGTTTTGCGAGAAACACCAAAATATCAGCAAGAAAGTGGTGGAAAATTAGCGAGAAAATGGGATGGACCATACATCATTAAAGAGATAATTGGAAATGGAGCATACAAATTAATGGATCCAGAGGGAAGAGATGTTGGGCAAAGACTTGATAGACCATGGAATAGATTTTTTCTGAAAAGGTATTATCAGTAGCAATTTTCGCAAGGTAAGAAATATAAATGTAAGATGAAACAATTAAAAAATTAAAAAATTCTTCTTTCTCTACCTTAATTTATGCGAGCATCATCGCAAGAATAGCGAATAAAATTTCGCAGAAATTCAAAGAATGGGACGAACCTTTATGGCGTGCACCCTAGTTCGCGAATAAAATTTCGTAAGAGGCAAATGTAAGACCTAATAGCGCATCATATGAGGGGGTATCTCTTGACATGACTCAGCGATAAGGTTATACCGCTGCTGGAACCTGAGTCATGCAGATGATGGGGTTAAAGAAAACCTATCCGGGAGAGAGATCTTGGATTTCCAACTATATATGGTTATACCCTGGTTGGACGACTGAGAATCTCTTCCAAGAAGTGCAAAGTATGACCAAGGCACCGAGGTACACGGTTGATCCAAGGGTGCCCGGAGCGTACAAAACTCTCTTGCCATCCTTGGTAAGTCTTGGCTACAATGCACTTGGCCTGAAGAAAACCCCACTTAGGGTGCAGTCTTGTAACTATAAGCCATATAGGCATAAAGGACAAGAGGCTGCGAACACAACTGGTTGTTGACAGATCCGGATGGGAGGAGCTAGTCTTGTATGGCCGATGTGCCCTCCTTGAAGGGGCAACTAGGGGGAAGATAAGGGCAGCACCCTCCATTAGGGAGCTGATAAGTGTCATAAGACGGCAATGTCATGGGGCTTTATGATCGCAATATCATTAAGGCCTGTCATATTGTCGCGTAACGTAAATAATTAAGAGGCAACAAGCCACGAGAGCAATTTTAAGATGAGATCAATGGGTTTTTACATGAAATTGTAAAGACGTCCTGCGATTTCATCGCAAGACGGCAATGTCATAAGGGTAAATTCTTGCGAGAGAATGTATGCTTATCATATTGTCGCAAAGATTTTGAAAGAAACATGGATAAGACAAGATCAAAGGGGTCTTTACATGCAAATGTTAAGAAATCCTGCGATTTTGTCGCAGACAGAAATTTTTTGGCAAAATAAGACCTTTAACTAGGAAGGCAAAATAAGACCAAAAGAATAATCTTACCAATTAACTATTTTGCTTTAAGATGGCAGGAAATATTCACTTATCGCAGAATTATATACAAGGAGGCAGATTTTTAAACATCGCGGATTCCCTCAGAATTTTTCAGAAAAGTGCAACAGTATTCCTCATATCGCAGATGTATTCATATTTTCGCGAGAATGCAGCGACACAAATTACTTAAAGAAGATAATGAATATTCACCATTTCAAGCAAGATAATGAAGGGCAAGAAGGGGAATAGAGAAGTAAGATTACATTATCTTACTTGAAAATATTCAAAGTAAGCTAAATCGAAAATTAAAATTCTAAAAGTTTCAAAAATTACATCACTCGCAAGATAGAAGAAGTAAAAGAAAGCAAAGATAAAATTCAAGCCTCGCCAGATTTATTTTTCTTGTCAGATTCATCAACATCATCAGCATCCTTCTCACCACGAGATTTTTCTTCTCTGGATTCTTCATCAGCGGATACTTCTTTAGGAGGACTTTTTTCTTCTTCTTCACCACCTTCTTGATTTTGTTGAGTGGTATTTTCTTCATCATTAGTAAACTCTAACTATTCATCCATGGGAAGAGGAATTTCATCATCGTCAACCTCTAAAGGAGGGACAGAAACAGGAGAAAGAGAACGGGGAAGCAGAATATCATTCACGAGAACTTCAGCCCTAAGATGGACTTGGCGAAGAAGAGCTCTTTCACGATTCCTAATTTATATATTCTTGAAGTATTAAAGATAATCAAGTCTTCTTTCTGCTTTGTCCTGAGCAATAAAGCAATTAGAAACAAGAAATTTATTTTCTTTGCGAACTTTATCTAATGTAGCGGTCAGATCAGTGATGGTAGAATGAATATTTCTTTCAGATTCTGCGAGCAATAAAATAAAAAATCAATTAGACAAGAATCTCACAAGTAACATAATATAAAGTTTTATGAGAAGATCAACAAGAGAGGCAGTCAACTGACTACCTTCTTTTTGCGAGGTTAAGTTTTGGATTAAAGAAAATAAACAATTCTCCCACTGATTCATGGCATCATCGAATTTATCGCCAACCATACCCTTCAGACGAGATTTCATGTTTTCTTCTTTGTTGCGAAGATATGAATTTTCCTTTGCTAATGAAGAATAAGATTCCTTTAACTGAGAGTATTGGTCTTGAAGTTCACTGGCTTTTATAACTAAGAGTTAATCTACCCTTGATAAGCTTATCCTTTTCAGCGGTAGATGATTCAGTTAACTCCTTGAGCTCATTCTTAAGAGAATGAAGAGATTGCTCTTGACTATTACATGTACTTTGAAGATTACTTATTTGCTGCGAGGAAATCGTCATCAAGCTTGAAAATCTATGTTTTTCTTGGGACAGGGTTTTATTCTCATATTATAAAGATTTCATTGCCAAATTAGCCTTAAAAAACAAATATGAGAGGCGATCAAGCTCGCCACTCAAAAAGCTCTGCCTTTGCAATAATTGATTGTTCTCATTAGTAAGATTATTTATGCGATCAATTGAATAAGTGTACAGATTGTATAGTCTAGTATGTTGATCTATCCAAGAATCTCTTTCAACGCGAACTTCTTCAGAAATAGATTCAGATTTGAGTCTTTCTATGAAATGAGCCCAATTTGAAACTAATATATGAATCAAAAATTTAAGAAGGAAGTCTAAGTACAGAAAGTATGTATATGAAACAGAAAAGCAAAAAGAGCAGAGGCAAAGAAAAAATCACCTTTCAGCTCGTCATTTCTTTTGCGAAGATTCTCGCAGTCTAAAGAAGAGTTACGGAGCATGTGATTCAAGGTATCACACTCAAAAAATTTAACTCGAAGAATTTTCCTCAAAAATTCAATCTCATTCTCTAAAGCCGCTCGTGAATCATTACAACCAGAGCCAAAATACTTAAACAGAGTCTTGCAAGCTTCCTGTTGGAGAGGGTCAGTGGAAAACTTTCTAGTATTGTCTAAAATATTAGACAAGACTTTAAAAGCAATATCAACACCTGCGAAAGTTCCGCTTGATGAAGGAAAGGATTTAGAAGGTGAAAAAGTAGTGAGAACAAGTTGGCGATCATTTGTGGTGTGTCATACCAGAATATCGCCACAATTATGTTCACGAGAGATTAACGACACTTCTGCAAGCGTTACGGAAAAATCTTCAACAACATTTCACGAGTGTCACAAAATAATTCAAAGAATGACGAAGTTGACGATTGAAGAGGCATATTAGAAGAGTGTTGTTTCACGAGGATTACAAAAGTTGGCGAATATTAACATTGTAATTACCGCGATGAGATAGCAAAATAGATCCGAAAGAAGGGGAAAACTTAGCTGTCACCCACTATGTAATTTCCTATATAAAGGGTTCAAGTAAGTCCAAAAGAGGATGATGTATTTTTTAGAGTGGAGAGAGTCTTGAGGAGAGAGAGAGATTTTTCAGAGAGATTTTTAGAGAGAGAAAAGATATTTTCTTTATCATCTTCTTCCCCAAAACTATATTTAGAACTCCATTAATGGAGATTATCAAATGTAAAATCAAATGTAAACTTTAACCATCATAGTAGAGAATCATGGATGTAGATCAAATTGATCGAACCATGTAAAAATCCGTGTGTCTATTTACAGTTTTAGAATTTTAGTCATACTTTTAATATCAAATTAGTTTAGATTAAAAGATTATTATCAAGATATTACAAGGGGTGTGTTGTGGGAAATCCTGCAACTATATTTTAGCGCCGACTAAGGGGACGAAAAGTGTGCTTGTTAAATTGAAGAAGATTCAAAGAAATTGGCTATCATTAGAATTAGATTTCACTGGATCAAAAAAGTTTCAAGATCAAATATGGAAAGCTACAACGAAAAGATCATGATTATATAGGAAATAGAGAAAAGGAGATATGTTAAGTGGCGGATGAAGAAAATATCAGCAAAATTGTGTCAACAAATAATCAAAAAGGACAAATTTATTCTCACTTTTCTTATTTTTCGTTTCATTTTTTAGATTGGGGAATTTCAAAACATAAATTGAAAAATATAGTTTTTGTAAAATCTAAACTTTGCTTTTTATTAAAAAAAAAAAAAAATTTAATACGGAAGCCTTGAATCTAAAAATGTTTTGCTACGAATTTGTAGTAACCAAACTTCGTTTTACAAATTTATTTAATGAATTTCGAAAAATGTCAAATTTCGAGATTTTCTATTGGTTAGAGATTTACATTTTGTAATAAAGTTTTCATTCTTCGTAGGGAGAAATATAATGACTTTAGATCAATTAATTGTCCCGGCAGGACAAATTCTTACTTATCTTCAAATTATATGTTCATAGTATCGATCTGGAAGATTTTGAATTTTAAATTATTAATCTTTGTTTTTCACAAAAATTACTGTTTAGTTGATATTTTGAATTCAAAAGAGTTTTGATCATAAATTTACGTCCATAAACCTTGAATTTAATCATAATTTTGACAATTAATGTGAACATGATTTTTGTGATTGAAGTTACAGATGAAGGAATCAGAAATTCCAGCGAAATTTCTCTTTTGCGATATTAAGATTCCAACGGAGGAGAAAGCACAAAGGACAAAGATAGCATAGTAGATAAAGGAAGAAGACTAAAGATTTATTCACCAAATACTTCACCAACAATCGCGAAGAAATCAAATGAGGTTACACCAACAAATAATTCCACAGGGCAAAGTCTCAGATACGAAGATGTGAAGAAAAGATTAACTTCAAAAATGTGCAAAATGAACGCATGAATGGGACCTCAGATATTATCTCACAACGTCAAGATATTAGCCATGAACAACGTCAGAATTTTTCTTGCCTAAGATATCGGTAGAATAGTCCACACCAGTAATCACGAACGTCAACAACGTACCAAATAAACAATGAAAAGAATTCACCTCGTCAACATTTACGCCAATATGAGTTCTTCTCACATAGTTCAAAGTTTAGAAGCACGAGGCAACTAAAATCTTCCAGCAAAGGACTAAGAAAAGTAGAGCAATGGAATAGTAAAAAGAAATTAATAGTGAGAAATTGATCCCACGAGCTGCTCGTGAAAAGAAGCAAGAATTAATAGTGAAAAGTAGAGCAAAAATTTTATGGCACGAAGAGATCAACGAACGGTGTGAAGAAATTAATTATGCTTTGCAGCTTATAAAGTATGAAAAGAAGATACAGTGGAGAAGGCTTATCAATGGAACTGGCGATAAGGAAGAGTACACAGTGGTAACATTTTTGCGAAAATGATATTATTTTGGAAGATGACAATGGAGGAACATTCTGCAAAGAAATATAATATATAGTGACAAAACTTCGCAGCATGCGCAAAGATAGAGAAAAAAAAAAAGGAAAGGAAAGAAAGACGTGGAGAAGAATGAAACGATGGTATGCAAAATATGCAGTGACAATTCTTTGTCTTCTTCCCAAATGCCTGCGTGGACAAGAAGAAAAGTTTTGACAAAACCATTTCGTGGACCCCATGAATCTTACCCAACCCTTGCCTCGTCAATAATTCCTTGAGCCCAGCAATAACTTCTTATAAACATCATATTCTGTGATGCTCGTGACCAAGAAAACATTTATTAAAGAAAATATGAGAAGATAGATTAACGAAGTCAATGACCAGCAATAATATGTTTTCTTTGTAATCCTATGTGACCTTGTGAGAATTCATATTTTGATCAATAACGTCAGTGGAGAAGGCAGTAACGAAGTCAATTTGAATAACCATTAAAACTGCGAGGTGTGAGTTGGCGATCATTTGTGGTGTGTAATACCAGAATATCGCCACAATTATGTTCACGAGAGATTAACGACACTTCTGCGAGCGTTACGGAAAAATCTTCAACAACATTTCACGAGCGTCACAAAATAATTCAAAGAATGACGAAGTTGACGATTGAAGAGGCATATTAGAAGAGTGTTGTTTCACGAGGATTACAAAAGTTGGCGAATATTAACATTGTAATTACCGCGATGAGATCGCAAAATAGATCCGAAAGAAGGGGAAAACTTAGCTGTCACCCACTATGTAATTTCCTATACAAAGGGTTCAAGTAAGTCCAGAAGAGGATGATGTATTTTTTAGAGTGGAGAGAGTCTTGAGGAGAGAGAAAGATTTTTCAGAGAGATTTTTAGAGAGAGAAAAGATATTTTTCTTTATCATCTTCTTCCCCAAAACTAGATTTAGAACTCCATTAATGGAGATTATCAAATGTAAAATCAAATGTAAACTTTAACCATCATAGTAGAGAATCATGGATGTAGATCAAATTGATCGAACCATGTAAAAATCCGTGTGTCTATTTACAGTTTTAGAATTTTAGTCATACTTTTAATATCAAATTAGTTTAGATTAAAAGATTATTATCAAGATATTACAAGGGGTGTGTTGTGGGAAATCCTGCAACTACATTTTGGCGCCGACTATGGGGACGGAAAGTGTGCTTGTTAAATTGAAGAAGATTCAAAGAAATTGGCTATCATTAGATGTAGGAGCGGAATATCACAGCAAATAATAACTTACGAAATTGTGGAGAGAAAATACATTTTGCGAGCAAAGAATATTTTGCGAGCAAGAAGGACATTTTGCGAGCAAAGGAAGCCACGAAGGTTCGCAAGATAATCTTCAAATCCGAAATGGCGGGACAACACAACTATCATCTATTGTAAAATCATATAAATAGCCATTTAGGCATGAGAAGTAAGAGAGATCTTTTTAGCAAGAGAGGATAATTTTAGGAAGAGAGAGAAAATGTTAGGAGAGGGATTTATTTTCTTCATCATCTTCTTCCCCAAAATTCTAGAGCTCCAAATATTCATTAATGGAGTCTCAATTGTAAAATCATGTAATCACATACAATCACTAGTGAAGCACCGTGGATGTAGATCACATTGATCGAACCACGTAAAAATATGTGTGTCTCTTTATAATTTTAGTACCTTAATTCTTAGTTTCATATCAAATTAATTAGGTTTAGGAATCATTTTAATGGATTCTTATGAGGGTGTAGTTGTGAGATAATCCGCAACTACATAATTGGCGCTAGAAACAGGGAAAGATTAAATGGATTTATCCTTCCTGTAACTTGCTGGATCAATAATTTCGTTTAATAATTGGTCCTCTTCTCTCTCTACTATTTTCTCCCCAAATTTCACTTTCTAGAAAATTCAATCTGAAACGGTAATGGCGTCTTCTAGAATTAGATCCAATAATGGAGTAGAAAACGGATTTGAAGGTTTAATATCATCTTCAGGGAGATGTTATGGTTCAATCAACTAAGTACGCATCTCAGCTAGTATTAGATCAACGAAGAAAAATGAAGTCATGCGAAGAAAAATGATGTTATGAAGAATTAAAGTTCGCAGCAAACGAAGAATTAAAGTATGTAGACTTTATCAACTAAGATGATAGAATAGCTGTACGCGGTTTTAGTTGATTGTTGCGGAGTATATTCAGCTAATTAAAGTAGTATATACTTTAACATTCAGATAAGAGAATGTTACGAACATTCGCAAGAAGCTAATTAAAGTAGTATTCTTGGAGATAACTTACGAAATTGTTCCTAAAAAGTAGTTGATTGTTATCATTTCGTAATCTGAGTGGAAGCGTGCAAAGGGTGGAGTCTATATGAAAATTTTAATTTCTCCGAAATTGGAGAAGGTGAGCGGTTCTTTAAAAAATCTATTGGATCACCAAATGAAGTTGTCGCCACCAGACAAATCAAAGTGGGTGATTGTGAAGAAGCTACTGAATCATCAAGTTCTGACATTTCCAAGGGAATTAGTCTTGTTGAAACGATTTACTTCGAGAGGATGGAGAAGCTCTTGGCTAACCAATCTAAGGAAAGCCTACAGTTCAAGGAAGCAAGAGACGGAACTAAGAAGGAATTGGCAGCAAACTTACGAAAGAGATTATCCAAAGAATTTTATCATCGTGGGTTCGAATTTTACGAACGTTCGCAGCAATAAAGAAATATCTTCGCAAATATTTACTTTGCGAATATTCGCAAGACCAACACTACTACTCTTTTACACTTCGCAAATGTTTACGTTGCGAACATTCGCAGCACCAATACTTCGCAAATGTTCGTTTACTTCGCAAAAGTTCGCAAAACAGCAGAATTCTATTTCGCAAGAGTGGGCTAGAATAATTGGTATGCTATGAGAACATGCAAGACGATGCTAGCTTCGCAAGCAAATCACCTACTTCGCAAGAGACAACAACGACTCACATAAAAGCTAAGTACCTCTTTCCTTAAACATTTTATTTGCTTACGAAAAATAAAAGATTTTTGATTTGATTTACAAAAAGCGATTCAATCACACAATTACAAAGATGATACAATTACAAAGATCTCAAGATTTCACAATTACAAAAGAAACCGAGAAAAACATCTCGCACAAATCAATTTATATATTTCTCTTGAAAAATTTACTTTATTTCCAATGATATGATATTCGACATGGAGAGTAGTAGCTGGCAAACCTTTATGGCGTATACTCGTAAAAGGCAAAGCACCTCAGTGTGTCATATGAGGGGGTACCTATTAGGATCATTTCCATGGAAAAATATTTGTCAAGAGAGATGAAATAGATAATACAAAGGAAATCAAAACAAACAAAAAGATTTTGAAGTAGCATATAAATAAAAAATTAGAAATTTTGATAAAAGAAATGTTGAATACTAATCTAAATTTTTATTTGCATTACAGCATAGCATGAGGCAAAGAACATGGAGTGAAAGTTCGCATGATGGGTTCACAATATTTCTTACATTTAGAGGATTAAGTACTTCTTAAGGATACTTCATACTTCTTATATATTTCGAGGATTAAGTACTTCTTATACTTCTTCAAGGATACTTCATACTTCTTATACTTCAATGGTTGATACTTCTTATTTACTTCGCAACATTCCGGGACTTCGCAAAAGAATAGAGGCAAGTATATACTTTTTGAGTTTGATATTCTTTAGCTCGTTCTTTCATCAACAAAGATCAAAGACTACTCCAACAACCACAACAAGTGATTTTTTATTAAAGATCGCTCTTCAAGCAATATTCAAGAAAAAAGAGGCAAGATGTAGGAGCGGAATATCACAGCAAATAATAACTTACGAAATTGTGGAGAGAAAATACATTTTGCGAGCAAAGAATATTTTGCGAGCAAGAAGGACATTTTGCGAGCAAAGGAAGCCACGAAGGTTCGCAAGATAATCTTCAAATCCGAAATGGCGGGACAACACAACTATCATCTATTGTAAAATCATATAAATAGCCATTTAGGCATGAGAAGTAAGAGAGATCTTTTTAGGAAGAGAGGATAATTTTAGGAAGAGAGAGAACATGTTAGGAGAGGGATTTATTTTCTTCATCATCTTCTTCCCCAAAATTCTAGAGCTCCAAATATTCATTAATGGAGTCTCAATTGTAAAATCATGTAATCACATACAATCACTAGTGAAGCACCGTGGATGTAGATCACATTGATCGAACCACGTAAAAATCTGTGTGTCTCTTTATAATTTTAGTACCTTAATTCTTAGTTTCATATCAAATTAATTAGGTTTAGGAATCATTTTAATGGATTCTTATGAGGGTGTAGTTGTGAGATAATCCGCAACTACATTAGAATTAGATTTCACTGGATCAAAAATGTTTCAAGATCAAATATGGAAAGCTACAACGAAAAGATCATGATTATATATCAAATAGAGAAAAGGAGATATGTTAAGTGGCGGATGAAGAAACTATCAGCAAAATTGTGTCAACAAATCATCAAAAAGGACAAATTTCTTCTCACTTTTCTTATTTTTCGTTTCATTTTTTAGATTGGGGAATTTCAAAACATAAATTGAAAAATATAGTTTTTGTAAAATCTAAACTTTGATTTTTATAAAAAAAATAAAAAAAAATTTAATATGGAAGCCTTGAATCTAAAAATGTTTTGCTACGAATTTGTAGTAACCAAACTTCGTTTTACAAATTTATTTAATGAATTTCTAAAAATGTCAAATTTTGAGATTTTCTGTTGGTTAGAGATTTACATTTTGTAAGAAAGTTTTCATTCTTCGTAGGGAGAAATATAATGACTTTAGATCAATTAATTGTCCCGGCAGAACAAATTCTTACTTATCTTCAAATTATATGTTCATAGTATCGATCTGGAAGATTTTGAATTTTAAATTATTAATCTTTGTTTTTCACAAAAATTACTGTTTAGTTGATATTTTGAATTCAAAAGAGTTTTGATCATAAATTTACGTCCATAAACCTTGAATTTAATCATAATTTTGACAACTAATGTGAACATGATTTTTGTGATTGAAGTTACAGATGAAGGAATCAGAAATTCCAGCGAAATTTCTCTTTTGCGATATTAAGATTCCAACGGAGGAGAAAGCACAAAGGACAAAGATAGCACAGTAGATAAAGGAAGAAGACTAAAGATTTATTCACCAAATACTTCACCAACAATCGCGAAGAAATCAAATGAGGTTACACCAACAAATAATTCCACAGGGCAAAGTCTCAGATACGAAGATGTGAAGAAAAGATTAACTTCAAAAACGTGCAAAATGAACGCATGAATGGGACCTAAGATATTAGCTCACAACGTCAAGATATTAGCCATGAACAACGTCAGAATTTTTCTTGCCTAAGATATCGGTAGAATAGTCCACACCAGTAATCACGAACGTCAACAATGTACCAAATAAACAATGAAAAGAATTCACCTCGTCAACATTTAGTCCAATATGAGTTCTTCTCACATAGTTCAAAGTTTAGAAGCACGAGGCAACTAAAAGCTGCCAGCAAAGGACTAAGAAAAGTAGAGCAATGGAATAGTGAAAAGAAATTAATAGTTAGAAATTGATCCCACGAGCTGCTCGTGAAAAGAAGCAAGAATTAATAGTGAAAAGTAGAGCAAAATTTTTATGGCACGAAGAGATCAACGGACGGTGTGAAGAAATTAATTATGCTTTGCAGCTTATAAAGTATGAAAAGAAGATACAGTGGAGAAGGCTTATCAATGGAACTGGCGATAAGGAAGAGTACACAGTGGTAACATTTTTGCGAAAATGATATTATTTTGGCAGATGACAATGGAGGAACATTCTGCAAAGAAATATAATATATAGTGACAAAACTTCGCAGCATGCGCAAAGATAGAGCAAAAAAAAAAAAGGAAAGGAAAGAAAGACGTGGAGAAGAATGAAACGATGGTATGCAAAATATGCAGTGACAATTCTTTGTCTTCTTCCCAAATGCCTGCGTGGACAAGAAGAAAAGTTTTGACAAAACCATTTCGTGGACCCCATGAATCTTACCCAACCCTTGCCTCGTCAATAATTCCTTGAGCCCAGCAATAACTTCTTATAAACATCATATTCTGTGATGCTCGTGACCAAGAAAACATTTATTAAAGAAAATATGAGAAGAGAGATTAACGAAGTCAATGACCTTCAATAATATGTTTTCTTTGTAATCCTATGTGACCTTGTGAGAATTCATATTTTGATCAATAACGTCAGTGGAGAAGGCAGTAACGAAGTCAATTTGAATAACCATTAAAACTGCGAGGTGCTCGTCAATAATTTTGTGGCTTAGGAGTGAGTTGCGATAGAAGTTTCTTCATTTGGATTATATTCACGAGCAGAGCAATATCATTTCAGCGAGGGAGAAAGTTGACTTGGTCAACAAAGAAAGACTAATACAAAAATGGTATCGTCGTTAACTGCCAAAAATGGTCATTTACCAAGCCCAGCACAGTTCACGGATATCATCATGAAACAACTTTTATTATATGAAAGCAGCATCAAAATTTCGCAAGCAGGAAATTCTAGAAGCAAATAGTAGCAGAGAATACAGTTGAGGATTATTTCGCAAATTGGTATGTTGCGAGAATATGAAAGAAGCAGATCAAGAGTTCCTTTCTCATTTCATGAGCAAATCAAATATTTCGCGAGAATTGGCAGCAACAGCAAATCGCCAAAAAGTTAAGTACCACTTCCTTGAATATTTTACTTACAGAAAATGAAAATTTTTGATTTATATTATCGCCAGATTTCAAAGAACATTTCTAAAGATTTATAATATTTCGAAAAATTTCAAAAAAAAACTTTTGATTCAATTGACCAAAAGCGGTATAATCGCAAGATTTCTAGAAATTTCTAAGATTTCAAAAGATTTCAAAGAATTTTGATTTGATTGACCAGAGCGACATATTCGCAAAAATTTAAAATTTTCAAAAAATATTTCTAAGATTTTTTATTTGACTTACCAAAAAAGAGATACAATCGCCAGATTTCAAAATTTTCAAAAGGTTATAAAAAATGAGACCATCGCAAAAAATTTACAGATTGCAAAAATTTTCAAGGATTTCAAAGATTTCAAAAGATTATAGAAAACGAAATTATCGCCAAAATTTCTAAGATTTCAAACTTCAAAAATACGCGATACAATCGCAAGATTTCTCTAGAATATTTCTTTTACAGAAAGAAATTTTTGGCTTAACAAATGCGATAAAATTGCAAGATTTCAAAGAATATTTCTAAGACTTCAAAAGATTTTAAAAGAACATTTCAACTCACAGAAATGAGAAAAACAAATTTTTATCAGAGCTGCGAGTGTAATCGCGAGATTATTCAAGATTATATAAAGAATTGACAGAAATGAAAGAATGAAGAAACGCGAAAATATCGCGAGAAACGCGAATATAATTTCGTAGATATTTAAAGAATGGGACAAACCTTTATGGCGTGCACCCTAGTTTGCGAATACAATTTCGTAAGAGGCAAATGTAAGACCTACAAGCACGTTATAATGGGGGTATCTCTTTACATGATTCAGCGATAAGGTTATACCGCTACTGGAACCTGAGTCATGCAGATGTTGGGGTTAAAGAAAACCTATCCGGGAGAGAGATCTTGGATTTCCATCTTTATAAGGTTGTACCCTGGTTGGACGACCGAGGATCTCTTCCAAGAAGTGCAGAGTATGACCAAGGCACCGAGGTACACGGTTTAGCCAAGGGTGCCCGGGACGGACGAACCTACCCTGGCCATCTTTGGTAAGTCTTGGCTATGATGCACTTGGCCTGAAGAAAACCCCACTTAGGGTGTAGTCTTGTAACTATAAGCCATATAGTCATAAAGGACAAGAGGATACGAAAATAACTGGTTGTTGGTAAATCTGGATGGGAGGAGCTAGTCTTGTATGGACGATGTGCCCTCCTTGAAGTGGAAACCAGGGGGAAGATAAGGGCGGCACCCTCCATTAGGGAGATGATAAGTGTCTTAAGACGGTAATGTCATGGGGATTTAGGATAGCAAGATCATTTAGGCATGTCATATTGTCGCGTGACGTAAATTATACAGAGGCAAAAATCCAAATGAGAAAAAGTTAAGATGAGATCAATGGGTTTTTACATGAAAGTGTAAAGACGTCCTGCGATTTCATCGCAAGACGGCAATTTCATGAGACTTTGACCTCGCGAGAGAGCTTAGACTTGTCATATTGTCGCATAACAGGCCAAAGATGGAAGACAATGTGCGGTGAGATGGCAGGGAGAGTTGACGAGAGATATCTTATCTTGTCTTTTATCAATGCAATGTTCGCGACCAATCTACTGTACATACAAATTTTCAGAGTCAAGAATACAATCACTATGACTGAGCTGCGAGAATTACAGGCAGAATACATTGCTTTGGAGGAGAACCAAAATGAGATGGAATCATATCCCATCGCGAACATCAATTCCGGAGAAGCAAATGGGAGTTTACTTCCTAAAATGATAAACAATGTAGCGAGCATCTCGCAAGCACAACAAGAGAAAGTAGAGACTGATAACCAGCAGAAGATGGTAGCTATGGGTAGTAGAGATCAAGAAGAGTATGAAAGGGAGAAGAATTACTACAATCGCAGTGGAAATAATAAGATTCAAAGGCTTGATCAGCCGCAAGAAACTTATGGTGGACAGAGGCAAAACAATTTCAGAAGTCAAGGGAATTAGAAGATCATATGGTAATAAATTAAGATTCCTGCTCTCAATGCTAGTATATAAAAAAATTGTGAAGCTATCATTTTAATGGAAAATATACCATCTCCATGGAACATGGGAAAAGAACCACATCCTAACAATCTCAGTCAAGAATTTTGTCCTTACCATCATTTTCATGGCCACACAGTAAATGACTGCAGGAATGTAAAGAGAATAATTTTAAGGATGATTGAACAAGGAAAGCTAAATCACTTTTTAGTAGGACATCCACAATCTCAGCGATTGCCTCCAGCACCAGAAATTCGCAGGGTAAATACTGTAAAAGGAGCCGAATCATTCGTAATAGAAGTTGGAGCCAAAGCAAGGAATTTGTTTTGTAATTCCATTGTACATTCACATAGAACAATAGAGGATTTCCATGATAATGTTCTAAGCAGAGTCTTCGCGAGAGACACAGATGGAAGAGAGATAATGAATATCGCGAGAGTCTCGCCATTAGAAGAATGGCAGAAACAAACAATATCTTTCAGTGCACAAGAAGTACCAGAACCAGGCGAGCAGCATGATAACCCATTGGTGGTAAGACTAGAGATAAACCCAAAGCAAATAGAGGAAGAAGATGGAGAAAATGGTGATGAAAATGAAGATTCTTGGGCTATTAATAGAGTTCTAATAGACATAGGAAGCTCTGTTGACATACTGTTTTATCATACCTATAAAAAAATGGGTGGAAGAGACGAAGATCTAATTCCCTCAACATATAAAATCTATGGTTTTAATGGTACTTCCAATAGACCAAAAGGGGAAATTGAGATGTGAATTCCCTTAAAAGGGATAACTTCCAAGATATTGTTCTGTGTTGTTGACATTGAGTCACCTTACAATGCTCTGATTGGTCGACCTTGGCTACACGGAATATTAGGTGTAGCATCTACTTTCCACCAATGTGTTAAATTTCCTCATCCTAATGGTGTTGGAGTAATTAAAGTAGATTGGGGAGAAAGCAAGAAGTGTTATGAAATTGAGATGAAGTCTTGCGAGGAAAGAGCTGAAAAGAATAGCAATTGGAAGTACAAAATCAAACAACAACAGAGATGTAAAAGGTTAATGATTTATACAATAGAGCGGAAAGAGGATGTAAAAGCTGATGGCGAGCATCTCACAGAAAAAGGAACAACAGTAAAACGGAGCAGAAAAGCAGAATCAGAAAATAGTAAGTAGAGAGGTAAAATGATGAACTTTAGAGAACTCTATGAATGATTTGTTTGAAGAATATGTAATTGAACAGAATATTCTGCTTGAAAGAATCGCAAGATTTTACAAAAATAAAAAAATCAAAGTTATGAAATTCTATCAGAGTTACAATATTCGCGAGAAGCGCGAATAAAATTTCGCAGAGATTAAAGAATGGGATGAACTTTTATGGCGTGCACCCTAGTTCGCGAATAAAATTTCTCAAGAGGCAAATGTAAGACCTAATAGCACGTCATAGGAGGGGGTATCTCTTGACATGATTCAGGGGTAAGATTATATCGTTGCTGGATCCTGAGTCATGCAGATGTTTGGGTTAAAGAAAACCTATCCGGGAGAGAGATCTTGGATTTCCAACTATATATGGTTATACCCTGGTTGGACGACCGAGAATCTCTTCCAAGAAGTGCAAAGTATGACCAAGGCGCCGAGGTACACGGTTGATCCAAGGGTGCCAAGGGCGTACGAAACTCCCTTGCCATTCTTGGTAAGTCTTGGATATGATGCACTTGGCCTGAAGAAAACCCCACTTAGGGTGTAGTCTTGTAACTATAAGCCATATAGGCATAAAGGACAAGAGGCTGCGAAAACAGCTGGTTGTTGGTAAATATGGATGGGAGGATCTAGTATTGTATGGCCGATGTTCCCTCCTTGAAGGGGCAACCAGGGGGAAGATAAGGGCGGCACCCTCCATTAGGGAGCTGATAAGTGTCTTAAGACGGAAATGTCATGGGGCTTTATGATCGCAAGAATATTTAGGCCTGTCATATTGTTGCGTGACGTAAATTATACATAGGCAACAAGCCTAAAGAGAAAAGTTAAGATGAGATCAATGTGTTTTTACATGAAAGTGTAAAGACGTCCTGCAATTTCATCCCAAGACGGCAATGTCATGAGGCTTTGATCCCGCGAGGGAGCTTAGACTTTTAATATTGTCGCAATATAATCAAAAGAATACAGATAAGGAAAGATCAATGGGTCAATACATGCAAATGTAAAGACGTCCTGCGATTTTTTCGCAGAAAGAAAGGGCGTGGCAAAATAAGACCTTTAATTAAGGAGGTGTAATAAGACCACAAGATTACTGCGATAATACTCGCAGATGTTATGAGAATTGCGATTTCACGCAGTTATCGTTGTCGATAAGATCGCCAATATTAAGGCAAATTTTATTTACCACTAATGTCTAATCTTTAATCAATTTTTCATATTTCAGATGAATAATAGAGGCAAGTATGGGAATGCATGAGAACGATGAAATTATTATTCATCTATCATATAAAAAAAATTGCATAGATAAGTGCACACAGATAATTAAAGGATAATAATTATATTGATTGATTGACTTGCAGAAAAAGAACTGTTTTCTAATTCGTACAGGTAGAAGCAAAAGAAATTCACAGCAATGTTACAGAAAGAAGAAAATAAATATATAAAGAAGATAGAAGGAAAAAGAGGAATTAGCTGGATCCATCTCCATCCTCTTTATCGTACTTCTCTTCATTGCCAGATTTCTCCCTTTCATCATTATCATCACTATCTTCATTCTTATCAGATTCTTCTCCTCCACCAGATTTCTCTCCTTCGTCATTATCATTTTCATCCTCGTCAGAATCCTCAGCTTCGCTATCAGAGATGTTAAGATTTGAGATTATTGCGGGGATTTCCTTTGCAAGATCAGGATATATAGAAGGAGAAATTCCATGATCATTGCAGACCAACTTAACGGAATCATTACGAACAACAATGAGAGATCTATTGAAATTCGCGGTGGTAATGTCAAACTGCTCTTTCAATCGTGAATATTTATTATTACGATCAACAAGAGTATTCGCCAGATGATTCTTCTCATTTTCAAGTTCCCCAATTCTTTCAAGATATCTTTTTTCAGCTCCTGCGAGAATATATAACAACAAGTTAGAAATTTTGTAAAGAAGAATAATAAAAACAGGAAACTAGCGAGAAGAAGAACAGCAAACAACCTTTTCTTTCAGAAATCATATCCCTAATTAAAGCCGCTTGTTCAACTTGAAGGCTAACATTTACACCTAAGTTATTCCTGGAATTATCAAGAACCTTCGCAGCCCAAGCAAACTCATCATCGCTATTAATAAGGAGACGAGATCGAACTTGAGTCTCCCTCGCAAGAAGATCTTCATTCTCGCGGATAAGTTTATCTCTGTCCATTTGAACATCAAGGAGAGTTTTATGAAAGTCTGCTAGGGTCTTAGATCCCCTTTTGATGGAAAGATCTTTCTCGTCAATAAGATCGCTATTCTTCTGTCTTAATATATCTATTTCTTTCTTTGAATCAAGATAAAAGCGCTTATATTTGTCAGTCAAACCTTAATTGAATCTGTGTTCAATTTTTAAGAGATTAAACTTGGATCTAAGTTCATTGATGGAGAGGGATTTAATTTTATCATCTGAGAAATTACTTAAAGAATTATTAAGACAAGCAAGAAGAGTATTATCATCTACAGGTTCAGGGAAATATTGAAAGAATGTAGCCTCGTCAGTGAGACCATAAATATCTGCAAGTTAAAAGTGGGTGCTTGAATAAGCCACGATAGAATAAGGAGAATCAAAAGAAAAATGGAGATAAGTAGTACCTAGAGTTGCTGGTTAGCTTTGTCAAGATCAGAGATCTTTTGTTTATCAACTGAAGCTTCAGCCTCCAATTATTTATTCTTCTTATGGAGCTCAGCAACTTCAGATTCTAAATTTTCTTTATCCTGGCGAAATTTAGTAGCCTTCTTTTCATAGTTGGCGCGTCTATTATCTAAATCAGAAGCAACAGCAACGGAAGCTCTTCCAATCTGCGAGAGAATAATATAAATTAAGAATCTAGCGATGGAGTAAATACATAAACAAATTGAAGAAATGAAACTATACCAAGGTACCAAGAGAATTTAAGAGACTTGGAGTCAGCGATCTTGAAATTCCTTGAAGAGAATCGTTGTCCACTAATATGGGAGCATCGCAGACTTTGGAGAGATCTTGGGATGTCTTGTTAATGACTTCATCTTCATCATTACAAGTTAGACCGTGGGAAATATCACTAAAAATTATGGATAAGTGAGCCATTGAAGAATCAGAATCAGAAGAATTTTTTATTGAAGGAAAGCCGCTAACATTAAAATCCTCATCATTATTGTCCTTATCAAGATCAACATTTGGATTCTCTGGAATTAGTTGAGGAGTTGAAGAAGAAGAAGATTGAGTTTTCCTTCTCTTTAATGGAGGATCGCTAGATTCTTCATTGCGAGGGGTAGAAGTCTTTCCCCTGGAAGGAGCAGTAGATTTCTCCTTTGAAGATTTCCCAGATTTCTCTTTTAAAGATTTCCCCTTGGTTTTTGCGGGTATTAATGGTTCTAACTCTTCGATTTCCTGCGAGCACAGATGAAGATAAGAAATAGGGGCAACAATATATTGTTAAAATTTATGAAGAGATATTTCTTACTTCATCCGTGAAATATTTCAGAGCCAAGAAAGTGCTAGGTTTCCTAAGAGTTTGATAGATGAGTTTCATTCTATCAATCTGAGAAAGATCAAAATAGTTAGTGAGAATATAAAGAAGACAGTAAATGATAATAATATAAAAAGTTGAGAGAATATACTTCTTTAGATCTTTCAGGCTAGTTGAAGACCCATGGCTCATACTCTGATAGATTCGCAGGTAATGGGAGAGAACCAAATATATAAAGACCTTCAAGACATAATGGAAAGATGAACCACTTGTCATCGCTAGAATGGTGAGGACCTTGGTTGGTAGATGTATGAAAATAAATATCCAGCATAAGAGCTTTGTCACCAGCGACCTTATCTTTTTTCAAACGAACACCCCAGCAGGTGCTATCCCTCTTCATAGGGACTATACTATAATTTACAAAGAAGTTTTCCGCAGTATAATCCGCAGAAACAATGGGGACATATTTAAATGGAGGATTCTTTGGAGCTTCAGGGTAGCGAGTTCCTTTATTAGCACCGCGAGAGGAATATTCAAGCAGCAATTTGATGCAATCTCCACCTAGTTGATATATCGCTCGCGAGAACCTTTCGTCAGAAATTATTTTATAAAATAATGGAAGTTCTGGGTCATAGAGAGGAATGGGAAGACCATCTTCAAGTTTTCCTAGCGATACTATGATTTTTTCGCGAGAACATTGATCATCAGTAAATAATTTAAGAGAAAGTTCAGATCTAGAATCCTGATCTGGAATTAAAGACAAATTAAAACCTTTAATTTTGAGTTTCTCGCGCATCTCATTAAAGGACTTCAAGTTTTTAGTACCTGCAGCAACCATTTTTGAGTATGGGAATGAAAGAAAAGGTTAAAAAGAAGAAAGAAATCACAGTAGTAACAGAAGCGCAATTCACGGAAGAACAGTAAAATTTGAAGAGAGAAAGAAAAAGAAAGTAAAAGAGAAAAAGGAAAGGAATGAGAAGAGTATTTATAGAAGAAGAAATTTCTCGAAGAAGATGAAGGCAATTAATAAAAAGAAAAGATGTGGGTGGTCAGATCGCAGCGGTTAGAGGAGACGTGTCAAAAATTTATTGGAAGAAAGAATTCGTGAAAACAGCTGGCGAAGGACACATAAACGTGTCAGAACGGAGAAGTATGAAAAGATAAGCAGTTATGGCATTTTAAAAAGTTCTCATGATCTTCTCTTCTTCGCATAAAAGACATGAGAAGAGGCAAGATGTAGGACCAGAATATCGCTATAACGTTATTCCTGCGATATTAACAACGTTTCTACGAGCGTCACTGCCAATTCTCTAACAACGTTTCACGAGGGTCACAGAATATCCAAAAGAAAATGACGATAGAAGAAATAAAAGAAGAATATGTTGATCCTGTGATCATCATCATTCTTGCGATAGATAATATTATAGCGATCGCGATGAGATCGCAGAATAGATCCGAAATAGGAGGAAAACTTAGTTGTCATCCATTATGTAAATCCCTATATAAAGGGTTCGATAGATCCAGAAAAGGATGATGTATTTTTGAGAGTTGAAAGAGTCTTGAGGAGAGAGAAACTTCAAGAGAATATTTGTAATCTTGATTTCTTCTAATTTTGTAAACATTTCTGAAATTTGAATAGTAAAATGTCGTTTAAATCTTTGAAGTTTAATTGATTTCCAATAGATTTCTATAGAATCTTAACAAGGGTGTAGTGTGGGAATTCCTGCAACTACACTAACACACCACTTCACTACTACATCACTCTACTTCCTCCACTTCCTACGAGAGACGTGAATAAGGCTCAAATGACTTGTATAATTAGGTTTTCCTCCCTATTTCCAAACAGACAACAGAGCACAACACAGAAACCAAGTGTTAATACAACACGTATTCAAACACCCAAAGCCTGCTTGCATTAATCGTAAGCCTGCTCACCTTTCTGTTATAAGTCATGAACAAGCCTACACCTTCACAATCTCAACACATTTTTTCCCTCCCTAAGATCAACCCCATCTCCTTCACTTTGTGACCGAAACAAGTCTAGAACGGATATTTCTTGGTTTAGGGCCAGAATTGTATAGATTGATCTCTCAAAACAAAAGCCCTCATCGCGCAGTGCATTTGTTTAGGGTTTAGATTCACTTCTCATCCACACACCCCAAAATACCAAAACCAACAGAAGTAGTTTTCACCCATAAACACTTGCATTATACGAACTTTGCATCCCCATTGCAAGTGTCCTTTAATACCACAATAATAACAATGCTTAGTATAAATATACGAAGTATGAGTTTTAGTGTTACCTTTTTGTGGATCCTCTTGCATTGGATCTTGACGAGTTTTTTTCTTATTATTTTTCTTCTTGTTTAACGTTGTTGCTTTCTTAACATTAGCAGAAGTGCTCTCGTTGATTGCTGCTGGTTGAACACAATTCTTAGGCTTGACTGGCTTTACTTCTTTACAAGAAATAGTATCATTTTTGGAAATAATGGAAGCCTCTGGTTGAGAAGAATTAGTAGCTTTAACAAATTTTACCTCTTTGTTAATATTTGAAGCATTTATTCCCTTACAGCCCAATCCTCGTGTATCACGATGATTTTTACTTGCTTCTAACATTGAGGTTAAATTGTTTGAGCTTACATTGAACTTTTTAAGATCCAAAATTTCTTCTTCCAACGTCTTGATTTTATCAAGAGCACTAGCTAGATCAGCCTCAAGGCGTTTTTCTCGGGAGAGATATTCACCTTTTTTCTCTTCAAAACTTTTTTGTTGAGATTTAATCCTTGCATTATAATCAGCAAGTTTCTCTTCCAACAAATGTATTTTTTCAAGAGCAACATCATGCTCTTTCTCTAACATTTTTTTTGAGAGAGACTAGCACTGGATGTTTCCTCAAGACCCTGTATTTGTCGAGAATTAAACATTGCATCCGATTCAGCACGTTTCTTTTCCGACAAAAATAGTTCTCTTCGAAGATTTTCACATTCTAATTTCCTAGAATTTAGATTCTCTGTACGATCTTTGAGAAGAGAATCACGGATTTGGATACCAGTATAATATCCTTGAAAAACCTTCTTCAATTTCTTGTTCTCACGACAAAGAGAAGTCATAAAACCAATAAAATGCGAAGTTCTCAGTTTTTCATTTTTCAAAGGTTCCAGCAGTTTGGAGTATTCTGAGATATCCTTTTCTACTTCTTGTTCAAAATCTGAGTCATCATCATCGGAAATTTCATCTAACCCTTTTTGTATACATATTTTCCATTCGTCATCGGTTTCTACATTATTAACAAGATTAACTTGTCTCGTAGAATCTCTAGAGATGATTTCTTCAGATATTGAATTGTAGATCCCGTCATCAAGTGTTAACTCAAAACTCTTGATGTCTTGCTTTACGTTAACTAAATCATTCATTAGATTCAATTCTTATAGGATGGGTCGTGCCAAACACAGATTGTTAGATCTTTTCGTGTTTTCCTGCTCTGATACCAATTGAAAAGGCGAGGGTGCCCAAATATACCCAAATCATTCATTAGATTAAATTCTTATAGGATGGGTCGTACCAAACACAAATTTTTAGATCTTTTCGTGTTTGCTTGCTCTGATACCAATTGAAAAGGTGAGGGTACCCAAATATACCTCAAGCTAAAACTTTTCCTTCTTATAAGTCCTTTCTTTGAAAGTGATTGTCTATAGACTGAGTTGAGACAATGCAACTAATCAGTTCACACTTCGTGTGATTGTCTATGGATACAAGATCGAGACAATACAACAACGAAGTATGTTTACTTAATACAGAGGTTCGTACTTAACCAAACTCAATAGGATTCACGTATCAAGTAAATAGGAATTAACATTTGTGCAATTTACTTTAATTATAATAAAATAATTATAATGCTGAAATATAAAGTAAATGACACAGCAAGATTTTGTTAACGAGGAAACCGCAAATGCAGAAAAACCCCGGGACCTTGTCCGGAATTGAATAATCTCAGGATTAAGACGCTATACAAAATAAACCAACTTCGTATAGTTAAGACGAAGCAACTAAACCTATAGTTCACCTAGTTCCGTCTGTATTCCCACTCCTCCAACCTGTAAACAAGTCAGGTACTTGGACCAATTCCTTTGGTTCGTATTCCAAACAGTAAAGGAACAAAAAATCTGTTTGGTATCAACTCTCTTCAACCAAGTGATATGAGTTGCACAAAGGCTCTTCTGTTTATCTTAACATATACTCCTTTTCTAGGTTCCAAGGTCTATCTTATGTTCAATCACCAAAAGGTAATCGTTAAGATTAAGCCAACAACACTCTTAATCCAAAGAATCGTGTTGATACCGATCTTCTCAATTAATCAGTCCAATCTACAACAAGGATAAACCGATTATTAATTGGATCCTCTTTTACCAAAACAAGTATTGTGCACACCAAAGATTATAAAACAAAGTCTGAAATATTCTATCTCTTCTTTGTCTTCAAATATTCTTAGATCTTCAATAAACACCTGCACACAACTACTTGAATCTATTTTGATCAATCACGCTCAGAACATAGTCTGTTAACAATGGATTATCACAAGATCGTCTTTAGATCTAAAAACAATCTAAAAATCCCTGTCGAAACCTTGAACTAGTTTGAGTGAATCTTATATCATAAGAGAAGATTCTCAAGCATAAACAAAATAGATGCAATCAAAGTTCAACCACCGTTAGTCAATCAAATCAATAAGAAAACTAAAGATAAACCGCAATATCTAGTTTCCCACCAACAGTACGCACTAAAGCTTCTCAATCCCAAAGAAGACTTTAAACTGAGCTGCCGTAAGAGATTTCACCTAATTAGATTACTCTCCTCTCCGATAGGCGGCTTCACCAGTAACAGTACAACAGAGGAAGTTTAATGTTACGAAGGATTAGTTTGCTAGAAATGCAAACTCAAAGTATTTATAGAAAAGGAAGTTTGGACACCAAGGAATTTCCAAAACCGAAAAAATTCTCAAGATATTTTTCCATATTAACCCAAATTCGGTTTTCATAATTCCTGTGAATGCACTGTCCAAAATAATGATCGAAATCTCCTTGGAAAATCTTTAACTAGCAAATACACATTACTAATTCTTATTTTCCATATATACTTAAAAACCTTAATTAAAAGATTCTTAACTTATTGAAATTTGATCTTGGGATTTACTTCCTTCTTAGTTGTTAAGGAATATCTTTGAATAATAAAAGAATACACATTAATGCGCGTGTTCAAAGTGTGTCGACATCTTTCTCTTGCAAGTCATTTTTCATACTTACTCACTTGAAACCGATTTACCACACTTCCAAACAAGTTTAGAATTGGTTCATATAACTTTCAAGAACTATGTAATTGATCAAGTAACACTCAATCACAAACCATGGGTATAATGGTTCTACAAAAAAAAGTATCGGTTCTACCTCCATGTGAGTAATGTGCATAGTCACACTAGCTTACCAAAATTCGGCTCACTAGGTACTAGGATCGGTTCCCCACATATATTTGGTATTTAACTTGTATGCACTGCACATGTCCATAGAATCGGTTCCCCATTGCCTAAAAACGTGTTGCACATGTACATAGGATCAGTTCCCCTTTCTTCTATAAACCTTGCTGCACCTCATACAAGGATCGGTTCCCCTTGTGATGTACTGCACCTCTTACTAGGATCGGTTCCCCTCTCCCAAAATTTGGTCAGACACTCACAATCTTGATCATACCCCAGGTGATTACTTAAGATCGGTTTCACTAATAAAAGTCATACCAATACATAAGTTAGGCCTCATGTGAATAGTTTTACCAAGAACACAAACAAGTCATGAGCGGTTATACTAATCACACATATTGGTCGTTCATAAGATTTGCAATGAAGAACAGCCACAATAGCGCCTGGCGATTTCCTTTTCGGTTCACAACACATATCATGAACTTACTTCCTTAAAACACATGTAAAAACATTGTTTCCTAGGATAAAATCCTCACCTCATACCCATACATAATCACAATAGCATTCATACGATTATGTTGATGTCTTATATACAAAGTTCAATGGTTAAGAAAGAAACTTCATATTGTATTCCTTAATACTATGTCTATCTAGAGTGTTCATGCTTCACAATTTTATGTTTTCAATATGCACGACTTGAAAGATACGTTAGGGAATGAAACAGTTCAAGTCAAATATCACTAACCTCAAGTGGAAGGATGATGTTGAGGTTGTTTCTCCGTACTTCTTCAAGTCTTCGCAATACTTGTAATGTCTCATCCTAATACTTTCAATCTAACCTATATGAAGTTGACTCTAGTACATTTAAATCAAGCGACTATTAAATAAGTTTTGGTTCACTAAAATATGACAACCAAACTTGACATACTAACGCTTGGTGGTTTCAACCGATCTATGCTCTAACACTTGGAAAAATTCCTTTGGTTCGTACTCCAAACAGTAAAGGAACAACAAATCTGTCCGGTAACAACTTTTTTCAACCAACGTGTGATATGAGTTTGACAAATGCTCTTCCGTTTAACCAATAAACTCATTTGTCGGGTCCTTAGATCAATCTCTCAACAACTACTGAAGTAATTGTTAGATTATGCAATCAATACTATTAATCACAAAGAAGTGTATTGATGACGATCTACTCAACTAATCAATCCAATCTATCACTTGGATAAATCGATTATAGTTGGATCCCTTTATAGCCGAAACAAGTATTGTGCACACCAAAGATTATGAACCCAAAAAGTTTTCTTGTCTTCAAATCTTCTTTAATCTTCAATCAGCACCTGCACACAATCAACTTGAATCTCTGTTAACATTGGATTATTACAAAACGTCTTTAGAACTACAAACAGTCTAAAGATCCCCGTCGAAACTTCGATCTAGTTTGAGTGAATCTTATATCAGAAGAAAAGATTCTCTAGCATAAACAAACTAGGTGCAATAAAATTTCAACAACCGTTAGTCATTGAAATCAATCAAAAACTAATAATAAACCACAATTATCGAGTTTCCCACCAACCGTACTAATAGAGCTTCTCAATCCCAAAGAAGTCTTAAAACTGAGCGGCCGTAAGAGATTTCGCCTTATTAGGTTACTTTCCATTCTGAATAGGAGGCTCCACCAATAATAACACAACTAGGTAGTTTTACTGGCTCTGAGGATTAGTTTGATCGAAATGCAAATTTCAATATTGTTAGAGCACTGCTCGGTGAAACTCGCATGCGTTGCTATCTCAAGCATGTTTGTCAATCTTAGTGATCAAAACTATATAGTCTTGATTTTAGTCTACTCCAGGATAGAAAGTGTAGTTGAGCTCAAGAACTCTATGGCGATCATCATACAAGATGAAGGAATACTCAAGGAACCAGTGGATCTTCATCAACTAAAAGGTATGTGGAGACTTGAACTTATCTATCACTCAAAAGTTTATCTACTTTATATCCTATCTTGAGACAAAAGTCGTTTTACTATATAGACTAAAGATATGCACATGAGACATTTCGAGCTGAGTATATCTCGCTTATCTATTTCTCGAAATATGTATTGATAAAGCTTTCGCTTTAGCCAAGTTCATCTTTTCCTAGTGACGAAAGTCATGTTATGTTTTAATCACTTTGGAAATCGCTCTGACGAAAACTAGTTCGTGAAAACATATATATGATGTCCTATGAGAATGTTTCAATGATTGAAATGAGAGTTTATACTATATAACCATTGGGGGATATAAATATTGTTGTGGAAACACATATATGTATAAGTCCTTAACATTTGAACCGAAGTTTGCGAAATTTATTGATCAAGTGAAACCGGAACGTTAGCAGCAACTCTTTCCGCGAACCCAGTCTGCAAACTGGCGTAAGTTCTTGAACCCGAGAATATCTGCTGAAGTTGAAGCTCAGGTGAAGTTCGCGAACTGACGGAAGCTCTCATCCCGAGAAATTCTGCTGGAGTTTATTAACTTCAACTGGTTAGCTTGAGTCCGCGAACTCAAGAGGTTATGTCTGAAAATGTTGTTCATGAACTCATTCTTAAATTACTTGTAGGGACAGAATATCGCAAGATACTGGGTTACGAACATAGTAACAAATACAAGAGAAAAGTGTCATAAGATAATGCGATAATAGAAGAAGCACGGGAGAAGTGTGAAGGGTTTGCGAATATAGAATAAATTTACGATCAGAGGTTGCGATGCTTCGCAGGTTATATACAGTTGTACAAATTTCACTATAAATACTAGTTCAAATGCTAGATTGGGGATTCTTTTAGTGAGTGTTAGAAAAAAGTCTTAGGAGAGAGAACAGAGAAAATTGTAACTGTTCTAAGTTCCATTAACATATTTCTTTGTAATCAGTTGAGAATATTAATCAGTAAATTTTCATTTTTCATCAAGAACTTATTAAAGTTTTATGAATTCTACTAAGGGTGTAGTTGTAGGATTTCCTGCAACTACATAATTGGCGCTAGAAACAGGGATCCTGAAGATTTTTATAGCAGGAATTTGAAGGAGTTTTGGAAATTTGAAGATCAAATGGAGTCAGTAGATGAAGATTGCAAAAGAGAAGAATGTAATATGATCACAAAGACAATGATTGATGAATTTCATAACAACATGAAGGGAAGGATACACAAACGAGATTGTAGAGGAAGAAAGATCATGGAAGTGGAGAAAATAACAACTTTAAAAGAATGGGAAAAGCAGAAAATCATATTTTCAATAGAAGAAATTCCAAATGAAGACTTGAACCACACTTCACCATTAGTAGTCACAATTCCGATCATGCGAGAAGAAAAGAAAGCTACAAAATCTATAGAAAAATGGAAATTAAACCGAGTTTTGATTGATACATGGAGTTCTGTTGATATTATATTCTATCATGCACTTAAGGGGATGGGGATTAAAGATGAAGAGATCACAAATTCAGAATTTCTTATCCATGGATTGGGAAAATCTACAACAAAATCCAAAGGGGAAATAATGTTACGAGTACCGCTGGGAGAAATCGAAACACACATAGTTTTATGTGTGGTAGATATGGAATCTCCATATAATATGCTGATGGGAAGACCATGGGTTCATGCGATTAAAGTTGTTGCTTCGATATTACATAAATCAATTAAGTTTCCTACACCAAGCGGAATACAAGAAATAAAAGGGGATCTTGATAGTGCAAAATTTTGTTATCAGATTGAAGTAAAACAGTGTGGAGGGAGAGCAAGAAAGAAAAAATTTCGTAGAAAACTTGCAAAAGAAGCGAAAAAGGAAGAGGAGTTCAGAGTGTATACAATAAGAGCAAGAGAAGGAAAAGGAATACCAAGTGAGATCCCAGAAAAAGAAGGAGAACCAATGAAAGTAATCAAAGAACCAACACCTATGGGAGAGCAAAGTCCTAGTTACGTTGCAGCAGAACCAACCAAAGAAATAAATATTGGAATTGAAGAGGAGCCTTTAATCTTGCAAATTGGAACTAAGATGGACGAAGAAGAAGAGAAAAGAATCATTGATCTATTACGAGAATACAAAGATATATTCGCAGGAAGTGTAGATAAAATACCAGGAATTGATCCATCAGTGGCGTGTCATAGAATGAACATAGATAAAAGCGTAAGACCATTCAAACAAAGAATAAGAAAGATCTCGCAGAATTATCATGCATAAATATAAGAAGAATTACAAAATATGCTAGATGCAGGAATCATAAGAGAAGCAAAATACCCAGAATGGATTGCGAATATGGTCATTGTTCCAAAGAAGAATAAAGGGTTAAGAATTTGTATAGATTTCACTGATCTAAACAAAGCCTATCCCAAAGACAGTTTTCCATTGCCAGACATACCACAAATGGTGGAATCAGCTGCAGGACATGATAGAGTCACTTCACTCGATGGATATAAAGGGTACAATCAAATATCACTCGCAGAAGAAGACCAAGAACATACTGCATTTTTTCTCCAAGAGGTTTATATTGTTATGTGAAGATGCCATTTGGTCTGCGAAATGCGGGTGCTACATATCAACGAATGGTCGAAAAGGTGTTCGCAAAGTGGATACATAAAACCTTAGAGGTGTATGTAGATGATATGTTGATAAAAAGTAAAGAGGCCAAAGATCATGTGCAAGATTTGAAGGAAATATTTGAACAAATGAGAAAATTCAACATCAAATTGAATCCTAAAAAATGTGTAATTGGAGTTGCGTCAGGAAATTTTTTGGGATACATAGTATCAAAGGAGGGAATACAAGTCGATCCAGAAAAAGTACAAGCAATCCGTGACATGCCAACACCTACAACGATAAAAGAAGTGCAAAAACTAAATGGACTCTTGGCTTCACTTGGAAGATTTATTTCGCGAATGTCAGATAAGTGCAAACATTTCTTCAACATACTTAAGAAGGGAGCAAAATTCAAGTGGACTGATGAATGTGAAAAAGCTTTTCAAGGAATCAAAGAATATCTCGCGAATACATCCATATTACAGAAACCAGAGAAAGATGAAGAATTATTGGTATACCTCGCAACAACTCAATATGCTTTAAGTGCAGTTCTATTGCGAACAGATGCAGAAATAGAAAGGCCCATTTACTAAAATGGAAAAGTTAATCTTAGCCCTGGTTTATGCATCATTTAAGTTGCGAATATACTTTCAAGCGCATGTGATAAAGGTGGTAACCAAAGTCCCAATTGAGTCAGTCATGAAGAACACAAAAAGATCAGGAAGAATAGAAAGGTGGAATGCATAAATAAACCATTACAAGATAAAGTATGAAGTGTTATCATCGCAAAAGTCACAAGTTGTCGCAGATTTCTTGGCAGAATTTCCTTTGGAAGAAGATGAGGCAGTAGAAGAAATGATGGATACTGAAGAAGAATTTGGGAATCCAAAAGACCTATTAACAGAACCAAATAGGTGGGAAATTTTAGTAGATGGATCATCCAACAGTGAGTGGAATGGAGTAGGAATTGTGTTGATTTCACCAGAAAGAGAAAGAATAGCATTCTCATTCAGACTAGAATTTGCATCCACGAACAATGAAACGGAGTACGAAGCTGTAGTGCATGCATTGAAGATCGCAATAGAAAAGAAGCTCGAAAATATAAGAATAACAAGTGATTCTCAGCTGGTAATTTGTCAAATTAAAGGGGAATATATCACAAATGAGTCTTCTTTGAAGAAATACAAGAAACTCGTTGATGAATTATCTGCGAAGATACCAAAGTTAAGTCATATAACAAGGAAATACAATCGACTCGCAGATGCTTTTGCATTCATTCCAAGTATGATGACAAACCCTAATACAAGAAATAACAAAATTCAGACAATTCAACATCCATCGGTGAATAAAGAAGAAGAAATTGAGGAAGCAGTTGCGATGGAAGTAGAAAGGGAACTACCAGACGACATCGCAGAAGATCTCGCAGATTGGAGAAAGGAAATTCATGCATATCTCGCAAAAGGAGAAATACCCAGGAACATACTAGAAGAACATAAATTAAAGAATCGTGCAACAAATTCTGAGTTACGAGAAGGAATTTTATACAGAAAATCTTTCAGTAGACCACCTCTCAGATGTTTAACTCATGAAGAAGGAGAAAAAATATTGAAGATGTTACATGGAGGAGAAGCTGGTAATCATAGTGGGGGAACATCTCTAGCTTATAAAGAAAAAATACAAGGAAATTACTGGCCTTATATGCACACAGACGCAAAATTGTTGGTGAGACGATGCAAAGAATGTCAACGACATGGTAAAAGAACTCATGCACCAAGGGCACCATTAACCTCTTCAACAAGCTGCTGGCCTTTCGGGAAATAGGGATTGGACATTGTTGACCCATTTTTACCTGGATCTGGGCAAAGAAGATACTTAATAGTCGCAACAGATTATTTCACGAAGCTCGTAGAAGTAAAAGCAGTACAACATATTCGCGATAAGGATGTTTTTACATTCATATTTGAGAATATCATTTGTAGGTATGGAGTTCCAGCACAATTAGTATCCGACAATGGGAAACAATTTGAAGGGCAGAATATAGAGATGTTACTCGGTGCTTTTAGGATAAAATGTGGGAAATCAACTCCATTATATCCACAAGCTAATGGACAGGCAGAGGCAACAAATAAAACAATCATAGATACAATCAAAAATAAATTAGAAGAACATCTCAGAGGGTGGTGCGAGCAAGTGCCTAGTGCAGTCTGGGCATATAATACAACTAGAAGGGAGGCAACTGGAATGTCTCCTTATTTTTTAACATATGGAGTAGAAGCAATATTTCCAACAGAGGTTGTAATTCCGACAACAAAGAAAGAAGCCTGGGAAAGAAATTTAAGTGCAGGGGTGATATTAAGTGAACTGGATGATTTGGAAGAAAAAAGGGAAAAGGTGTTGCGACATATGAAAATTTATCAGGAAAGATTAGCTCGAGAGTATAACAAGAGAGTTATTGAACGTGAGTATCAACCAGGTGATTTGGTCATGCGAGAAACACCTCCCTACCAGAAAGAAAATGGAGGAAAACTAGCACCAAAATGGGATGTACCATATGTCATTAAAGAGGTTGTGGGAAGTGGAGCTTATCGGCTGATGGATCCATAAGGGAAAGACATGGGTTTAAGACTCGATCGACCCTGGAATAGATTGTATTTAAAAAGGTATTATCCATAAAACTCATGATAATTTTGCGAATATCGTTTGCTCGCACAAAAACTACCAAAATTACACATTTTAAAATTCTTATTGCGATTAGCTTTCATTAAAGAAAGACGCAAAAATTTATTTGCGATCAGTTTTCATAAAATAAAGCCGCAAATTGTGATCAGCTTTCATAAAAATAAAGAAAGTCGCAGAAATTTTACACAGGCAAACCTTTGTGACGTACACCCTAGTTCGCGAAGAAACATTTAGCAAGAGGCAAAGTCCTAAAATACGTCATTTAAGGGGGTACCTATAAGCATGGCTCAGGGGAAACGGAACACCACCACGGAACCTGAGTACATGGACATTACGGGGTTCATAAACCAAAAACGGGGTACCTATCCGGGTAAGACACCTTGGATTCTCAACCTAATCTTGCGATGTAACATGATTTAGGTTGGGCGACTAAGGCATACTGCCTTTCCCAAGAAGTGCATAAAACTATCAAGGTGCCGAGGTACACGGTTGATTCAAGAGTTCCGGATGGGTTTGAAGCACATATGCCATCTTTGACAAGTCTTGGAAAATGATGCACTTGGCCCAAAGATACCCCATAGGGTGCAACCTCGTAACTATAAGCCCTATAGGAAAAAAGGATAAGAGGTTGAGAACAAAAGCTGGTTTTTTCTAGAACCGGATGGGAAGAGCTAACCTTGTATGGTCGATGTACGCTTCCTTGAAGGCGTAACCAAGGGGAAGATAAAGGGAAGCACCCTCCATTAGGGAGCTGATAAGTGCTATAAGACGCAAATATCACGAGGCTTTTTGTTCGCAAGAACATAAAGGCTTGTCATATTTGTGCACCAATCGTATTTCTGCGAGTAAAATAAATAAATAAATAAATATATATATATATACTCGCAGAATTAAATACAAAGAAGTTAAGATGAGATCAATCGGTTATTACATGAAAGTGTGATAACGTCCTGCGATTTCATCGCAAGACGATAATGTAACAAGGCTGTATATTCGCAAGTATATTCAGACTTGTCATATTATCGCAAACACAAAAATATTGTTAAGATAAAGTCAAGGGGTTGAGGCATGCGACTGCACCAACGTCCTGCGACTTTATCGCAAAAGAGGTGGCAAAGTAAGACCTTTACTTAGGAAGGCATGATAAGACCACAGAAACTAATGGAGTCAATTCCGTCAATATCATTGGAGATTCTTTATATTCTCAACAAGAATATATATCAAGAATTCCTACCAAAAGAGGCAATTTTATTCGAAATCAAGGATGGATATTTCATACTCATTAAATTTTTCGAGGATTGAATACTTCTCATATTTCTTCAAGGATGTTTCATAATTCTTATACTTCTTCAAGGATGTTTCATAATTCTACAAGGAGGTTTCATACTTCTTATACTTCAAGGGGGAGATTTCTTATTTACTTCGCAACAACCTGAAACTTTGCAACTTAAACTGAGGCAGATATTCTAATACTTACAACAACAATTGATCACCTGAAGAGCAATAATAAGGGGAAAGGGAATACTAAGCTAAGTCTTCAAGATATGTTATTTCTCTTCATATGATCAATTTATGCAAATCAAGAAAGTATTCAGTTAGAGAAAAGTCAAATCATTATCGCAAAATATAAAATATACTTCTTAAGGAACATAAACAGTAAGCAGAATTGTTTGTAAAAAGAGGACCAACAGTAACCAAGAGAAAGAGTTCAAAAGAAAAAAAAAACAAGAGGATTAGCGATAACTTGGGAAAGAAGTTTATCATGCTTAATGCTCTTCATCAAGACTTTGTGCTGGATCTTTAAGATGAGTAGGATCATCAGCAGTGTTCAATTCTTGTGAAACATTACCCTCTGTAGAGCCTTCAACAGGAGATTCTCCTTGAGGGATAAATTCTTTTTCACCATCAAGTCCTTCATCATCACTATCGTAATCAAAGTCACTATCAGGATCACGAGCAACTTCATCATCAGATATTTCCAGAGGTTCAACTTTCACTGGAAACAAGGATTTTGATAAGAGAATGTTGTTTACGAAGACTTGAGCTTTCAGATGACTTTCACGAAGTAGAGCCTTCTGGTGGTTAGTATCTTCAATATCTTTGGCATAAGCAAGATGGTTGAATCTACGATTGGAACGATCACGAGAATTGATCAAACGAGTAGAAAGCAAAGCGTTCTTCTTGCGAAGCTCAGAACAGGTGGTCTCCAATCCATCTTTAGCATTGCGAAGATTATTCTCAGATTCTGCGAGTGAAACAAAATTCAAAGAATCAATTCTGCGAATATAACAAAGTTTAAAGGTATATCAAAGGCAGTCAAATTTTAATGACTACCTTCTCTTTGTGAAGTAAGAAATCGAGCTAAAGATAGACAACAATTCTTCATCTGACCCATAGCTTTATCAAAACCATCACCAACTAATCCTTCAAGTCTGGATTGAAGCTTTTGATCTTTGGAAAGAAGAAATTTATTATCCTTCGCAAGTTTTGTATTAAGGTTTTCTAGTTGGGAATAATCTTCTTTAAGTTTATTCCTCTTAGTGTTCAAGATTATATTCTTATTAAGAAGGGATTTCTTCTCGGCAGCAAAAGAACTTCTCTCTACATCTGAAAACTTCTTTAATTCCTCAAGTTCACCTTTTAACAAATAAAGGAGATTTTCTTGATCGCAACATTTACTCTGAAGAATATTCAATTGTTGCGAAGAAACGACCATTGTATTCAAATACGAACATCTTTCTTCTGATAAGGTTTCATTTTCTTCTAATAGGGTTTCTATTCTTAAATCGGCTTTAGTTAAAGAAGAAGTGAGCTGAGATATTTCATCATTCAAAAATTTGTGATCGTAAATTAGTTGGGTATTCTCTTGGAAAAGGGCATCTAAATTATCAAGAGCACATGAATGAAGACTATATAAGTGGGAAAATTGGTTCAAAAGACTTTCATGCTTGGCTCGAAATTCTTCTACGTCTGATTCATGATGAAGTATCAACATTCTACATTTCTGGTTTGATTCTATAAAGGGGAATGTGTTTTAATAAGGTGTTTCAAACATGCGAGAAATAGAAACAAACAAAAGGAGAAAATATAAAGATAATAGCAATACCTTTTAATGCATCATTCCTCTTACAAAGGATTGCACAATCTAGAGAATCATTTTAAAGATGATGATTCTCTTTACGAAGATTCTCACACTCCGCTTTCAAAGACTCCTGAGTTTGGCGAAGCAATTCAACTTCTTTTTCCAGGGCTTGACGTGAAATAGAAACATCAAGATTGATGAAGTTGCTGAGCATTTCGCAAAATTCAGACTGCGAGCGAACATTTGAAGACTTCACAGTATTACTCAAAACATCAGATAAAATATGGAAAGCTGAATAAATTCCATCTCGACCTTCTTGAGGAAGGGGAGAAGAATTCAAAGGAACCAAAGCAAGTTGTAAATTGCTTGGAGCAACAACACTCAAAAGATTAGGAGCTAAAATGGGTTTTTCAAGAGAAGGGGTTGAGAAGGTAGCTTGCGAAGGTTTATCTTAAAGAAGTGTTGATAAATTGACAGGGGTGGGAGACTGAAAACTGGGTAATGGTGTATAGGCAGGAGTTTGCGAAGAAGTGCTTTCACGAGGAGGAGAGGAAAATTCTTTATCAATTACAGGAAGGAAATCACTGATTAAAATTGATGGCTTGGATTTGATAATACGAGATCTCTTGGTAAGGTTGGATTCTTCACCGACCTACGAATCAAAATGTAGATTAAAAACTGAGGCAACAATATATTGTTTTGGAAGGAAGACGGGTTATTTTAACTACCTTTTGATTCTCGGATTTTCTTCTTCGAGAGCTAGGGTTTGAGCTTTTAGTCGAAGGTTTCACCTGAGAAGCAGTTTTGCTGAAAGAAATCAAAATCAAACAATGAATTAAACAGAAATAAAAGAGATAAACAAGTGAAAGATGCGAGAGACAAAAGAAAATTACCTCGGAGAACTCATGATGGGATTAACAGGAAGAGAAGGCGATAACCGAAGAAGTGATGTGAGAAGAAGATGAAGTTGCAGAAGTAAAAAAGAGAAGGTAAAAAAGATAAGGAAGGGAATAAAAAGAATATATATAAGGGAATAGTTAGGAAAAGACGGTTACGAAAAAACGTGTCGAAGATTTAATGAAAGAGAAAATACGTGTTGCGAATATAACAGGTGATGATAACTATATTAAATTTGCGAGAATAATGATTCTCATGACATTTCTTCTTCGCAGAACTGACATGAGAAGAGGCAAGATGTAGGGACAGAATATCGCAAGATACTGGGTTACGAACATAGTTACAAATACAAGAGAAAAGTGTCATAAGATAATGTGATAATAGAAGAAGCACGGGAGAAGTGTGAAGGGTTTGCGAACATAGAATAAATTTACGATCAGAGGTTGCGATGCTTCGCAGGTTATATACAGTTGTACAGATTTCACTATAAATACTAGTTCAAATGCTATATTGTGGATTCTTTTAGTGAGTGTTAGAAAAAGTCTTAGGAGAGAGAACAGAGAAAATTGTAACTGTTGTAAGTTCCATTAACATATTTATTTGTAATCAGTTGAGAATATTAATCAGTAAATTGTCATTTTTCATCAAGAACTTCTTAAAGTTTTATGAATTCTACTGAGGGTGTAGTTGTAGGATTTCCTGCAACTACATTACTAAGGGATGCTTTTGCAAACCGTGGCTTTATAGTTCATGATTAATGATTCGAGTGAATCACATCGTTTTTGATTCAATTGTGTCTCTTGTAGTACTTGAGATCTCATAGAAATTGAACAACTCTCTAACTAGTTCATTTGAGTCATTTGGACTAGTTATGATTAAGAAGAATATGGTTGATATGAAAGTTATCATTTGGCTAACCACTTGGTTGACTAATATTGAACCAACCATTGTACACGTTTGGGTACGGTTACACAAACCCAAAAACTTCAAGTACATGTGTGTATGGCAAGCTAAGTTTTCGATCTAACGGTTGAGAGATATTAGCTTGTATATAATCAAGTTTTCATCTAATGGTGAATATTGAATGCTTTGTTACTAAGATACAATTGATTGCAAACCCTGATTTTAAAGACTATATAAGGGAGAACTCTAGCCATTGGATAAACTAATCCCCACACACTTTTCTTGTGTGATACTAGTTTTTTCTAAGCTAGAGTCAATCTCCATTAACCATTGAGTTTTCTATCTAAATTCGGGTTAACGACTTAAAGAATTCATTGGGATTGTGAAGCCAGACCGATACTACTTTTCTTATAGTTGTGTGATCTGATCTTGCTATTTTTATCATACGAGTATAATTGTAATAATTGGCTTGAGATTTCTATATCCGATAGGCAAGATAAAAGTAGTCACAAACATCTTCGTCTCATTGTTTGTGATTCCTCAATAATCTTCTTCGCTGCGTCGATTGAGTTTATTATGAGGTGATTGATGAAACTGAGCTGTTCTTCGGGAATATAAGTCTGGTTTTATCGATTGGTTCCTGTTCACCTTGATTTATCAAAAGACGGAACAAAACTTATAGGTTTATTCGTGGGAGACGAATTTATCTATTACATGTAGACTTTTTTGTGTGAAATAGATTTATTTGTGAGATCAGCTAAGGGAATCAAGTGCGTAGTATCCTGCTGGGATCAGTGGCGTATGAGCATAACTGTACCTTGGATCAGTGTGAGATTGGTTTGGGTTCAACTACAGTCCAAGACGAAGTTAATTTGGAGTAGGCTAGTGTCTGTAGCGGCTTAATACAGTGTATGTTTAATCTGGACTAGGTCCCTGGGTTTTCCTGCATTTACGGTTTCCTCGTTAATAAAATTCTGGTGTCTGTGTTATTTCAATTCCGCATTATATTTTGTTATATAATTGAAATAATACAGGTTGTGTGTTGTTCAATCGATTAAAAATATCTGACCTTATTGGTTGTTGATTTAAATCGATTGACACTTGAATATTGGTCTTTGGTACCATCCAAGTTATCTCTCTTTGATTAGGCTCGCGAATCATATTTGCTTGAGCAAATCAAATCGAGAGATTGAGATAAATAACTCCTTGAGATATTTTCTATTGATTGAGTCTTGTTGATTCTCTAGAAAACAACTCGGAGTTGTCCATATGGATTGCTAATCGAAATATCGGGTGAGGTTGTTAGACCCCTGCATTTTCAATTGGTATCAGAGCAGGCAAACACGTTAAAGACTTTACAAGTCTGTGTTTGTGGCAATCTGAGTCTGTGGATAGAATCTTTGTTGCGCATACCAAAATATCTCCTAAAGCTTTTGACCATGCCAAGTGTCTTGGAAACACCTCAAAGGATTATTCCTTAGTTGATTCTTCTGAATCCCGAGGTAGGAAATAATGTTCAATGTTATAATGACATTTCTTCCTCTCATGAGGCATGTGACACTGTGGAAGAAGCTGAAAAGGAACTCACCAGAATTTCAAAACATATAACTGAAGATATTGATTTTAATGATCATGATCAGCTTATTGATGAATTTGAAAAGTCTCTTAATCGAGAACGTGATCTTTATCATATCATAAAGTCCTTCTCTAAGAACATTGAGAAACTTCTACAAGAAACTACTATACAACAGGAAAAGATATGTACTCTTGAGGAAGTTGTTAAAGAGGACTCAAGTAGAGAAAAAAGTTTGCTCGAGACTCATTCATCAGATCTCAACATACTTCGTGCTGAAAAAGAGAAACTTTGTGCATCTCTTACTCTAGCCCATGAACAGTGTAAATCCTTGGAAAAGGAAAACTCCGTCCTAAGGAGAAATTCTTCTGTGACTAATTCTCAGGAATTACCATTTACGAAGAAATGTTCTCCGGAAGAAGATTGTGTCAAGAAAAGTTTGCATAACTTCCAATCTTCTCATATGGCTATGAAGTTTAAACATGTGCCAGTTATTGCTTCTCCTCTATGAACCTGTACTTTTTGTGGGAAATGAAATCACTATGCTATTCATTGTTTTGCAAGAAGGAAACAAATTTCTAAGCTTCGTAATTTGCTTCTCTTCACTGTCAATGGAACAGAGAGTCAGTCGACTAAAGCAGTGAATCGTATGCCCACAATAAATCAGAAACCTTATGAGAATGATCTCTACTCTAGATATCATCACAGGGATAAAGTTCTTTCTGGAAATCCTTTTTGCAATATTAATAAGAACAATTCTTGTACTTACAAGGATGTTTCTGATAAATCTAAATCTAAAAAATGGATCCCTATCTATTCAGATTCTCTTGAACCTATTGGTCCTAGATTTAGTCCTTCTGATATGAAAGATAATCATATCAGAGACAGGAGGATAGCTATGAACAATATTCATTTGATGAGCTAAAGGCTCATACTTGTGAGAATTAATCACAAGGTTGAATATCTCACATACAAAAATCCTAGTTGTGAGAAATGTGGATAGATATACTCCGTAACTATGTGTCTCCAATTATCTAACTAATCTTTTATCGTTTTTAGAAAGATAATTGTTCATACACTGGTTGGTGTGTATTTTTTAATTGTTATTCATTTTCTAAAAACATCTTTGAAAAATAAAAGTGTCTTCTCTTCTCCATGTAGAGCTTTGTGAAAAACCATCCTACGGGTTCACGTACGGTTCAAGTTTTCTCTTAAACCTATCCCATAACCCTAAATCTCTCGAGTTTTTCTTTATATATCTATCCTATTGAGTTACTCGTGTACTCTAGGTTTTATGTAATCAATGGATTATTCTTCATGCTCTTCGAACTTGACTAATGATCATTGATAAGGCGGTATATTACGAACTCGATAAAGAAAAGGATACTCTTCTTGAAATTGAAGGTTCTCTTCCTCAATCCTCTGATTCACTCTCGGATATAGAAGAGATTGACAAGATTTCATCGGATGTAGTTCTTGACTTTTTTATGGAATTTGAGAAGGCTAAGCAATTACTTGTTGATACAATGAAGAGTCTTGATATGGTAATAACTGAGTTGAAAAAGGTTAAGTTTGATCTTGTTCTCATAAAAAACCATGTTAAAGAGCTTCCAAATAAGGATATCACAAGTACATAAGATGCTGCCATTCACAAGCTTCAAGATCTTAAGGCTCAAGAAGGTCCCGAACTGTCGTTTTGAACCTAGATCGGTATGAAATGGAAGTTTTTCTGTTTGGTTTTTATAGTCTAGTAAATCTTCTATGTTTTCTATTTTATTTAGAAGAATAACTAGTGTTTTGGAATATCAATGATTGTGACTACACATAGTTATATCCAATGTTTTCATCTTCTTGTTTTTAGATTTATTGGTTTAATTCTAAACTGGTTTGGAAGATGATGGTTGCAGTATTAATCTTTTTAATTTTATATGTTGCAATATTTTGATGGGATTTGTATGTTTACGTCCGTGAACTTGATTATCCCATATTTTGTCAAAAGTAAAGTCGTTCACGTATTGGTATGCAAATATTGATAAATGAATGAATGGACTTTTGACAAAACATAAAAGTTAACCCTATATTGTCAATTGTTGATGTAATATAGGTTAAAATCTTTTGTGATTCAAGGATAAAGTCTATTATGTCACTTTGTGATGGAAAAATAGAATAGGTCCTTGTTGTGTTATCCACGGTATAGAGCTTAATTGTTCCATATTTTTATGTATTACCGTGAAGGTTCCATTGTGTATCTCATGTTGAGCACGATACGACTAAGTCGATTTTTTTATTGGCATGGTTGGTTGTTCCATGAGATGCTATGTGTTGAGCATTAAGGACTAAGTTAATCAACTTGTGTGGTTATTTAGTTTGTATTCCATGAGTTCTATCATGTTGAGTACACGTACGGTTAAGGTTGTCATTTCCTATGATAATCTTAGTCAGGGTTCCATAATCTCTTATGTTGAGCCCAAATGAGATAAATCAATCATCTTGTGTGATTATTTAGTTAGCACTCCATAGATGTTTCTCATGTCGAGTGTGGAAAATTGAATTGATTACTTTGTAATTAGTTTAATTGTGTAATCCGGTTAGAATATTTATGGGTTTTCTTGTGAATAATATAATCGATGAATTAAGTCTCCATAAGTTTACTTGTGTTGAGCATATTTAGTAAAATTAATCATGGTTCGCTTTGGTTAATATGATTGAATATTTTGGATTCCAAATTCATACTTGTATGCAATTTTTTGAGTCTAAAGAAATCCTTCTTTTCTCTTGAAATTAAGGTCGCTCTTGTTGTTCATTTGGAAATGACATCTTATGGGGGAGAGTTCTTTTGAACTTGCGCTTAATTTCCAAATCTTTGTGGTGAGTGCGTTTGTGGAATTTTTAGGGGTTATCTTGTATCTTTATAAACTCCTTGATGAATGCATTTAGCCTCGGCTTTATGATTGCATCTAAACAAGATGATAGAACATTTACCTTTGGTCATGAAATATCTCTTACAGAAATTTCATTAGGATCCCGTTCTTGTACCTTTTCTATAACGTCTGGTATTTTTGAACCCGGTATTAGAGCCCGTTTTAACTCATAAGAGTTGATATAGTGATTTGTATATATGAAGGTGTACAAATCCTAGCTTATTATTATAAATCTTTGTGATTTGGGGTGCAAATAACCAATTGGTTAGTATATGGAATGATGGGGTCACTACCTAGTAGAGCACATGATTTTTATGGCTAGTAATACGTATGGGAAAAATAATAAGTCTTTCTCTCTTTTGCATCTACTTTTAGGGTTAGTAATATTATATATTGTTTTGTCACTTTCCTAAAACCCTAGAAAAGAAAAAGAATCGTCTTTTTCTTCCTATTTTCATCTCTGCTACTTTATAAAAAATAAAAAAAAACCTGATTTATTACTGTACCTGATTGGATTATTGATTGGCTTGGAGTGATAAGGATTTCACAATTTTTCTTGGATTGCGTAAGAGGTAGGGGTTTATCGTAATACTATATAAAAACTAAACTATTTTCATCTTTTATTCCCTGATTTGCCTGGTATTTGTGGATGAACTAGGTCTGTCATTATCATTGTATATGTCGAATGTTCACTAGTTTTCCCTCTGTTTATAAACAAAGTTCCCTGTTTCATGAACCCTGTCGGTGTTAAATGTTTTTTTTTTCATCGGATTTTGGAAGAAAATATTTTAAGAGAAAAGACTTTTTCTTTTATGTCAGTCTCTAACCACTGCACCTGTTACCTCTCGGTCCGTTACCCAATATGTCAGATCAAAGTGAAAGTATTTTTTTTTTAAAGAAAGAAAATAACAAAAAGGCCTATAGCTACCCTGTTTTGTTTTCTAGCTGGTCATGAACACCCCACCTACGTACACTTATTTTTCTTTTTCCTCTTTCATACTAAACAAAAGTAAACAAAAACAAGGGAACCAGGCCATGTGACATACTGATTTCAAAAAGAAAATAATCAATTACTCACTTTGAATCATCAAGTACATGTTTCTTAATTTAATACTTCTTATATTTAATCATTGCTAGTGTCCCTTTTCTTTTAAATTAACTAGTTTTTTTTTCTATTGTATGCCAACGCCTTATCACACGCAGTTTTGCTTTTCCACGAGGTGTATGTACCTACTTTGCTAGCAAACGAATGATTATTATTGAAGCCCTTTCCTATGATTTTCTTTAAGACATTAAATCATTTAATTCATTTTGTTTTTAAAGATAATAAGGCCAGGTTCACCTTTTAAAAACATGTACAGGATACTGCTAATAAATTAGTTTTTTTTTGTGTGCAAGTGAATGGCAACTAATGTTCCAGATCATAGAATTGACCCTACTTTTATTTCTGATGCTGCTTTCAATGAGAAACATCAAGGGTAAAATGGAAAGTTCAAAATGTGCAGCTTTAGGATTCAGCTGTTTCTCACTAATAGCAGACTACTGATCAAAATTTGGTTTCGTTAACCGCACTAGGATTGCTAAATGATTTTCAAATCATTCCTTTTTGTTGAGTCAGTGATTTTTGCACATAGTGGTTTCCAAATTGACTGGAGTCTGTCTAGGTAGTTTAGGGTAAATGCATCCTGACGCACAGTTGTTTTATATGTACAAATGATTTCTGTTTTGGAGTATATATGCATTTTTACTTTTATATTATAAGTATTACATGTAAATGCATTGATTAAATTTATCGGATATAATTTTGGATATACGTATTTCTCTGCTTCTGCTTAAATGTCAGGCCTTTATGGCATCCCACCACTGGTGGCTACCTTGGGAAGACTGTTCGGGGAACAGTATGGTTTGTAACCGGAATAACTCTGACACTAGATTAGGACCTACAATTAGAGGTTGGCTTATGTGAGTAAAATGAGTAAGTAATTTCAGAGGATTTTTGACTTACGTGGATTTTATTTATTTTTGGGATATTTTGACTTAGGTGCCCATAAAATGGTACGCCTTTGCGTTTGGTGCCTAACTTTGTCCAACTTTGAGTTAGGTGCCCAATGGGTCCCAGTCAAACACAGTCAATACGTTGACTATTACCCACTGGGCACCTAACTCAAAGTTGGACAAAGTTAGGCACCAAACGCAAAGGCGTACCATTTTATGGGCACCTAAGTCAAAATATTCCCACACGAGATAGTTACGATTATACAACACTTTGGGGTACCTCAACTTATCAGAAATTCATGAAATATTTACAGTAAGTTGCTTACATATAGAGAAACAACAAGTCCAAAACTCACTTGATTGTAACTGTTCATCAAAAAGATATACACACTTCAACATGGCTGCTTCCAGCATCCCACACACGGGATATTTTGACTTAGGTGCCCATAAAATGGTATGCCTTTGCGTTTGGTGCCTAAATTTGTCCAACTTTGAGTTAGGTGCCCAATGGGTAACAGTCAACCACAGTCAATACGTTGACTGTGACCCACTGGGCACCTAACTCAAAGTTGGACAAAGTTAAGCACCAAAAGCAAAGGCATACCATTTTATGGGCACCTAAGTCAAAATATCCCTTTATTTTTTATCGGCTGCATGGTTTAATTTTCGTTGCACTATATTATTTTTTTGAAATTCCTACTGGGATGTGGTTTGCTCACCCCAAATTTCTTTTCTCTCCTAACAGAGTTTGAGGAGCAGTTAGCACAGTAAGCGAACTTGGAAGCTTACGGCATAATACTCAAATGTTAGTATTCTCGCAAGACACTACTATATGATATCATGGGGATAATGGGTACTTTTATTGATTATCATTTTTATTACTTTGGAGTTTTCAAGTATTTTAATAAGAGACATTTCTAGTTAAATACTTTTTAAATTGTTGTTCTTATTTTATAAATTTTAGAACATCATTAGTGATTATTATTATTTGGGAACTTTTTACTTGGAATTTGAGTTGGAAAAGACATTTAATAATATCGTCTTTATTCATTTTGTAGTTGTACTTTGTTTTATTAGCATTCTTTATAATAAAAAAAAAAGAAGCATGTTCCATAGTCATGCCTCAAGGATTCGTTCTTGCTAGTTGGGTTGGAAGTGATCCATTGGGTCAAATCCGGCTCAATAGAAGCCCGAATTTTGACGGACGTGACAGTTTAGTATCAGAGCATGGTTCCGATTTACTTGGACTGTGCTGTGGACTTACTAGTTTTGAAAGTTTGGTTTTTTAAAAAAAAATTCACTTTGATTATATATATTTTTTTAATTTATTTATCGACTTATGATCTGAAATGATTTTGAGAATTAGGTTATGTTTTTCCTTATTCTTTTTGAAAAAAATAAATAAATTAAATAAATAAATTTAGTTTTAATCAAGTTTTTCTTTTCATATTTAATTTACTTTTGGGTTGGGGTAAATAACTAAAAGCCTTATAAAATAAAACATTGCGTGTATTAGTTAAATTAGATTTTTGACGTAGATATTAACATTAGTGCGCGTTTATCTTTATTTAGAAGATGTCGCCTCGTCGTGATGCCACCAACGATGCTCAACCAAATTGAGAAGAAGGAGAGGACAGAAGGGAACGCATGGAAGCTACCCTTGACCGAGTTTTTAGGACATTGGGAACACTGGTACAGGTTGTTGAAACCCAACGCCGGGGTAGAGTGGACATAGAAAAATTCTTGAAGGTGGTTGGAAGAAAGGAATTTAAGGGGACTGAAGAACCTCTTGAGGCTGAAAGGTGGTTAATGGGGATACAAAAGGAGTTTTTATCCTTGAGAGTGGAAGGGAATAACAAGATCCGTTTTTCTACGTACCTTTTCACTGGATCTGCTGATTTTTGGTGGGATTCAATAAAACGAGTCTGAAATGTTACCGTTTGGGCAGAGTTTGAAACGTTTTTTTTTTGACAAGTATTTTCCTGAGAAGGTCAAAGCTCAGATGTGTGCTGAATTTGCAACCTTATTTCAGGGAGACATGACGGTTTCTCAACTAGACAAGAGGTTCGTTGAATTGGAACGTTTTGGGGATAACTTGGTCAATACGTCGTTACGAAGAGCAAGGAAACTTCAGGATGCACTGAAACCTGCCATCCATGCTAGGTTGGTACCATGTCACCTTACTACTTATGAGGATGTCCTTGATACTGCATTATCTATAAAAGCGGACTGGATTAATAAACAGAAGGAAAGGGAGCCGAGAGATCCCAAGAGAAACCAGAAGACGGATTCATCGACTCATCGGAAGCATCCGCATACGGATAACCCTGGGAAGGTAGTTGCATCAAAACCTTGCTTTCATTGTGGAGTTGTGGGTCACTTCGCTAGGGATTGTCCTAAATCGAAGCCACCTGGACAACTGAATGCAATCTCGAGGTGTTATCATTGTGGGAAGGAAGATCATTTTGTGAGGGAGTGTCCATTACCTGTATCACCTAGGCCTCCAACTCATAATCAGTTTCAGAATGCCCCAAGGAAAAATTTCCAAGCACGGAAGCCTTACCATCTACCAAACAATGCACCACCATTCCATCCAAGGCGTCAGCCAAATATTCTGGGGCAACTGAACCACATTGCTACTGTTGAGAAGAGAACATAAAATACCGCGATTGAGGGTAACTTCCTGATCTTTAGTTCTCGTGCTAAAGTTTTGTTTGATTCTGGTAAGACTCATTCGTTCATATCGTTGCATTTTGCTGCTTATCTTGGTTTGAAACCAGTACCCATGGGGTTCACTTTGAGCGTTTCTTCACCGCTAGGAAATGTAGTGTCCCTTAGTAAATTTTGCAAGGATTGTGAAATAACTTTTGGTGACTATAGAGTGAAAATAGATTTGATACTGATGAGGCTCCAGGATTATGATGTCATTATTGGCATGAATTGGTTGTCACAAAACCAAGCTATACTGGAATGTTTTGAGAATAAGGTATCTTTCCAATCATCGGATGGAAGTAGAGTGTCTGTTCAAGGAGAAAGGTGGAAAGTTATAAATCCATCCTTACCCGGTATGAAAAGGAGGGATGAAACCGAAGAACACATAGCTTATTTTTCTAATTTGAGTGAAGAAGAGGATACCAAGGTGGTAGATGAAGAGTTACCGATAGTTCGAGATTTTCCGGATGTCTTTCCAGAGGCATTGCCTGGATTACCACCAAAGAGAGTGATTGACTTTGAGATTGAAGTGCAACCGGGAAGTATGCCAATATCGATGCACCCTATATCGTATGGCACCCAAAGAGATGAAGGAGTTACGGAAACAACTTGATGAGTTGGAAGAACTGGGATTTATTCGACCAAGTACCTCACCGTGGAGAGCTCTTGTTATTTTTGTTCTCAAAAAGGATGGATCAATGAGGATGTGCATTGACTACCGATGACTGAACCAAATTACAATCAAGAATAAATACCCATTTGATAGGTGTAGAATACACTGTATTTACTATGTAGAGTTTATGCTTTCTTTGCTATTTTTCGTGTGAATTATGTATCTTATGTTCGTTTTTCAGTTTATTAGGTACTTTGGAGTCATACGGAGGAAAAGAAGAAGAAATCACCAAAAACGAGCGAAAAGAACAAGAAATCGTCCCATTGGCCTATAAAATGGAAGACACACTTAAAACTCGTCGTAATGGATTGGCTAATCACTGGCCGACCGATGTCAGTGGCGGTACTAAAGGTGAAGAGAATTCTTATTCTCTAAACATATTTACAAAAAAAAAACTGGGCTTTAGTTAATCTGGGATTGAACTCAGTTGGGCTTGAACTAAGTTGGCCTTGAATGAGTTTTTGTTGGTCACTGCCACTACCCATTTTTGTTAGTGGATATGTTGGCTACAAAGATGGATGACGCTGTGATGCTTATGTGACTAGAGCTCGAGGGTTGAGCTGTAGGTTGCTGCTATTGACAGCCATTGAAATGGCATGCATGGTTATTATGGCAGCTACGTTGGAGCTGGAGAGTGGAGCTCGAGTGACAAGGTGACGAGATAGAGCTTAATGGAGATCGACAATAATTATGGAGGAGATATAAACAACTTGAGTGGATGGTTTCTGAGGCCTAGCATGGAAGTAACGGTGATGCTGTGTAGGAGATGTGATCGATGGCAGTGACAAGGAACTGATGGTGGAGTATAGCCGTGAGAAAAAAGTTGTGGCATAGTTGGACATGGGAGATATTGACAGACGTGATTACTATCGTGTTGATAATGAGTTACAAGCAGAGAAGGTGATTCTGCTGAGAAGACGAGAACATGAAGGAGTTTGAAGCTGCTGATGTAGGATGCAGCTAATGAAGGTTGACTGTTGGCTGGGAATGGAAGCTGATGGAAGAAAGCTTGGCAGCGGGGAAGTCAGTTAAAGGTTAGGAGTTGCTGTGGCCTATAAACAAGAGGCAGTAGTGATCCATAGAGAAGCAATGAACAAAGAGATGCATGGTGAGAACAAAGGTTAGGAGTTACGGATGGGGAGACTTGCAGTCGAGGAATAGAAAGGATTGGCGTGGTACACAGAACATAACATCTACAGACTCTACGGACTCTACGGACGAGATGTATAAGGCTGATGATGGTGTGAACTGGGGGTTCGACTATGGAGTTTTGTCCGTGAGTTTATTGTAGAGAGGATGAAAAATAACATGGAGATGGAACTGATATTCTACTCGAATTGAAGTCGATGGATTTGTTGTGCGATGGAGCAAAGAGGAAGTGAAGTGATTTTACAGCAGCGAATGGAGTTTGGGTTCTTGACTGTGATTTAAAATTCAAAATGGACTTAAAACATACGGTGCTGGTTTGTTGTTGATCAAAATGGAAGCTCGGGTCAATGGAGCTGCTGATGAATGACGAGAAGAAGTGACAAGTCCAGAAGAGCTCGAGATATACAGAGAGAAATAGTCGAATAGTGATTGAAGGAGAAGGTTTGAATGGGTTTCAGTGATTCTCATGCAACGAGAATGGAGAAATAGAGCAGCGGATGCCGATGCCGTTGATAGCAGTTCAGATAATGGTGGAGGAGTATAAGTTCATGCTGGAGAATCGAGATGTTGACAACCATTGGACGAGCCACCAAGGTGCTAGATGGGCTGCTGCTGTGCAGACGAGTTGAAGTAAAACAATGGGCTAGGCTTCTCCCATACGCAAGCCAACAAGTTTATTTGGGCTGGGCCTCTGCCACTTGCGCAAGCCCCATGGCTGTAGCCATTCTACTCACGGCCAGACTTGGCCAATGACCTTCTTATGCAAGTTGCATGCGATTTTGGCAAGATTTTGGCAGCACGGGGAGTGATGCACGGACACAATTTGAGGAGGTGTAATTTCCTATTTTTACTAGGTTTCCTAGTTTTCTTAAGGAGGAGGTTACAAAACTCTATATATAGGGAAGCCTAGGCATATATCTTATATCTTCATCTTCTACTTTTGTTTCTAGGGTTTGCAACATGATAGGGTTTCTTTTTCTTCTTGTGATGAACTCCATTAACATGAGTACTTAATTCTATTATTGGTTATGGAATAGTTGGATTTCACAAAGCATGATTCTTTGATTCAATATATTAGTTTTGTCTCATATCTATCGTTTGCAATTCTATGAAAATATTGTTTTATGATTGATTGATTGTTTTGTCAAGTTGCAAATTAGTAGAACTTCTAATTACATCTATTGCTAGTTTAGGGTTTATTATACGTAAAAGTGATATTCCTTGAATACAAGTAGCATAAATATGATTATAGTTTGTAGTGATATATTCTTATGATCATATGTGAATTGTAACCTTTGTTAAATTGAATTATCATGCTTTTTCCACGTTCAATTGCTTTGATTGGCCTGATTTCATAGAACTTAATGCATCTAGGGAATTAAACTTGATTAGTGCTTTTACACGTTAGGTTGTTCTTTTAGATAGAACTCATACTCGCATCTTTTAATGTGTTTGTTGATGACAAAAGGAGATTAGCGGGATATTCTTGCGATCAAGATATTCTAGGGCTTTTGATAAAAGTTGAGATTAAATATCAATTCTACTTATTGCTTTGAAAACATATTTGTGAATGAAGATGAATCCTTAACCAATATTCTCAATACTTTGATTTGTTTACTTTTCTTTGTTTGCCTTTATTTTATTTTAGCATATAAAAATCAGAAAACCCCCGGTATTTTATATAGGAAACCGAAACAAAGAGACAACCTAGACCTCTCTGTGGGATCGATCCTTTATTTCCCTTGCTATATTTATATTTTGAGTAGTAAGAAAGTGTAATTATTTTTGACGCATATGACAGCGATCAAATTTTGGCGCCGTTGTCGGGGAGGCAACGGTTGTCAACTGTTTTTGGTTTCTTATTTTTGTATTGTTTTGTTTTTAGTTTTTTTTATTTTCTGGTTTTGACATAGTTTTGAGAACTCTTGTTTCAGGTACTTATTATGGACGGAGCATATTGGAACAATGGGTACGGTTATCAACCTCAACAACATTATGACCACTATTTTCCTATGAATATTTCTTCGAGTTTGGTAGATGAGATGCAACAATTTATGGTGAGCATGGAGTCAATTTGTAGACAACCAAGCGTGGAACCAATCTCATCGACCGAAGTAAGTAATTCTACCTTTTCCTTGTCGAATGAGTTTTATCAACAAATGGAAACCTATTTTCAGAATTTGGATGGATCACTCCAAGAGCTTCAAAAAGGTGTTTCCCACTTAAGACAAGGCATTGATGAATACAAAGAGAACATGCACAATTCGGCGAAAGACCAATCTTTGGGAAGTAGTAACCAATCTTATGTTAACTATGATAGTGACGATGATGATTGTGTTGAAAAGGACCAACCTTTGGAGATATTTGATGACGTTAGTGTAGTTGACTCAACTCTTGATCTTAATAATGATCAAGCACCTATTCAAAAGGTACATGAGGATGATGAAACTAGTGTTTTACAAGATTTTGCAACATGGTTTGAGTCTAATGAAGAGGAGTATGTTGATAATGAGACCGTTATGACCAATATTATGGAAGACCCAATTGAACTTGTGAATGTTTGTAATGATGATGTTGATGTCGAGACTTTGGTTAAGGCAGAAACGGACGAAGAATGGTTGCAAGGTTTGATAGAGGACCATGATATAAAAGAGGTGAATCGTTCACTTGAATTTTTCAAGGATGAAGAGGATTCCGTGCTAAAAGAGATTGTGCGAGGTTTGTCTAACCCTTTGCATAGTGTTTCTTCTCCTTTACCTCTTATTGGTTTGAATGTATGTGCTTCGAAAACATTTTTGACTGACTTTGTTTCTCGATTTCCTCCATTAGAGACATTTGATTCTCATACTATGCAGGTTTGTGAACAAGAAACCGTGGAAGTACCCGACTCATATATTCTTTATGCACTTCCAAGTGTGGACAAGAATAAGTGTGGGGGAAACTTTTATCGGTTAATAGCTTCGTTTCTATTTTATATTACTAATATTTGTATGGAGCTGTTGTTTGCAAAACAGGTGCTATGGATGGATCCCCAACTTTTCAGATTGCTAATATATGGGGAATGAATCTTACAAGAAGCTAAGTCGGGCCGTCGACTTTAAAACAAGCGCTAAGTGGGAGGCAACCCACCGGTTTTGTATCTCTTATCCTTTTGATTTTTATTTTATTTTTGTTTCGTTTATTTATTTTTTATTGTTTTCATATCATATTTGCATTCCCATGTTTAATTTCATTAAGTCCATAATCTATCTTAGAAGAGAATTATGATGAATACCTTTTCGTCAGAAAATTTCAGATCACGCGTAGTTCACCCAGAGACCATAACTGTCAGACCGTTAATCAGAACACTGTGTATAAAACACGTAGGTGAACAACTTTTGTGAAATGGAGTTTTTCTAAATTCCTTACCAATTTGCACAGTTTTTGCGTATTATCTGCTGTTACGTCAGAATTCAGAACTTTTGGTTTTACACATTGAGGACAATGTGAAGTTTAAGTGTGGGGGAGCATTTATATGTTTGTATAGTTTGTTTTAGTTTGTTTTATGCCTATAAAAAATAGAAAAAAATAGAAAAACCAAGAAAAAATTTGTGCTTTTTGAACTCCGAAATCTAGAAACTTGTGCCTTTAGGATGACACCCTTAATGGATGGAACCATTTTGAATGTAGGAGTTGAGGAACCGATTAATTAAAAGGGACGAACATAGCTCAGAAATCACAATTAACATGATAGTTGTTACCATATCTCGGAATATCACCATATCGCATTCTATTTTTATTTTTCCATATTTATCTACTGTTCTCTAAGTGCTTTGGTGGGTCACTAAAAATCGAGTTGGTATTACTGCTAGGATGAAATAGAGTGATTGAGTTACTAGAAAAAGAAAAAGAAAAGAGAAAAGAAAAAAGAAAAAAAAAGACCGACCAATTAGACCAAACGGAATAAAAGACACTTGGATAAAGCAATATGTGTGTGTTCTCCCTGTCTCCGTCACCTAAACAAGCGTGGAATGCAGGATCCAAGACAACTATCATGTACTTGCGTACAAGAAGCATGCGCTTGGATCCAGTTTGATCCAATCATGATGTCTATAAGAAAAAAAGAAAAAGAAAAAGAAAAAAAAAAGGGAAAAGAAAAGAAAAGAAAGTTTTATATTGGTTGAATAAAGTCACTTCTGATTCCCTTGTATATGCCAGTGAGTTGATGTAGAATTCAAACCAGTAACTCAATCCAATAGGCATAGGTTCATCTTGGCAGTGACCTTCAGACAGATATGGGAAACATCGATCACTTGTGAACATTCGCCGACATCTACTTCTATATCCATGTTCTTAATCTTTTCATTGTGATTGTGGTTTGTTAGTTTTCGAGTATTGTGGCTTGTTCGACTATCTAATTAGAGATTTATTTACTAATATATGAATTGAATTTGCACAAGGTACCTCCTCCTGTAGTCATTTTGGATTCGTTCATTGATTTGTCACAAATAGACGGAGTTGGAAATATAGGTTTTGTAGGTATATCTCTAGTAAACCTTCACGAGACTATAACTCGTCCACTAGGGACACCTAGGGGTTTAAAGGCTTGTTATTTATGCTAAAATTAACCGTAGCCTCGACGAAACGGAGTTGTTGTATTTTTATTTTGTTTGATTTGCTCGAGGACTAGCAAATTCTAAGTGTGGGGGAATTTGATAGGTGTAGAATACACCGTATTTACTATGTATAGTTTATGCTTTCTTTGATATTTTTCATGTGAATTATGTATCTTATGTTCGTTTTTGAGTTTATTAGGTATTTTGGAGTCATACGGAGGAAAAGAAGAAGAAATCACCAAAAACGAGCGAAAAGAACAAGAAATCGTCCCATTGGCCTATAAAATGGAAGGCACACTTAAAACTCGTCGTAATGGATTGGCTAATCACTGGCCGGCCGACGTCAGTGGCGGTACTAAAGGTGAAGAGAATTCTTATTCTCTAAACATATTTACAGAAAAATAACTGGGCTTTAGTTAATCTGGGCTTGAACTCAGTTGGGCTTGAACTAAGTTGGCCTTGAATGAGTTTTTGTTGGTCACTGCCACTACCCATTTCCGTTAGTGGATATGTTGGCTACAAAGATGGACGATGCTGTGATGCTGATGTGACTAGAGCTCGAGGGTTGAGCTGTAGGATGCTTCTATTTACAGCCATTGAAATGACATGCATGGTTTTTATGGCAGCTACGTTGGAGCTGGAGAGTGGAGCTCGAGTGACAGGGTGACGAGATAAAGCTTAATGGAGATCGACAGTGATTATGGAGGAGATATAAACAACTTGATTGGATGGTTTATGAGGCCTAGCATGGAAGTAACGGTGATGCTGTGTAGGAGCTGTGATCGATGGAAGTGACAAGGAACTTATGGTGGAGTATATCCGTGAGAAAAAAGCTGTGGCATAGTTGGACATGGGAGATATTGACAGACGTGATTACTATCATGTTGATAATGAGTTGCAAGCAGAGAAGGTGATTCTGCTGAGAAGACGAGAACATGAAGGAGTTTGAAGCTGTTGATGTAGGCTGCAGCTAATGAAGGTTGACTGTTGGCTGGGAATGGAAGCTGATGGAAGAAAGCTTGGCAGCAGGGAAGTCAATTAAAGGTTAGGAGTTGCTGTGGCCTATAAACAAGTGGCAGTAGTGATCAATAGAGAAGCAATGAACAAAGAGATGCATGGTGATGGAGTTACGACTGGGGAGACTTGCATTCGAGGAATAGAAAGGATTGGCGTGGTACACAGAACATAACATCTACAGACTCTACGGACTCTACGGACGAGATGTATAAGGATGATAATGGTGTGAACTGGGGGTTCGACTATGGAGTTTTGTCCGTGAGTTTATTGTATAGAGGATGAGAAATAACATGGAGATGGCACTTATATTCTACTCGAACTGAAGTCGATGGAGTTGTTGTGCGATGGAGCAAAGAGGAAGTGAAGTGATTTTACAGCAGCGAATGGAGTTTGGGTTCTCGACTGTGCTTTAAAATTCAAAATGGACTTAAAACATACGGTGCTGGTTTGTTGTTGATCAAAATGGAAGCTCGGGTCAATAGAGCTGCTGATGAATGACGAGAAGAAGTGACAAGTCCAGAAGAGCTCGAGATATACAGAGAGAAATAGTCGAATAGTGATTGAAGGAGAAGGTTTGAATGGGTTTCAGTGATTCTCATGCAACGAGAATGGAGAAATAGAGCAGCGGATGCCGATGTCGTTGATAGAAGTTCAGATAATGGTGGAGGAGTATACAGGGTATGAGTTCATGCTTGAGAATCGAGATGTTGACAGCCATTGGACGAGCCACCAAGGTGCTAGATGGGCTGCTGCTGTGCAGACAAGTTGAAGTAAAACAATGGGCTAGGCTTCTCCCATACGCAATCCAACAAGTTTATTTGGGCTGGGCCTCTGCCACTTGCGCAAGCCCCATGGCTGTAGCCATTCTACTCACGTCCAGACTTGGACAATGACCTTCTTAGGCAAGTTGCATGCGATTTTGGAAGCACGGGGAGTGATGCACGGACACAATTTGAGGAGGTGTAATTTCCTATTTTTACTAGGTTTCCTAGTTTTCTTAAGGAGGAGGTTACAAAACTCTATATATAGGGAAGCCTAGGCATATATCTTATATCTTCATCTTCTACTTTTGTTTCTAGGGTTTGCAACATGATAGGGTTTCTTTTTCTTCTTGTGATGAACTCCATTAACATGAGTACTTAATTCTATTATTGGTTATGGAATAGTTGGATTTCACAAAGCATGATTCTTTGATTTAATATATTAGTTTTGTCTCATATCTATCGTTTGCAATTCTCTGAAAATATTGTTTTATGATTGATTGATTGTTTTGTCAAGTTGCAAATTGGTAGAACTTCTAATCACATCTATTGCTAGTTTAGGGTTTATTATACGTAAAAGTGATATTCCTTGAATACAAGTAGCGGAAATATGATTATAGTTTGTAGTGATATATTCTTATGATCATATGTGAATTGTAACCTTTGTTAAATTGAATTAGTGAGATTTCCACGTTCAATTGCTTTGATTGGCCTGATTTCATAGAACTTAATGCATCTAGGGAATTAAACTTGATTAGTGCTTTTACACGTTAGGTTGTTCTTTTAGATAGAACTCATACTCGCATCTTTTAATGTCTTTGTTGATGACAAAAGGAGATTAGCGGGATATTCTTGCGATCAAGATATTCTAGGGCTTTTGATAAAAGTTGAGATTAAATATCAATTCTACTTATTGCTTTGAAAACATATTTGTGAATGAAGATGAATCCTTAACCAATATTCTCAATACTTTGATTTGTTTACTTTTATTTGTTTGCCTTTATTTTATTTTAGCATATAATAATCAGAAAACCCCCGGTATTTTATATAGGAAACCGAAACAACGAGACAACCTAGACCTCTCTGTGGGATCGATCCTTTCTTGCCCTTGCTATATTTATATTTTGAGTAGTAAGAAAGTGTAATTATTTCTGTGGGATCGATCCTTTCTTTCCCTTGATATATTTATATTTTGAGTAGTAAGAAAGTGTAATTATTTTTGACGCATACGACAGCGATCACCATTGCCGAGAATTGATAATCTTTTTGACCAGTTGAAGGGAGCATGTTATTTAGAAAAGATTGATCTTCGATCTGGGTACCATCAGATGCGGGTCAGAGAGGAGGACATTCGTAAGACCGCATTTGGAACTTATTACGATCATTATGAATTTCTCGTGATGCCGTTTGGGTTAACAAATGCACCTGCAGTATTCATGGATCTGATGAACCGAGTTCTTAGACCTTTTGTGAACAAGTTTGTAGTTGTTTTCATTGACGATATTCTCATTTATTCCAAGACTAAGGAAGATCATGAGGAACATCTAAGAATGGTTTTACAAACTCTGAGAGAGCACAAGTTGTATATGAAGAGGAGCAAGTGTGAATTCTGGATGACCAAAGTCTTATTTCCCGGACATGTTATCTCTAAGGAAGGTATATTTGTTGATCCCGAAAAGATTTCGGCTGTGACAAAATGGGAACCCCCAAAGAATATTTTTGAGATTCGTAGATTATTGGGTCTGGCAGGCTATTACCGAAGATTTTTTGAGAACTTCTCGAAGATAGCAGTCCCTCTTACTCGTTTTACCAAAAAGAGGGTAAAGTTTGAGTGGACTACTGAGTGTGATAAAGCATTTGAGGAGCTGAAGCGACGATTGACTACGGCACCCATCTTGGTTACCCCGGAGCCAGGATTAGGTTATGATGTTTATTGTGATGCTTCAAGGAGTGGTTTGGGTGAAGTTCTCATACAGAAAGGGAGAGTAGTATCTTATGCTTCTCGACAATTAAAGAATCATGAAAAGAACTACCTAACTCATGATCTGGAATTAGCAGCTGTAATGTTTGTGCTAAATATTTGGAGGCATTATCTTTATGGAGAAAACTTTATGGTATTTTCGGACCACAAAAGTCTAATGTACATATTAAATCATAAGGATTTGAACTTGAGACAGAGAAGATGGCTCGATTTTCTTACGGACTATGAGTTTAAGTTGGAGTACCATCCTGGGAAAGCGAATGTTGTAGCGGATGCACTCAGTAGAAAGGAATCTGGATCCATAGCTTTATTGAGGATGGTCAAGTTTGTGGAAAAATATAACTTTGTTATTGAGTGGGACGATGAAAGGGCATACCTGGCGCATGTTGTTGTAGTACCTGAGATTGTGGAGAAGGTCATTCAGGCGCAGACGTTAGACGACGGTTTGCAAGAAATCAAAGGAAAGATGGGTACTATGGATCAACATGAAGGATGGACACTAGGAGTCAATGGGGCTGAACGCTATAAAGGACGGTTTTGTGTACCAGATGTTGAGGAATTGCGAAAGGAAATTTTGATGATGACTCACAAGTCTGTATTGACAGTACATCTGGGAAGCACAAAGATGTATCAAGACTTGAAAAGCCAGTTCTGGTGGAAAGGTTTGAAAAGGGATGTTGCATTATTCGTCTCCAGGTCCCTTACTTGTCAGCAAGTGAAGGCTGAACACCAGCGACCAGCAGGACCTCTTCAGCCTCTACCAATAGCGGAGTGGAAATGGGATTTCATTGATATGGATTTCTTTAGAGGATTACCTAAGACCCAACATGGGAAGGATGGCGTATGGGTGATCATAGACCGTCTCACCAAGCAGACATATACTGTACCTATTTTATGTAATTTGTACATCAAGGAGATAGTTAGGTTGCATGGAGTTTCACTATCGATCGTTTCCGATCGAGATCCTATTTTTACATCCAAGTTTTTGGGGAGTTTTCACCATTTGATGGGAACAGAATTGGATATGAGTACCGCTTACCACCCTCAGACCGATGGTCAGTCCGAGCGAACGATTCATATTTTGGAGGATATGTTAAGAGCATGTGCGATCGACTTCAAAGGTAATTGGAGCGTTAATTTACCCCTTGTTGAGTTTGCATACAACAACAGTTATCAGTCCAGTATAGGTATAGCACCTTATGAGGCGTTGTATGGAAGACCGTGTCGAACACCGTTATGTTGGGCCGAGGTTAGTGAAAGAAGTGTCATAGGGCCCCAGATGGTTCAAGAGATAACAAAGAAGATAAGGATCATCCAAGACCGTCTGAGAACAACACAAAGTCGTCAAAAGAGTTATGCAGATGTAATAAGGAGACCATTGGAGTTCTAGGTTGGGGACAATGTGTTTCTAAGAGTTAGTCCTAGACCAGGCATTAAACGGTTTGGGAAGAGAAGTAAATTTGCGCCATGCTATATCGGTTCATTTGAAATTCTTCAATGAATTGGAGAAGTATCATATCGACTAGCTCTACCAACACAATTTGCAGACATACACAATGTGTTTCATGTATCTATGCTTCATAAATACAATGATGATCCGTCCCACATCATCGAATGGCGATACTTGTAACTGAACGACAATGTTTCGTATGAATAAAAACCGTTGCGCGTAATCGACTCAAAGGAACAAGTCCTTCGAAGGAAAACCATCAAAACCGTGAAGGTTCTCTGGCAACATCATGGTTCTGAAGAGGCAACTTGGGAGCTGGAGTCTGAGATACGAGACAAGTATCCGGAATTACTGAGAGGTAATTCTTAAACTTAGCTACGCCTCGAAATTCCGGAGAAATTCTTTTTTTAGAGGTTAATAGTATAACGTATGGTATTTTTGAACCCGGGCATAGAGCCCGTTTCAACTCATAAGAGTTGACATAGTGATTTGTATATATGAAGGTGTACAAATCCTAGCTTATTATTATAAATCTTTATGATTTGGGGTGCAAATAACCAATTGGTTAGTATATGGAATGATGGGGTCACTACCTAGTAGAGCACATGATTTTTATGGATAGTAATACGTATGGGAAAAAGAATAAGTATTTCTCTCTTTTGCATCTACTTTTAGGGTTAGTAATATTATATATTATTTTGTCACTTTCCTAAAACCCTAGAAAAGAAAAAGAACCGTCTCTTTCTTCCTCTTTTCATCTCTGCTACTTTATAAAAAAAAATAAAAAAAAACCCTGATTTATTACTGTACCTGATTGGATTATTGATTGGCTTGGAGTGATAAGGATTTCACAAATTTTCTTGGATTACATAAGAGGTAGGGGTTTCTCGTAATACTATATAAAAACTAAACTATTTTCATCTTTTATTCCCTGATTTGCATGGTATTTGTGGATGAACTAGGTCTGTCATTATCATTGTATATGTCAAATGTTCACTAGTTTTCCCTCTGTTTATATACAAAGTTCCATGTTTCATGAACCCTGTCGGTGTTAAATGTTTTTTTTTTTTCATCGGATTTTGGAAGAAAATATTTTAAGAGAAAAGACTTTTTCTTTTATGTCAGTCTCTAACTACTGCACCTGTTACCTCTCGGTCTGTTACCCAATATGTCAGATCAAAGAGAAAGTTTTTTTAAAAAAGAAAGAAAATAACAAAAACGCCTATAGCTACCCTGTTTTGTTTTCTAGCTGGTCATGAACACCCCACCTACGTACACTAATTTTTTCTTTTTCCTCTTTCATACTAAACAAAAGTAAACAAAAACAAGGGAACCATGCCATGTGACATACTGATTTCAAAAAGAAAATAACCAATTTGTAGGACCAGAATATCGCTACAACACTATTCTTGCGATATTAACAGCGTTTCTGCGAGCGTCACTACCAATTCTTTAACAACATTTCACGAGCGTCACAGAATATCCAAAAGAAACTGACGATGGAAGAAATAAAAGAAGAATGTGTTGATCCTGCGATGGTCAACATTCTTGCGATAGAGAATATTGTAAGCGATCGCGATGAGATCACAGAATAGATCCGAAAGAGGAGGAAAACTTAGCTGTCATCCATTATGTAAATCCCTATATAAAGGGGTCTATAGATCCAGAAAATGATGATGTATTTTTGAGAGTTGAAAGAGTCTTGAGGAGAGAGAAACTTCAAGAGAATGTTCGTAATCTTGATTTCTTCCAATTCTGTAAACATTTCTGAGATTTGAATAGTAAAGTGTTATTTAAATCTTTGAAGTTTAATTGATTTCTAATAGATTTCTATAGAATCTTAACAAGGGTGTAGTGTAGGAATTCCTGCAACTACATTTTGGCACCCAGAAACAGGGAGGATCAAGCTAACAAATCTCTAATTACAACTTGAAGATTTGAAGAAATTGTTAGGGTTGAAGAAATGGCTAGAAGAAGAAGAAATACATTAGAACCACCGACAACTATGAGGAGAAGTAAAAGACTTGCAGGTGAGGGAACAGGTGAATTGGAAGAATCTTTAAGGATAAGTTCAGGATGAAATAGAATAAGAAATGAAGCAGAAAGTTCAATTCAACAACCGCATCAACAAACACAAACACAAGATAGGAATGTGGATTATGATAGAGTGAGTGTGCATACTTGGAGGTCGGATTCGATAGAAGAAGAATAAAATCGACAATTAAGAAATGAAGAAGAAGGAGAAATAAATCAAGAAATGGTTGGAGGATTAATTCATGAAGGACGTGAAATAGTAGATGATTTGAGACAAAGAATACATGAAGAAAGGAGATTAGAGGCAGAAGAGCGTGCAAATTTAACAAGACAAAATCATGAGCTAAGAATGAATAATTTGAGGTTACAAAGAAGGAGATCAATAAGTACTGTTAGATCAAATTCAAGATCATTCAGAGAAGAACCAAGGAAAAATTCCCCTATAAGAAATGTTGGAGAAAATACTCGAGGAGAAGTGCAAAATAGAGAAGAAGAGATAATTGGTGATCGCTATAATCCGCGTGACAATAGAAATCAAGATGGAAGAAACAACCAAATTGAAGAAGAAAATCCAGAAGAAGGTAGGAGGATATTACATGGGCGAGAGAATCAAAGAATGATTGAAGAAGAAATTGAGAGACATTACGCTGAACAAGCACGTCTAGCTCATGAGAGGGAAAGATTAAGGGCAGAAGTAGAAGAACATGAATTTCGAGAAGCAGTGCGACAAAATAATCATGAAAATCGAGAAAGGAGACGTAAGAAAAATCGCTACAATGGTAATATTCAAGAGGAGTATGATAGGATACATAGGAGAATAGAGAGATGGCGAAGAGAAATGAGGAGAAATGAAGAAATCCGCAGAGAAGAAGATAGGCAGTTACGATATCAAGAGGAAAATGAAAGAGAAAATCGCAGAGAAAGACGAGATGATGATGAAAAAGAAGATACACAAAGTCTCGCGATACAAGAAAGGCAAGAACGCAGAAGAAGGGAAACAGCGTTAAAGAGGCCAATGGAACAAAACTCAGCTAAGAATGAGCCAATATTGAGAGAATTAGCAGAAATGTGAGGAATGATAAACAATAGAAGAGAAGGAGGTAGAAGGCAAATTGATGAAGCTATTGAAGAAGCTGTGAGAACTCCATTTACTCAAGAAGTACAGTTAAGAGGGATACCTCCAAAATGCAATTTACCAGCATTAACCAGCATTTTTGATGGAACTACTTGTGCTGTTCAACACGTCAAATCTTATGTTAGATGTATGTTACAGTGGGAGAATCATGATGCTGTGCTATGCAAATATTTTGCATCTAGCTTAACTGGCGAATCATTGAAATGGTTCGAGGGATTACCAAAAAACACCATTACTTCTTTTGATCATTTACAAGCTACATTTTTAGGATCGTATATTAGCAACAATTCATTGCGGCCGGGTATTGAAGATGCGTTTGGGTTAAAACAGAGAGTTGGCGAGAGTCTGAATCACTTAACCATAAGGTGGAAATCAATGTGCAGCGAGATGGTTGGAAGAGTTGACGAGAGATATCTTATCTTATATTTTATCAATGAAATGTTCGCGACCAATCTACTGTATATACAAATCTTCAGAGTCAATAATACAATCACTATGACTGAACTGCGAGAATTATAGGAAGAATACGTTGCTTTGGAGGAGAAACAAAATGAGATGGAATCATATCCCATCGCGAACGCCAATTCCGGAGCAGCAAATGTGTGTTTACTTCCTAAAATGATAAACAATGTAGCGAGCAGCTCACAAGCACAACAAGAAAAAGTAGAGACTGATAACTAGCAAAAGTTGGTAGCTATGGGTAGTAGAGATCAAGAAGAGTATGAAAGGGAGAAGAATTACTAAAATCGCGGTGGAAATAATAAGATTCAAAGTCTTGATCAGCCACAAGAAACTTATGGTGGAAAGAGGCAAAACAGTTTCAGAAGTCAAGGGAATCAGAAGATCATATGGGAAGAAATTAAGATGCCTCCTCTCAATGCTAGTATAGAAAAAATTTGGGAAGCTATCATTTTAATGGAAAATATACCACCTCCATGGAACATGGGAAAAGAACCACATCCTAACAATCGCAGTCAAGAATTTTGTCCTTACCATCACTTTCATGGCCACACAGTAAATGACTGTAGGAATGTAAAGAGAACAATTTTAAGGATGATTGAACAAGGAAATCTAAATCGCTTTTTAGTAGGACATCCACAATCTCAACGATTACCTCCAGCACCAGAAATTCGCAGAGTAAATACTGTAAAGGGAGCCGAATTATTCGTAATAGAAGTTGGGGCTAAAGCAAAGAATTTGTTTTATAATTCCATTGTACATTCACACAGAACCATAGAAGATTTCCATGACAATGTTCTAAGCAGAGTCTTCGCGAGAGACACAGATGGAAGAGAGATAATGAATATCGCAAGAGTCTCGCCATTAGAATAATGGCAGAAACAAACTATATCTTTCAGTGCATAAGAGGTACCAGAACCAGGCGAGCAGCATGATAACCCATTGGTGGTAAGACTAGAGATAAGCCCAAAGCAAATAGAGGAAGAAAATGAAGAAAATGGTGATGAAAATGAAGATTCTTGGGCTATCAATAGAGTTCTAATAGACACAGGCAGCTCTGTTGACATACTATTTTATCATACCTATAAAACAATGGGTGGAAGAGACAAAGATCTAATTTCCTCAACATATAAATCTATGGTTTTAATGGTACTTCCAATAAAACAAAAGGGGAAATTGAGATGCGGATTCCATTAAAAGGGATAACTTCCAAGATCATGTTCTGTTTTGTTGATATTGAATCTCCTTACAACGCTCTGATTGGTCGACCTTGGCTACACGGAATATTAGGTATAACATCTACTTTCCACCAATGTGTTAAATTTCCTCATCCTAATGGTGTTGGAGTAATTAAATGAGATTGGGGAGAAAGCAAGAAATGTTACGAAATCGATATGAAGTCTTGCAAGAAAGAGATGAAAAGAATAGCAATTGGAAGTACAAATTCAAACAACAACATAGATATGAAAGGTTACTTATTGATACAATAGAGCGGAAAGAGGATGTGAAAGCTGATGGAGAGCGTCTCGCAGAAAAAGAAACAACAGTAAAACGTAACAGAAAAGCAGAATCAGAAAATAGTAAGTAGAGAGGTAAAATGATGAACTTTAGAGAACTCTATGAATGATTTTTTTTAAGAATATGTAATTGAATAGAATATTCTGCTTGAAAGAATAGCAATATTTTCAAAGTTATGAAATTCTACCAGAGTAACAATACTCGCGAGAAGCGCGAATAAAATTTCGCAGAGATTAAAAGAATGGGACGAACCTTTATGGCGTGCACCCTAGTTCGCGAATAAAATTTCGCAAGAGGCAAATGTAAGACCTAATAGCACGTCATATGAGGGGGTATCTCTTGACATGATTCAGGGGTAAGGTTATACCTCTGCTGGATCCTGAGTCATGCATATGTTGAGGTTAAAGAAAACCTATCCGGGAAAGAGATCTTGGATTTCCAACTATATATGGTTATACCATGGTTGGACGGCCGAGAATATCTTCCAAGAAGTGTAAAGTATGACCAAGGCACCGAGGTACACGGTTGATCCAAGGGTGCCAAGGGCGTACGAAACTCCCTTGCCATTCTTGGTAAGTCTTGGCTATGATGCACTTGGCCTGAAGAAAACCCCACTTAGGGTGCAGTCTTGTAAATATAAGCCATATAGGCATAAAGGACAAGAGGCTGCGAAAACAGCTGGTTGTAGGTAAATCTATATGGGAGGAGCTAGTCTTGTATGGCCGATGTGCCCTCCTTGAAGGGGCAACCAGGGGGAAGATAAGGGCGGAACCCTCCATTAGGGAGCTGATAAGTGTCTTAAGACGACAATGTCATGGGGCTTTATGATTGCAAGAACATTTAGGCCTGTCATATTTTTGCATGACGTAAATTATACAGAGGCAACAAGCCAAAAGTTAAGATGAGATCAATGGGTCTTTACATGAAAGTGTAAATAAGTCCTGCAATTTTATCGCAAGACGGCAATGTCATGAGGCTTTGATCTCGCGAGAGAGCTTAGACTTGTCATATTGTCGCAATACAATCAAAGAAGAAAGATAAGGCAAGATCAATGGGTTAATACATGCAAATATAAAGACGTCCTGCGATTTTGTCGCAAAAAGAAAGAGCATGGCAAAATAAGACCTTTAATTAGGAAGGCATAATAAGACCACAAGATTACTGCGATAATACTCACAGATGTTATGAGAATTGCTGGCGATAAGATCGCCAATATTAAGGCAAATTTTATTTATCACTAATATCTAATCTTTAATCAATTTTTTATATTGCAGATGAATAATAGAGGCAAGTATGGGAATGCATGAGAACGATGAAATTATTATTCATCTATCATATAAAAATTGCATAGATAAATGCACGCAGATAATTAAAGAATAATAATTATATTGATTGATTGACTTGCAGAAAAAGAACTATTTTCTAATTCATACAGTTAGAAGCAAAAGAAATTCACAAAATTGGAGAAACTCACAACAATGTTACAGAATGAAGAAAATAAATATACAAGGAAGATAGAAGGAAAAAGAAGAACTAGCTAGATCCATCACCATCCTCTTCATCAGATTTCTCTTCATCGCCAGAGTTCTCCCTTTCATCATTATCATCACTATCTTCATTCCTATCAGATTCTTCTCCTCCACCAGATTTTTCTCCTTCGTCATTATCATTATCATTTTCATCCTCGTCAGAATCCTCAGCTTCACTATCAGAGATGTTAAGATTTGGGATTACTACGGGAATTTCCTTTGCAAGATCAGGATATATAGAAGGAGAAATTCCATGATCATTGCAGATCAAGTTAACGGAATCATTACGAACAACAATGAGAGATCTATTGAAATTTGCGGTGGTAATGTCAAATTGCTCTTTCAATCGTGAATATTTATTATTGCGAGCAGCAAGAGTATTCGCTGTAGTTTCAGGAATTCCCACAACACACCCCTTATAATATCTTGATAATTATCTCTTGATCTAAACAAATTTGATATTAAAAGTATGACTAAAATTCTAAAAATTGTAAATAGACACACGGATTTTTACATGGTTCGATCAATTTGATCTACATCCATGATTCTTCACTATGATTGTTTAAATTTACATTTGATTTACATTGATAATCTCCATTAATGGAGTTCTAAATCTAGTTTTAGGGAAGAAGATGATAAAGAAAAATACATTCTCTCTCCTAAAATCCCTCTCCTAAAATCCCTCTCCAAAAATATCTCTCTCTTCTAAAATTATTCCTCCTTTCTCTCTCCTGCTCTTCTCTTTATATAGGTATCTTCATAGTGGGTGACAGCTCATCCTTCCCTTATTTTAGGATTTTCGTTATGCTCCTTGCTGGCTCTACTATCGTGCTCACGAAATCTGATATCTGCTCGTGAAATTTGACATCTGCTCGCGAAATCTTCTATCGTGCTCGCGAAACTCTTTTATGACCACAAAATCTTCATTTCCTGCCTTGCTCTCGCGAATTCCCGCCTTGTGCTCGCGAATATTTTCTTTGACTACAAAATCTTCATATTTTTCTCATATTTTATGCAGTCGTTGTTTATTACGTCATTCTCTGAATTATTTTGTGACGCTCGTGAAATATTTTTGGAGAGTTCTTAGTGACACTCGCAGAAGTGTCGTTAATCTCTCGTGAATATAATTGTGGCGATATTCTGGTACTACATCTTGCCTCTTTTTTCTTGAATATTTCTTGAAAAGTAATCTTTAAGAAAAAATATGTTGTTGTAGTAGTCTTTGATTTTTGTTGATGAGGGAATGAGCTAAAGAATACTGGACTTAAAAAGTATATACTTGCCTCTATTCTTTTGCGAAGTTCCATATCTTTGTTAAGTAAATAAGAAGTATTAACTCTTGAAGTGCTTGTGAAGTATGAAGTATCCCTGAAGAAATATAAGAAGTACTCAATCTTCAAGAAGTATCCGTCCTTTAATGAAAATCATAAGTCTTGTCTCTGTTCTCGTGAAATTATTACTTCATTTTTGGTGAAAATCCTAGTCCATTTTGGAAATGATTCCTGCCGAGAAGATAAAGAACATAAAATATTTTCTTGGTAATCCATAGTTGCCTCTGTTCTTTATCTATGAAGGAAGAATCCCTGAGAAAATGATAAATGAACGAATTGCCTCTGCCTCATTTGATAAAATAATTATATTCTGCGAATTTCTGAATTTTTCTGCGATTTGCTGAATTTTTTCTGCGAAATTATGAATGTGTCTGCGAGGCTCTAAATGTTTCTGCGATATTCTGAAATAATAATGTGAATAACGGCGATGAATAGTGGCGAGATTGTGAATAGTGCCGATGAATAGTGGCAATGAATAGTGGCGAGATTGTGAATAATGTTATGAGATTGTAGACATTCATCTTGAGAGACTTTGAATAGTACTTGCTATCTTTCTTGCGATGAAAAAATCTTTCCTGCATTCTTAAAATAAAATAATTAATGTTTGAGATTATTCTATTGGTCTTATTTTGCCTTCCTAGTTAAAGGTCTTATTTTGCCAATTTTTCCCTTTGCGACAAAATCGCAGGACGTATTTACATTTGCATGTATTGACCCATTGATCTTGCCTTATCATTTCTCTTGAATTTTATGCGACAATTTGACAAGTCTATGTTCTCTCGCGAGATCAAAGCCTCGTGACATTGCCGTCTTGCGATGAAATCGCAGGACGTCTTTACACTTTCATGTAAAAACCCATTGATCTCATCTTAACTTTTTCTCTTTTGGATTTTTGCCACTGTATAATTTTCGTCACGCGACAATATGACAGGCCTAAATGATCTTGCGATCATAAAGCCCCATGACATTGCCGTCTTAAGACACTTATCAGCTCCCTAATGGAGGGTGCCGCCCTTATATTCCCCCTGGTTGCCCCTTCAAGGAGGGCACATCGGCCATACAAGACTATCTCCTCTCATCCAGATTTACCAACAACCAGTTGTTTTCGTAGCCTCTTGTCCTTTATGCCTATATGGCTTATAGTTACAAGACTACACCCTAAGTGGGGTTTTCTTCAGGCCAAGTGCATCATAGCCAAGACTTACCAAAGATGGCCAGGGTAGGTTCGTCCATCCCGAGCACCCTTGGCTAAACCGTGTATCTCGGCGCCTTGGTCATACTCTGCACTTCTTGGAAGAGATCCTCGGTCGTCCAACCAGGGTATAACCTTATAAAGCTGGAAATCCAAGATCTCTCTCCCGGATAGGTTTTCTTTAACCCCAACATCTGCATGACTCTGGTTCCAAAGAAGCGGTATAACCTTATCGCTGAATCATGTAAAGAGATACCCCCCTTATAACGTGCTTGCAGGTCTTACATTTTCCTCTTACGAAATTGTATTCGCGAACTAGGGTGCACGCCATAAAGGTTTGTCCCATTCTTTAAATCTCTGCGAAATTATATTCGCGTTTCTCGCGATATTTTCGCGTATCTTCATTCTTTCATTTCTGTCAATTTTTTATATAATCTTGAATAATCTCGCGATTACACTCGCAGATATGATAAAAATTTATTTTACTCATTTCTGTGAGTTGAACTATTGTTTAAAATCTTTGGAAATCTTAGAAATATTCTTTGAAATCTTGCGATTTTATCGCATTTGTTAAACCAAAATCTCTTTCTATAAAAGAAATATTCTAGAGAAATCTTTGAAATCTTCTTTGTAATCTTGCGATTGTATCGCGTATTTTGGAAATTTGAAATCTTAGAAATTTTGGCGATAATTTCGTTTTTTGAAACCTTAGAAATCTTTGAAAATTTTGGCGAGAATTCCATTTTCTATAATCTTTTGAAATCTTTGAAATCCTTGAAATTTTTTGCAATCTGTAAAATTTTTGCGATGGTCTCATTTTTTATAATTTTTGAAATTTTTGAAATCTGGCGATTGCATCTCTTTTTTGGTAAGTCAAATAAAAAATCTTAGAAATTTTTGGAATTTTTTTTTGAAATTTATAAATTTTTGCGAATATATCGCCCTGATCAATCAAATCAAAATTCTTTGAAATGTTTTGAAATCTTAGAAATTTTAGAAATCTTGCGATTATACCGCTTTTGGTAAATTGAATTAAAAGTTTTTGAAATTTTTTGAAATATTATAAATCTTAGAATTGTTCTTTGAAATCTGGCGATAATATAAATCAAAAATTTTCATTTTCTGTAAGTAAAATATTCAAGGAAGTGGTACTTAACTTTTTGGCGATTTGCTGTTGCTGCCAATTCTCGCGAAGTATTTGATTTGCTCGTGAAATTAGAAGAAATAAGATATGAACTCTTGACCTGCTTCTTGTATACTCTTGCCACATACCGATTGTTCTAACCCTTCTCTTATGAATTTTACTTGCGAAATAATCAAATATCTGACGAAGTAATGAAATACCAAATTCCTGCCTCTGACCAATTTGGCGAAGTAATGAAATAATCCTCTTGTGGAAAGTAGATGTACCAATTTCTGCTCGTCAATATTTCAATTCCCCTCCTTCTAAAATGTAGTTTACAAGGGGCGCATCTTCGCAAGACTACATTTCCAACTTTATAAGGTAAAAAGAAAAGAAATTCATCCTAAATAATCACGATGCTCTCGTCAATTTGGTTCTACTTTTCTTCTTTTCTTGTTTTCTTGTCCTTGTACTCCTTTCTTCTTCTGATAGGCATTTGTTACTTGTACTCCTTGTTGTTACTGTGACAATCATTAGTTAGTTTAATTCTTATTTTGTCCCTATTTCTTCTTATGTCATTTTTTGCCAGTAATATATTGTTGCTTGTACTTTAGCATTCCATTTGTTTTCATTATTTGCTCATGCTATTTCCTCTCGTTCTTCAAGTGGAGAATACTCTCGCAACTAAATTAAACTTGAATAGATTGGGTCCCAAGTTCCATAAGTACAGTTGTATGTTATATTTTCTTATTATAAGCCTATATCTCTATATCTCGTCACCAATGCTTGTGCATTCTGAACGTTTGAACCTCGCTGAATTTGCTTGGAGATAATTTCCGTGTGTATTGTGACTTTGTTGATGGGTGGTGCTTTCCTTCGCCTGTAAAATTCCTTCACTGAAATGTTGATTAACAGTTGACGATAGCATCGCTACTCCTTTACTTTCTAACTCATCTTTGTCTTAACTCATCGCTACATCTTCCAGCGAGCAGCATCGTTCCAGCATGATGGAAAAATAGCCAAAATTTATTCTGCAGGTATAAGAACATAGCAAAGAGGAGTATAGTTCACCAAAAATGCGTAAAGTAAAGAACGAGCGAATAAATGAGAGTAACAGAACAATATCAAATGAGAAGACTTGGAGAAATCAGCATAGAGACGCAGTGCAGGCATTAAATATATTAACAGAAGTCTAACGATTGTATTCTCGCCAAAATTTGGATTTTCATGAAATGGATTCTGAAAACAACAGTTGTAAATCTGTACTTCGCAGAAACGATCAAAATTATATTTTCATGAAACGATCAAAATCGTGATTAAAATCGAGGTTTTTGTGTGTAAATTTATGATCAAAATTCGTTTCAATTCTAAATATCAACCAAAAATCAATTTTTATGAAAACAAAGTTTGATTGTTAAAAACTCAAAATCTTCCAGATCTCGATTATTAACATATAGTTAAAGAGATAAGAAAAAAAAATTTGTCCTGTTTAAACAATTAATTGATGCCGATTCAGCTTCTCTATCTCTGTAAACATTTCTCTTAAATTGTGTTGATTGTTCTTCATCGTTCTTTTCCCAAAATTTCTATATCTTACCATGTATCTCATAAATCCAATTGAATTCATCATTAACAATTGTTAATTTCTCTTGATGTTCTTCAATCCAACAGGCAGGAAGTGTTTCTAGCGCCAAAATGTAGTTGCAGGAATTCCCACAACACACCCCTTATAATATCTTGATAATTATCTCTTGATCTAAACAAATTTGATATTAAAAGTATAACTAAAATTCTAAAAATTGTAAATAGACACACGGATTTTTACATGGTTCGATCAATTTGATCTACATCCATGATTCTTCACTATGATTGTTTAAATTTACATTTGATTTACATTGATAATCTCCATTAATGGAGTTCTAAATCTAGTTTTAGGGAAGAAGATGATAAAGAAAAATACATTCTCTCTCCTAAAATCCCTCTCCAAAAATATCTCTCTCTTCTAAAATTATTCCTCCTTTCTCTCTCCTGCTCTTCTCTTTATATAGGTATCTTCATAATGGGTGACAGCTCATCCTTCCCTTATTTTAGGATTTTCGCTATGCTCCTTGCTGGCTCTACTATCGTGCTCGCGAAATCTGATATCTGCTCGTGAAATCTGACATCTGCTCGCGAAATCTTCTATCGTGCTCGCGAAACTCTTTTATGACCACAAAATCTTCATTTCCTGCCTTGCTCTCGCGAATTCCCGCCTTGTGCTCGCGAATATTTTTTTGACTACAAAATCTTCATATTTTTCTCATATTTTATGCTGTCGTTGTTTATTACGTCATTCTCTGAATTATTTTGTGACGCTCGTGAAATATTGTTGGAGAGTTCTTAGTGAAACTCGCATAAGTGTCGTTAATCTCTCGTGAATATAATTGTGGCGATATTCTGGTACTACATTCGCGAGCTGATTCTTCTCGTTTGTAGTAGCAGGATTTCCCACACTACACCCCTATTAAGATCCTATAAAAATCTAAGTGAAACTAGTTGAAGACTAAAGAATTAAACGACACTTTTATTATTTAGATCTCAGAAATGTTTACAGAAAATATTCAAACTCAGAATTACAACTTTCTTTTCTGGAGTTTCTCTCTCCTCAAGGTTTTCTCAACTCTAAAAAATACATCATCCTCATCTGGACTTACTTGAACCCTTTATATAGGAAATTACATTGTGGGTGACAACTAAGTTTTCCCCTTCTTTCAGATATATTCTGCGATCTCATCGTGGTATTTACAATATTAATCTTCGCCAAGTTTTGTAATCCTCGTGAAACAACACTCTTATAACATGTCTCTTTAATCGTCATCTATAATGACGCTTCCCTGTGACGCTCGCCAAATGTTGCTGAAGAATCCTTACGACACTCTCGTGAACAATGTCATTTATACTTATAGGAATATTTGACCTTCTCGTGAAAGCGTTGTTCTTACTACGAGAATATCGTTGTGACGATATTCTGGTACTACATCTTGCCTCTTCTCATGTCTTTTCTGCGAAGAAGAAACGATCATGAGAATCTTTAATTATCGCAAGAATATCTGAACTTTTTTCTCCGGCGATATTCCGCTAATTCAGATTTCTTTGTTAACACGTGTTGTAAATCTGTCCTTTTGTATTGACACGTCTCACATAATTTACTCCCTTCTTTGCTTATAAAAGGAAGAGTCGAATTTCATTTCTAGTTTTCTTCTCTTAACTCTCTTTCTTCATTACTTAGTTTCTTTGCTTTTTGTTCTGCAACTTCTTCTCCTTCTCATTCTTCTGCTACTGTAATAATGGAGTCCTCGAGGTATATTTTTGATAATGGTATTTTCTTAGATCAAATTTTTTATTTATATTCTTCGATCTTCTCTTACTTAATTCTTTATATCCTTATATTATGTATTCTTCAGCGGAGCTGCATCTATTTCCCAATCCTCGACTCAAAAACCTATTATTCATAAGAGGCCGACGGGAAAAAGGAAAGAAAATTCTGCGAGCAATAAGGTAGTAAGAAACACATTCTATTTCTTAATAACAATATTGTTGCCTCTGTTTCTTATCTAGATTATTGTTTGCAGAATAACGAGGGTAATGCTAATCCTCCTAAAAGATCTCGCCAATTAAATAAGACCTATGGAAGTAATTTCGTCATTCCTCCCTTAATATCTGTGAAAGCTTCACCTACACCTGTGCAATCTGATCTTCCTCCTTCTTCTGGCGAGAAGCTCGCTTTCACTACCACTGCCTCTACTGGTCCTTCACCAATTCAAATTTCAGAACCCATCATACATGAAATTCCCTCTAGCCCTTTACTTCCTTCAAATGTTACTTTCCCGAAAACTCCTCCTTCTGATGATACAACCATTGCTAATGACTCAAATCATCAACTTGTCCCTACTTCCTCTATTTCACCTTCTACATCCCTTCCTTCATCAAATGAGACCATCGCAGGAATTGATGTTGCTTTCAAAATTTTATCTAACATTCTAAATAATGCTAGAGATTCTTCTACTGATTCTCTCCAAAGCGGAGTTTGCGAAACTTTGCTCAAATATTTTGGCTCAGACAATTCTGTTTCACGAGCTTCTCTAGAAAATGAAAATGCTGCTTTGAGAAAAAGTCTTCAAGATAAGATTTCTGAATGTGAAACTTTAAACCACAAGCTCAATAACTCTGTACTGGATCGCGAGAACCTCGCTAAAAAGATTGATGAGCTAAAAAGTAAGCTTCTTTTTGCCCCTGTCCTTTTATCTTTTTATTCTATTTCCATATTCTTCGTACTTAATCCTTCCTTTAAATTCTTGGTTTATATATTAGTTTCCAACCGAAATCGTTTCATCGAAAAACTTAAATCTGAAACCATAGCTGATGAAGCTCGCATTTAAAGAGATTCTTGGATGGACCAGCATAGTAGATTAGATAATCTTTATACATATTCAGTTGATCAAATAAGAAATCTCACGAATGAGAATAATCAATTATTGCAAAATCACAGTTTTCTAAACAACGAGGTTACTCGCCTCTCATATTCGTTATCCAAGACTAATTTGTCTATAGAATCTTTGTCAGATAAGAATAGAACTTTATCTCAAGAGAAACACAAATTATCAAGCTTGTTGGCGATCTCCTCGCAGAAAGTAAACAATCTTCAAGGGATATGTGATGACCAAAAGCAGTCTCTCGCTCTCTTAAAAATAAACTTGACGAAGTAATCAATCATCTCATTACACAAATAGACAAACTTATCAAGGGTAGACTAACTCTTAGTTTGAATGCCAGCAAGCTTCGAGATGAATATTCCCAATTAAATGAATCTCATTCCTCATTGTCAAAAGAAAATTCATATTTACGCACCAAAGAAGAGAACATGAAATCTCGTATAAAAGGCATGGTTGGCGACAAATTTGATGATGTTATGAATCAATGGGAGAACTGCCTCTTTTCATTAATCCAAAACTTAACTTCGCAAAAAGAAGGTAGTCAATTATGACTGCCTCACTTGTTGATTTCCCTTGTCACAATTTATGTTATATTTTTATAACCTTTCATTATTTTGTTGCTCGCAGAATCTGAAAAAGGCCTTCCTTCTATTGTCACCAATCTTACTAAGGAGCTGGACAATGTTCGCAAAGAAAACAAGACTCTTCTTCTCAACCTTTTAGAAACTCGTGATAAAGAAGAAAGAAGACTTGATTATCTTGAGTATTTCAAGAATATAGAGATCAGAAATCGTGACAAGGGTTTCCTTCGCCAAGTTCATCTTAGTGCTGAAGTTCTTGTGAACGAAATTTTGATCTCCAACTCTCTTTCTCCTGTATCTGTTCCACCTCTGAAAGTTGACGATGATGAAGTCCCTCTTCCTATGGACAAAGATTTAGAATATCCGTCTTCTGAATGAGATGTTGAAGAAGACGCTGAAGAAGAAGATGATCAAGGAAAAGAAGAAAACCCTCTAAAAGAAGGAGAAGATCGTAACAAAAAGAACTCTGGCGATGATGTTCTCGATGAAGGAAATATTGGTGATGATAAAAATCCTGACAATTCCAAATCTGGCGAGACTACCGCTTGAAGCTTGAGTGCTATTTTTAATTTCTTTTTTCTTCTTCTTTCTCGCAAATAATATAACCCTTTTTGAACTATAATATTCTCAAGAAACTTAATGAAATCCTACATATTTATTCCCTTGCTTGCCTCCTCATTAAATTTCTTGAGACTTGTTGAATTCAACTTGTTTCTTGTGATAAAGAAATCTTCCCTGCATGCTTAACAAAGAAGAATTAATTTTTGAGATTATTCTATTGGTCTTATTTTGCCTTCCTAATTAAAGGTCTTATTTTGCCAATTTTTTCTTTTTGCGACAAAATCGCAGGACGTCTTTACACTTTCATGTATTGACCCATTGATCTTGCCTTATCTGTATTTATTTATTATATTGCGACAATATGACGAGTCTAAGTTTTCTCGCAAAAAAAAAGCCTCGTGACATTGCCATCTTGCGATGAAATCGCAGGACGTCTTCACATTTGCATGTAAAAACCCCTTGATCTCATCTTAACTTTTTTGTCTTTTGGCTTTTTGCCTCTGTATAATTTATGCGACAATATGACAGGCCTAAATGATCTTGCGATCTTAGAGCCCCATGACATTGCCTTCTTAAGACACTTATCATCTCCCTAATGGAGGGTTCCGCCCTTATCTTCCCCCTGGTTGCCCTTTCAAGGAGGGCACATCGGTCATACAAGACTAGCTCCTCCCATCCAGATTTACCAACAACCAGTTTTTTTCGAAGTCTCTTGTCCTTTATGCCTATATGGCTTATAGTTACAAGACTGCACCCTAGGTGGGGTTTTCTTTAGGCCAAGTGCATTGTAGCCAAGACTTACCAAAGATGGCCAGGGTAGGTTCGTCTGTCCCGGGCACCCTTGGCTAAACCGTGTACCTCGGCGCCTTGGTCATACTCTGCACTTCTTGGAAGAGACTCTCAGTCGTCCAACCAGGGTATAACCTTATAAAGTTGGAAATCCAAGATCTCTCTCCCGGATAGGTTTTCTTTAACCCCTATATCTGTATGACTCAGGTTCCAGCAGCGGTATAACCTTATCCCTGAATCATATAAAGAGATACCACCTTTACAACGTGCTTGTAGGTCTTACATTTGCCATTTACGAAATTGTACTCGCGAACTAAGTTGCACGCCATAAAGGTTTGTCCCATTCTCTTAATCTCTGCGAAATTTCATTCGCGTTTCTCGCGATATTGCTCGCGTAATATTTAAAATAAAAATAGTCACTGATAATAACCTTTAGTTATGCCAATATTTCTTACCTTACAGCATTTGTCACTGATAATACCTTTTCAAAAATAGTCTATTCCATGGTCTCTCAAGTCGTTGGCCAACATCTCTTCCTTCAGGATCCATTAACTTGTATGCCCCATTTCCAATTATTTCTTTAATTAAGTAAGGTCCATCCCATTTTTTCGCAAATTTTCCACCATTCTTTCGCTGATATCTCGGTGTCTCTCGCAGAACTAAATCACCAATTTGGAACTTCCGTTTTTTGACACGTTTGTTGTATTCGCGAGCTAACCTTCGCTGGTAGTTTTCCATATGCTGTAGAGTTTTCTCCCTTTTTTCTTCCAATTCATCTAGTTTATGTAAAATCATACCAGCACTTAAATTATTTTCCCACACTTCTCTTTTTGTTGTAGGAATAACAACTTCTGTTGGTAATACAGCTTCAACCCCATATGTTAAACAAAAGGGTGACATTTCAGTAGCCTCTCTTCTAGTGGTGTTGTAGGCCCATATTGCATTATGTACTTGCTCACACCATGATTTGTGATACCCTTCTAATTTCTTCTTCATAATATCTGCGATCGTTTTATTAGTTGCCTCAGCTTGACCATTTGCTTGTGGGTATAAAGGAGTAGATTTTCCACATTTTATCTTAAATGCATTGATTAGTAATTCTATGTTTTGTCCTTAAAACTGTTTTCCATTATCAGACATCAACTGTGCTGGTATTCCAAATCTGCAGATGATATTCTCGAATATGAATGTGAAAATATCTTTATCACGAATATGTTGTACTGCTTTTACTTCTCCCCATTTTGTGAAATAATCTGTAGCCACAATGAGGTATCTCCTTTGTCCAGAGCCAGGCACAAATGGTCCCACAATATCTAATCCCCATTTTCCGAAGGGCCATACACTTGTTGAGGATGATAGTGGTGCTCCTGGTGCATGTATCTTTTTTCCAAATCGCTGAAATTCTTCACAACGCCTTGAATGTTGTTTCGCATCTTCATGCATGTAAGGCCAGTAATACCCTTGCATCTTCGTTCTATATGCCAAAGATCTTCCTCCGCTATGATTACCAGCATCTCCACTGTGCAGCATTTTTAACACCTTTTCTCCTTCTTCCCTTGTCAAACATCTTAGCGATGGTCCATTAAAAGATCTGCGATATAACACTCCGTATCTTAACTCATAATTAGTTTCCCTGCTTCTTAGCTTATGTGCCTCCAGTCTATTTCTTGGAGTTTCTCCTTTCGCCAAATAAGCAAGAAGTTCCGCTCGCCAATCTTTGTTTCTCTCTTTTGCTTCTATTTCTCCATTTTCTACAATCATCACATCTTTCTCTCCTTCTTCGTCAATTTCGACGGAATTCCCATCCACATTTTCGTCTTCTTTATTTACTGAAGGTAATAAGAGTGTTTGAATTTTTATGCATCTCGCAAGTGGGTTTGTCATCATGATGGATATGAAAGCAAAAGCGTCCGCAATCCGGTTATCTTTCCTTGATATGTGCCTCCATTTTATCTTTGGAATTCTCTCAGATAATTCTTCCACGAGTCTCTTGTATTTCTTTAAAGAAGGTTCATTTGTTATATATTCTCCAGTTATTTGACGAATAACCAATTGGGAATCGCTTGTAATTCTAGCATTTTCCAACTTCATTTCTATTGCAAATTTCAAAGCGTGGATAACAACCTCATACTCTGTCTCATTATTAGTGGATGTAAATTCTAACCTGAATGAGAAAGCTGTTTTTTCTCCTTCTGGTGAAATAAAAACAACTCCAATCCCATTTCCTTCTCCATTAGATGATCTATCCACTAATATCTCCCATCTATTGGGTTCTGTCAATAATTCTTTTGGATCTCCATGTTCTTCTTCTGCCTCCATCATTTCTTCCACAGCTTCGTCATTTTCCAAAGGAAATTCAGCTAAGAAATTTGCGATGACTTTGGATTTTGGCGAGGATAGAATTTCATATTTGATATCGAAATTTCCCACTTGTGCATTCCATCTTTCTACTCTTCCTAATCTTTTTGAATTCTTCATTACTGATTCAATTGGCACTTTTGTTAACACCTTGACCTTATGTGCTTGAAAGTAAATGCGAAGCTTGAAAGTTGCATGTACCAATGCTAGGATTAACTTCTCAATCTTTGAATAATTTTTCTCTGCTGAATTGAATGTTTTACTAATATAGTAAATTGGATTCTCTATCCCAGCATCTACTCGCAGCAATACCGCACTTAGCGCATATGCCGTTGTCGTGAGATAAATTAATAACTTTTCTCCTGGTTCAGCTTTCTGTAAAATGGTTATATTTATTAAATGCTCTTTTATTCCCTGAAAGGCCTTCTCACATTCATCTGTCCATCTGAATTTTGTTCCCATTTTGAGTATATCGAAAAAATGCTTGCATTTATCAGAGGATCGCGAAATGAATCTTCCTAACGAGGCTAACAACCCATTCAATTTTTGCACATCTTTTACTGTAGCTGGTGTGGGCATATCGCGAATCGCTTGCACTTTTTCTGGATCAACTTGTATTCCTTCCTTTGATACAATATACCCCATAAACTTTCCTGAAGTCACTCCAAAAGTACACTTGTCAGGATTTACTTTGATATTAAATTGCCGCATTTGTTCAAAAATTTCCTTCAAGTCTTGTACATGATCTTCAGCTTCCTTGATCTTGATCGACATATCATCTACATATACCTCCAGTTTTTGTGGATCCACTTTGCAAATACTTTCTCCACCATTCTTTGGTATGTTGCACCAGCATTTCGTAATCCAAAGGGCATTTTTGTATAACAATATAATCCTCTTGGAGCAAAAAATGCAGTATGTTCTTGATCTTCTTCTGCGAGAGGGATTTGGTTGCTGACTCATCTAACAAAGATATTCTTGCATTTCCCGCTGCTGACTCAACCATTTGAGGAATATATGGTAGTGGAAAACTATCTTTAGGACAAGCTTTATTTAAATCAGTAAAATCTATGCAAATTCTTATTCCTTTATTCTTCTTTGGGACCACCACCATATTTGCAATCCACTCTGGATACTTTGCTTGCCTTATTATTCCTGCTTCAAGCATCTTCTATAATTCTTCTTCTATCTGAGAATGGTATGTTGTTGCGATTTTTCTTATTCTCTGCTTGAACGGCTTTACATTTTTGTTGATTTCTAATCTATGACATGCTACCGATGGATCTATCCCTGGCATTTCATCCATGCTCCACGCGAAAATGTCTTTGTATTCTCGCAAAAGATTTATAGTTCTTTCTTCCTCGTCTATCTCCATTCTAGTCCCAATTTTCAATATTTTAGGTTCTTCTTCACTCCCGACATTTATTTCTTTTGTTGGTTCAGATTCACCAGATAACCGGCTTCGGTGTTGGTGTTTTTATGATTCTCGCACTTTCATCTCCTTCTCGCGAAAATTCATTGGGTATCCCTTTTCCCTCTTTTGCTCTTATCATGTAAATTTTAAATTCTTCTTCTTTTCTTGTTTCTCTCATCAATTTTCTGCGAGCTTTTCGCTGCTTAGGACGTTCTTCACAATTTTTTACTTCAATTTGATAGCATGTCTTCGCAAGATCTGTATCTCCTTTAATTTCCCCAATTCCGCTAGGCATAGGGAATTTTATGCGTTGATGTAAGGTTGACGCTACAGCTTTAATTGCGTGTATCCATGGTCTTCCCAATATCATGTTGTATGGGGATTCCATATCCACCACGCATAACGTTACTTGTGTTTCAATTTCTCCAAGTGGTAATCGTACTATTATTTCTCCTCTTGGTTTTGTTATAGATTTTCCGAAACCATGAATATGATATGAGGAAATAGACATTTCTTCATCTTTATACCCCATTTTCTTAAAAGCATGATAGAACATTATATCCACAGAACTTCCTGTGTCAACTAGAGTTCTATTTATAGCCCATTTTTCTACAGATTTTATTGACTTTTCCTTCTTTATTGGTATCATGGGTACCGTAATCACCAAAGGAGATGTATGATCTAGATTTTCTTCTAAAACTTCTGTTGTCAGAAATGTAATTTCCTGCTTTTCCCAATTCTTTAATAATGGCGTTTTCTCTACCATCATAATTTTTCTTCCTTCAAAATCACGTTTATGTATCCTCCCCTTAATATTTTCATGAAATTTATCGATCATTTCTCTTTACACTAATTCATACTTCAATTTCATACAATTTTCTTTAATTCTAATCATTTTTCTTCTGAATGTTTCACCAATCTTCTTCAAAGTTTCCTTAATCTTGAATAATTCCTGTCTTCTTTTATACCTTTTCTTCGATTTTTCTAATTCAACGTTCCCCTTAGTTGGCGCCAAAATGTAGTAGCAGGATTTCCCACACTACACCCCTATTAAGATCCTATAAAAATCTAAGTGAAACTAGTTGAAGACTAAAGAATTAAACGACACTTTTATTATTTAGATCTCAGAAATGTTTACAGAAAATATTCAAACTCAGAATTACAACTTTTTTTTTCTGGAGTTTCTCTCTCCTCAAGGTTTTCTCAACTCTAAAAAATACATCATCCTCATCTGGACTTACTTGAACCCTTTATATAGGAAATTACATTGTGGGTGACAGCTAAGTTTTCCCCTTCTTTCGGATATATTCTGCGATCTCATCGTGGTATTTACAATATTAATCTTCGCCAAGTTTTGTAATCCTCATGAAACAACACTCTTATAACATGTCTCTTCAATCGTCAGCTATAATGACGCTTCCCTGTGACGCTCGCCAAATGTTGCTGAAGAATCCTTACGACACTCTCGTGAACAATGTCATTTATACTTATAGGAATATTTGACCTTCTCGTGAAAGCGTTGTTCTTACTACGAGAATATCGTTGTGGCGATATTCTGGTACTACATCGTTTTCAAGTTCCCCAATTCTTTCAAGATATATTTTTTCAGCTCCTGCGAGAATATATGACTACAAGTTAGAAATTTTGTAAAGAGGAGTAATAAAAACTGGAAAATAGCGAGAAGAAGAACAGCAAACAACCTTCTCTTTCAGAAATCATATCTCTAATTAAGGCCGCTTGTTCAACTTGAAGGCTAACATTTACACCTAAGTCATTCCTGGCATTGTCAAGAACCTTCGCAGCCCAAGAAAACTCATCATCGCTATTAATAAGGAGACGAGATCGAACTTGAGTCTCCCTCGCAAGAAGATCTTCATTCTCGCGGATAAGTTTATCTCTATCCATTTGAACATCAAGGAGAGTTTTATGAAAGTCTGCTAGGGTCTTGGATCCCTTCTTGATAGCAAGATCTTTCTCGTCAATAAGATCGCTATTTTTCTGTCTTAATCTATCTATTTCTTTATTTGAATCAAGATAAAAGTGCTTATATTTGTCAGTCAAACCTAAATTGAATCTGTGTTTAATTTTTAAGAGATTAAGCTTGGATCTAAGTTCATCTATGGAAAGGGATTTAATCTTATCATCTGAGAAATTACTTAAAGAATTATTAAGACAGGCAAGAAGAGTATGATCATCTACAGGTTCAGGGAAAGATTGAAAAAGTATAGCCTCGTCAGTAAGACCATAAATATCTGCAAGTTAAAAGTGGTCGCTTGAATAAGCTACGATAGAGTAAAAAGAATTAAGAGAGAAAGGAAATCAGTCATACCATATAGTTGTTGGTTGGCTCTATCAAGATCAGAGATCTTTTGCTTATCAACTGAAGCTTCAGCCTCCAACTGTTTATTCTTCTTGCGAAGCTCAATAACTTCAGATTCTAATTTCTCTTTATCTTGGCGAAGTTTAGCAACTTTCTCTTCAGTGTTGACACATCTTTTATGTAAATTAGAAGCAACATCAAAAGAAGCTCTTCCAACCTGCGAAAGAAAAATATAAATTAAGATCTACCGACAGAGAAAATATATAAACAAACTGAAGAAATGAAAACATACCAAGGCACCAAGAGAATTCAAGAGACTGGGAGTCAGCGATCTTGAGATTCCTTGGAGAGAATCATTATCCACCAGAATAGGGGCATCGCAAACTTTAGTGAGAGCTTGGGATGTTTTGTCAATAACTTCATCCTCGTCATTACAAGTTATGCTGTGGGAAATATCGCTAAAAATTCTGGATAAATGAGTCATTGAAGAGTCAGAAGAAGAAGAATTTTTTATTGAAGGAAAACCGCTAACATTAAAATCCACGTCATTATTATCCTTATTGTAGGACCAGAATATCGCTACAACACTATTCATGCGATATTAATAACATTTCTGGGAGCGTCACTGGTAATTATTTAACAACGTTTCACGAGCGTCACAGAATATCAAAAAGAAACTGACGATAGAAGAAATAAAAGAAGAATATGTTGATCCCACGATGGTCATTATTCTTGCGATAAAGAATATGGTAGCGATTGCGATCTCATCGCAGAATAAATCCTAAATAAGAGGAAAACTTAGCTGTCACCCATTATGTAAATCCCTATATAAAGGGCACGATAGATCCAGAAAAGGATGATATGTTTTTGAGAGTTGAAAGGGTCTTAAGGAGAGAGAAACTTCAAGAGAATATTTGTAATCTTGATTTCTTCCAATTTTGTAAACATTTCTGAGATTTGAATAGTAAAGTGTCGTTTAAATCTTTGAAGGTTAATTGATTTCCAATAGATTTCTATAGAATCTTAACAAGGGTGTAGTGTGGGAATTCCTGTAACTACTTTTTGGTGCCCAGAAACAGGGAGAATCAAATTAAGAAATCTCTAATTACAACTTGAAGATTTAAAGGAATTATTAGGGTTAAAGAAATGGCTAGAAGAAGAAGAAATACATCAGAACCACCGACAACTGTGAGGAGAAGTAAAAGACTTGCAGGAGAGGGAACAAGTTAATTGGAAGAATCTTTAAGGATGAGATCAGGAAGAAATAGAATAAGAAATGTAGCAGAAAGTTCAATTCAACAGCCAAATCGACAAACACAAACACGAGATAGGAATATGGATTATGAAAGAGTGAGTGTGCATACTTGGATGTCGGATTCGATAGAAGAGGCATAAAATCAACAATTGAGAAATGAAGAAGGAGGAGAAAGAAGTCAAGAAATAGGTGGAGGATTAATTCATGTAGGACGTGAAAATAAAATAGCAAATGATTTGAGGCAAAGAATACAGGAAGAAAGGAGACTAGAGGCAGAGGAGCGTGCGAATTTAACAAGACAAAATCATGAGCTAAGAATGGAGAATTTGAGGTTACAAAGAAGGAGGTCAAGAAGTACTTTTAGATCAAATTCACGATCATTCAGAGAAGAAGCAAGGCAAAATTACCCAATGAGAAATGTTGGAGAAGAAGTGCAAAATTCAAATAGAGAACAACGTCATAGAGAAGAAGAGATAATTGGTGATCGCTATAATCCGTGTGACAATAGAAATCAAAAGGGAAGAAACAACCAAATTGAAGAAGAAAATTCAGAAGAAGGTAGGAGGACATTGCATGGGCGAGAGAATCAAAGAAATCAAAGAATGATTGAAGAAGAAATTGAGAGACATTACGCTGAAAAAGCACGTCTAGCTCATGAGAGGGAAAGATTAAGGGCAGAAGTAGAAGAACATGAATTTCAAGAAGCCGTGCGACAAAATAATCATGAAAATCGAGAAAGAAGACGTACGCAAAATCACTACAATGGTAATATTCAAGAGGAGTATGATAGGATACAGAGGAGAATAGAGAGACAGCGAAGAGAAATAAGGAGAAGTGAAGAAGTTCGCAGAGAAGAGGATGAAAGAGAAAATCGCAGAGAAAGACGAGATGATGACGAAGAAGGATATACACAAAATCTCGCAAGACAAGAAAGGCAATAACGCAGGAGAAGGGAAACAACATTAAAAAGGCCAATGGAACAAAACTCAGCTGAGAATGAGAAAATATTGAGAGAATTAGCAGAAATGCGAGGAATGATGAACAATAGAAGAGAATGAGGTAGAAGGCAACTTGATGAAGCTATTGAAGAAGCTGCGAGAACTCCATTTACTCAAGAAGTACAGTTAAGAGGAATACCTCCAAAATGCAATTTACCAGCATTAACCAGCATTTTTGATGGGACTACTTGTGCTGTTCAACACGTCAAAGCTTATGTTAGATGTATGCTACAGTGGGAGAATCATGATGTTGTGTTATGCAAATATTTTGCATCCAAACTTAATCAAGCGAGGCGTTGAAATGGTTCGAGGGATTACCAAAAAATACCATAACTTCTTTTGATCATTTACAAGCTACATTTTTAGGAGCGTATATTAGAAACAATTCATCACGACCAGGTATTAAAGATGTGTTTTGGTTAAAACAGAGAGTTGGCGAGATTCTGAAGCACTTAACCATAAGGTGGAAATCAATGTGCAGCGAGATGGCTGGAAGAGTAGATGAAAGATACCTGATCTTATCCTTCATTAATGCAATGTTCGCGACTAATCTGCTATACATTCAAATTTTCAGAGTCAAAAATACAATCACTATGACAGAATTGTGAGAGTTACAAGAAGAATACATTTCTTTGGAGGAGAAACAAAATGAGATGGAATCATACCCAATCGCGAACACCAGCTCACTAGAAGCAAGTGGAAGTTTGATCCCTAAAATGATAAGTAATGTGGCGAGCACCTCGCAATCACAACAAGAGAAAGTAGTAATTGACCACCAACAAAAATTGGTAGCGATGGGCAGTCGAGATTAAGAAGAATATGAAAGGGAGAAGAATTATTACAATCGCAGTGGAAATAATAAGATTCAGAGACTTGATCAGCCGCAAGAAACTTATGGCGGATAAAGGCAGAATAACTTTATAGGGCAAGGAAATCAAAAGATAATATGGGAAGAAATTAAGATGCCACCACTTAATGGCAGCATAGAAAAAATTTGGGAGGATATTATTCTAATGGATAATATACCTTCGCCATGGAACATGGGGAAAGAACCACATCCAAGCAACCGAAGTCAAGAATTTTGTCCTTACCATCACTTTCATGGTCAATCAATAAATAATTGTAGGAATGTAAAGAGGATAATTTTTAGGATGATTGATCAGGGGAAGTTAAATCACTTTCTAGTAGGACATCCACAACCTCATAAACTACCGCCAGCACCAGAAACCCGCAGAGTGAATGCTGTAAAAGGAGCAAAAACATTCGTGATAGAAGTAGGGGCTAAAGCAAAGAATTTATTTTGTAACTCCATCGTGCATTCATTCAGAACCATAGAAGATTTCCATGATAATGTTTTAAGTAGAGTCTTCGCGAGAAACACAGATGGAAGAGAGATAATGAATATAGCGAGAGCCTCGCCATTAGAAGAATGGAAGAAACAAACTCTATCTTTCACTGCGCAAGATATACCAGAGCTTGGCGAGCAGCATGACAACCCATTGGTAGTACGATTAGAGATAAAACCAAAGCAAATGCAAGAGGAAGATGAAGAAAATAATGGTAAAATTGAAGACTCTTGGGCCATCAATAGAGTCTTAATAGATACCGGGAGCTCAGTTGATATCTTATTCTATCATACCTATAGAACCATGGGCGGAAGAGATGAAGATTTGATACCATCAACGTATAAAATCTATGGATTTAACGGTACAGCTAACAAACCAAAAGGGGAAATTGAAATGCAAATACCTTTAAAAGGAATATCTTCAAAAATCTTATTTTGTGTTGTGGACATTGAATCACCTTACAATGCTTTGATAGGAAGACCTTGGTTACACGGGATATTGGGTGTAGCATCTATTTATCACCAATGTATCAAGTTTCCTCATCCCAAAGGTGTTGGAATTATTAAAGGAGATTGGGGAGAAAGCAAGAAATGTTATGAAATCGATATGAAGTCTTGCGAAGAAAAAGCTGAAAAGAATAGCAATTGGAAATACAAAATCAAACAATAACAGAGGTGTGAAATATTAATGATTGATACAATAGAACGGAAAGAAGATGTGAAAGCTGATGGCGAACGTCTCGCAGAAAAAGAAACAACAGTAAAACGTAGCAGAAAAGCGGAAAATAGTAAGTAGAGAGGTAAAATGATGAACTTTAGAGAATTCTATGAATGATTTGTTTGAAGAATATGTAATTGAACAGAATTTTCTGCTTGAAAGAATCGCAATATTTTACAAAAAGAAAGAAGATCAAAGTTATGAAATTCTATCAGAGTTACAATACTCGCGAGAAACGCGAATAAAATTTCGCAGAGATTAAAGAATGGGACGAACCTTTATGGCGTGCACCCTAGTTCGCGAATAAAATTTCGTAAGAGGAAAATGTAAGACCTATGAGCGCGTCATAAGAGGGGGTATCTCTTGACATGATTCAGGGGTAAGGTTATACAGCTACTGGATCCTGATTCATGCAGATGTTGGGGTTAAAGAAAACCTATCCGGGAGAGAGATATTGGATTTCCAACTATATATGGTTATACCCTGGTTGGACGACCGAGAATCTCTTCCAAGAAGTGCAAAGTATGACCAAGGCACCTAGGTACACGGTTGAGCCAAGGGTGCCAATGGCGTACGAAACTCCCTTGCCATTCTTGGTAAGTCTTGGCTATGATGCACTTGGCCTGAAGAAAACCCCACTTAGGGTGCAGTCTTGTAACTATAAGACATATAGGCATAAATGACAAAAGGCTGCGAAAACAGCTGGTTGTTGGTAAATCTGGATGGGAGGAGCTAGTCTTGTATGGCCAATGTACCCTCCTTGAAGGGGAAACCAGGGGGAAGATAAGGGAGGCACCCTCCATTAGGGAGCTGATAAGTGTCTTAAGACGACAATGTCATGGGGCTTTATAATCGCAATAACATTTAGGCCTGTCATATTGTCGCGTAATGTAAATTATACAGAGGCAACAAGCCAAAAGTTAAGATGAGATCAATGGGTTTTTACATGAAAATGTAAAGACGTCCTGCGATTTCATCGCAAGACTGCAATGTCACGAGGCTTTAATCTCGCGATAGAGCTTAGACTTGTCATATTATTGCAATACAATCATAGAAGAAAGATAAGGCAAGATAAATGGGTCAATACATGCAAATGTAAAGACGTCCTGCGATCTTGTCGCAGAAAGAAAGAGCGTGGCAAAATAATACCTTTAATTAGGAAGGCGTAATAAGACCACAAGATTACTGCGATAATACTCGCAGATGTTATGAGAATTGCGTTTTCATGCAGTTATTGCTGACAACAGGATCGCCAATATTAAGGCATATTTTATTTACCACTAATATCTAGTCTATAATCAATTTTTTGTATTACAGATGAATAATAGAGGCATTTATGGGAATGCATGAGAATGATGAAATTATTATTCATCTATCATATAAAAATTGCATAGATAAATGCACGCAAATAATTAAAGAATAATAATTATATTGATTGATTGACTTGCACAAATAGAACTGCTTTCTAATTCATACATGTAGAAGCAAAAGAAATTCACAAAATTGGAGAAACTCATAGCAATGTTACAGAAAGAAGAAAATAAATATACAAGGAAGACAAAGGGAAAAAGAAGAACTAGCTAGATTCATCGCCATCCTCTTTATCAGACTTCTCTTCATCGCCAGATTTCTCCCTTTCATCATTATCATCATTATCTTCATTCTTATCAGAGTCTTCTCCTCCACCAGATTTATCACCTTCGTCATTATCGCTATCATTTTCATCCTCGTCAGAATCCTCAGCTTCACTATCAGAGATGTTAAGGTTTGGGATTACTGCGGGAATTTCCTTTGCAAGGTCAGGATATATGGAAGGAGAAATTCCATGATCATTGCATACCAATTTAACGGAATCATTACGAACAACAATGAGAGATCTATTGAAATTCGCGGTAGTAATGTCAAATTGCTCCTTCAATCGTGAATATTTTTTATTGCGAGTAGTTAGGGAATTTTCAAGTTCCCCAATTCTTTAAAGATATCTTTTTTCATCTCCTACGAGAATATATGACAACAAGTTAGAAATTTCGTAAAAAAGATTAATAAAAACAGAAAATTAGCGAGAAGAAGAACATCAAACAACCTTCTCTTTCAGAAATCATATCTCTAATTAAGGCCGCTTGTTTAACTTGAAGGCTAACATTTACACCTAAGTCATTCATGGCGTTTTCAAGAACCTTTGCAGCCCAAGCAAAGTCATCATCGCTATGAATGAGGAGACAAGATCGAACTTGAGTCTCCCTCGCAAGAAGATCTTCATTCTCGCGTATAAGTTTATCTATGTCCATTTGAACGTCAAGGAGAGTTTTATGAAAGTCTGCTAGGGTCTTGGATCCCTTTTTAATGGCAAGATCTTTCTCGTCAATAAGATCGCTATTCTTCTGTCTTAATATATATATTTCTTTCTTTGAATCAAGATAAAAGCGCCTATATATGTCAGTCAAACCTAAATTGAATCTTTGTTCAATTTTTAAGAGATCAAATTTGGACCTAAGTTCATCTATGGAAAGAGATTTAATCTTATCATCTGAGAAATTACTTAAGGAATTATTAAGACATGCAAGAAGAGTATGATCATCTATAGGTTCAGGAAAAGTTTGAAAGAGTATAGCCTCATCAGTAAGACCATAAATATCGCTAAAAATTCTAGACAAATGAGTCATTGAAGAATCAGAAGAAGAAGAATTTTTTATTGAGGGAAAACCGCTAACATTAAAACCCTCGTCATTATTATCTTTATCAAGGTCAGCACTTGAATCTTCTGGAATTGGTTGAGGAGTTGAAGAAGAAGTAGGTTGAGTTTTCCTTTTATTTGATGGAGGATCGCTAGATTCTTCATTGCGAGGGGCAGAAGGCTTTCCCATGGGAGGAGCAGTAGATTTCTCCTTTGAAGATTTCCCAGATTTCTTCTCTTTTAAAGGTTTCTCCTTGGTTTTTGCGGGTATTAATGGTTCTAACTCTTCGATTACCTGTGAGCACAGATGAAGATAAGAAATAGGGGCAACAATATATTGTTAAAATTTATGAATAGATACTTCTTACTTCATCCGTGAAATATTTCAGAGCCAAGAAAGTGTTGGGTTTCCTAAGAGCTTGATAGCTGAGTTTCATTCTATCAATCTGAGAAAAAATCAAAATAGTTAGCAAGAATATAAAGAAGACAGTAAATGATAATAATATAAAAGGTTGAGAGAATATACTTCTTTAGATCTCTCAGGACAATTAAAGACCCAAGGTTGATATTCTGCAAGACTCGCGGGAAGTTCGCGAGAACCAGAAATATAAGGACCTTCGAGACACAACGAAAAGATAAACCACTTATCATCGCTATAATAGCGAGGGCCATGGTGAGTCTTCGTGTGAAAATCAATATCTAGCATGAGAGCTTCATCGACAGTGAGTTTATTCAGGCGAACACCCCAGCAGGTGCTATCCCTCTTCATAGGGAGTATCTTGTAATTTCTGAAAAAGTTTTCTACAGTGTAATATGCAGAGTTAATTGGAATATGTTTGTAAATAGGATTTTGAGCATCTTCAGAATAGCGCGATCCTTTACTAGCACCACGAGAAGCATATTCAAGTAGCAACCTAATGCAATCTCCACCTAGTTGATATATTGCTCGCGAGAACCTCTCGTCAGATATTATTTGATAAGATAATGGAAGTTCTGGGTCATATAGAGGAAGGGGAAGACCAGCTTCAAGTTGTCTTAGCGATACTATGATCTTTTTGCGAGAACATTGATCATCAGTAAATAATTTAAGAGAAAGTTCGGATCTAGAATCTTGATCTGGAATTAAAGATAAGTTAAAACCTTTGATTTTGAGTTTCTCGCGCATCTCATTAAAGGCTTTCAAGTTTTTGGTTCCAGCTGCAACCATTTTTGAAGTATGGGAATGGAAAGGTTGAAAAGAAGAAAGAAATCACAGCAGCGCAATTCGCGGAAGAACAGTTTAGTTTGCAGAGAGGATATGGGGAGAAAGAAGGAGAAAGTAAAAGAGAAAAAGGAAAGGAATGAGAAGAGTATTTATAGAGGAAGAAGTTTCTCGAAGAAGATGAAGGAAATTAATGCAAAGAAGAGACATGGGTGGTCAGATCGCAGCGGTTAGATGAGACGTGTCAAAAGTTTATTGGAAGAAAGAATTCGTGAAAACAACTGGCGAAGGACATAGAAACGTGTCAGAATAGAGAAACCTTAAAAGAAGAGCAGTTATGGCATTTAAAGTTCTCATGATCTTCTATTCTTCGCAGAAAATGCATGAGAAGAGGAAAGATGTAGGACCAGAATATCGCTACAATACTATTCCTGCGATATTAATAACATTTCTGCGAGCGTCACTTGTAATTCTTTAACAACGTTTCACGAGCGTCACAGAATATCAAAAAGAAACTGACGATAGAAGAAATAAAAGAAGAATATGTTGATCCAATGATGGTCATCATTCTTACGATAAAGAATATGGTAGCGATTGCGATCTCATCGCAGAATAAATCCTAAATAAGAGGAAAACTTAGATGTCACCCATTATGTAAATCCCTATATAAAGGGCACGATAGATCCAGAAAAGGATAATGTGTTTTTGAGAGTTGAAAGGGTCTTAAGGAGAGAGAAACTTCAAGAGAATATTTGTAATCTTGATTTCTTCCAATTCTGTAAACATTTCTGAGATTTGAATAGTAAAGTGTCGTTTAAATCTTTGAAGGTTAATTGATTTCCAATATATTTCTATAGAATCTTAACAAGGGTGTAGTGTGGGAATTCCTACAACTACACTTATCAAGGCCAACACTTGGATTTTCTGGAATAGGTTGAGGAGTTGAAGAAGAAGAGGGTCGGGTTTTCCTTTTCTTCAAAGGAGGATCGCCAGAATCTCCACCACAAGGGGCAGAAGGTTTTCCTTTAGGAGGAACAACAGATTTATCCTTTGAAGACTTCTCCTTAGTTCTCACGAGTTTTATTGGCGGTAGTTCTTCAATTTCCTGCGAGCACAGATGAAGATAAGAAATAGGGGCAACAATATATTGTTAAAATTTATAAAGAGATATTTCTTACTTCATCCGTGAAAGATTTCAGAGCCAAGAAAGTGATAGGTTTCTTAATAGTTTGATAGATGAGTTTCATTCTATCAATCTGAGAAAGATCAAAATAATTAGCGAGAATATAAAAACGCAAGGAAGATAATGAATAATAATAATATGAAAATTCGAAAAGATTAGTACCTCTTTAGATCCTCGGGCCAATTAAAAACCCAAGGTTGATATTCTGCAAGACTTGCGGGAAGTTCGCGAGAACCAGAAATATAAGGACCTTCGAGACACAACGGAAAGATAAACCACTTGTCATCACTAGAATGGTGAGGGCCATGATTATTTTTCGTGTGAAAATCAATATCTAGAATGAGAGATTCATCGACAACGAGTTTCTTCAGGCGAACACCCCAGCAGGTGTTATCCCTCTTCATAGGGAGTATCTTGTAATTTTTGAAAAAGTTTTCTACAGTATAATCTGCAGAGTTAATTGGAATATGTTTGTAAAGAGGATTTTGAGCATCTTCAGAATAGCGCGATCCTTTGCCAGCACCACGAGAAGCATATTCAAGTAGCAACCTAATGCAATCTCCACCTAGTTGATATATTTCTCGCGAGAACCTCTCGTCAGATATTATTTGGTAGAATAATGGGAGTTCTGGGTCATAGAGAGGAAGGGGAAGACCAGCTTCAAGTTTGCCTAGCGATACTATGATTTTTTCGCGAGAACATTGATCATCAGTAAATAATTTAAGAGAAAGTTCAGATCTAGAATCCTGATATGGAATTAAGGACAAGTTAAAACCTTTAATTTTGAGTTTCTCGCGCATCTCATTAAAGGCCTTCAAGTTTTTAGTACCAGCAGCAACCATTTTTGAGTATGAGAATGAAATAAAAGGTTGAAAAGAAGAAATAAATCACAACAGTAACAGAAGCGCAATTTGCGGAAGAACAGTAAAATTTGCAGAGAGGGAACGGAGAGAAAGAAGAAGAAAGTAAAAGAGAAAAAGGAAAGGAATGAGAAGAGTATTTATAGAAGAAGAAATTTATCGAAAAAGATGAAGGTAATTAATGCAAAGAAAAGACGTGGGTGGTCAGATCGCAGTGGTTAGAGGAGACGTGTCAAAAATTTATTGGAAGAAGGAATTCGTGAAAACAGCTGGCGAAAGACATAGAAACGTGTCAGAATGGGGAAGTCTGAAAAGATAAGCAGTTATGGAATTTTAAGTTCTCACGATATTCTCTTCTTCGCAAAAAAGACATGAGAAGAGGCAAGATGTAGGACCAGAATATCGCTACAACACTAATCTTGTGATATTAACAACGTTTCTGCGAGCGTCACTGCCAATTCTTTAACAACATTTCACGAGCGTCATAGAATATCCAAAAGAAACTGATGATGGAAGAAATAAAAGAAGAATGTGTTGATCCTGCGATGGTCAACATTCTTGCGATAGAGAATATTGTAAGCGATCGCGATGAGATCGCAGAATAGATCCGAAAGAGGAGGAAAACTTAGTTGTCATCCATTATGTAAATCCCTATATAAAGGGGTCGATAGATCCAAAAAATGATGATGTATTTTTGAGAGTTGAAAGAGTCTTGAGGAGAGAGAAACTTCAAGAGAATGTTCGTAATCTTGATTTCTTCCAATTCTGTAAACATTTCTGAGATTTGAATAGTAAAGTGTTATTTAAATCTTTGAAGTTTAATTGATTTCTAATAGATTTCTATAAAATCTTAACAATGGTGTAGTGTAGGAATTCCTGCAACTACACAATTACTCACTTTGAATCATCAAGTACATGTTTCTTAATTTAATACTTCTTATATTTAATCATTGCTAGTGTCCCTTTCTTTTAAATTAACTAGTTTTCTTTTCTATTGTATGCCAACGCCTTATCACACACAGTTTTGCTTTTCCACGAGGTGTACGTACCTACTTTGCTAGCAAATGAATGATTATTATTGAAGCCCTTTCCTATGATTTTCTTTAAGAATTAAATCATTTAATTCATTTTGTTTTTAAAGCTAATAAGGCCAGGTTCACCTTTTAAAAACATGTACAGGCTACTGCTAATAAATTAAAAAAAAAATTTGTGCAAGTGAATGGCAACAAATGTTCCAGATTATAGAATTGACCCTACTTGTATTTCTGATGCTGCTTTCAATGAGAAACATCAAGGGTAAAATGGAAAGTTCAAAATGTGCATCTTTAGGATTCAGCTATTTCTCACTAATAGCAGACTACTAATCAAAATTTGGTTTCGTTAACCGCACTAGGATTGCTAAATGATTTTTTAAATCATTCCTTTTTGTTGAGTCAGTGATTTTTGCACACAATGGTTTCCAAATTGACTGGAGTCTGTCCAGGTAGTTTAGGGTAAATGCATCCTGACGCACAGTTTTTTTATATGTACAGATGATTTCTGTTTTGGAGTATATACACATTTTTACTTTTATATTATAAGTACTACATGTAAATGCATTGATTAAATTTATCGGATATAATTTTGGATATACGTATTTCTCTGCTGCTGCTGAAATGTCAGGCCTTTATGGAATCCCACCACTGGTGGCTACCCTGGGAAGACTGTTCGGGGAACAATATGGTTTGTAACCGGAATAACTCTGACACTAGATTAGGACCTACAATTAGAGGTTGGCTTATGTGAGTAAAATGAGTAAGTAATTTCAGAGGATTTTTGACTTACGTGGATTTTATTTATTTTTTATCGGCTGCATGGTTTAATTTTCGTTGCACTATATTATTTTTTTGAAATTCCTACTGGGATGTGGTTTGCTCACCCCAAATTCCTTTTTCTCTCCTAACAGAGTTTGAGGAGCAGTTAGCACAGTAAGCGGACTTGGAAGCTTACGGCATAGTACTCAAATGTTAGTATTCTCGCAAGACACTACTATATGATATCATGGGGATAATGGGTACTTTTATTGATTATCATTTTTATTACTTTGGAGTTTTCAAGTATTTTAATAAGAGACATTTCTAGTTAAATACTTTTTAAATTATTGTTCTTATTTTATAAATTTTAGAACATCATTAGTGATTATTATTATTTGAGAACTTTTTACTTGGAATTTGAGTTGGAAAAGACATTTAATAATATCATCTTTATTCATTTTGTAGTTGTACTTTGTTTTATTAGCATTCTTTATAATTAAAAAAAAAAAGCATGTTCCATAGTCATGCCTCAAGGATTCGTTCTTGCTAGTTGGGTTGGAAGTGATCCATTGGGTCAAATCCGGCTCAATAGAAGCCCGAATTTTTGACGGACGTGACAGTTTGGTATCAGAGCATGGTTCCGATTTACTTGGACTGTGCTGTGGACTTACTAGTTTTGAAAGTTTGGTTTTAAAAAAAAAAATTCACTCTGATTATATTTTATTTATTTATTTATCGACTTATGATCTGAAATTATTTTGAGAATTAGGTTATGTTTTTCCTTATTCTTTTTGGAAAAAAAAAATTAAATTTATTTAGTTTTCATCAAGTTTTTCTTTTCATATTTAATTTACTTTGGGGTTGGGGTAAATAACTAAAAGCCTTATAAAATAAAACTGTAGGGATAGAATATCGCAAGATATCGAGTTACGAACATAGTAACAAATACAAGGGAGAAGTGTCGCAAGATAATGCGATAATAGAAGAAACACGAGAAAAGTGTGAAGAGATTACGAATATAGAATAAACTTATGAATAGAAGTCGCGATACTTCGCAAGCTATATACAATTGTCCAGATTTCACTATAAATAGTATTTCAAATGTTAAATTGGAGAGGTTCTTTAAGTGAGTATTAGAAAAGGTCTTAGGAGAGAGAACATAGAAAGTTGTAACTGTTTTAAGTTCCATTAACATACTTCTTTGTAATCAGTTGAGAATATTAATCAGTAAATTGTCATTTTTCATCAAGAACTTCTTAAAGTTTTATGAATTCTACTGAGGGTGTAGTTGTAGGATTTCCTACAACTACATAATTGGCGCTAGAAACAGGGAGGAAATAAAGAGAAGCAAACGTAACGGAGATAATAAAAGAATTTTGCGTTAGATAAATGGCTAGAAGAAGAAATATATCAGAACCATTGACTGCAGTAAAAAGAAGTGTAAGACTCGCATGTGGAGAAGCAAACGTAACAGGAGAACCTAGTAGGGGAAGGAGCAATCGAAGAAATCAAACTCAACAAATAGTAACACAAGAAAGAGAAATAGATCAAGATTGAGTGAGTGTACACACTTGGAGAACTGATACACCGGTAGAAGCATATAGAGAACCGCAAATCAGAGAAAATTGGAGATTGATGGGAGGAACAATTCATGAAAGAGAAATGGAGGCATTAGAAACATTGAGACAAGAAATTCAGGAAGAACGAAGGTTTTAAGCTGAAGAACATGCAAATCTAACAAGACAGAATCAAGAATTGAGGAGGGAAAATGAGATGTTACAAAGGAGGAGATCTCAAAGTGATGCGAGATCAAGTGTTAGAACAGAGAGAGAAGAACGAAATTCGCCAACAATTAATAGTGAAAGTGCTATGCAAGGACAAGCACAGAATATGGTTGAAATAAATCGAGAAAATCGCTTCATTTTAGTACCGAACAACGAACAAAACATGGAAAATTTACGAACAGAACCATTTCCAAGGGAAAATAACCAGAATGACGAAAAAAATTGAGAGGAAGAGCAGCAACTTGTGGAAGAAATTGAGAGGCAACAAGCAATGCATCAAAACAATTACGAGGATGGAGTAAGAAGACATGAACAGCTCGCAACAATCAAAATCTTGAGTATGGTAGAATTCATAGGAGAGTTGGAAATCAACGAACAGAAATAGTAAGGAATGAACCAAATCATCAAATCAAAATTCAGGAAAATCAGGGAGGGATAAATCGCAGAAGGATGAGAAATGAAGAAGGAGAAATTCCTGATATTCACATGAGAAGGATGAGGAGAACAGAAATGGAAGAACAAGAATTTCAAGATGCTCTGCAACAAAACAATTATGACAATTTGGAAAGAAGATATTTGCAAAATTGTACAAATGGAAACATTAATGAAGAGTATGATAGAATGCGAAGGATCGCAAGAGAAGAAATGCAAGAACGTAGAAAAAGAGAGGCTGCGTTGAATAAACCAATGGATGAGAATTCTGAGGCAAATGAACGGATCTTTTGAGAATTAGCGGAAATGATAGGAATGTTAAATAGTAGAGGAAGAGGAGATAGAAGGAAATTAGATGAAGCAATAGAAGAAGATGCGAGGACTCCTTTTTCTAGAGAAGTGCAATTGGGGGGGATTCCACCAAAATGCAATCTGCCTACATTAACCAGCATCTTTGATGGGACTTCATGTGCTATTCAGCACATTAAAGCGTATATAAGATGCATGTTATAATGGGAGAATCACGATGTTGTATTATGCAAGTACTTCGCATCAAGCTTAACAAGAGAAGATCTAAAATGGTTCGAAGTACTTCCAAAGAACACTATTACATCATTTAATCATCTACAAGTAACTTTCTTATGAGCATATATCACAAATCATTCCTCGCGACTTGGTATTGAAGATGTGTTTGGTTTAAAACAAAGAATTGGCAAAAGTTTGAAGCATTTGATAAGAAGATGGAAAACTATGTGCAGTGATATGGCAGGGCGTGTAGACGAGAAGTACCTGATTTTTTCTTTCGTAAATGCGATGTTCGCAACTGAACAATTATATGTTCAAATCTTCAGAAGAAAGAATTCCATTATGATGACAGAGTTGCGAGAATTGCAAGAGGAGTACATTACATTAGAGTAAAAGCAAAATAATATGGAGTCATATCCAGTGACAAATACCAACACTCAAGATACAGGAGCAAACTTACTTCCTAAAATAGTCAATGTCGTAGCAGGTACCTCGCAGACATCCTCGCAAACATCTTTGCAGATACCAGAAGAAAAGAAAATTGACAATAGTCAACCAAAAATGGTAGCAATGAGTAGCAAGGATCAAGAAGAATATGATAGAGAAAGGAATTTCTATAGCCGAGGAGGAAATAACCAGATCCCAAGATTAGATCAGCAACAAGAAAATTATGGAGGACAAAGGCAGAACTATTTTGGATAAGGGAATCATAGACAAAACTATAACAATGGACAGGGAGGTCAAAGAATGATAAGAGAAGAAATAAAGATGCCACCTTTGAATACAAGTGTAGAAAATATATGGAAAGCAATCATTTTGATGGAGAATATACCAACGCCATGGAATATGGGAAAAGAGCCACAAATGGGTCCAAGAAGTCATGAATTTTGCTTATACCATCACTTTCATGGGCATTATACAAATTATTGCAATAATATCAAAAAGATTATCTTGCGAATGATTGATCAAGGTAAACTAGACCACTTTTTACTCAAGCAAGCACAGTCGCAACAATTACCACAAGCTCTAGTGATAACTCGCATGGTGAACACAATACAAGAAAAGGGAAAGGAAACCTTGCACATAGAAGTGGGACCAAAAGAAAGGAATGTTTTCTGCAATTTTATTATTCACTCATATAAAACCATAGAATATTTTCATGATAATGTGTTAAGCAGGGTATATGCGAGAGATGGTGAAGGAAGGGAAATAATGAACATCGCAAAAATTTCACGACTTGAAGATTGGCAGAAGCGTGAAAATTCTTTTGAAGCCACAGAAATTCCAGAAGGTTGCGAAATACATGATAATCCATTGGTAGTGAGATTAGAAATTTGTCTGAATATGGGAGAAAGTGATGATGATACAGACGAAGAATCATTTGGTCTTAATAGAATATTAATTGATAGGGGAAGTTCTGTCAATATTCTCTTCTATCCTGCTTACAAAACCATGGGGGAAAAGACGCAGATCTAATACCTTCTACCTATAGGATTTATGTCTTTAATGGAACTGCTAATAAACCTAAAGGAGAAGTAAGCATGCGAATTCCTTTAAGTGGAATGCGAATTGAAGTTATATTTTGCGTTGTTGATGTCGAATCACCATACAATGCTTTGATAGGGAGACCTTGGCTTCATGGGATTCTAGGCGTAGCTTCAACTCTTCATCAATGCATAAAATTTCCTCATCCAAAGGGTATTGGAATTATCAAGGGTGATTGGGAAGAAGGGAAGAAATGTTACGATACAGAAGTAGAAGTTTGCGAAGGAAAAGCTGTTGAAAAGGAAAGTTGGAGAAAAAGAGCAAAGGCTGCGAAAATAAGCGAAAATTTAATGACTGAGGACTAAGGCATGAAGGAGTAAAGTTACAATGATTAAGCATACAAGGAATTTACGATGATAGAAAAGGGATATGGTCTGCGAAGAAAAGAGAATGAAGAAAAAAGGTAATGAAACAAAAAGGTAATCAGTATATTTGTTCGCAACGTATAACAAAATGTATTTTGAAAAACACGAAAATGAAATGAGGTATTTCGCAACATGAAAAATTTGTGATAAGTTTTTACGAATAAAAACGATTTATTACGATCATCTTTCATTAAAGAAAGACGCAAAAATTTATTTGCGATCAGCTTTCATAAAAGAAAGCCGCAAACTGTGATCAGCTTTCAAAAAAGAAAGAAAGCCGCAGAAATTTTACATAGGCAAACCTTTGTGACGTACACCCTAGTTCGCAAAGCAACATTTCGCAAGAGGCAAAGTCCTAAAGTACGTCATTTAAGGGGGTACCTATAAGCATGGCTCAGGGGAAACGGAACACCACCACGGAACCTGAGTACATGGACATTACGGGATACATAACCCAAAAATGGGGTACCTATCCGGGTAAGACACTTTAGATTCTCAACCTAATCTTGCGATGTAACATGATTTAGGTTGGGCGACTAAGGCATACTGTCTTTCCCAAGAAGTGCAGAAAACGATCAAGGCGCCGAGGTACACGGTTGATTCAAGAGTGCCAGATGGGTTTGAAGCACATCTGCCATTCTTGACAAGCCTTGGAAAATGATGCACTTGGCCCAAAGATACCCCATAGGGTGCAACCTCGTAACTATAAGCTTTATAGGCAAAAAGGATAAGAGGTTGCAAACAAAATCTGGTTGTTGGAAAAACCGGACGGGAATATCTAACCTTGTATGGTCGATGTACGCTTCCTTGAAGGGGAAACCAAGGGGAAGATAAAGGGCAGCACCCTCCATTAAGGAGCTGATACGTGCTATAAGACGCAAATGTCACGAGGCTTTTGTTCGCAAGAACATAAAGGCTTGTCATATTTGTGCAACAATCGTAATTATGCAAGTAAAAAAAATGTATATATATATACTCGCAGAATTAAATACAAAGAAGTTAAGATGAGATCAATGGATTATTACATGAAAGTGTGATAACGTCCTGCGATTTCATCGCAAGACGATAATGACACAAGGTTGTATATTCGCAAGTATATTCAGACTTGTCATATTATCGCAAACACAAAAATATTGTTAAGATAAAGTCAAGGGGTTGAGGCATGCGCGTGCACCAATGTCCTGCGACTTTATCGCAAAAGAGGTGGCAAAGTAAGACCTTTACTTAGGAAGGCATGATAAGACCACATAAACTAATGAAGTCAATTCCGTCAGTATCATTGGAGATTCTTTATATTCTAAACAAGAATATATACTAAGAATTCCTACCAAAAAAGGCAATTTTATTCGCAATCAAGGACGGATATTTCATACTTATTAAAATTTTCGAGGATTGAATACTTCTCATATTTCTTCAAGGATTAAATACTTCTTATACTTCTTCAAGGATGTCTCATAATTCTTATACTTCTTCAAGGATGTTTCATAATTCTTATACTTCTTCAAGGATGTTTCATAATTATTCAAGGAGGTTTCATACTTCTTATACTTCAAGGGGGAGATTTCTTATTTGCTTCGTAACAACCTAAAACTTTGCAACTTAAACTGAGGCAGATATTCTAATACTTACAACAACAGTTGATCACCTGAAGAGCAATAATAAGAGGAAAGGGAATACTAAGCTAGGTCTTCAAAATATATTATTTCTCTTCATATGATCAAGTTATGCAAATAAGAAGAGCATTCAATTAAATAAAGATCAACTCATCATCGCAAAATTAAGACATTGATACTAATTAAGTTGCGAAAAGAAATTGCTGGTTGATTAAAAGTGCAGGAAAGAAGAAAAGATTGTACTCAAACAAACAAGACGAAAAGAACTAAAGAAAATATACAGGAAGGAATAAAACTACTCTGTGGGAGATTTATCTTCATCAAAATGATCTTCTTCGGAGATATCATCTTCAACTTCACTATCAGAGATATCCAAATCTGGGGTATCATTAGGGATTTCTTCAGAAATGAGCGTTTGATACTTAGTGAGAGGAATTTGATTGTCTTCACAAATCCTGCGAGTCATCAAAGCTCAGAAGCATTTGATGTTTAAGCCATGGTTGTTTTGAGAAATTTGATGTTGAGACTTTAAATCAGAAATCTTCTGATTACGTGCAACAAGAGTAGCTTCCATCTCTTCAATCCTCTTCATATAATTTTCTTCAGCATTTACAAAGAAAAAGGATAAGTAAGAAATAAGAGAATAAAGGGTAAGGGAATAAATTAAGGAATTGATTAGAAAATTGTGGAGTTAAAGTGATCAATATTTGCGAATTTACCTTCTAATTGCTTCTTATCATTACGAAGAGAAGTGACTTCAAGCTCCAGTTGATTATTCTTCTCAAGAAGAGAAGAACTTCCAGTTGCGATACTCGCAGATTGCACATTATCTTCGTAGTGGGATTTTAATTCTGCGTTATCAATGTTCAAATCCTCTATCTTCTGGAGAAGTTTTGCATTCTCAACCTCCAGCTTGTTACAACGACTTAAAGTTTTCTTCTCAGCAATTTCATGACGTCTTTCCCAATCTGAAGTAGCTGCACAGCTAGCCCTCCCAACCTGAGCAAATAAAAGGGATTATAAATCAATGAAGTAGGGGAAATTAACAAGGAATAAGAGAGAAACTCACCATACTCCCCAAAGAATATGATACAACAGGAGAGATAAATCTCGAAATTCCATTAGGAGAATTATTGTTGATTACAGTGGGAACTTTGCAAGCCTTCGTAATATGCCTATGAGCATTCGCAGTAGAAGAGTTTCCTAATCCACGAGAAGAGTTGAGAAAAGCCTCAGACAATCGAGTCATTGCAGACTCAAAAGTTTCCACATTGTTGTAGTCTTCATCTTCTTCATCATTATCATCATCATTTCTTCTATCAGAGTCAGTATCAGAATTAGAACTAAGATCCTTCTCAAAAAGTCTATCATCTTTATCACTTTGTTCTTCGTCAACATCCTTGCTAGAGGAGATCATATTGGAGTAAGCACTGGGTGGGAGTCTCTTCCTCTTCCTCGCAGAAACAATATCCTCAAGTTTCTCTTTTTCTTTGCGAAGAACATCTTCTTTATTACCAGAAATCTTGGTGTTCTTCGCAGAGCGAAGTGTTTTTTGTCTGGAAGTTATCGCTTCAGAAGAAGTTAAATTCTTATTCTCACTCACAACAGCCCCAGGGAAGTCAGGAAGAACCTACAAATTCAAATAAGGATAAGAAACAGAGGCAACAATATATTGTTTAAAACACATATAAGAATGTTTCTTACCTCATTTGAAAACAATTGGAAAGCCTCGCGAGTACTGGATTTCCCAGTTTTAAGGTAACTTTCCTTAAGTTCATTCACCTGACAAATATTGCAAAAGGATTAGTAAAAGAAGAAAAATAACAAGAAGATAAGAAGATGGAGATACATACATCTTTATCTCTATTAGGCCAAGAAAAGACCCAAGGTTGATAGTTACGATCATGAAGATTCGCAGAAAGATCTACTATCCCAGAGATGTAAGAACCCGATAATGCTAGAGGATAATTGTACCAATCTTCATCATGAGAATGGCGAGGGGTTCGATTATTTCTAAAAGCATAATCAATATCATGCATAAGAAGATCAGCTTCTGCGACATCAGTTTTACGATGAAGACGAACACCCCAACGCTTATCTTCCCTCTTCGCAGGAATCAATGTGTAATTTTTAAAGAAATTCTAGACTGTGTAATTTGCAGCGATAATCTCTACATCTCTAAATACAGGTCTCCTAAGTTCAATTGGGTATAAATATTTTCCAGTAGCAACACGGTTTGCGAACTCAACCAGAATATGAATGCAATCCCCAGTCAATTGATAAATGGCTCATGAGAAATTTGGGTGAGAAATAATCTCATAGAATAAAGGAAGATTGACATCATAAAGAGGAAGAGGAAGACCTGCGAGTATTTGGCCTCGTGAGACTAAAACTACCTGATCATTCTAATGGAGATCATTAAAGAGTTCCATACAGAGATAGGATTTATTGGTATGACCATCAATCTCATAAAGAACGAGATCTCTATCAGCAAGCTCTGCATTAAGTTGTTCCACAGTTTTCTTCTTTGGAGCCATTAGATGAAGGATAGAAAACAGAGAAGAAAAGAAATAAAAAAGGCAAGAAATAACAGTAGAAGAAAGAAGGAAGAAATTGCAGAAGCATACGTAGTGAGGAAGATGAAAAAGATAAAAGAATAAAAGGAGGAATTAAAGATAGTATTTATAAAGAAAAGAGTTTGATGAAGATTGAAATTCATCAATGCGATTAGACGTGAGTGGTTGAGAAGGACGGTTACGAAAAAACGTGTCGAAGATTTAATGAAAGAGAAAACACGTGTTGCGAACATAACAGGTGATGATAACTATATTAAATTTGCGAGAAAAATGATTCTCATGACATTTCTTCTTCGCAGAACTGACATGAGAAGAGGCAAGATGTAGGGACAGAATATCGCAAGATATTGAGTTACGAACATAGTAACAAATACAAGAGAGAAGTGTTGCAAGATAATGCGATAATAGAAGAAACACGGGAAAAGTGTGAAGAGATTACGAATATAGAATAAACTTACGAATAGAAGTCGCGATACTTCGCAAGCTATATACAGTTGTACAGATTTCACTATAAATAGTAGTTCAAATGTTAAATTGGAGAGGTTCTTTAAGTGAGTATTAGAAAAGGTCTTAGGAGAGAGAACAGAGAAATTTGTAACTGTTCTAAGTTCCATTAACATACTTCTTTGTAATCAGTTGAGAATATTAATCAGTAAATTGTCATTTTTCATCAAGAACTTCTTAAAGTTTTATGAATTCTACTGAGGGTGTAGTTGTAGGATTTCCTGCAACTACAAAAACATTGCGTGTATTAGTTAAATTAGGTTTTTGACGTAGATATTAACATTAGTGCGCGTTTATCTTTATTTAGAAGATGCCGCCTCGTCGTGATGCCACCAACGGTGCTCAACCAAATGGAGAAGAAGGAGAGGACAAAAGGGAACGCATGGAAGCCACCCTTGACCTAGTTGTTGGGACATTGGGAACACTGGTACAGGTTGTTGAAACCCAACGCCGGGGTAGAGTGGACATAGAAAAATTCTTGAAGGTGGTTGGAAGAAAGGAATTTAAGGGGACTGAAGAACCTCTTGAGGCTGAAAGGTGGTTAATGGGGATACAAAAGGAGTTTTTATCCTTGAGAGTGGAAGAGAATGACAAGATCCGTTTTTCTACGTACCTTTTCACTGGAGCTGCTAATTTTTGGTGGGATTCAATAAAACGAGTCTGAAATGTTACCGTTTGGGCAGAGTTTGAAACGCTGTTTTTTGACAAGTATTTTCCTGAGACGGTCAAAGCCTAGATGTGTGCTGAATTTGCAACCTTAGATCAGGGAGACATGACGTTTTCTCAACTAGACAAGAGGTTCGTTGAATTGGAACATTTTGGGGATAACTTGGTCAATACGTCATTACGAAGAGCAAGGAAACTTCAGGATGCACTGAAACCTGCCATCCGTGCTAGGTTGGTACCATGTCGCCTTACTACTTATGAGGATGTCCTTGATACTGCATTAGCTATAGAAGCGGACTGGATCAATAACCAGAAGGAAAGGGAGCCGAGAGATCCCAATAGAAACCAGAAGACGGATTCATTGACTCATCGGAAGCGTCCGCGTATGGATAACCCTGGGAAGGTAGTTGTACTAAAACCTTGCTTTCATTTTGGAGTTGTGGGTCACTTCGCTAGGGATTGTCCTAAATCGAAGCCACCTGGACAACTGAATGCAATCTCGAGGTGTTATCGTTGTGGGAAGGAAGATCATTTTGTGAGGGAGTGTCCATTACCTGCATCACCTAAACCTCCAACTCATAATCAGTTTCAGAATACCCCAAGGCCAAATTTCCAAGCACGGCAGCCTTACCATCCACGAAACAATGCACCACCAATCCAGCCAAGGCGTCAGCCAAATATTCCGGGGCAACTGAACCACATTGATATTGTTGAGAAGAGGACAGCAAAAACCGTGATTGAGGGTAACTTCCTGATCTTTAGTTCTCGTGCTAAAGTTTTGTTTGATTCTGGTGCGACTCATTCGTTCATATCGTTGTATTTTGCTGCTTATCTTGGTTTGAAACTAGTACCCATGGGGTTCACTTTGAGCGTCTCTTCACCGCTAGAAAATGTAGTGTCCCTTAGTAAATTTTGCAAGGATTGTGAAATAACTTTTGGTGACTATAGAGTGAAAATAGATTTGATACCGGTGAGGCTCTAGGATTATGATGTCATTATTGGCATGAATTGGTTGTCACAAAACCAAGCTATACTGGAATGTTTTGAGAAGAAGGTATCTTTCCAATCATCGGATGGAAGTAGAGTGTCTGTTCAAGGATAAAGGTGGAAAGTTATAAATCTATCCTTACCCGGTATGAAAAGGAAGGATGAAACCGAAGAACACATAGCTTATATTGCTAATTTGAGTGAAGAAGAGGATACCAAGGTGGTAGATGAAGAGTTACCGATAGTTCGAGATTTTCCGGATGTCTTTCCAGAGGCATTGCCTGGATTACAACCAAAAAGAGAGATTTACTTTGAGATTGAAGTGCAACTGGGAAGTATGCCAATATAGATGTACCCTATATCGTATGGCACCCAAAGAGGTGAAGGAGTTACGAAAACAACTTGATGAGTTGGAAGAACTGGGATTTATTCGACCAAGTACCTCACCGTGGATATCTCATGTTATTTTTGTGCTCAAAAAGGATGGATCAATGAGGATGTGCATTGACTACCGATGACTGAACCAAATTACAATCAAGAATAAGTACCCATTGCCGAGAATTGATGATCTTTTTGACCAGTTGAAGGGAGCATGTTATTTAGAAAAGATTGATCTTCGATCTGGGTACCATCAAATGCGGGTCAGAGAGGAGGACATTCGTAAGACCGCATTTGGAACTTATTACGGTCATTATGAATTTCTCGTGATGCCGTTTGGGTTAACAAATGCACCTGCAGTATTCATGGATCTGATGAACCGAGTTCTTCGACCTTTTGTGAACAAGTTTGTAGTTGTGTTCATTGACGATATTCTCATTTATTCCAAGACTAAGGAAGATCATGAGGAACATCTAAGAATGGTTTTATAAAATCTGAGAGAGCACAAGTTGTATGCGAAGAGGAGCAATTGTGAATTCTGGATGACCAAAGTCTTATTTCTCGGACATGTTATCTCTTAGGAAGGTATATATGTTGATCCCGAAAAGATTTCGGCTGTGACAAAATGGGAACCCCCAAAGAATGTTTTTGAGATTCATAGCTTCTTGGTTTTGGCAGGATATTACCGAAGATTTGTTGAGAACTTCTCGAAGATAGCAGTCCCTCTTACTCGTTTTACCAAAAAGGGGGTAAAGTTTGAGTGGACTACTAAGTGTGATAAACCATTTGAGGAGCTGAAGCGACGATTGACTACGGCACCCATCTTGGTTACCTCGGAGCCAGGATTAGGTTATGATGTTTATTGAGATGCTTCAAGGAGTGGTTTGGGTGGAGTTCTAATGCAGAAAGGTAGAGTAGTAGCTTATGCTTCTCGACAGTTAAAGAATCATGAAAAGAACTACCCAACTCATGATCTGGAATTAACAGCTGTAGTGTTTGTGCTAAAGCTTTGGAGGCATTATCTTTATGGAGAAAACTTTATGGTATTTTTGGACCACAAAAGTCTAAAGTACATATTCACTCAGAAGGATTTGAACTTGAGATAGAGAAGATGGCTCGAGTTTCTTACGGACTATGATTTTAAGTTGGAGTACCATCCTGGGAAAGCGAATGTTTTAGCGGATGCACTCAGTAGAAAAGAATCTGGATCCATAGCTTTATTGAGGATGGTCAAGTTTGTGGAAAAATATGACTTTGTTATTGAGTGGGACGATGAAAGGGCATACCTGGCGCATGTTGTTGCAGTACCTAAGATTGTGGAGAAGGTCATTCAGGCGCAGACGTTAGACGACGGTTAGAAAAAAATCAAAGGAAAGATGGGTACTATGGATCAACAGGAAGGATGGACACTAGGAGTTATTGGGGCTGTACGCTATAAAGGACGGTTATGTGTACCAGATGTTGAGGAATTGCGAAAGGAAATTTTGACGATGGCTCACAAGTCTGTATTGACAGTACATCCGAGAATCACAAATATGTATCAAGACTTGAAGCGCCAGTTCTGGTGGAAAGGTTTGAAAAGGGATGTTGTATTATTCGTCTCCAGGTTCCATACTTGTCATCAAGTGAAGGCTGAACACCAGCGACTAGCAGAACCTCTTTAGCCTCTACCAATAGCGGAGTGGAAATGGGATTTCATTGATATGGATTTCGTTAGAGGATTACCTAAGACCCAACATGGGAAGGATGGCGTGTGGGTGATCATAGACCGTCTCACCAAGTCGGCCCATTTTCTTCCGGTGAATCATACAGATACCGTACCTATTTTATGTAATTTGTACATCAAGGAGATAGTTAGGTTGCATGGAGTTCCACTATCGATCGTTTCGGATCGAGATTCTCTTTTTACATCCAAGTTTTTGGGGAGTTTTCACTAGTTGATGGGAACAGGATTGGATATGAGTACCGCTTACCACCCTCACACCGATGGTCAGTCCGAGCGAACGATTCAGATTTTGGAGGATATGTTAAGAGCATGTGCGATCGACTTCAAAGGTAATTGGAGCGTTAATTTACCCCTTGTTGAGTTTTCATACAACAACAGTTATCAATCCAGTATAGGTATAGCACCTTATGAGGCGTTGTACGGAAGACCGTGTCGAACACTGTTATGTTGGGCCGAGGTTAGTGAAAGAAGTGTCATAGGGCCACAGATGGTTCAAGAGACAACAAAGAAGATAAGGATCATCCAAGACCGTCTGAGAACATCACATGATTTTTATGGTTAGTAATACGTATGGGAAAAAGAATAAGTCTTTCTCTCTTTTGCATCTACTTTTAGGGTTAGTAATATTATATATTGTTTTGTCACATTCCTAAAACCCTAGAAAAGAAAAAGAACCGTCTCTTTCTTCCTCTTTTCATCTCTGCTACTTTATTAAAAAAAAAAAAAACCTGATTTATTACTGTACCTGATTAGATTATTGATTGGCTTGGAGTGATAAGGATTTCACAATTTTTCTTGGATTGCGTAAGAGGTAGGGGTTTCTCGTAATACTATATAAAAAACTAAACTATTTTCATCTTTTATTCCCTGATTTGCATGGTATTTGTGGATGAACTAGGTCTGTCATTATCATTGTATATGTCGAATGTTCACTAGTTTTCCCTCTATTTATAAACAAAGTTCCCTGTTTAATGAACCCTGTCGGTGTTAAATGTTGTTTTTTTTCATCGGATTTTGGAAGAAAATATTTTAAGAGAAAAGACTTTTTCTTTTATGTCAGTCTCTAACTACTGCACCAGTTACCTCTCGGTCTGTTACCCAATATGTTAGATCAAAGAGAAAGTTTTTTTAAAAAAGAAAGAAAATAACAAAAAGGCCTATAGTTACCCTGTTTTGTTTTCTAGATGGTCATGAACACCCCACCTACGTACACTTATTTTTTTCTTTTTCCTCTTTCATACTAAACAAAAGTAAACAAAAACAAGGGAACCAGGCCATGTGACATACTGATTTCAAAAACAAAATAATCAATTACTCACTTTGAATCATCAAGTACATGTTTCTTAATTTAATACTTCTTATATTTAATCATTTCTAGTGTCCCTTTTCTTTTAAATTAACTAGTTTTCTTTTATATTGTATGCCAACGCCTTATCTCACGCAGTTTTGCTTTTCCACAAGGTGTACGTACCTACTTTGCTAGCAAATGAATGATTATTATTGAAGCCCTTTCCTATGATTTTCTTTAAGACATTAAATCATTTAATTCATTTTGTTTTTAAAGCTAATAAGTCCAGGTTCACCTTTTAAAAACATGTACATTCTACTGCTAATAAATTAATATTTTTTTTGTGCAAGTGAATGGCAACAAATGTTCCAGATTATAGAATTGACCCTACTTTTATTTCTGATGCTGCTTTCAATGAGAAACATCGAGGGTAAAATGGAAAGTTCAAAATGTGCAGCTTTATGATTCAGCTGTTTCTCACTAATAGCAGACTACTAATCAAAATTTGGTTTCGTTAACCGTACTAGGATTGCTAAATGATTTTTAAATCATTCCTTTTTGTTGAGTCAGTGATTTTTGCACATAGTGGTTTCCAAATTGACTGGAGCCTGTCCAGGTAGTTTAGGGTAAATGCATCCTGACGCACAGTTGTTTTGTATGTACAGATGATTTCTGTTTTGGATTATATATGCATTTTTACTTTTATATTATAAGTATTACATGTAAATGCATTGATTAAATTTATCGGATATAATTTTGGATATACGTATTTCTCTGCTGCTGCTGAAATGTCATGCATTTATGGCATCCCACCATTGGTGGCTACCCTGAGAAGACTGTTCGGGGAACGGTATGGTTTGTAACCGGAATAACTCTGACACTAGATTAGGAACTACAATTAGAGGTTAGCTTATGTGAGTAAAATGAGTAAGTAATTTCAGAGGATTTTTGACTTACGTGGATTTTATTTATTTTTTATCGGCTGCATGGTTTAATTTTCGTTGCACTATTTTTTTGAAATTCCTACTGGGCTGTGGTTTGATCACCCCAAATTCCTTTTTCTCTCCTAACAGAGTTTGAGGAGAAGTTAGCACAGTAAGCAGACTTGGAAGCTTACGGCATAGTACTCAAATGTTAGTATTATCGCAAGACACTACTATATGATATCATGGGGATAATTGGTACTTTTATTGATTATCATTTTTATTACTTTGGAGTTTTCAAGTATTTAAATAAGAGACATTTCTAGTTAAATACTTTTTAAATTGTTGTTCTTATTTTATAAATTTTAGAACATCATTAGTGATTATTATTATTTGGGAACTTTTTACTTGGAATTTGAGTTGGAAAAGACATTTAATAATATCGTCTTTATTCATTTTGTAGTTGTACTTTGTTTTATTAGAATTCTTTATAATTAAAAAAAAAACATGTTCCATAGTCATGCCTCAAGGATTCGTTCTTGCTAGTTGGGTTGGAAGTGATCCATTGGGTCAAATCCGGCTCAATAGAAGCCCGAATTTTTGACGGACGTTACATTTTCCAATTTTATGGACAAAAATGGGGAGAATTAATTATAGTTCATAGTACAAATACATATGGTTTTCGGATGATTATGTAAGGGGGAGTGGTTTCCATGTGAGATGGAGTATTGAATAAGGGGGAGTGAAGTATCACCATAGTATTGTTGTTGAAGTTGTGATGCAATTGGACTTTGACGCTGTGTAATAATACTATGACACTGTATAACAATGATTGAGAACCAATGCTTTTCTCATTGTTATAGCTAGGTATTTTCAACAACGATGATACTAAACTTACAACCTTTGGGATCATTGTACTACTTGGAAGTGACGAAGATTTCGAGTATTGTTGAAGATTAGGCATGTGGAATAGGAGCTACAAAGTTTATTTATATAATTTTTGTATTCCATATGTATTAATAGTTTTGCCACTAAAATTGACAAAGAGGGAGATTGTTAGAGCACTGCTCGGTCAAACTCGCATGCGTTGCTATCTCAAGCATGTTTGTCAATCTTAGTGATCAAAACTATATAGTCTTGATTTCTAGTCTACTATAGCTAAGGTCTCGGACTAGGATAGAAAGTGTAGTTGAGCTCAAGAACTCCATGGCGATCATCATACAAGATGAAGGACTACTCAAGGAACCAGTGGATCTTCATCGACTAAAAGGTATGTGGAGACTTGAACTTATCTATCACTCAAAAGTCTATCTACTCTATCTCCTATCTTGAGACAAAAATCGTTTTACTATATAGACTAAAGATATGCACATGAGATATTTCGAGCTGAGTATATCTCGCTTATCTATTTCTAGAAATATGTGTTGGTAAAACTTTCGCTTTAGCCAAGTTCATCTTTGCCTAGTGACTAAAGTCATGTTATGTTTCAATCACTTTGGAAATCGCTCTGACGAAAACTAGTTCGTGAAAACAGCTATATGACGTCCTCTGAGAATGTTTCAATGATTGAAATGAGAGTTTAGACTATATAACCATTGGTGGATATAAACATTGTTGTGGAAACACATATATGTATAAGTCCTTAACACTTGAACCGAAGTTTGCGAACTTTGTTGATCAAGTGGAACCGGATCATGAGCAGCAACTCATTATGCGAACTCAGTCCGTGAACGCAGCCCGCGAACTGGAGTAAGTTATCGAACCTGAGAATATCTGTTGAAGTTGAAGCTCAGGTGCAGTCCGTGAACCCAGTCCGAGAACTGACGGAAGTTCTCATCCCGATAAATTCTGCTGGAGTTTATTAACATCAACCGGTTAGCTTGAGTCCGCAAACTCAGTCCGCGAACTCAAGAGGTTATTTCTGAAAACGTTGTTCATGTACTTATTCTTAAATTACTAAGGGATGCTTTTGCAAACCGTGGATTTATAGTTCATGATTAATGATTCGAGTGAATCACATCGTTTTTGATTCAATTGTGTCTCTTGCAGTACTTGAGATCTCATATCAATTGAATAACTCTCTAACTAGTTCATTTGAGTCATTTGGACTAGTTATGGTGAAGAAGAATATGGTTGATATGAAAGTTATCATTTGGCTAACCATTTGGTTGACTAATATTGAACCAACCATTATACACGTTTGGGTACGGTTACACAAACCCAAAAACGTCAAATACATGTGTGTATGGCAAGCTAAGTTTTCGATCTAACGGTTGAGAGATATTAGCTTGTATATAATCAGGTTTTCATCTAACGATGAATATTGAATACTTTGTTACTATGTAGTTGCAGAATAACCTACAACTACACCCTCAATAGAATTAGTAAAAACTCAAGAAGTTCTTGATGATGAATAACAATTTTCTTATTAATGTTCTCAATTGATTACAAAGAAGTATCTAAATGGAATTAGAATAGTTACAACTTTCTCTATTCTCTTTCCTAAGATATTTTCTAACACTCACTCAAAGAACCCCTGAATTTTACATTTGAACTCCTATTTATAGTAAAACTTATACAGATGTACATGAGTTACGAAGTATCGCAACTTATACAAAATTATTTCATCCTCGCAAAACTTCATATTTCTCCGCGTTTCTTCTATCATCGTATCATTTTATAACTCTTTTCTCCTGATACTCGTGAACTATTATCTTGCGATATTCAGTACCTACATCTTGCCTCTTCTCATGTCAATTATACGAAGAAGAAATGATCGTGAGAACATAACCGTTACTTAGTCTTTTAAAATTTTGACACGTCTTTTGTAACCGTTCTTTTTTAGTTATTCCCTTATATAACTCCTTTATATTCTCTTCCTTTTCTTTTTCTTATTTCCGCAATTCTATCTTCTACTCATACTCTCTATCACTATTTTCTCTGCAATTTTTTCTTCTATTGTATCTTCATGAGTTCTCCAAGGTAATTTCCTTCTATCTCTGCGTATTTCATTTGTTCTCCTCTTTAATTTCTGTATAATTTGTTATCTGATTTTGGTTTATTTCATCAAAATAACTTCTCAGATGAAATCTCAACTAAAGAATCCAAGCCTTAATCCACGAAGAAGAAAATCTGAGAATCAAAAGGTAGTTAAAATACTCTGCCTTCTTTCCTGAACAATATATTTTTGCCTCAGTTTTTAATCTACATTTTGATTCGCAGGTTGACGAAAAACCAAATCCAAGTAAGAGATCTCGAATAACTAAACCCACACCATTAATTCCGATTGATGATTTCCTTCCTGAAGTTAATAAGGAATTTTCCTCTCCTCCTCGTGAAAATGCTTCTTCACATACTCCTGCCTCTACTCCATTACCTACTTTTCAATATCCCATCAGTGTCAATTTATCAACACTTCTTCAAGATCAACCCTCTCAAAACATTTCTTCAACTTCTTCTTTTGAAAAACAACCCTCGCAAAATATTTCTTCAACTTCTTCTTTTGAAAAACCTGTCTTGTCCCCAAATCCTTTGAGTGCTATTTCTCCAGACAATTTGTAGCTTGCTCTTATTCCTTCAAATTCTTCTCCTCTTCCTCAAGAAATTCGAGATGAAATTTATTCAACTTTCCGAATGTTATCTGAGGTTTTGACCAATACTGCGAAGTCTACTAATGTTCGTTCGCAATATGAATTTTGCGAAGTTCTGAATAATTTCGTCAATCCAGACATTTCTTCTTCACGTCAATCCTTGGAAAAAGAAATTGAATTGCTTCGCCAATCTTTGAAAGCTTCTCAAGCAGAATGCGAGGATCTTCGTAAAGAAAATCATCATCTTCATAATAATTCTCTGGACTGTGCGATTCTTCGCAAAAGAAATGATGAATTGAAAGGTATGATTACTATCTTCATATTTTCTCTTTTATTTACTTATATTCTTCATATGCTTGAAACATCCATTAAAACCCATTCCCCTTTATATAATCCATCCAGAAATGTAGAAGATTGGTACTTCACCATGAATCAGATGCAACAGAATATCGAACCAAGCATGAAAGCCTCTTAAACCAATTCTCCCATTTATCTAATCTTTACTCGTGTGCTCTTGACAACTCTGATGCTCTTTTTCAAGAGAATACTCAATTAATATATGATCGAAATTTTTTTAATGATGACATATCTCAACTTTTTTCTTCCTTAACCAAAGCTAATTTGAGAATAGAAACATTATTAGAAGAGAACAAAACCTTATCAGAATAGAAATGTTCGTTTTTGAATACAATGATTGTTTCTTCGCAAGAATTAAAGACTCTTCAGAATAAATGTTGCGATCAAGAAAATCTTCTTTCTTTGTTGAAAGGTGAACTTGAGGAATTAAAGAAGTCTTCAAATGCTGAAAGAAATTCTTTTGTTATTGAGAAGAATTCCCTTATTAATAAGAATATAGTCTTGTGTGCTAAGAAGAATCAACTTGAAGAAGATTACTCGTCATTAAAAAGTCTTAATGCCAAACTTGCGAAGGATAAAAAATTTCTCCTTTCTAAAGATCAAAAGCTTCAATCTCGACTTAAAGGATTAGTTGGTGATGGTTTTGATAATGCGATGAATCAGATGAAGAACTGTTGTCTATCTTTAACTCAATCTCTTACTTCGCAAAGAGAAGGTAGTCATTAAAATTTGACTGCCTTTGGTATATCTTTAAATTTCGTTATACTCGCAAATTTTATTCTTTGAACTTTGTTTTATTTGCAGAATCTGAGAACCACCTTCGTAATGCAAAAGCTGGATTAGAAGCCTCCTGTTCTGAGCTTCGTAAGAAGAATGCTTTGCTTTCTACTCGCTTAATCAACTCTCATGACCGTGCTACTCGGAGATTCAATTATCTTGCTTATTCCAAAGATATCGAAGATACCAATCATCAAAAATCTATACTTCGTGAAAGTCATCTGAAAGCTCAAGTCTTTGCGAATAACATTCTCTTATCAAGAGGCTTGCCTCCTGTGAAGATTACTCCTCTGAAGATATCTGACGATGAAGTTTCTCGTGAGCCTGATAGTGATTTCGATTATGAGAGTGATGATGAAGATCTTGATGATGAGAAAGAATCTATTCCTCAAGGAGATGTCCCTGTTGCGTATTCTTCCAAGGATGATATCTCGCAAAAGTCGAAGGATGCTAATGACCCTACTGATCTTAAAGATCCGGCACAGATTGTTGATGAAGCATGATAACATTCCTTTTTCAATTTATCATTGACTCTCCTGTCTTTCTTTCTTTTGAATTCCTTTCCTTAGATACTGTTGGTTTTCTTTTTACGAACAATTCTATTTTTTGAGAAGTACATCTGATATTTTGCGAAGATGATTTATCCTTTCTTTCTGATATTTTGCGAAGATAATTTAACCTTTCTTTGATTTAATTTGCCCCATTTGATCATATGAAGAGAAATAATATATAACTCACAGATAAAGCTTAGTATATCCTTTTCCCCCTATTATTTCTCTTTAAATGATTAAACATTGTTTGAAGTATTAAAATATCTGCCTCAATTTATCTTACGAAGTTTCAACTTGTTACGATTGTAGATAAAAAATCATCCCTTTTAAGCATAAAAAGTAAAATATATGAAATATCCTTAATAAGTATACTACATATACAACACCTTTGTAGAAGTATTAGAAGTACCAAATCCATCAAATGAAGAGATATAAGAAGTATTAGAAGTATTCAATTCACCAAATGAATTATTAGAAGTACTCAATTCCCTTTTACGTATTAGAAGTACTCGATCCACCAAATGAAGAGATATAAGAAGTATTAGAAGCACTCAACTCATCAAATAAAGAAATATAAGAAGTATTAGAAGTACTCAATTCACCAACTGAAGAAATATAAGAAGTATTCGATTTGTGAATAATTATGTAACATATGATGAAGTATAATGATTATTTAACCTTCACCAAATGAAATATCCATTAAAGAAGTATAATAAATATGAGATATTCTTGAAGAATTATAAGAAGTATTCAACTTTTTGGAGAAGTATTCAATATATGTAGAAGTATAAGAAGTATGTAATTCTCGTAAATTTTTACGAATATGAACTTATCTGTATTTGATTGCTATCAAAATCGCATCTTTTGTTAAGTCTTCATTAAAATTCTTCATTGATGTTGTCTTCCTTGATAGGACTTCTTGTAAAAATTCTTCAATGATATTGACAGAGCTGTCTTCTCTTCAAAATTTCTTGATGTATATTCTTGTAAAATTTCTTCAATGATATTGACGAAGTTGTCTTATTTTCAGATCTTCATAATGTATATTCTTGTATAATTTCTTCAATGATGTTGATGCAATAAATTTCATTAATTTCTGTGGTCTTATCATGCCTTCCTAAGTAAAGGTCTTATTTTGCCACCTCTTTTGTATTAATTATTTGCGATAATATGACTAGTCTGAACATTCTTGCGAACATACAACCTCGTGACATTATCGTCTTGCGATGAAATCGCAGGACGTTCTTACACTTTCATGCAAAAACCCATTGATCTCATCTTAACTTCTTTGTATAGTATTTTAGCCTCTTCAGGAATTGTTGCGACAATATGACAGGCCTAAATATTCTTGCGAACATAAATCCCCATGACATTGCCGTCTTGCGATGAAATCGCAGGACGTCTCTACACTTTCATGTAGCGACCCATTGATCTCATCTTAACTTTATTATGTTCTGCGAGTTATTTATTCTTTTCTTTCTTTCTCCTTTTTTTTTTTTTTTTTTAGAAGGCTCGCAGAACTTCATTTGTTGCAAAAATATGACAAGCCTTTATATTTTCGCAAACAAGAAGCCTCGTGACATTTGCGTCTTATAGAACTTATCAGCTCCCTAATAGAGGGTGCTGCCCTTTATCTTCCCTCTGATTGCCCCTTCAAGGAAGCGTACATCGACCATACAAGGTTAGCTCTTCCCATCCGGTTCTGCCAACAACCAGCTTTTGATCGCAACCTCTTATCCTTTTTGCCTATAGGTCTTATAGTTACGAGGTTGCACCCTATGGGGTATCTTTGGGCCAAGTGCATCATTTGCCAAGACTTGTCAAAAATGGCAGATGTGGTTCAACCTCACCCGGCACTCTTGACTCAACCGTGTACCTCGGCGCCTTGATCGTTTTCTGCACTTCTTGGGAAAGACAGTATGCCTTAGTCGCCCAACCTAAATCCTCTTACACCGCATTTTATATTGCGTAATGTCGTTAGATTAGGTGAGAATCCAAGGTGTCTAACCCGGATAGGTACCCAATTATTGGGTTGTACCCCAAAATTTTTACCATGTACTAAGGGCCCTTGGTGGTGTTCCGGTTACCCTTAGCCACGTTATAGGTACCCCCTTAAATGACGTACTTTAGGACTTTGCCTCTTACGAATTATAGCTTCGCGAACTAGGGTGTACGCCACAAAGGTTTGCCTGTCTAAAATTTTCTGCGGCTCTCTTTATTTTTTGGAGGATGATCACATATTGCGGTCTTTTATTCGCAAATTAATGAAATTTTAATCGGAATATAAATTTTGAAAATTCGTAACTTTTCCCAATTTCCTGCTAGCAAACAATATTCGTAAAAAATTTCATGAGTTTTATGGATAATACCTTTTCAAATATAGTCTGTTCCAAGTTCTACCAAGCCTCAAACCCATGTCTCTCCCTTCTGGATCCATCAGCCGATAAGCTCCGCTTCCTACAACTTCTTTAATAACATATGGTCCATCCCATTTTGGTGCTAATTTCCCTCCATTTTATTTTTGATATCGAGGTGTTTCTCGCATGACCAAATCACCTGGTTTATATTCACGTTCAATGACTCTCTTTTTTTATTCTTGAGCTAATCGTTCCTGATAAATCCTCATATGGTGCAACACCTTTTCTCTTTTTTCTTCCAAATCATCCAATTCTCTTAATATTACTCCCGCACTTAAATTTCTTTCCCAAGCTTCTTTCTTTGTTGTCGGAATTACAACCTCTGTGGGTAATACTACTTCTACTCCATATGTTAGACAATATGGAGACATTCCAGTTGCTTCTCTTCTAGTTGTATTGTATGCCCAAACTGCGCTAGGTACTTGCTCGCACCACCCTTTGAGATGTCCTTCTAATTTCTTTTTGATTATATCTGCGATTGTTTTATTTGTTGCTTCAGCTTGTCCATTAGCTTGTGGATATAACGGGGTTGACTTCCCACATTTTATTCTAAAAGCACTGAGTAACATCTTTATATTCTGCCCCTCAAATTGTTTTCCATTATCAGATACTAGTTCTTCTGGAACCCCGTACCTGCAAATGAGGTTCTCAAATATAAACGTAAAAACATCTTTATCACGAATATGCTGTACTGCTTTTACTTCTGCGAGTTTCGTGAAATAATCTGTTGCAACTATCAAGTATCGCCTTTGTCCAGATCCAGGTATAAATGGTCCAACAATATCCAACCCCCATTTACCAAAAGGCCAGCATCTTGTTGAAGAAGTTAATGTAGCCCCTGGTGCATGAATTCTTTTACCATGTCGTTGGCATTCCTTGCATCTTCGTACGAACAATTTTGCGTTTGTATGCATATAAGGCCAGTAATATCCTTGTATCTTTGCTCTATATGCTAGAGATCTTCCCCCACTATGATTGCCAGCTTCTCCTCCATGTAACATCTTCAATATCTTTTCTCCTTCTTCGCGAGTTAAGCACCTGAGAGGTGGTCCATTGAAAGATTTTCTGTATAAAATTCCTTCTCGCAACTCATAGTTTGTTGCACGAATCTTTAATTTATGTGCTTCTAGTCTGTTCCTGGATATTTCTCCTGTTGCGAGGTATGCATGAATTTCTTTTCTCCAATCTGCGATGTTGTTTGATAACTCTCTTTCTACTTCCATCGCAACAACTTCTTCAATTTCTTTCTCTTTGTCCACTGATGGGTGTTGAATTGTTTGTATTTGGATATTTCTTGTATTTGGATTTGTCATCAAGCTTGGAATAAATGCAAAAGCATCTGCGAGACGGTTATGTTTTCTTGATATATGTCTCCATTTTAATTTTGGTATCTTCGCAGATAATTCCTCAACGAGTTTCTTGTATTTCTTCAAAGAAGATTCATTTGTGGTATACTCCCCTTTAATTTGACAAATCACTAATTGCGAATCACTTGTTATCCTTATACTTTCAAGCTTCTTTTCTATTGCGATCTTTAATGCATGCACTACAGCTTCGTACTCTGTTTCATTGTTCGTGGATGCAAATTCTAGTCTGAATGAGAATGTTGTTCTTTCTCCTTCTGGTGAAATCAACACGACTCCAATTTCATTTCCCTCACTATTGGATGATCCATCCACCAGAATTTCCCATCTATCAGGCTCTGTTAACAAGTCTTTTGGATTTCCAAATTCTTCTTCAACATCCATCATTTCCTCTACTGCTTCATCTTCTGCCAAAAAATCTGCGACGACTTGTGATTTTTTCGATGACAACACTTCGTATTTTATCTTGTAATGGTTTACTTGTGCATTCCACCTTTTTATTATTCCTGACCTTTTTGTGTTATTCATGATTGATTCAATTGGGACTTTGGTTACCACTTTTATTACATGTGATTGAAAGTATATTCGTAACTTGAATGATGCATAAACCAGGGCTAAGATTAACTTCTCCATTTTAGAATAATTCTTTTCTTCTGCATTAAAGGTTTTACTAATGTAGTAAATGGGCCTTTCTACTCCTGCGTCCGCTCGCAACAGAACTGCACTTAGAGCATGTGGAGTTGTTGCGAGGTATACCAATAATTCTTTGTTTTTCTCTGGTTTCTGTAGTATAGATGTATTTGCGAGGTATTCTTTGATTCCTTGAAAATATTTTTCACATTCATCAGTCCATTTGAATTTTGCTCCTTTCTTAACTATGTTGAAAAAATGCTTGCACTTATCTGACATTCGCGAAATAAATCTTCCAAGTGAAGCCAAGAGCCCATTTAGATTTTGTACTTCTTTTACTGTTGCAGGTGTTGGCATGTTACGAACTGCTTGGACCTTTTCTGGATCAACTTGTATTCCCTCCTTTGATACTATGTATCCCAAGAACTTTCCAGATGAAACCCCAATAATACATTTCTCAGGATTTAATTTGATGTTGAACTTTCTCATTTGCTCAAATATTTCCTTCAAATCTTGCACATGGTCTTTAGCTTCCTTGATTTTTATCAACATATCATCTACATATACCTCCAAAGTTTTATGTATCCACTTCGCGAACACTTTTTCAACCATACGTTGATATGTAGCACCCGCATTCCGTAAACCAAATGGCATCTTCACATAACAATACAAACCCCTTGGAGCAAAGAAGGCAGTATGTTCTTGATCTTCTTCTGCGAGTGATATTTGATTATACCCCTTATATCCATCAAGTGAAGTGACTCTGTCATGGCCTGCAGCTGATTCCACCATTTGTGGTATATCTGGTAATGGAAAACTGTCTTTGGGACATGCCTTGTTTAGATCAGTGAAATCTATGCAAATTCTTATTCCTTTATTCTTTTTCGGAACAATGACCATATTCGCAATCCATTCTGGATATTTTGCTTCCCTTATGATCCCTGCATCCAACATCTTTTGTAATTCTTCTTCTATCTGTACATGATAATTTTGTGATATCTTCCTTATTCTTTGTTTGAATGGTCTTACATTTTTATCTATGTTCAATCTATGACATGCCACTGATGGATCAATTCCTGGTATCTCATCTACACTTCCTGCGAAGATATCTTTATATTCTCGCAAAAGATCAGTAGTCCTTTTTTCTTCTTCTTCATCCATCTTAGTTCCAATTCGTAAGAATAAAGGCTCCTCTTTACTTCCAATATTTATTTCTTTAGTTGGTTCAGCTGCAACATAGCTTGGACTTTGCTCCCCATAGGTGTTGGCTCTTTAATTATTTTTGCTGGTTCCCCTTCTTTTTCTGGAATTTCATTTGGTATACCTCTCCCTTCCTTTGCTCTTATTGTATACACTCGGAATTCTTCTTCTTTTCTTGTTTCCTTCACAAGTTTCCTACGAAGCTGTTTCTTTTTTGCTCTTCCTCCGCATTGCGTTACTTCAATTTGATAACAAAATTTTGCACTATCAAGATCTCCTTTTATTTCTTGTATTCCATTTGGTGTAGGATATTTGATTTTTTGATGTAATGTTGAAGCAACAGCTTTGATCGCATGAATCCACGGCCTTCCTATCAACATGTTATATGGTGATTCCATATCTATTACACACAAGATTACATGTGTTTCGATTTCTCCTAGTAATATTCGCAGCACGATTTCCCCTTTAGATTTTGTTGTAGATTTTCCTAATCCATGAATAAGACACTTTGAATTTATGATTTTTTTATCTTTAATTCCCATCCCCCTAAGTGCATGATAGAATATGATATTAACAGAACTCCCTGTATCAACCAAAATTCGGTTTAATTTCCATTTTTCTTCAGCTTTCTTATCTTCTAGCATGATTGGCAATGCGATCACCAATGGTGAAGTGTGGTTCAAGTCTTCATTTGGAATTTCTGCTACTGAAAATGTGATTTTCTGCTTTTCCCATTCTTCTAAAGTTGTTATCTTTTCTTCCTCTACAATCTCGCTTGTATATTTTTCTCTTCATATTACTATGAAATTCATCAATCATTGTCTTTGTGATCATATTACATTCTTCTTTTTTACAATCTCCATCTACTGACTTCATTTGATCTTCAAATTTTCCACAATTCCCTCAAATTTTGGCTACCACAATTCTCAAGTCCCTGTTTCTAGCGCCAATTATGTAGTTGCAGAATAACCTACAACTACACCCTCAATAGAATTAGTAAAAACTCAAGAAGTTCTTGAGGTTGAATAACAATTTTCTTATTAATGTTCTCAATTGATTACAAAGAAGTATCTAAATGGAATTAGAATAGTTACAACTTTCTCTATTCTCTTTCCAAAGATATTTTCTAACAATCACTCAAAGAACCCCCTGAATTTTACATTTGAACTCCTATTTATAGTAAAACTTATACAGCTGTACATGAGTTACGAAGTATCGCAACTTATACTCGCAAAATTATTTCATCCTCGCAAAACTTCATATTTCTCCGCGTTTCTTCTATCATCGTATCATTTTATAACTCTTTTCTCCTGATACTCGTGAACTATTATCTTGCGATATTCAGTACCTACATACTAAGCTAACATTGATTGCAAAACCTGATTTGAAAGACTATATAAGGGAGAACTCTAGCCATTAGAAAAACTAATACCCACACACTTTTCTTGTGTGATACTAGTTTTATCTAAGCTAGAGTCGTTCTCCATTAACCCTTGAGTTTTCTCTCTAAATTCGGGTTAATGACTTAAGACTTCACTGGGATTGTGAAGCCAGACCGATACTACTTTTCTTGTAGTTGTATGATCTGATCTTACTATTTCTATCGTACAAGTACAATTGTAATAATTGGCTTGAGATTTCTATCTCTGATAGGAAAGATAAAAGTAGTCACAAACATCTTCGTCTCATTATTTGTGATTCCTCAATAATCTTCTTCGCTGCGTCGATTAAGTTTATTGTGAGGTGATTGATGAAACTGAGATATTCTCTGGGAATATAAGTGTGGTTTTATCGATTGGTTCCTATTCACCTTGATTTATCAAAAGACGGAACAAAACTTATAGGTTTATTCATGGGAGATGAATTTATCTATTACCTGTAGACTTTTCTGAGTGAGACAGATTTGTTTGCTAAAGTCTTCGACTTTTGGTCGTATCAACTCTTGATTGTGGGTGAGATCGGCTAAGGGAATCAAGTGCGTAGTATCCTGCTGGGATCAGAGACGTTGGAGCATAAATGTACCTTGGATCAGTGTGAGATTGTTTGGGGTTTAACTACAGTCCATACTGAAGTTAATTTGGAGTATGCTAGTGTCTCTAGCGGCTTAATACAATGTATGTTTATTCTGGACTAGGTCCCGGGGTTTTTCTGCATTTGCGGTTTCCTCATTAACAAAATTCTGGTGTCTGTGTTATTTCTGTAGGATCAGAATATCGCCACAATAATACTCTTACGAAATTTATAAACAATATTTCTGCGAGCTCTTCAACAACACGCTGCGAGTGTCGCAGAGTGACTCAAAGAATGGCGTAGCAGATGACGGTAACTGAAACAGAAGAAGAGCTTGAAAATCCTGCGAAGATTATAGCATCTGCGATAATTAACATTATAAATACTGCGAGACTAGCGCGAGTTAGATCCGAAATTAAAGGACAGCATAGCTGTCACCCACTATGTAATTACCCTATATAAAGAGGTCTAATAGATTCAGAAGGGGAGAGATCAATTTTAGAGTGTTGAGAAAGTTTTGAGGAGAGAGAAAATTTAAGAGGGCGGTTGTGTTCTTGATTTTTTTCATTTCTTGTAACTTTTCTGGGAATTAATTAATAAAAGTGTTGTTTTGATCTTCAAATATGTGTTGATTGTTATGAATTCTTGTGAGGGGTGTAGTGTAGGAATTCCTGCAACTACATAATGGCGCTAGAAATAGGGATATTTCTGAGCAAAGATTGAAATTGTGATTTGTAAGAATTTGAAGAAATTGAAATAGATTTTTACATGATTTACAGTGATACATCAAAATTGAAGGAATGGTTAGAAGAAGAAATACATCAGAACAACCAACAACCGTAAGGAGGAGTAAAAGACTTGCAGGAGAAGAGACAAATTAAATAGGAGAATCTTCAAGATTAAGAACAAGGAGCAACAAAACAAGGAATTATGGAGAAAATCTAGTTCAACAACCGAATCAGCAAACACCGATACAAGATAGAACTGTGGATTATGACAGGGTGAGCGTGCACACTTGGCGATCAGATTCAATAAAAGAAGCAGAAAATCGATAATTAATAAATGGAAGGCGAGAGGGAAGAGATCAAGAAGCGGTTGGAGGATTAATTCATGGAGATGACGAAAATGAAGCAGTAGAGGCTTTAAGACAAAGAATACAAGAGGAAAGGAGGTTAGTGGCGGAAGAACGCGCGAATCTAACAAGACAAAATCACGAGTTAAGAATGGAGAATTTGAGATTACAAAATAGGGGATCAAGAAGTATTGCAAGATCAATTTCAAGATCATTTAAAGAAGAAGCAAGGCGAAATTCCCCTGTGAGAAATGCTGGTGAAAATATTCGAGAGGAAATGCAAAATCCAAATGAAGAGCAGCATTATGGAGAAGAATAGATGATTAATGATTGCTACATTCCACGTGATGAAACTTTGGATGATAGGCGTGATAATAGAAATCAAGAGGGTGGAAATAACCAAGATGGTGAAAAAAATCGAGAAGAAGGTAGGAGAATATTACATGAGCGAGAAATTCAAAGAAACCGGAGAATAATTGAGGATGAAACTGAGAGACATTATGCTGAATAAGCACGTCTAGCTTGCAAAAGAGAAAGATTGAGAGCAGAAGTGGAAGAACAAGAGTTTCAAGAAGCAATACGTCAGAATAATCATGACAATCGAGAAAGGAGACGCGCAAGAAATCGCAACAATGATAATATCAATGAGGAATATGATAGAATACAAAGTAGAATAGAAAGACAGCGAAGATAAACGGTGAAAAATGAAGAAAATCGCAGAAGAGAAAATGGAAGGCATAATCATTTGCGAATTCAAGAAGGAGGTGAAGAAGAAAATCGCGGAAGAAGGCAACATGAAGATGCTGAAAAAGAAGCATAAAATCTCGCAAGGCAAGAAATACATGAACGCAGAAGAAGGAAAGCTGCACTGAAAAGACCAATAGAGAAAAATTCAGCTGGGAATGAACAGATCTTGAAAGAGTTAGCAGAAATGAAGGGAATGTTAAATAATAGAAAAAAGGGAGGTAGAAGGCAACTTGATAAGGCCATTGAAGAAGCTGCGAAAACTCCATTCACCCAAGAAGTACAATTAAGAGGTATACCCCCAAAATGCAATTTGCCAACGTTAACCAGTATCTTTGATGGAATTACTTGTGCTATTCAACATGTCAAAGCTTATGTTAGGTGTATGCTATAATGGGAAAACCATGATGCTGTATTATGCAAATATTTCGCATCCAGCTTAATAGGCGAGGCGCTAAAATGGTTCGAAGGTTTACCTAAGAACACTATAACTTCTTTCAATCATTTGCAGACTACATTTTTGGGAGCATATATAAGTAACAATTCTTCGCGACCTGGAATTGAAGATATATTTGGATTAAAGCAAATGGTTGGTGAAAGCTTAAAACATCTAACCATAAGGTGGAAAACAATGTGCAGCGAAATGGCAGGCCACGTGGATGAGAGATATCTCATATTATCATTCATTAATGCAATGTTCGTAACCAATCTGTTATACGTCCAAATCTTCAGAATCAAGAATACCATCACAATGACAGAGCTGCGAAAATTTCAAGAAGAATACATTACTTTGGAGGAGAAACAAAATGAGATGGAATCATACCCTATTGTGAATACCAGCTCAATTGCAGCAAACACAAGTCTACTTCCCAGGTTAATAAATACAATAGCGAGCACTTCGCAGGTGAATCAGGAAAAGAGTATGGATGATGGACAACAGAAATTAGTAGCTATGGGAAGCATAGATCAAGAAGAGTTCGAAAGGGAAAGAAATTTTTTCAATCGAGGTGGAAATAATAATATTCATAGACTTGATCAGCCGCAAGAGACTTATGGTGGTCAGAGACAAAATTATTATAGAGGGAAAGGAAGTCAGAAGATAATATGGGAAGAAATTAAGATGCCACCCCTAAATTCTAGCATAAATAAAATTTGGTAGGCTATAATCTTGATGGAGGACATACCCGCACCATGGAACATGGGAAAAGAGCCACACCCAAATAATCGAAATCTAGAATTTTGTTCTTATCATCATTTTCATGGTCACTCAACGAATGAATGCAGGAATGTAAAAAGAATCATTTTGAGAATGATAGACCATGGAAAATTAAATCATTTCTTAATAGGGAACCCTCAATCTCAACTCTTACCGCCACCACCAGAAATTCGCAGAGTGAATACAACAAAGGGAGGAGAAACGTTTGTGATAGAATTTGGAGCAAAAGCGAAGAATCTATTTTGTAACTCCATCATACATTCATACAAAACTATAGAAGATTTCCACGAAGCTGTGCGCCTCATCAACAAGCAATATAATATTGGTCCTTCTGTGAGCATGGTGAGCGAAGGAGGAAAGAGGAAAGCGTCGGCAATAGAATAACCGCCCAAGCGTGCAGCATCAGCACATATGAATCTGTCTTGAAATAAAGCGGACAAAGCTCCTGTACAAGAGTTCGGAGATACGGTTCCAAACTTCCCCTTTCCCATGAATGAAGTGATAGAACTCCTGGAAGCATGGATTTAAGATGACGCGATAAAGCTACCACCTATCGACGCCCACCGACCAAGGACGAGATGACAAATCCCAAATACTGCCACTACCATAGGTTTGTCCATACCCGACCAAAGATTACAACAAGTTGAGACAAATCTTCAAATAAAAAGTAGAAGAAGGAGAACTCCAATTAGGAAACGAGGGCGTTCATAGAGACCCTCTTTCCATTAGAAGCTGCATGATCTCGGGGTATTCTATCTGCAAGACTATACAGACCATGATGAAACGTTTGTGTGAAATATTTTATCTCTCAAAGGGACAACGTAAAGACATGTTCATAAACCTCAACCATGTTGTGTTAGGAAGGCATTTGTATCCGAAAAAGGAAGTGGTCTCGAAGCCACGGTCTCTTCTTGAAGACACGACCAACAAAGGGGACCGGGACTCTTAACCATCACTTGTTTGAAGAATGTCGAGTTCGACAGAACATTGATTGATGCATCCTCCGGGTTCAACATCATCACCGTTAAAACTCGAGGACCACAAGGATTTCAAAAGAAGCAAACTACTCGCAGCCCCAACCGTAATTAGGAGCTCAGAAGGAGAATTCAGAGATGCCTATGGGTACATTGACCTCGAAGTTAAAATCGATAATACTCTAACGCATGCTAAATTTTACATAGTGCAAGAGTGTCCGAATTACGACATGATCATGGGGCGCCCGTGGATAAACGACAACAAAGCAGCACTAGGAGTGAGTCCTTTGCTGGTTTCAAGATTCTGAAATAATCTCCAATAAACCGTCAATCCACGAAGATTGTTTATTGCCGTATCGACTCTTTGCAAGCATGACGCAACTTCCCGGAGAAATCCCGAATTCATACCTTAAAAGGTTCCGAGCCCATGTAAGTCTCATCGAACAAGCTTATTTACAAACAAGAAAGCCTCTTCCTACTAAGTCCCTGGACTTGTTTCAATCAACAACCTAACCGCCAATAAGAGGTGCGAGTGGGGTCTTTGGTCCTTTCAAACGTTTTGCTAAGAGCTTGGAAGCGATCGAGACAATGTATCCCGAAACAAGATAATGTGTCAAGTCCAAATCCGTTTCAAATTGGAGACATGGTAGCAAAAGAGGACCACATTTCAAGTTGGAAATGTGGCGGTGAAAATGACTAACCAATATGATTTGTCGGTGACAAAGGAAGATGAACCATATTTGGTAGCAGATGTCATCCTAGGCGGATACTACAAGATCATCAATGATGACAATCTTGAGGGCATGACGATCCACTCATGATGGCTTAAACCCTACAGTACCTAGAGACGATGTGCTACTATTCCTCTCCGGAGTTCTCCGTAATGGTTCCTCCAGCGTTCCTCCAACAATTTCCCTTTCCTTGCTATTTTATAATTCCTTCAAAAAATAATTGCAATACTTGCATTCATAATTATTAGGGTTCCAATTTCTCAATTAAAGTATTATTATCTTTAAAAAAAATTACCCCTAGGCATGACACAAAGACCCAGGTTCGACCAGAGTCATTATTACCCACCAGATTAAACCAGAGAACCCTAAAAAATACTTCACACATTTCGGCAAAGTTGGAGGAATAGAATGCATGCAAAGTAAAAATGGAAAGCATCTTGAACAGTTTGTCCCAGCTTACATCAGGAGGGTGCAGATGAGATTATGCTAGGAGAGTGCAGACAGGTCCGTGGTATTTTATTATGGCATTACTTCTCTTCTCACAAGAATCATATACAAACATATAAAGGCACAACCACTATGATGCAATCTTAATAAAGGATTTACCTCAAAAATAAGAAACTTGTTCAAACAAGTAAACAGAAATAAGCAAAACCTTGGACTCAGCCGCCACTGAGTACAAGGAGAAAAGTGTTCACAAAATCACGGGAAAATACTCGAAAAGAAGAAAAGTGAAATAACAAGAAGATTTGGTCATCAAAATTCGACCGTGTCTTCTCCACCATCAAGTCTGCCTCAACGTCATCACATGTCGCCATCGCTTCTTCCTCCTCGGTCTGCCTCGGCCTCCGCTTTAGGTATTTCTACAATCACGTTCTCCACGATGTCCCTATTAGGGGCAGCTTCCATATCTTCCTCAAGAGCCGTTGCAATATTGGAGATCGTGCTGACAACTTTTGGGAGCTCGGGCTCGTCCGTATCAGAATCAAGAATAATCACACCATCGCGGATCGGATAATCACTCATTCCTTCCTGTGGAGGTCATTCATGTTCAACTCTTTGCCTTTTCAGCCGTGCAGCAAATCTCTCAGCTCTTGTGCTTACCGGTGGTTGCGATGCTTCCTCAAGCCTCCATTTTTCTTCCCTGTCGATTAAATTCAGAAGATCACGAACGCGTTCTCGAGCGATACGAAGGTACAGAATTGGCATTCCACGTATGGCGCGATCATCTACAAGAAGCGGAACATCAATTTTAGCCATCACCTCCTCAAACGGACCATTAGTCTCGGGTTTATTCATTTCGAAGCTTCTTTCAGGAGAGATACCAGAGTAGTCCTTGCCAGCCGCCTCCATTCTGCAAAAAGGATCTATAATTATGTTAACGAAAGTCATCATCAAGAAGATTAAGTTATACATTGGATGTGGACCAATACCTGTACAAAGAAAGAAACAATTCTGCAATGAGAGAAGACTCAGCGTCTTCCTTATATTTCACGAGTTAACAAGATCCTGGAGAAAAGAGGAGTCTTCACCTACCGTCTGTAAAGGCTACAAACACAGGATAACAATCAATGGATATTTATCGGATATTTGAAGGCAGTCGTCGTACAATGAGAAGAAAATGCATCCGGTCAAGAAACAGACCAAATTCTATCATGGGGACTTAATCCTGACCGACTACGAGCGGGCCCATATTTGAATAAAACGGGCAAGGCTGATATTAGATTCAAGCAAGGCCAGTATTAGGTCACGTCACCAAATCGCGACATTCATGTAGGCATTGGGCCGCGTCAGCAAGCGGGACCATTCAAGACCATGAAGCCGGTATTGGTCAAAGCCATAAGACGGATATAAGGTCGATGTTTGAGCAGGATGGGACCCACGTTTAATCAAACATGCATAACGATCCCGTATTCATTCACACGTATCATAACACGATCTTTCTATACTCATGAGAATCGTGTCTAAGAAATTCAAGCCAAGGATGACTTCCTCAAGGAATAAAAGAGGTTTACCTAAAACTAGGTTTGGTGTCAAAAAAAAAAAGATGAAGAAGCACTTACCTGACGAGCGAACAATGGCGGCGGAAGTCCGGCGACGTACGGCAGTGGTGGCAACGCGTCCAGTGACAACAACTCGTTCGGCGGAAGATGTCCAAACAATGGAGGATCGTGAGTAGGAGGAGCCAGTAAAGCACAAAAAAATAATCGTGAGAAAAAAAAGGTCTTACCCTTTTATAAGCAAAAATTGGAAGAATCCCAATCGGACATGGATTCTTATTTTGATTGGATTCCTCTTTTGTTTCAAACACCCAAGGAAGGAAATTGGTCCCACTCAGATTCCACGCTTTTGGCGTGTTCACATGGGCGATCGGTAGTGGACGAGCAAGGCTTTCCGGGTAAAATCCCTTTATATCGTTTTTCCCCGTATATTTGTCACCATCTCATGCCTACCCCACAATAGTGTAACCATCATGTGCTAGGCAGGGGACTTAATGTTGATGGTGGATTTTTGTTCAGGGCTAAATATGTAAAACCATTATTTGTGTAATCATCCTGCAGAGGATGAGACTATTTTATAAGCGATGAATACTTCTTCGCTTTATTAATTCACCTAGAATGGAGCATGTAGCAACAATCCCCCAAATATTCTCGTGAATTTTAGGATTATTGATTAATGCATAGAAGGCCTTATATTTCTGTGTTTGTTCCTAGTAGAACTCTCATTGTTGGTGCGACATGATGACTGATTGTTACCGTAGCATAGTAGCATGAATATCCAAGTACCAACAAAATGAGGCATACACGAAATGCCCGCATGAGCTATAACTCTCGGTGTGTTATACTAGCCTGATTGAGCATGTAACTCTCGGTGTGTTATACTAGCCCGATTGAGTATGTAACTCTCGTGTGTTATACTAGCCCGATTGAGCGTCTAGACTGTCCTAATGATCTAGAAATGATCCCGATCATCCAACTTCACCAGCATGATTGGATGGTCCAGATCAAATCCAATACCCCTTTAGTTGCAGGAAATCCCACACTACACCCAACTCAAGAATTTATGACACAATTTGAAGATTAAGAACCTTTTTTATTGATATTATCTTAAAAGGATTACAGTAATCAAGAATACAATTCACTTAATAAGATTTTCTATCTCCTAAAAACTTTCTTAGCACTCAAAAATTCATCTCTCTCTCTGGAACTATTCATTTACTTTATATAGGCATTTACATAATGGATTACAGCTCATGACAGCTCATTTACAGTTAAGATTCCCTTTAATTTCGGATATGATTTCTTGCGATAAATCGCAGTTAGCACCGCCTTAATCATTCGCAGTTTTATTGGTTCGTCATAAAATGTCACACTTTATTCATGTTTCGTCGTTTTCATCGATATGTCATTCCTTACGTCACTTTGAGATATGTCAGAATATTATTTATTTCGCAAGAATATTGTTGTGACAATATTATGATCCTACATCTTGCCTCTTCTCATATCTTTTCTGCGAAGAAGATAAAGATATGAGAATTTAAGTTTCTTGATTTGCCTCAACTCCTTATTTTTTCGCGCTTCCTTCACTTTAACACGTCTCTGCATCCACATCGCTAGATATTCTACGCGTGTTTATTCGCTCATTTATTCCTTGACACATCTCTTTTCAACCGTTGAATTCTGACCATTCACGTCTTTTCTTCATTGGATGCATTGATGTTCTCAAGAATCTTTTTCTCTTATAAATATCCTCTTCGCTACTATCTCCTCTTCTTTTTACTTTCTCTTTTTATTTTTTCTCTGCAACTCTTCTTTTCTTCATTTTCTTCCGCAAATTGCATCTACTCTTTGTTTCAATCTTGTTTCTTTATTCTTCTTCATCTTAATCATCATTCCCATACTAAAAAATGGCTCCTGCTAAAAAATTAGGTCAACCCACTTTCCAAAAACACCAACAAAACTCAAAACTTTAGGTTTCACACTTTCCGAGATTTCGGTCAAACTTCAGATTCGATCTCTCCATTGATCTAGTTTCAGGATTTCCTTCTTCCAATGGGAAAATTCTTATTTCGCTGCAGTCAACTAGAAGTCGGCCTTCCTATCCTCTTTATAACCCAGATCTCCCTCTTTTTTTGAGATTATTTCTCACGCTAAATTTTCACGAGCAATCTTCCAATTAAGTGGAGATTGTATTCATCTCATTCTCGAATATGCCTTTCGTGGAGCTGGTAAAGGATCTCGCTATCCTGAATCTGCGAAACATCCTGATTTTAAAGATATCCCAATTATTCCAGCGAAATATACCGTGGAGAATTTCTTTGCGAATTATCAAGTGATTCCCATGAAAAAGGATAGCACATGTTGGGTTGTTCGTTTGAATAGGAATAAAAAAGTTTCGAAGGATAAACTTCTTATGCAAGATATAGATTATCATTCAAGTAAAAACCAAGGTCCATGCTTCTCAAAAGATGATAAGTGGTGTAGATTTCCTCTCCTCCTTGAAGGTCCATATATCTCTGGCGCTCTTGATCTTCCTGCGAATCCTGGAAATCTTGCGGCGTATTGTCCTTGGATTTTTAACTGGCTAAAGGAATTAAAGGTATATTTCAAGCATTTATCATTATTCGCAAATTTGGATAAATGTATCATTCTTATTGATTATATTGAGATATCTTTTATCGATTGAAAGAATGAAGCTTAACTATGTCAATATCGGGAATCCTAATCTCCTTCAAATTTTGAAAACCTTCACAGATGAAGTAAGAAACAATCTTTTATACCCTTTAACAATATATTGTTGCCCCTGTTTCTTATCTTTATATGTGATTGTTTTCAAGGAAATACCATTTGTTGCGGTGGTTGAAGCCAAAGATAAAGGCAAAAGAGTAGCAACTCCAAATGAAAGTTCTGGTGCTTCCCCTCGCCGCAATAAAAATCAAACCACTGACGGTCCTCCAAAGAAAATGAGAAAAACTCAACCACTTCCCTCTGATAATTCTCAACTCAAAGAAACTTCTACTATCGCTGAAAAAGATAATGAAATCGAAAAAAATAGTGGAGTTAATAATGATGCCTCTGTGGGCACTTCAATGCATATCTCTTCCGCAAGAATTAGGTTTGTGATGGGTCTTTCTCAACCTGAGACTCCAATGGATCAATTGTCTAATATTTTTAGAAATCCCTTACAAGGTATTGGAGATAACGATATTACTCGTACTTGCGATTATCTCTCAAAGATCTGCGACGCTTCAATCTTGACTAATAATAAAGATCTTAAAGGAGTCTCAAGATTTATTAACCCAGGTTTTCTTCATGCATTAGCTTCGCTGGTATCCCCCTTTCCTTCATTTTTCTTGTAGTAGGTTTTAAGTTTGTCATGAGTATCAAAAATCTTTTACTTATCTTACTTATTTTCTCTTTTCTGTCACAGACTGCCAGAGCTTCTTTTTCTGTTGCTTCAGAATTAGAAAATAGATTATCATCATCATGAGAAAAGGCTTACTTGATTCACAATCGAATCACGAAACTTCTTGAGAAAAATAAGCAATACTGAAGTTGAAATCTCCATTCTTCGCGAAAAATGTAAACGGTTGGAAGTAGCTAAAAATACTGAGCTTCTTAATAAAAATAAATCGCTTGAAGTAGAAATTCAAGTTCTTCAACAGAAATTAGTTGATAAGGAGAAATTCTGCAAACAAGTTATTGGTATAAGTCTTCCCCCCCCCCCCCGTTTTTTTTTTTTTTTTTTTTATTTGGGCAACCATTTTGGATGCCTATAACCTTACTGATGAAGCCATCAATCTTAATTCTTTTGATGAACCCATAGATGAAACCACTCTTCTTGAGCGTCTTAATGATGCTTTAAATAATTAATCAGATGAAAAAATTAATACTTTGTCCCTTGATGAGCTTAAATATCATATCTCCCTTATGAGAATGGATTATAGATCTGTCTTGAGTACATCCAATAGTTTAAAGACTTGCAGATATTAATTTAGAGAAAAAAAATCAAAGTCTTAAAAGCCAAGAAGAGTGAACTTGAGAAGGATAAAGAACGCATTACTCTTCAAGGCGCTGAAGCTCTATCAAAATTTCGCAATACCCTTATTGATACTGAACTTGAGAGAGATAGACTTAAGGATGAAAACATAAAACTTCTTAAAAGAGAAAAATAAATCCGTTCCCATCTTCTCATTCAAAATGATGATGAATTCGCATGGGCTGTGACAATTCTCGATAATGCTAGGAAAAACTTAGCGATAGATGTCAGTCTTCATACCGAGCAAGCAACATTGATACAAGAAATGATCCATGAAATAGAAGGTTATTTATTGTTCCTCTAATATATTTGTATTTCTTGTAGATTCCCAACCAGTTTCTAATTTATTGTTGTATCATCGCAAAATTTGAAGGAAGACATTCCAAAAGGGTAGCGAGAACTTGAAGAAGAAAAAGTGGTCTTGCGAAAAATCTTGCTTCAGTAATGAAAAATCTCAAGACTGAGAGTGAAAATAAAGATATCCAACTCAAATTTGCATAATAATCTTCTTACCGTTCGCAATAATGCTATTGAGAAAGTTTGCAAGGATAATGATCTTCCTCTTAGTTTATATCCTTATCTTATGGATAATATCCCACCAGTTCTGAAGTACCAGTTATTTAAAGCGAGTGAGGTCTGATGCGGATTTAAAGTGAGAGGCGAAGATGATAATGATCTTCCCCTTGATGAGCTTAAATATCATATCTCCCTTATGAGAATGGATTATAGATCTGTCTTGAGTACATCCAATAGTTTAAAGACTTGCAGAGATGAATTTATAGAAAAATCAAAGTCTTAAAAAGCCAAGAAGAGTGAACTTGAGAAGGATAAAGAACGCATTACTCTTCAAGGCGCCAAGCTCTATCAAAATTTCGTAATACCCTTATTGATCTTGATCTTGAGAGAGATAGACTTAAGGATGAAAACATAAAACTTCTTAAAAGAGAAAAACAAATCCGTTCCCATCTTCTCATTCAAAATGATAATGAATTCGCATGGGCTGCGACAATTCTCGATAATGCTAGGAAAAACTTAGCGATAGATGTCAGTCTTCATACCGAGCAAGCAACATTGATACAAGAAATGATCCATGAAAAAGAGAAGGTTATTTATTGTTCCTCTAATATATTTGTATTTCTTGTAGATTCCCAACCAGTTTCTAATTTATTGTTGTATCGCCATAAAATCTGAAGGAAGACATTCCAAAAGGGTAGCATAACTTGAAGAAGAAAAAGTGGTCTTACAAAATATTGCTTCCCGTAATGAAAAAATCTCAAGACTAGAACGAAAATAAAGATATCCAACTCAAATTTGCATAATAATCTTCTTAGTTAGCAATAATGCTATTGAGAAAGTTTGCAAGGATAATGATCTTCCTCTTAGTTTATATCCTTATCTTATGGATAATATCCACCGATTAAAGTACCGATTATTTAAAGAATAATGAGGTGATGTAGATTTAAAGTGAGAGCGAAGATGATAATGATCTTCCCCTTGATGAGCTTAAATATCATATCTCCCTTATGAGAATGGATTATAGATCTTTCTTGAGTACATCCAATAGTTTAAAGACTTGAGAGAGATGAATTTAGAGAAAAAAAAGCAAAGCCAAGAAGAGTGAACTTGAGAAGGATAAAGAACGCATTACTCTTCAAAGTATTCTGAAGCTCTATCAAAAATTTCAAAAATACCCTTATTGATCTTGAACTTGAGAGAGATAGACTTAAGGATGAAAACATAAAACTTCTTAAAAGATAAAAACAAATCCGTTCCCATCTTCTCATTCAAAATGATGATGAACTTCATGAGCTGCGACAATTCTCGATAATGCTAGGAAAAACTTAGCGATAGATGTCGGTCTTTATACGAAGCAAGCAACATTGATACAAGAAATGATCCATGAAATAGAAGGTTATTTATTGTTCCTCTAATATATTTGTATTTCTTGTAGATTCCCAACAGTTTCTAATTTATTGTTGTATCATGTGAAATCTGAAGGAAGACATTCCAAAAGGGTGAAGAACTTGAATAAGAAAAAAGTGGTCTTAGAAAAATCTTGCTTCTTTAATGAAAAAATCTCAAGATGCGAGAGTAAATAAAGATATCAACTCAAATTTGCGTAATAATCTTCTTACCGTTCGCAATAATGCTATTGAGAAAGTTTGCAAGGATAATGATCTTCCTCTTAGTTTATATCCTTATCTTATGGATAATATCCGCCGGATTAAAAGTACCGATTATTTAATAGGTGAGGTCGATGCATACGAAAGTGAGAGCGAAGATGATAATGATCTTCCCCTTGATGAGCTTAAATATCATATCTCCCTTATGAGAATGGATTATAGATCTCTTGAGTACATCCAATAGTTTAAAGACTTGCAGAGATGAATTTAGAGAAAAATCAAAGTCTTAAAAGCCAAGAAGAAACTTAAGAAGGATAAAGAATGCATTACTCTTCAAGGCGAGAAGCTCTATCAAAATTTATAATACCCTTATTGATCTTGAACTTGAGAGAGATAGACTTAAGGATGAAAACATTAAACTTCTTAAAAGAGAAAAAAAATCCTTTCCCATCTTCTCATTCAAAATGATGATGAATTAAGCATGGTGCGACAATTCTCGATAATGCTAGGAAAAACTTAACGATAGATGTCGGTCTTCATACCAAGCGAGCAACATTGATAGAAGAAATGATCCATGAAAGAGAAGGTTACTTATTGTTCCTATAATATCTTTGTATTTCTTGTAGATTCCCAACCAGTTTTAATTTATTGTTGTATCATCCATGAGAATCGAAGGAAGACATTCCAAAAGGGTGAGAACTTGAAGAAGAAAAAAAGTGGTCTTTTAGAAAAATCTTGCTTCATAAATGAAAAAATCTCAAAAATGAGAGAAAATAAAGATATCCAACTCAAATTTAGTAATAATCTTCTCATGTTCGCAATAATTCTATTGAGAAAGTTTTCAAGGATAATGATCTTCCTCTTAGTTTATATCCTTGTCTTATGGATAATATCCCGACCAGATTAAAATACCCGTTATTTCGACGAGTGAGGATGATCTGACGAAAGTGAAAGCGAAGATGAGGAGCGAACTAATGATGAAGATGGTGAAGATGAAGATGAAGATAATGATGGAGATAAATCCCAATAATTTTATTTTTTCTTTTTGATCTTCTCATGTATTTCTCCCTTTCTCTCTTGCGATAATTATATCACGACAAATTGTAATATTCTGCGAATTACTCGCAACTCTGATGTCTTTCAATATATAAATTCTTTTTGCTTCTATCTGTTTTTTTATGAATTTATCATATAATGATGAATAACAATATTTACCATTATATACATCATTCCCATACTTTCCCTTGTTATTGTCTGCAATATGATAAATGAATTATATAAAATAATCTTTGCAAAAATACATTGCTATCCTATGAGATAGAACCTCTCTTGTGGTCTTATTCTTCCTTCTAGTTAAAGGTCTTATTATGCCACTTTTATCTGACAAGATCGCGGACATTCTTACTTTTACATGTAATAATCCATTGATCTTGTCTTATCATTTATTTGATCTATG